>CM077351.1:8015694-9215694 GCA_039655645.1 Ammopiptanthus mongolicus | reverse complement strand
ACATTATAATTAAAGTTCACCTAAGGTTGCTAAGTGTCTGTGGGTGAGTTGAGTGGATTTTATGATATTTGTGAACCGGACTTACTTATCGAAATATAAATCAACAATGTACCAAGAAGTCACCCCCCTAAGTTCAAGCAGGAACACTTGTTCGGTTTTGATACTCTTGTTGCACTTGCATATCAGCTTATTGTTTTTGACTTTTTGGAGCAGTGGGTGTTGTTATTCTAATTTTCATTTTGGTCATTAGTGTGGGTCTTGTTTTTGGAGCTGTGCAAAAAAAAATGGTAACTGGGCTTAAATGGGCTGAAAGCCATAATTCGAAGCCCATGCAACAAAGTAATCGAAGGTCCAATAGAAACCTTAAATCCTCAGCCCCTTGTGTCTCGAGTCACAGCCAGCCACGATGACCACATTGAAGGAGCTCCGTCGACCCGTGGCGGCGACGATAAAGCTCACCGTCCCAGCCGGAGGAGCGCGACCCGCTCCTCCGGTCGGACCGGCACTGGGTCAATACCGGCTGAACCTAATGGCATTCTGCAAAGACTTCAACGCGCGAACACAGAAGTACAAACCTGACACGCCCATGGCGGTTACGATAACGGCGTTCAAGGACAACACTTTCGAGTTCACCGTTAAGTCGCCGTCTGTCACTTGGTACCTCAAAAAAGCTGCCGGCGTCGAATCCGGTAGCAGCCGACCGGGTCACGTGACCGCGTCGACGCTTTCCCTGAGGCACGTGTATGAGATCGCGAAGGTGAAGCAATCGGATCCTTTCTTGCAGAACATGTCTCTAGAGTCCATTACCAAGTCCATTATTGGAACCGCTAATAGCATGGGGATTCAGGTTGTTAAGGACCTTGATTGATCATGCTTTGTGTTCATGTTTCCTTATCCTTTCTTTCTCTTTGAATTGGAAAATTGAGGTTAATCGAAGTTTTGTTTTGGCACATGTTGTTAGATTCTATGAAAATGTGAACTGTATGGTTGAAAATGGGCTGTGTTATCCCGGTCACTATTTCATTTCTCTTTGGGTATATTTATGGCATTATTTGGATGAGCTTATAGAAAAAGCTTATTTGGGTTGGAGACTTGTAGCATTTCCTTCCTTTCTCTTTGATTTGGGTTTTCCATTTAATTCTCTTTTTTTTTATTTTATTTACACCCGTTATAGTGAGTCCGACTCATCTATGTGGCAAGCTTTATAGCATGCCCTTTACTTTGTTGGAACTTGAGGTGAATGAAAGTTGATATTTTGCATGTGAACTTGGTACTAACTGTGAATGTATGTCTTGTAATTTTTAAAATTTGTGGTATTTTAATGTGTGTTTTATCTTATTTGTGTCCCTTGCGGTATCCGTGATTCCTATGGTACAAATCACTTGAGAGTAAAGACTGAATTGTGACAAGTAATAAATGGTTTTTTTTATTAAATTTGTGTAACTTTTTGGATGTTTTGCTTATATGGTTCTAAAGCATGCAATATATTGGATTTGTTCTGCGCTTGATGTATTCATTTAAGAAAAATGCTAGCTGTGCATTCTCATGCCTCATATCTCTCACATCTGGGAGTATGTGGCAAAATATATGACCGACTATAGTTAGATGGTAAAAACTGTGCAGATATATGAGCTGAACTGTGTATAAGATTATACTTGAGTTAATGCCTGATTGCCAGTTTGTTGTGGCTGGTTATTTTGTTTGCTTTAAGAATAGAATGGCTGTTCTGTTTCTCTTTCTTAGAGAAACACATTAGTCTTGGATGATCACTGATTAATATCCCATTGATGTTAGCTCGCTAACCACTGCCCCTGCTTTGGCGCTATTGTAGAAGTCATCATGAGTGCTTGTTTTTCTCCCCTTACATTATACTTTTAGACTTAAAGCCTATAGGTCTTCATGTTGGACTAGTAATGGCAATGATGTGCAAGGACTAAGGAGAGAAACTACTTTTGCTATAGTATTTTTCTGTGTGTGGTCACTAAATGACTACAGAGAATCCATTTCTGAACACTACATAATATGTATAGAAGAGAATAGGGTTCTCTTCTTATATCCATAAATATGGGTTATCTTGTCATCATCAAAAGTCCATATGCTAGGCCTATTGTAACTTATAAGTCACACAAAATGCTTATGAAGTCCAATAACACAAGTGATCGCAATTTTGGCTAAACAATAATATGCTCTGAATGTTTTTGACATCTAAATAATCTAAGTTTTATTAAAAATACTGATTATGCTAGTCCTTAAAATAATAATCTATCATGTTTTACACCTCCTTACACATGGATTATGGTTTTGTTGGGGAAAGGGCATAAGGCACCGATTAATAGATGATGTGAACCCAAGATTTCCAAGGCCCACTGAAGTCTATTTGAGGAAATCCAAGAGGCACAATGCACCTGATTAGGCCTAGGAGAGAGAAAATGTAACTAACTGCCGAGCTGGCAGTAGCAATGAGGTGTGTGTGCGTGGGAAAATTCTGTTGAGGGGGTTTATATGCATGAGAGGGGAAAGAATAGGGCAGACAAGAATTGGACTTGGGATTGGGAGAGACGAGGCACTCTTTTAATTTGCCTAGCTATCTGTTACTATTTTTCTCCTTCTATGCAGCTCTGTAGCACCTTGTTACAGGCTGAGGTTCATCAATAATACATACTTTTCTTTGTATTTCTGCTCTTAATTACTGGGTTCCTATCAATAGACTTGCAGGTTTCTGTGATGGACTAGTAATTGCTATCTGTTAGCCCTTTTCTATTACATGGATGTGAACACCTTGTAGAAGGTAAGTTTATCATTTATTTAATATGGTGGGTGCATGGAAATCATTTGAGTGTTTGTTCTTTTATGTTATTTTTGGGTGTATAGAAATATAGGAGAAAAAGGAGGCTATCTCATTGTAAGGTTAGGGTATGCCTCATGAGCGTTGTTATTTAGCTAATTGCAGTTTAAATTTGACAATTCAAAATTATTACATGGATCATTCTTCATCTTCTTTTGCTTAGTAGTATCTTACATGACATAGCTCATCCTTCCAACAGCAATGCTGAATCATTTCAGCTAACTAGGATCTGCTTTAAAATTCTTCTTTGGGATCTGCTTAATAATTCTTTGCAATCATATGATGATTATAGTGGCAAGGTCTTAACCATGCAACAAAAAAATTGCATCAATAGGCTTGCTTGGGATTTGGGAATGAGATGTAACTTCCTAATTCAGTGTATTTTATTTCCTTTTAGCTAAAAGCTTGATTATGATCAGCTGGTATTTATATTTGAACTCTGAATGTTGGACTAAGATTTAGGTTTATTAGGTCTTGCTGTGAATAAAGTGGAAATTGAGCCCGTCAGAGGCTTAGGTATATGTCATTGATGTTGAGAAATTCTTAGAAGCCACGACACTGTTACCTACTACTATCATTATGAGTAATTTGTCAATGAAACTATGGGAAGCTGATAATTTGACAAGTCTAATACGGAACGAATGGGAGTTTTTATAAACTTCATGCATATTCAAGAAATAGAGCAGTCCTAACTTGGTTTGTTGAAAAACAAAGTGTGTACTTATGTTGGTGAATGAAAAAAAGAAAAGAAATCATTGATTTCAAATTGAGATTCGATCTTTGAAGCAACTACGTTGCCATAGATTGTTGGGAATTCAATTATGAGTGAGATATGGACGAAGAAATTTCATATTGGAAAGGAATAGACAAGTTACTTTAAGTACATTTTTAATGCTATAATAACTGATATAGCATACATTAACTAATATAGAACACGATTTCTCATCCAAATGAGGAAGCCTCATCACCTCCATATTTTCTTGGGCCTCCTTCTGAACGCACAGCTAACCCTTTGATCCAAGATCCCCAATTTGGATTTGAAAAGCACATTCCACATTTTCTTCATCATCAGCAGGCTTATCATCTCCGCGATCATCGTCATCAGGTTTATCATATATTCAGTATTCAGTAAAGGACGATGTGTTCAAATAAAGCTTGGAATTAAACCAGCTGCAGTTAAAAAAAATATGGATTTGATCCCAATGCATGTTCCTGTAACGAAATTTCATTGGCGTTGTATATGTCAAATGCTTTTGTAATGATTATCAATCATCCTCTTTGTTATCGTTGATTTTGGGGGAAATTAACTCATTCCTTCCTCTTCTTTTTCGAGATTGAGGGCTTCAGTTTTCCTAATCTTCCCGAGACTGCAACAGCTTCCCCAACAAAGAGTTCGACGGTGCTATAGCGGCCTTCGGACCTGAGAGGATAATGGTGGTGTGAGCGGAATGGATGGCGTGGTGGAGCGAGATGGATAGTGGGCTGCACGCGGTGGTGTGTGGCGGCAGTCAGAGACCAGATCTGGTTTGCAGGTGGATCTGGTCTTGTCAGAGTTGTGGTTGGTGCGAGGATCTGGTCGTGCGGAGGAGCAGAGGTCACAGTTTTGGCAGATAGTGCGGGTGGTGCAAGGGAGAGGAGATGCAGGCCACTGCTACGGTTAGGCATGACAATGAGATCCGGATCCGTGGATACCCACTCAAAACCGTTCCGACTTTGATGGGGAAAACCCGCTTTGACTGGGTTCGGGTTCAAGATTTCCCCACTTTGCAAAATCGGGACGGGGCGGGGATGGGGATACTGATACCCGCCCCGAACCCGAACCCATCTCATTGTTTATGTAATTACAATAATACCCTAATATGTAAAGTTGTTAAACTAGGGTTTTTCCTTCCTAATTATATATTGGCTAAAATATATTTATGGTCCTTTATCTTATTTTTAGAATTCGATTTGGTCCTTTATCATTAAAAAGATCCATTTTAGTCATTTATCTTATATTGTTACACTATTTGGTCATTTCCGTTAGATTTGCACTAACAGTGTTAGTAAACCACAGTTAATCGTCGGAAACCACCCACCATCGTCGAATTGTGAGTTCCCTCACCAAAATCTGGGCATTAGAGAGAGAAAATTTTTCTCTTCCTCTTCCTTCTCATTTCTTCTTCCTTCCTTCCTCTTCCTCTTCCTCTTTCCCTTTCAAGCTTCAAACAGTTACAGAAATCAATTCCAAATTTCTCTTACTAAGTATCAACAAATTGAAATTCAAGCATTTATAACTTCAGAGAAGAATTAATTTCCCCAACTCCGAGACTTATCTAGAGAAATATAACTTCAAACTCAAATTGACATTCAAATCCTCAATTCAAACAATAGTCTACTGTCATGAATTCCAATTTCAACATCTCAAGCCCTAAGCCCCAAATTTAATTGGCCCCAATTCAGCCGCCACTCCTAATTCATAAAATTAAGCAAAATACCAACATAGATGGGAAGTGAGGGATGAATGAGAAGATAGTGTGGGGAAAAGAAAGAGGAGGCAGAAGGAGTGGTGCGATATGCCTATATTAAAAGGGAAGGGTGGGGAAGGTTGAAGAAATCTTCAACATATTAGGGTTTATGATCCAGACAATAGAGGTGGAGTGGTATTTCAAATAAGAATACGCATTCTTATGAGAAGGAAGGGAAGAAAGAGAAAGAGGAAGAGGAAGGAAGGAAGAAGAAAGGAGGAGGAAGAGGATGGAAGAATAAAGAGAAAGTGAAAAGGAGAAGAGATTTGTTTTCTCTCTCTAATACCCATATTCCGGTGAGGGAACCCAGAATCCGGCAACTAACGGTGGTTTACTAATGCCGTTAGTGCAAATCTAACGGAAAAGACCAAAATAGTGTAACGTTATAAGATAAAGGAATAAAACAGATCTTTTTAAAGATAAAAGACCAATCGAATTCTGAAAATAAGATAAAAGGCCAAAAGTATATTTTAGCCTTATATATATGTATGCTGATACCCCTACTTTATGTGAAGGTTTTATTTATTTTATATTTTGGAAAAGTAGTTTTTGAGTTGTTAATCTCAATCACAACAAAATAATTTTTAAATTTGGTTATTCATTCTCGGGGGCGGGGTGAGGAAACGCGACCCTTGCTGGGGGAGGGGTGGGGATCTATTTTACGACCCTGACGAGGAACGGGGGAAGGGTCACGTTTTTTTAGGGAGTCGGGGATGGGGAAGGTAAAACCCACCCCCGCCCCATTGCCAACCTTAGTTGTGGTGGTTGGTTCATGACAAAGGTGATTTGAAACAAGAGTAAAGGTTCAAACTGGTTCTCGACAAAAAAAATACGGTGATATTTTGGTCCCTGAAAAATGGAAAATACTAATTTGGTCTTTAAGACTGTAAAATGCGGGTTAAAGTAGTCCCTGAGAGATACTAAAATGTTCCTAAAAATTACCCTAAAAAGGACTAATTTGACCCGCATTTACATTCTTGAGGACCAAATTGGTATTTTCATTTCTCATGAACCAAAATGTCACCGAATTTTTTTTGTCAATAACCAATTTGGGCAAATACTCTTGAAAGAAAGAAAAATGAAGGAGAGGGAGTAGATGGAGGTTAAGAGGATTAAAGTGATTAGAGATCCAACGTCCTGTTCAAGTTTCTCTATTGTCTCCCTTGGATTTAATATGAGTAAATCCTCAATTTAGTCTCTGAAATTATAAAGTTGCATAAACTTGGTCCTTAATATTTTTGAAATTTTAAACACATCCCTGAAATTGTCAAACGTTAATCAATTCAATCCTTCCATCAAGGATCAAGTTGATATGAATTTTACAATTTCAAGGATCAAATTAGCATCAAATTGACGCGGTGACCAAATTGATACGACCTTATAATTTCAGGGATCAAATTGAGAATTTACTCGATATAATATCTCATTCTACAATTTTTTTTATAGACAAAGATGAAGATAATTTTGAGTTGATTCAAATTTTTATTTTCCTCCTTCACTCTCTGTATTGCTTCCTATAAAGCCTGCTTGCGGGATTCCATATTCTCTATAAATTAAGTCTTATTATGATGCTCAACGGCAAGAGATCTAAGCTTCTCCTGAGATTGAGAATGTAAATTCTGAAGAGTGTGGAAAGCACTTTCAATCTCAAAAATCGAATGGCTCCTCTTGTAAGTAGGAGCGGTGGTAAGGGGTGACCTGTGTATGACATCACCACCCCTAACTTGTTTACTTTTATAATGTTATTATATAATTATAATTTATGGTGCCTTTCATTTTCAACCTTTTATATTTATTTATAGTTTATTTATTGGAAAGTATACGATCTTTTGGTGGTATATATTCTTTTATGTTTATCTGTATTTACATGTCTATAATTTCTCTATATAAAAAAAAGAAACTAAAAAAGTCATCTTTTTCCGATGACTTTCTACATCAACAATTGTTAATTGGACAAAAATTATGTACAAACTTTTTGAGTGCATGTGGTGTACCATGTTTCAATTAAAATATAACATGTGTAAGAATCATTACAAATATTATGTTTTTACTTTTCACTGATGAATTGTTACACATTTTATGTCTTTATTAGAGAATGCATCATAAGCGTCGGGAGAATTTTCTCAAATTTTGTCCTTATAACTTCTTAGAGAAAAAAGAAAGGCACAAGCTCTTGGTCTTGCCCCCCTTAAACCAAAATTCTGACTCCACCCTTGCTTGTACATATCTTCGTAGTCTAACCAAGTCCTTCTGCTTCTCGCAAAGTTCTTCACTTCAAGACCCTATCTTCTGTGCCAAAGATTGCAATTCAGATTGCAGAGTTTGATTTGATATTTCCAAGAGAAGAATGAATTTGGGGCTGACTGAATTTGGATATAATAAGAGCAAAGTTATCAGAAGATTAACATTTGCTTGTACTGAGAAAAAATTTAACACTTGTTTCTCACGAACGTGCGAAATGATTCAAAAAAAAAGTATTTAAAACTTTTTTGATTTAAAATTATTTTATTAATAATTATTTTTTCAAACTTTATTTATTAAAACATAATTATTTTGATTAAAAATATTTTTATTATCAACTGTGCCACATGACAGCAACACGTGTCTGTCAGGTTGAAAGGAGTTTGCCACGAATGCAACTTCCGTTTGCGTTTGGATGGAAATGCGACGAAATGATGCTTTTTACAACTTTGGAATTATGAACGGACTAAGTTCGCTAAAAAAAAAATTTGGGGGCGATTTTTTCGAAACTGAAAAATATGAGGGATATTTGAGGTAACCTTTTACTTTCAAGTGAGCATGGATGAGGCATGTTCCATGACATCATGGCTCCTTCATTGAATTATTGATTTCTTATTAACATTGTGATTTTGTGCTGAGTCATGAGTCATGAAGGATGACATAACAAGGCATGCTTCTTCCAATGAGGGAGTTTTTAGTTCACTTCTTCAAAGAAAATGTCGTTTTCAATGTTTCATTTGCAAATTTTTGAAAATAATAAATAAATTGAAAATAAAGTGATATTTTTGAAATTATTAATAAAAATAGAAAACGAAAACATCAAACTGGGACAAAGCAAACAAGTCTTTATATTGTTATAAGTTTAAATTGTGATAATAAGCTTTTTATATATACAGAATTATGAATTGCCAAAAACGTTTGAACCCAATTCAATCATATAATATATATATATATATATATATATATATATATATATATATATATATATATATATATATATAAACATATTTATGATGCGTTCGGATGAATAGTTTAATTAAGTGCTTATTCAATAATTTATTTTAAATAAGTTTAAAACAACTTATTTTTCTAAATTTTTTTGACAAGCTTACGGAAATAAACTAAAAAAACCTTATAGGAAGATTATATATTATTTTCATAAACTATTTGAATAAGTTTATTTCCATAACATATTATTATAAGCTCTTTATAAGGTCTTCCAAACGCATCCTTGCGAGAGTAGTGTTTTATTACGAGAGATAAGAGCGAATCTGGTTCTATATTGTTTATTATTATTATTATTATTATTATTATTATTTATTTCTAAAAGGAATATAGCTTAATTTTTTAAACGACAGATGATGACACCAGAAATTTCTTCATTTTTTAATTTCTTGATTGTTTTATTTAAGTCAAGCAGTCAAATTTTTCAGAAAATTTTTAGAGGGGAAAGTAAAAGAAGAAAGAAAAAGAATCGAGACAAGACTTAGCATAGACCTGAAGCTTCCATAATGCTATGGGAATTGGAAGTCAGCAAAATAAAGCATTGGCTTGAAGCCCTCGTGGTAGGAAGTCAGAAACTTATACATCTTTTTATCTGAAAATATCTAAATATATAATGAAGAAATTATATAGTGCTTGTTATATTTTAGGGTCCTCTAAATCCTACCGAGACTATGGTCTATGGAAACTCATATAAGACGATTAGAATTACAAGAAACTAGTAGATCTGGACCTGTGGGGGCGTACAATGGTGGACACAAACAAGAATGGTGGTTGGTGGTATGACCTAATGACGGATTTTAGGCAACGAAGGCAACAATAACATATAGACATAAAAAAATATAAAAATAGCAAAGAATAATTTACAATTGTATATGCTTTATGTTAGATGATTTTCTATCATTAATATTATAAAATATTTACCCCTCTATCTATGTATGTCTTTTGAGGACTAAGAATCTCACTTGGTCATGGAGTACTTGTGGTAGCAATTTCCTACTAAAGAGAAGGTGAACATGTAAAAGGTAATTTGGCCCTCAAATTAAAGGGGATACACAATTTGTTAAGGAAGGAAGATCCATACCTGAGGGCTTCTCCTCTATTTAGAGTATATGGGTAATGTTTAAAGGGCTTCTCCTTTCTTCATAAAAAAAGGTAGCATTTAAAAGAGCGTTATATGGTACTTGTTTAGCAATTGGACCATCTAATATTGGATCTATCATGTTGGGTCTAGACTCGGGTTACTCATAGAGAACAAATGCTCGCAACTCGACCCTCTAATGTGAGATGAAATGTTGAGGTACTTCTTGTAAATGTCAATGTGAGCGCTTAGTGCCCTCGGACATAGGAATCTGTCATAGTGTCATTTCCCGAATAGGCCTAGATCCACAATGCCTCAGTGGGGAATGTGAAGGTTCAAGATCCTAAGTTAACGATTCTGCACAAGATTCATCTTTAGATTTGAAGGTCATCATAAACGTGGTCCAAGGTTAGATTTGTTGGTATTCTTGGCCGTTATAGACTTGGTTTCAAACGTTTGAGGTATGACGAATTATAGAGTGTTATCCCTAAGTCGTATGAAACCAACACAATGAGATGACCAAGGTTCATGGGATCGCATGTGTACAATTTGGGTTGGTATCAACTATTTTAGACTGCAATGCCCCTAAGTCCTCGTGTTTCACCATTCTTTTTTGTTTTTGGGTGTCGGGAGCAAAAGCTGATCAAATCTAGTGCTATGAGGATTGTTATAATAGTTGCCTCTTGAAAAAAAAAAAAGATTTTTGGTTGTGGCTCATTAAAGGACATGCTAATTGTTCAAAGCGTTTAGGATTTGTTATAATGTTTCAATCAGGAGCCGCCATCCTATAATATGCTAAATGGCATAACAAAGCCCACCAACATTACAAATCACTTATGAATTGGTAGTTGTTTGTAAGAGTGACATCTATTACCATTAGGACTTTTTCTTCTTCTTATCCTATGACTTATAAATATTTGGCTAAAATACACATTTGGTCATATATCTTATTTTTTTCCTTTCAAATTGGTCCTCTAACTAATAAACGTTCTAATTAAGTCCTCTATAAGTTGTCAACGTTATACCACATTAACCCTTTTCCTTCAGATTTGCTATAATGGTGTTAGATTTCCACCGTTAGTTGTCGGAGACCCATCTTCTTCCTCTTCTCTCGCTGGAATTTGGGCATCCTCACCAGACATAATAATCCAAACAACCTCTTTTCTATAAAGCATTTCATCAAACACAAGCATCCCATTTTCCATGCCTTCCCATTTAACAACACCTTTCAAAATCACAGTCCATGACACAACACTATGTTCTTCCATCTCTTCAAACATTTTTTTCGCACTTCTGAGAACAAGTTAAGGCTTTTTTAGGATTCTCGTGGCGGGTAAGGCAACAGATGACAGCGTTGTAGTCTACAGCGTCTTTGTGGGAGTGGGGAATTTGGTCGAACAAATGTTGGATGTAGGGAAGAGAGGCATAGGAAGCATAATGGTGGGCGTTAAGGAGGAAGTGGGTGGGGGACAAAGAGGAGGTCGGTGACGATGGCGGCAACGTGGAGTTGCTTGCCAGGGTGCAAGGAGAGGGTGCGAGCGTAGATCGGAGAAGAGAGCGCCAATGTTGAGCGAGAGTGAGGGACGAGGAACCAAATAGTGTCATGGTCCATCTCATAAGTCATAACATACCAGCGAAAGAGAGAGAGAGGGGCGATGAGGATGAGGATGAGATGAGAATGAATTGAAAATTGATACCGCTAAATCCAAATTCTTGTATGTGAGAGAACTTGAATAATACAGTACATGATGCCAGATTCTGGTAAGAGATAAGGAACAAGATGGATCTTCGTTGAAATTTTAATATCGTTATAACAAACCAACTGAAAGGTGTTAAGTTGACAATTTTGAGAACCTACTCCGAACATTTATTAGTTAGAGGATCAACTTAAAACCAAAAAATAATATAGAAGACCAAAAATATATATTTTAATAAAAAAAAAACTTTTTTATAATTGTAAACATCGATGAGTGGAACACAATAAGGAAAAATTCACAAAAAGTACATTAACCCCTTCCCCTTCTCCAAGAAAAACTCCCTTGATTCACAAGCCACGAAAACAAAAAGTTCCAACCCCTCTCTCTATAAATACAACCACCAACTGTGGCAGTTTTTGTAAGAAAGTTAGATACTCTTCAGGGTCTGTTCTTTGTCATCAATATCATCAAACACTCCTTCCATGGCTGGCCTTCAACAGTACAACTTTTTTCCCACTGATCTCTTCTACCCTCGTCCAAAACCACAACCTTCTTCTTCTTCTAATCCCCCTCCCACCGTGCTTCCCTTGCAAAACCCCAATACTGAAGATAAGAATCAGCAGCAACAACACCCACCTAGGAGCATGGTCAAAGCTACTCCTTCTACTTCTCCTCTTGTTGTTTATACTCACAAGACACAGCAATCTCTTACTGCGGTTGATAACGAGGTATCCAAAATCCCCACAAACCCACTTTCTTGGGTGGTTTGGATGGATGAAGAAGAGGGCTCACACGCTTTTTGAATTGTTATGATGCCTCAAAGGAATGACCTTTTTCATGTTTAATCAGACTTTGTAAATAAGAGACCAATCCCTCTTTTTTTTATGTTTGATCCCCGTCTTGCTTTTCACCCTTTTTTCAATATTAGTTTTCATGAATATTTGAGTAGTTTATATTATGTGAAAGGTCATAGAAGATGAAAATTAATAAAAAATGAAGATTGTGATGTTCTTCAATATTTCTCTGTCTGCTTAAAAGTTTGCTCTGTTTTCTCTGTTTTGCAATTCCCCTGTTCCAAACAACAATTAGGATTTTTTTAAGTGGCCATATAATGAATGGGTTTGGTAATAGACTTTGCATAACGTGAAAGGGTAATGAAGTTCTAATCAACAAAATCGATTACCGAAGCTTATGAAATTGTTCAATCCTATACTTGCTTCAAAGTTTCACTATAGTACCTTAGAAAATTGAGTACAAAGAATATGATCAAATTAAATTCAAAATTGAAGAGTGTCTATGGGTCAATGATATTGAATAGAATTAACTTAAAAAATAAGAAAGTCAAGGTTGGGTTGCTTCAGGCATCGCAGTTAAGAATATCCATCACATAAAATAATATTAACTTTTGCAACAATTGAATAGTCGCCTATAGAAAATCAAAAGAATGAGAGAAGAGGAAGGAAGAAAGAAAGAACAAAAATGAATTCAACATTGAAGAACATGGACACCAGAAAATGTCACATGCCAAGCCTCATGGCGTGCAACTCACGAAGGATGCTGCTTCTGGAACGGAATACGAATATAATATTAAGTAAATCCTTAATTTGGTCCTTCAAATTATAAAGTCATATTAATTTAATTCCTGATATTTTTTGAAATTCCAAAAATTTTCCTAAAGTTGTTAAATGTTAATCAATTTAGTCTCTCTGTCAAAGATCAAGTTGATACAAACCTTATAATTTCATGAACCAAATTAATCACAAGAATCAAATTGATACCATCTTATAATTTCAAGGATCAAATTGAGAATTTATTTATGTAATATTCCTCGAATATGCTTCTAATTTTTTTTTTGTCGCACTAATTAAAGCCTTTCTATGAGCACATTACCCCAGTAATTCCAACTTATTATAGCTAATGCTGCACGTGTTACTTAAATGAGCCTCAAGATTGAAAGAATAGTGTCTTTTTTTTTTTTTTTTTTGGTGTAAAACGAATTTGTAAAAGTCTTAGTAAGATTAGATGCAATCATACCAACACTAATACATCGGATCCCATCAGAACTCTGCAGTTAAGTGTATTTAGACGAGAGTAGTATTAAGATGGATGACCTCCTGAAAAATCCTCGTGTTGCACCTCACCACATGTTATAAAAAAAGAAGATTCTTTTCTAGCATAAGAATTTAGCATGCAAATATAATATACCGCACAATGTAAAGAATATGCTTTTTGCTAAATAAAGAACATGCCTTGATAAAAGATAATCATATTTGCTTATCAAAACTTATTAAATTCTTTTTGTTGTTAATTAGTTTTATTTTTTGGTGCTTTCGTTAATTAGTTTTACATAGACTGTTTCAGGATCAATTTTTGTATAAAGATTGAAATGATACAAAATTATACAATTTAAAAATGCATTGTCAATATGTTGTGTTGTTGTCATTAGCATAAAAAGTATTTTGACTTTTAAGTAGTTACTTCAAAAGTTATATATATATATATATATATATATATATATATATATATATATATAAAATTTATAATTAATTAATAAGATAAAAAAATACACTAATAATATATTAAAATTAAACTCAAAATTAAAAAAAGTTAATATATTCTAAGATACATAAAGTAGAAAATAAAAAAATTGTATTATATAAGTTTTATAATAGCAAAATCTATCTAAATCCGTCAAAAAAAAAGTTTTATAATCTATCTAAATCTTTAGCCTACCAATTCTATCAAATACTAGCAAATTAGGACCAATCAGTTCTGGCTGAGCATTAATTGATTGTAGAATCAATATTTAGGAGAGGAATGAATGAATGAATGTGGACCATGAGTCGTGGGTAGTTAGCATTAGCCAGTACTGTACTGTGCCACCTAACAAACCCAACTCGTGGAAAATAAATAATCATGGTGAAAGGCGAACCTACCTTTCCAATTTTCATGGTGCCTCTCTACTTATCAAGTTATCATGCATAAATAAAGTCCAAATCTTTTGCTTTCGAATGACGCAGGATCTGGGAGGATCCAACATGTGTGCCGGATTCAAAGAGTATTTGAATCTTATTTATTATATTTAAATTAATACAAAACTCATTTTAATATTTGAGTGTAAAATTTTTCATATTGTTAATCAATTATAAATCATTTTATTTGTAATTTTTAAGGTGATTATGATTAGAATCAAATATTATTAATGATATGATAAATTATAATTGATTGACACTAAATTTTTTTTTTTACAATAACAATTCATATCAATTAAATTCACAATAATTTTTTACATAAATTAATAATTAAATCCATACCAATTATAAACCCAGTTAGCATTATATATTCTTCCTAAAAGGAAGTCGTGGCGGCTCTTTGTTAGTTTGTTGTACATGAGGAAACTCAGACTCCTTCAAGAATAAAACAAATAATGTAATATCAATTGAGCTCATAATTACTTCTTTTTTTTTCCCCCTTTAACAACTTCAAAGTTCAAACTTTTTGGTCTTCATCAATTCCGGGATTTTGTGTAGACTGCATATGGCGAAGATCACAGCTATGGTGGGTAGGGATGGGAACGGGGCGGGGGCGAGAGTACTCCCTCACTTTCTGTCCCCGTTCCTCATTTATTTTTCCTCCATCCCCATCCTCGATCTCAATTATGAAGAATTTTTCTCTCATGTTTTCATTCCTTGCACATTCCTGCACATCTCTATAAGGAGTTTAGGATTCTAAAATGCCATTGAAATAGTAGCCGATAATGAACTAAAATTTAATAAAATTAAAAATAAATATAAAACTATAAAAAAAACTTAAAATTAAAGCACTCTTCAAGGCTAACATATAATTATATATAAATATTCTATTTTTGGTGCATATCTGCGGAATTATGTAACCATATATCTGAATAAATATCGGAATTGATATACTTTGTGAGAGACATAAAGTTTAAATTTGTTATTCTTGTTAAAAAAAGAAGAAACAAAGTAATGGTATTATTAAAATAATACCGTACAAAGAATTAGCCGTATTAAGGAGGAATCGATGAACCAAGTAGGAATAGGAATTTATGATTGAATTTTTTTTCAATATGATATTAATTTAATAAAATAATATATTTATAATATATATATATATATATATACATTTATTTATTTATTTATAAAGATATTTCTGTAATATTATCGGGGATGAGGACCCAGCCCGCGGGGCGGGAAGTATGTTCCTCATCCCGGTCCCCAAAAGGCCTTCGGAGGGATTTTCTCCCTCGTCCTAGCGTGGAAAAAGTTCCTATCCGTGGGGCTTCTCTCGGGACAGTCCCCATGGAGATCCCCACTCACTAGTGGAAATTGTCATCCCTAATGATGGAATACTATGGTTGATTTGTTCAGACAATCCCGTGAAATTGAAAAGTTCAATTTTATATACCATCAAAATAAAAAATAAAAGATTCCGAAATAAAATTTGTATTTAAAATTAGTTAAAAAAAGAACAAATAACAAAAAGCACCTTTTAGGTTGAGCTAAATGACACAACTTCATTTTCACTTAACAATTACACTATAGCTTGTAGAAAGAAAGAAAAAATATCATCTCATGTTACTTTTTATTTTTTTTTTATCAGTTTTTACATGTGATTAATGATGTATAAATTTGAAATTAATCATGTGTATTAGATAGTTAACATACAATCATTAACCATAAATGTTCCCATTCAAATTACCCGTTAACCATTTCATACATGTGATTAACAACGAATTTATACAACATCACATATAAGAAATGGTGTAAAAAAATAGTACCGGAATATAAGGATTGTTGAAGCAATGACATTAAGCTGGCTTTGGTATGGTATGTGTTTTAAGATTCCAGGGAAAAGTGAGGTGAGAATAAAAGTTTATCATGTTTGGTACAAGAGATAAAAAATGATTCACTGACATAAAAGATGTCCGGGAATGAAATTTTTAGGCTTCATTCACAAATTTTATTCTTGACTAGCTCTGGGGGTAGGAAAGAAATATATCAAAAGAAATGAAAATGTTTTGCGATGTTAAATTACTCAATTAACCCTAAATTCTTCTTATTCCTCTTAATTCAAGAAGATCACTTACAAATTTGAAACCATTAAACCTATTTCATAAGCCTGAAAACTATTGTTACGTCATTAAACTATTGTTTGAAACTAATTTGTATATGTAGTTAAATATTTTTTGAGGTAGGTATTAACTATACGTCAAATATATTCAATGAAGTGAAGTGACATAAGTCACGTCGCTTTAAAAGGAGGCGCAAGGCTCCATAATTGCTGATTTGAAACAACACGGTCCAAGGACGTGATGTGCGTTGTCAGGAGGTGCAATGATGATAAGTAATGATGAAAAGAGATGAAGGGGGAACAACTTTGTGTTCTTATTTGCTCAAGCTTGGAGTAGATAACTGAGACGTCATAAATGATATATTGAAAAATAATCGTAACTCGGAAATTAAAGAACTTTGATTAAAAGTTATTTTACTTATTTTTAAGCTCATAGCTTGAGGGACTTCTGTTACTCCCGGAAATATAGGTCACCATATTCTATCGACAACAATAATAATGTTGACTATGACAATAATAATAATGTTGACAATGTCTGAATGTTCTATCGTAAATTATATTTATATACAAATCATTCACATTCTTTTGAGAGATTAACAATACATCCTTCCGTTGCTTTGAGAACCCCTAGAGGATCCATGATCACATCATATTTGGGTTAAAGATGCACACACACAAAATGTGCAAAACAAAGTAATATTGGATTCTCTGCTTTGGTCGAGATTTGATTTTGCATAGTGGGCATTATTATTATAATTTATTTTTTTGACTATATGAGTGGAGCAAACATATGTTAAAGAGCCTAGGAATCTCATGCCAGTGACTTTTTAAGTGAATTTTACTATATTATAAATCAAAGGGAACCAAAACTCACCACTGCATGCATCATATGACACAAAAAGCAGGCTAATTGACCCAACTAACCTACTTTTAGAAACTATTTACCAATATAACTTTGTTTTGAAACTATTTACCAAACTAACCCACTTTTCGCCAACATGGCATTTTTTATTATTTTTTTCTGACACCAAAGACGCTACTTTGAGTAGCATTTTTGAAAAACGCTAGTTGCAGTAGCGTCTTCAGCTTTCAGGAGACAACCACTGCCCAGGCCGCCACGTGGCGTGCTCTAGGCAAAGGCGCTACTGCAAGTAACGCTTTAGTGGCTGATCAGACGGGTGAACATCAGACGGTTGGAGAAATGTTCACCCGTCTGATGACTATCAGTGAAGAACTTCACTGAGTCATCAGACGGGTGAACATTTATTCACTGATAGTCATCAGACGGGTGAAGAAATGATCACCCGTTTGATGACTATCACAATGAAGAAATGTTCTTTACTGATAGCCATCAGACGGGTGAAGAAATGATCACCCGTCTAATGACTATCAGTGAAGAACTTCCACTGACAGTCATCAGACGGGTGATCATTTCTTCACCCGTATGATGACTATCAGTGAAGACATTTCTTCACTGATAGTCATCAGACGGATGATTATTTCTTCACTCGTCTGATGACTGTTAGTGAAGAAACGTTCACTCGTCTGATCAGCCATAAAGGCGCTACTTGCAATAGCTCCTTTGCCCAGAGCGCGCCACGTGACGGCCTGGGCAATGGCTGTCCCCTGCATGGTGAAGACGCTACTGCAACTAGCGTTTTCCAAAAATGCTAGTCAAAGTAGCGTCTTTGGTGTCAGAAAAAATAATAATAAAAAATATCAGGTTGACAAAAAGTGAGTTAGTTTGGTAAATAGTTTGAAAACAAGGTTATATTGATAAATAGTTTCTAAAAGTAGGTTAGTTTGGTCAATTAGCCACTAGAAGAGGAGATGGAGAATGCACTATTAATTCTGAATATCTCTGTAAGTTCACTTTATAATGAGGTTAAGCATAGAATACTTAATATATATAGTGATTTGTCAGGAGGAAGAAATCAATACAATATGTTGCAGAATGATTCTGGAACTATTTTTGCTGAGTTTGGAGAACAAGTAGAAAAATGTAACCTTGTGACAGAGTTTGTTAATGATCTATTGTAATTTATTGGATAGGAGATCCTTCTGTTTATGTTAACAAAGTTCATTCGAAGTTTTCTTCTGAAAGTAATTGGTTTCCATTTTCAAAACCATTTTGTTTTCTTGTAAGGGGTTGGTTAATCAAATGACTGAAGTTGTTCTACCAGATGTGGCTAATTGACCAAACTAACCCACTTTTTACCACCTGCCATTTTTTATTATTATTTTTTTCTGACACCAAAGACTCTACTTTGACTAGCGTTTTTGGAAAACGCTAGTTGCAGTAGCGTCTTCACCATGCAGGGGACGGCCACTGCTCAGGCCGCCACGTGACGCAATCTGGGCAAAGGAGCTACTGCAAGTAGCGCCTTTATGACTGATCAGACTGGTGAACATCAAACGGGTGAAGAAATGTGCACCCGACGGGTGAACGTTTCTTCACTAACAATCATCAGACGGGTGAAGAAATGATCATCCGTCTGATGACTATCATTGAAGAAATGTCTTCACTGATAGTCATCAGACGGGTGAACATTTCTTCACCCGTCTGATCACTATCATCTTCACTGTGATAGTCATCAGAGGGGTGATCAGACGAGTGAAGAAATGTTCACCCATCTGATGACTGTCAGTAAAGTTCTTCACTGATAGTCATCAGATCGGTGATCATTTCTTCACCCGTCTGATCACCCCTCTGATGACTATCAGTGAAGAACTTCACTGAGTCATCAGATGGGTTAATAGACGGGTGAAGAAATGTTCACCCGTCTGATCACCATCAGTGAATTCATTGATAGTCATCAGACGGGTGAACATTTCTTCACCTGTCTAACATTCACCCGTCTGATTAGCCACTAAAGATGCTACTTGCAGTAACGCCTTTGCCCAGAGCACGCCACGTGGCGGCCTGGGCAGTGGTTGTCTCCTGAAAGCTGAAGACGCTACTGCAACTAGCGTTTTCCAAAAACGCTAGTCAAAGTAGCGTCTTTGGTGTCAGAAAAAAATAATAAAAAATGCCACGTTGGCGAAAAGTGGGTTAGTTTGGTAAATAGTTTCAAAACAAGGTTATATTGGTAAATAGTTTTTAAAAGTAGGTTAGTTGGGTCAATTAGCCCAAAAAGCAAAATGAAAAGCGGGTGTAGACTATAGAAGAGAATGCAGAGAGTTGAAAACTAGAACTAAAAAGAACATACAAAAAATGTTCCATTTTTGCTGCACAATCATTGTTTTCTTCTTCGAGTAGAAGAGTTTATACTTCTACAAAATTGTTTTTTTGAACACCCTGAATATAACATATGTCCAGGACACTGTGGTGTTATACTGTACCATATATCAAGCAGGAACCGTATACAAATACGAGTGAGGTGCCTTAGTGTATGTTTGGTTTACCGTTTGAAAATTTCAACGTACGTTTGAGGCAAAGTGTCTATAGAATTCCTTTAGAGCAAACATGCTTTTGAAACCAAACGTACATTTTCAACGGTAAACCAAAGATGCCCTTATTATTATGGATGTTCAAATAAACTAACCCTATACATTGTTTGCATTATGTGTCGTCCTTGTGCCTAGTATACCTATTTCTAAGAAAGAATTTTTTTTTTGTTGAAACTAAGATATCCTCGCACGCAACAGTGGAGTTGGAGACTAATCCCACGAGAAAATTGAGATTTATTTAAGGGGGTTGTCATTTTCCAACAGATATTTTTTCATATACATCAGTCAGAGATCGAACTATTGATCATATATTTAAGGGGTCTAAGTACTCATGCCACACCATGTCGGTTCTAGGAAGGAATTTGACTACAAGTTCAATAGGGAAAACTTCGTCTTATTCCCTGAGGCTGAATCTGAGAGCGCACACAGACAAACATAAATAAATTAAGTTACTTTCATTCTTGCAGTTATATAGTGCTTGTACATTATAGATTAATGATGGCAACTGGCAAGAGGGAAAGTTTCAGCTTTCAGGGGCATTTGGGTCCTCCCCTTTTGGTCTTCCAGTTGTTGTAGCAAGGGCAAACTTGCTTGTTGCCATAAGTTCCAGGAGGCACACACAAGCACTTGGCACAGCACTTTTGGCAGAAGAACATGCACGGCTTCTTGTATTGTGTATTTGAGCATCTATCTGTGCAACGTGGGCCACATTCTGCAGTTTCATACAAGCACCAAAGTGCACCAATTTTAATTTCATCATAAAAAATCTAAAAGGTAAACAAATAAAACAAAAATAAAAGGAGATAGAGAGAGAGAGAGGAAGGATTATTGTTGAAAATTTAAGTCAATCCTTGGATTTGAAGAGAACTGATAAATGGCAACTAGGGAATTAACTAACATAACCTGTTGTATGATTTGATTACCATTTGTCATTAACAAGTTCCTTGAGTTTAGCATCTTAACTTTTCAGGAAATTAATTTAATTTTAGAAAAAGAAAAAAAAAAACTCATTCTATGCTACTATTAGTTGTGATTGAATCTACTTTGATCAGATATCATGTCCTTAAGGAATACCTTGTGGCTGAAGACTGCCTTCAGTGTTGCCATGCTGAAACTCAAGGAAACAAATATGGAATTAAAATAAAAAGAATTTGGCATAGTAAATTGTAAAGTAAGTTTTATGCAAAATTGCCCAAAACAAAGACAGAATATGTAAAAAGTCTCACGTTGGGAAAGTGGGTAGTGTTTTTGTTAGGCTGCGGAGCTGGAGCCTCAATGGTAGTCACAGCAATCTCAGCCTGGAAGCATAATTGTTATGTAGTGTTACTTAAATTAATATTGTTCATAATGTCAAAAACAATGGTTATAATATAAAAAAGAGGCCACATTACAATGGATATAATTATTCTCGCTTTACACTTTTATTTACAATAGGAAAGTCTAATCCATATAAAAAAAAGTTCTGCTATATGGTATGAACATTGTTCTGCGAAATTTGATTAAATGACAATGGAGCGTCTCAATTACAACTTTAAATTTTAATATTAATTAAAATTTTAATTTATATAATAAAATATTATTAATTAAAATATTGTGTGATACACCCAAATAAATCCTTATGAAAACCGTTTCCGTACCAAGAAGCATTTCCCAATAAAAAGATATATCGTTTATACTCTTTAAGGAAATCATGTACGGTGATTTTATCAAAAGCAGCCAACATTAATTAAGGATAATGAAAAGAGAACTGCTATTGATTACGAACGTCAATCCACGGAACATGACGAACCTACACAGGACCGGTTAAACAGAGAAGTTAACGGAAATCATAGTAATATGTGATAAAAGTGAGATGAAAGATCCACCAAAAAAAAAAACGTGGGAGATGAAAGTGATTTATATAACACTATTCGCACGGAAAGTGCAAAATGATGCTTGTACTAAATAACATTTCCCTAATAAAAAAGACATTATAATTTTTTTACTGGAAAAAAAAAGACATTCTTTGGATACCCCATATTTAAAGACACAAATAAAAAGCAGGATGGTTTTGTTGTCACTTCTGGTAAAACAAACCAGATTAACAAACTAAACTTGAACTTGGCTTTGAGTCTCAAAAGATCATGTGTCCCAAAATGATACCTTATTTTCTGTCTCATCCACTTAAATTATACCATATCATTTAAAAGATATACATATATATATGTATATATATATATATATATATAATAAATAATGTGATTAATTTTTCAAGTGGCATACTTTAATAACATATTTGAGAAAGATTGATTTTTTCCATTTTAGCTGTTTTTTGACTAAAAAGTTATTTCATACATCATTGTTTTTTGGTGTAGTATTCATAATCTATCATGTTTGGCAATTAACTTAAATTTATAAAAAACTTTTTTTGGGAAAAAAAAAACTGTTTTATGTCATCTAATTTGTTTTGGTTTAAGATTGTTGTGATTTGATTATTTTTCATTCTCAAAACTTTCTTCCCTATTTATCTTTACAAAACTAACTTCCAAACAAGTATTATTAAATTATACAAATAACTTCATACCCTTTTTCGTAATTTACTATGTAAAAGTGATTTTTTTTTTGCACCATCCAAACGAAATAAATTATCTTAAAATCGATTTTCAGCGAGCATACTCAAACAAAAACAGATTTTGATTATAATCGATTATCAGCATAATCTATTTTTTTCGATTTTCTCAAACACACTCTAAATGGTTGGGACGTTAAATGGAAAACCATTTTCATACAGGTGATCTCTATGCACGTTAACTTCAACTTGAAACAACCAGAATATCTCTTCTGGCAAACACACTTATCATAAAATGAGAGAAGTAGAGAACTATAAGACTACAAGATTTCTGTTGGCTTACATGGTTATCTGCAGGAAGAAGCAGCATAGCAACTATGAAGATCATAACGATGCTTAGTTTTCTCGCCATTGCTCACGATGGCACTCGTACAAAGAAACCGAGAGAGACAGAAAGCAA
This sequence comes from Ammopiptanthus mongolicus, assembly GCA_039655645.1. Classification (NCBI taxonomy): domain Eukaryota; kingdom Viridiplantae; phylum Streptophyta; class Magnoliopsida; order Fabales; family Fabaceae; genus Ammopiptanthus; species Ammopiptanthus mongolicus. The sequence goes on along the minus strand of CM077351.1, from coordinate 9,192,772 downwards.
AGACAATTAGTTATCTGAAGTGTGGTCTTCATGATCTAATGGGTATACGTAATTATAGGCAGATGAGATTTCTGTCTTTTTTTATGCATGAAATTAATGTGCCAAAGGGGCGCTATGTTTGCATATTTTTCACATGGGTCTTGCTGACCAGTTCAAAGTTACAAAAAAGTTATTGAAAAATGCACTTGTTTCAATATTGATGTATTGAATACACTTGTTTCTAATACAAAGTTGTAATCTTTCATTCCTTAACCAGACACCGGTTAGTATTTATCTAATTGTCTTTAGAATATTAGTTAAGGAATCAAGAAATGAAATTTTACGTGGATAAATGATGTATTTAATATATTGAAAAATGTTACAATTAGTTTTTCAATAAAAATTTCTCTTTTGTTGATTCTTTAAACAATGTCCTTAGGACACTCATTAGCAAGATACTTTATCTTTTCAGATAGCAAAAGTCCAACCTTTGTCTTCCCAAAAAGACGATTAAGGGCATATCCTTCCCTGTACTTCCACATCATTACCTTGGCTATAAGAGTTATTGTTAGTTATTAGCCGCATCAGTGATGATTTCCTGCTTATTAATAATGTAATTTGTCAAATCCATTTTCCTTCTCAAATGAATGTAGCAAAGAGCATGGAGTTGGAGACACTTACTTTTATTTCTACTTAAGTTTAATCATTATGAGATGACAGTTAAAAAATGAGGATGAACTCATGCAAAATGAGAAAAGGGGCAAAAGAAATCATAAAACTAGATATTCTTTCTATACCCTTTTACTCTTAAGAGGATGTAGATCAATATGGTTAATAATATTCACGTCTCTTGCTTAAAATATTAATTTTTTTATGAGTCCTACTATTTAGTACGAATAGTCATGGAAAGGTAACAAAATGTGCTAGAAGAGAGGAAGTCAAATGTGGGTTCGCAAGGATTTAACGGAAATCATGGATTGGGTAAAAGATAATCGCCTTGCTGTAAAGCTAGCTGTTGTACCAAGCATACTAATAGCATGTTTGGGAATGATAGTTTTAATGTGTCTAAGCGGTTTTTTCGTTTCAGCTGTTATGAAAATAATTAATTATGTTTGAGAATTAAATTATTTTTTAAAAAAGCTTTTTTTTGAATAAAAGCTGTTTTCTGATTGTTTTTAATATCAAGTGTTTTTCCCTATTATACCCCCCACGGTTCTACACCAAACTCATTATTCCAAGAGCAAAACTTTCATCAGCTATATTATATTTTCTTCATCTTTCGTTACTAATTCAACCTTTCTCATGTTGTAATATTACTCTAAATAATAATTTTTATCTTAAAGTTATTTATATTATTCCAATGAAATATATATTATTTTTATTTAATTATTGTAAAAAATAATATATTTTCAAATGTTTTTCATAGTCATGAAAAAATGTTACAAATTTTATTCAATTTTTTATTTTTTATTTTTTATAAATAGAAAAAAATCACAAGATTATTAATATAAACAAATAACTTCATAGCCTTTTTTGTAATTTACTATGTAAAAATAATTTTTTTTGCACAACCCAAACAAAATAGATTATCTTAAAATCGCTTTTCAACAAACATACCCAAACAAAAATAGATTCAGATTATAATCGATTATCACAATAATCGATTATACATATAATCGATTATCAGCATAATCTATTTTTTTCAGCTTTCCCAAATGGTGAATTCTATCGTATCCCAAGGGTAACTTTATCCTATCTAGGTGGCTCAATCAAACGGTAAGAACCATTTGACTTGATCCACTACTATGATTCATTTAATTGAGGTGACGCATTCTGATTGGACAGAGTAATTTTTACCCCAAAATTATTAAAGGTATCGAAGAAGGCATCTGATGAATTCTATGGTACGCGAAGGGTAACTTTACCCATATTTATATTTTGAGTAAGCCACACACATCATTAAATATTAATCATTAATTACTAAAGAGTAAGGATACTCTCCCAAAAAGCAAGGGTACCGGTTACTGAGTTTAACTATTGAGGTGAAGCTATAGCTTATAACAAGGGAATTAAATGAAAGATTAAAAGTTTAATTAAGTTTTTGGTTCCTGTATTTTTTTTCGTTAGTTTTGATCTCTGTAAGTTCCAAAACTTCGGAGTCATCACTATTCATTTGTTAAGTGTTGATATAGCTAACGGACCGTCACATCAGTGCTGCCACGTAGGTTAATTTAATAATATTTAATAGCACGTGGGATTAAATATTAATTTTTTTAATATTTTTTACAAATTACAAGAATATAAAAAATAATATTTAATCCTATGTGACATTAAATATTATAAATTTAGTCTACGTGACAATGCTAACATGGTAAAAGAATATAAAAAATTAATATTTAATCTTATGTGACATTAAATATTTTAAAATTAGCCTACGTGATAATGCTAACGTGACGTTCCGTTAGTCACGTCAACATTTAACGGATGGATAGTGTTAGCGTGAACCAAAATTAAAATTTTGGAACTTTCAGGAACTAAAACCAACAAAAAAAAAAAGTACAAGGACCAAAATAAAAATGAATTCACTTTTGAGGGACTAAAAAATTTAGTTAAGCCAAGATTAAAAGGAAAACAAAGAACCATAGTGGGGGCCGATGAAGCGTTAAAAAAACTGGGGGCTGATGAAGTTACTTCATGTGAAGGGGTAGCATGAAAAGGACAGTTGGCGAACTCACATGTGCATTCTGCATTCACATGTGGTTTCCCAATGCCCCTTCAGAGTAACTAACTCAGAGGGCGATAGAAGAACTAGAAAACACCATACACTACCCTCTCACCCTCGCTCTGCCTTGTCTTTTATACAAACTAGGCAGCATGGGAATCCTTCTGAGTAGTCAATAGAATTCCCGTGAACTAATTTGTACATTTGTTTATTTCTTTTGTTAAAGTTTTTTGCCCTTTAATCATTGTTTTGGCTGGTAATATATGAAAAGTGATATTCTCATTTCAAAGTATTTCCTTTCAAGTTTCAACCGTGGCATCACTTATCAAACATTTATGAAAACTGACTCTATTTTTACATACAATATGTTTTGTTTACTTGCATAGAAAACGTGGGAGGAGTTAACCGTCCATCTCAGCCAGTAAGAAAGAATGAGGGTTAGGTATTCAGTTTGTTCTGTTGGATTGTTCTCGTGAAGTTGCATTTGTTTGTACTCAGCACAGTTTGTGAGGTTGACTGAAAGCCAGAGTTTCTCTGGGTAGTGGGTAGTATAAAAAAACATCCCACCAAAGGAAATCATCAAAATGTGTGAGAATCCTTCACCAAAAGTAATGTCATCATACTAGTTCAAAACTTCAAAGTATATCATTGTTAATCACGAGATTATTACTAAAAATGATGCGATCAGAAGTTGACAACGTATACTGAAATACATACACATCACATTTAAATTCAAAATGCTACACTTACCAGAAACATCAAACCTTGTGGTTTCGGTTCAATATGCTGGTAAACTCAACTGTGTTATTCAAATTACACATCGTTGAAGAGGGTGACAGAGACGCATGGTGCCCAAGAACAGTACCTCTTTTGATTGGTAGTATTGTCGTTTGAAGAAGATAGAATTAGATACCATTGAAGATTATAGACATGATAGTGATTGACAAGAAACTTTCGAGTGGCTTGCAGATGGCACCAACCCATCATCTTTCAAGAATCAGATGATGTTTACACCAACGATAGCGTACTCCTCTACAAGTCATTATTTTTCGTCCCAGCAACTTTTTTAAATGGTCCAAATTCTATGGATACCTTTAAGTCACGATCTGACAAAAACTCATAACGTTACATTGTTATGATTGTTACAGATTTCATCAAAGCACTTCGTCTCAAGCTGAGTTTACCAAATGGGAACTTCCATTTCCCGTTCAAGGCATTTCTTAATATTTTACTGACACAAGCACAACGGGGAGAAAATGCACTTATGCACACCCTTTCATCAAACTTGTAGCCATCAATGCATTGGATATTTTCATTATAACATTATGCTACAAACTTCATGCGTAGCTGTTAACTGAATATATGGGGTCCCCAAACAAAATAGGATCACTTTCAGTTGGATAAGGTTCCAGACCCACGAATTTGCACCAGTTCAAAATACTGTAGCAGTAAGAACGCTTTCATCCCATGATAAAAAATGAAAGAGCAAATAGGGAACCGTATATGCTCAATCATAAGAATTAAACAATAGATTTACAAATGAAAAAAAAGTAAATCAAACTGCTATTTTTCTACAGCACACATCATTCTCTAAATATCAGGAAAAGCAAAAAAAAAAAAAAAAATTGCCGCCCATGCCATGCTTGGACGAGTTGGAGCACGTCGAATACTGAACTAGGGATGAACTAGTATGAAGAATTCTCAATGTTACCCATGGAAAGTAGAAAAAGCCACCAACATGGGAGACAAGCCAATTGGATGAAATCTGTGGAATTAAATCTCAGCTATTTGTACCCAAAGAAAAGAAAAAATTATCTGAGCCAAGGCCATTATCATCTGAAACATGCAATAAGTGAATCATGACAAAGGTACCAATACTCTTTGTAGGGCAGGGACATCCATGGCATTAGTGGAGGAAGAAGAGTTCCCCGCATAGATGGCATTCTGGCCAATGAGGGAGTAAAACAGTGCCATTATATAAAAAAACAAAGAATCAGAGAAACAGGAAGAAGCATCAATCACAAAAATCATAAGAGCAACTTAGAACTGGGATTGGGATATCTCACCTTTGCCCAATGAGGATTCCATAAGCTACTGTGGAGATGGAAGACCCAAAACCCTCGAAAAAGACATTTTTATAGTGAGGCAAGATAACTTTTCCTGAAATGTAATCCACTGAAGTCAGCATATAATGTTTGTGAATGCAAAAATACAGCAGTGGCATATAATGCAAATTGTTACTGCTCCCCAATATCACAGCTATCAAAATCATGAAGCGGAAAACTCTAATATGACAATAGAAATTTCAATCCAGTCTTCAAATTTAATTTTCAAGAAATGTTTGATTAGTCTGTCTATGATAAGTTGAGTAAGCTTTTTACCTTGATATGCAACCTGGCAGAGAGGAACTTAACACAACAAAACTAAAGACAGATCATGACTGCCTGATTTACTACAATACATCATCACAGATAATTTATAAAAACATGTATATCAAAATTGTTGAAGTAAAACATTCCTACACATTTTGATAACAGAGCAAGTCTAAACATTTCGATAACAGAGCAAGTCTACACATTTTGACAAATTGACCACATAATGTTACACATTAAATTTCACTATTAATAAACTTCGAGACATATATTGATAACCAAAAAGAATAAACCAAACAGAAGCATCAGTCTCAGCCCACAAGTAATAGCTCCAGGCCTAACCTATGCTCAAATAGTTGCTGTGGAGAACTGAAACCAGCATACTAGATTTTTCTCGGTTGAAATCCTTTAGATGCAAAGACTCTTTGGAAATATCAGCAAAATCAGCCTTTGGAGAAACAGTACTATTACTCTGACAACCAAAAATTTCAAACCATATTCCAGAAGGGAATCTACCAGGTCTCACCAACCAAAGAAATATCTTGATATAAGGTGTAGCATGAATTACCGAAATAGTGACTTCAAATAGTATACAGATGAGGTTAACGGTTGTGTCCACGATACTGAAGAATATATAGAAAACGGAAGTAGTTGGTAGCAGAAGTAAAAGTGGTGTAAATAAAAGAGATCCAACAATATGTTGCTTCACAGTGTAGTCAAAGCTATCCAACCTCTGGCGAAGAGGATTCCACTTCCGACCCCTGCCAAATGGTCAGTAACTCCATGAAATAAGTGAGAATACGAGCAAGTACATAAGTAAAATATTTGTGTATCTAACAATTACTTTTCAAAAGGATACTGAATCACAAATAGAGAAGTGCAGCAAATATGATGAGACTTTCCGGAAATATAAGGGCTCTCATGATCTCCACTTCTATCATAAGTGATCCTCATATTTACAAATGCTTCAACTTCTTATCAGCTAGCTACATTTGGCTCTTGCTCCCTAAACTTACTGCCAATTTTTTTCAGAGATATATTATAGCTATCGTATAAAGGATTATCTACATATCAAAGTATAGTTCTCCATAGTAAAAAGGACAAATATGACCCACAATACCACCTCAATAACATCTATTAGGTGAGTATATGTCTCTCCACCAGTCCACCTTGTAATTGTTTCAAGAAATTGTCATGCAGACAAAGACCGATTAAGAGAGCAACTTAGTAAGTTGTCAAAAACCATTGATATTATAAAATTCCATTTATAAAACAAAGACTAAACTATGATGTCCAATTCTCATGCAAATCACTTACATTTAGCCAATCATCTCAAAAGGAAGAAGATTTGGTACCTGAAAAGCCGCCACAAGGCTGCTAATGCCTGTATTTGTGATGAATATATAAGTGAAATCAACCAATGAAGAGCTGAAACATGTACAGTTGCCAGCACAATCATGTCTATAATCAAAGCAGCAGGTGCAGTGAATCCACAAAGAATTCCTAAAATAGCAAGCCCTTGAACGATATAATTCAAGATGAAACCCACAAAGACCCAGAGTGTTGACCATATTTGGATTGCATTCAAAGAAACCATGCCAAGTGCTCCTGCCAGCTCAGCATTCAACTTGAAGCCTGCAGGGTTTCCCATTAACCAAACACACCCCGTGCGCAAAAATGAGGCAAACCCATGGATAAAATTCAAAACTGACAAGCAAATGGATTCTGCATGATATAACAGTGCCCAACCAACCAAGTTTCCCAGGAGAATATCAACAACCAAAGTTGACCATATAGAATGCCTATGCATTGCAGCTTTCTCAGCATATTCAACACATGATCGTGACCTTGCACACAAAAGAATGGCGTTAAACATATAGAAAACATAAAATCAATATCAAAAGTTACAAATGGTTAAGAACAGGAAAAAATTGTCTCAACAAAGACAAACTAAGCATTTAATTTTGGAATGTAATTTTAAGATACATTTATCGAAAAACATCACCATTGTAATGGGCAATATAAGCTTAATAGAATGAAAAGATAAACACAAAATGTTGCCTATAACATTTTCAACTGCAACAGTTCAACCAGCAAAAAATTGTTTCAGACTAAACAATGTTTGTACCGAAAACTATGTCAACTACAGTTTGGAACTTTAGTTTGGGGCTCAAGCGCAAACTAAACCATTCTTCACAGCTCATGAATTTCACAAACTAGACCAAACCATGAGATCTTAAGGAACTACTTCAACCAAAACACTGTTCTAGGTTAGGTTCAGTTTCAAACCACAGTTCATTGATGTTTCACATCCTAATAATACCTTGTTAATTCTTAATACAATCAAAAGCCACAGTCCAATAGCAAGAATAATTTAAAACAACAACAAACATAAATGCAAGTCCAATATAAATAAACAATGAGCCAACAACTCCAATATTATATTTGTAATAAACATAAAACCTTGTATGTGTAACATGTGTGTTGAACTTATTAAGGGAGAGGAAGGGAGGAAAAGCAGAGTAGAACAAGGGAAGGAATAGACCTGAGAGGGAGAAACAAAATAGTGATTCCATTCAATGTAAAGTTCAAGTTAATAAATCTCCAAGTACATAGCGATCCTGAAGTAGGCAACCCAACTTGATAAACAACTAACCAAGTAACCCCAAAGTATTAAAAAAACCCGAATAACCCAATTGTATAAAAATACCCTTACAACCCAAAAAATACTAGAAGTTCCAAAATTACAATAAATTCTCAATATAATTCTATAAACCTAATAGCCCTGATATCAATGTTCTTTATCCTGTTATTCCAATCCCATAGCCCATCACATTTGTGTACACATTCACAATATGGTTGAGATCATACGGTTCGATCTAACCTCCCCATTTTTTTTGGTAAACCGTACAGTCAAAAAACTGGACCAAATCATAGTTTGATTCAGTTTACCCAGTTTAGTCGGTTTTGGTTTCTTGAAAACCCCTAACAAAACATGTCCTCTATATGAAGGTAAAATACATGGACTTCATAAAGATTGAATCCTGATATCTCCAAAATTTGAAAGCTGCCACAAAATAAGACAAATCACATATTTTACCTAAAACTTCATATTACCTGAGGTCATTCTCCTGAAGAAAGATTGGCCAATATAATATCTGACGACAACGGATTTGGATATTTATCCATGCAGTTCTGAATATATTTGCTGATGTCACATACATCCATGATTCTGAGTTATAATTAAAATGCATCTGGAAAAACTGAAGAACAATATAGAAGACAGTGGAGAACGAAGCCATAAACTTGGAAAACAGATGCCCTATAATAACAAAAAACCTGTAAAGTCACAACATAGATCATCAGAGATTGAAGATGATCAAGAGAGCAAGAGATGGTGCATCAAAAGCTGCAGTGTGTACATGGGAAATATGGAGAGCCGGATCAAGGATCTCCTTGGGACCACATGTCTCTCAAAAATTCTTTTAGCAGCAGCTGTGCAATTAATTGCAAGAATAACAGTATCCTGGGGTGAAATTTTGTAAAGGCATATTAGCAAATAGGACAAAAATCTACATACCCAAAAATGAATAAGGTAAACTTCATTACCAATTCAATGAGTTGCTGGTTTTTATGAAGTTCATCCACCCACCTAGGAGTCTTAATGTATGTTTTTGCTTGCTCATTTGAACCCGAATGACACAATGAGAAATGATGAGCACCATAAGAGGGAGTTTCATAAATTATTACCTACAATTGTTTAAATATCATATATATCTGACAGAGAGAGGGAGATAAAGGTCTTGACAAATGACAACTACTTGCAGAAAGGCAAGAAGTAGAAGAAGAAATTATGACTTACATACGTGAACATCACAAGTTGACAAAGTTTGTCCATTCCAATGAATATGGTGCAATTTTGGAAGCCTACGAATTCCTGCATCATTCTGTTTAGGAGAATCAAACATCAACAGGACCAAATTACTTTTTCCAAGAAAAGATTGGCTACTTTTCCTCAATGATCCATCTATTTGGAGGCTACTGCAGCTCCCACATTTGTTCTCTCTGTATAAACTTGTACTTCCCTCTGCCCAATCATTGCCACAATTAGAGAATTTTTTTTTATCATCTTCTGTTTCATCCATCAAACTCTTACTAGTAGGGTCACTGATACACAGACCAAGTACAGAGAACACAGACTTCTCCTGTAGAATTACTGGCATGCTCCCGTGAGTGTCATGAACAATCTCCTGAAAGAGAGTAGCAGTTCATAATATTAGTTATTCTCATTACACTATACAATTTCCAGAAGCCACTAAGACAGCAAGTACGATACGAAAGAATCATTAGAGGAAATAATAGTGGGATTTTCGACCAACCACTCTCACCACAGTCATACTGTCACAGAACCAAGATTTTCATGATTAACACAAACAAAATAGTTATACACTATCTCACATGCAAATTGGTCCCCATCGAAAATCAATTTCTTTTCCCATTAAACTCCATATATTTTTTTCCACATATTTGCATTATGTTGGCATAAATTTATTTACACATGGACTGAATATTTAGGTAAAAATCAATCAAGATACTGATACCTAACTAGGTACTCTAAGAGAGAAAAGGTTATTCTATTTAAATTTGACAACTATTGCAACATCATAACTACAACAAAAAATTTAATAAGATTACAATAAAGGAAACCAAAATTTTCCTCAGTAATTAATAATTGTAATAGACAAAAAGCTGATCATTTCATAGCTACTATTGTTATTTCATTCGCTTTACTAAGAGCTGCATGCAAGGGATTGTGAACTCAAATCCAGTCTTATACCTCAAGGCCAGGGCTTGAACTGGAAAGCAAGACTTCACTGCAAGCAAAGGCTACAATAATGTCAAGAGATGATGGAGAGCAAGTGACAAACCACCCCAGTAATACACTGGAGGATGATTCTTGATTTAATAACAGCTGGTTTGGCCACCAAAGCCTACAATGTCTTCTCATTTTCATCTTATGATCTTCATGTAAACTAACTGACTAATCATGAATTCCCTGCAACGGAGGGAACCAAGCATGTGTTTACTCAATAAAATATTCTCTCATTAACAGATAGATGCAAATTAAAAATGAATTTATGCAATAAATTAATAAAACTTGAAGAAGAATTAAATGGAAGTATAGGTTCCATTACATGCTTTGCTTTCCACTTTTACCTTTTAAAGTAATATTCCACCAGAAAACTACACCTCACCTCATAATATAAGAATGTCAATTGACAGTTAAATTATCTCTGAAATCTATTGGACAGGACACTGAATTTCTCCATAATTAAAACAAAAAAAAGAGAAAAGTTGCATAAATTGAACATTGAAGTTTCAAATTATGCAGAACAAATTCTTCCTATTAAGAAAATTTAGTACATTAAACAAAATAAAATAAATAACAAATATAACAGCATTGCAATCATCCTAGTTAGAGCAACAAACCATCACCAGATAGACAATCAAAAACAAATAAACAATCTGTGCATAATTTCCTAGAATCTCCCAAATATTATGTACTTATGTAGTATGACTCTCCAGAATTTTCCTTATAAAACCATCATCAGCTTAATTTTCAGGAAATTAGATAACTTAGAGATTATGTTTGAACCCAAAAATTGATCTTCATTATTTCTTAAACTAGGTAGTATTATCTCATTTAACCATATTACCAGACTTAGGTCCATTTGAGAATATGTACAAGTTTCATTACTATCTGACAGAATAAGCCATAAAGTCTGTTATTGGAAAATAAATTCAATTGAGAAACAGTTATGGAGGTTTCCAAGGCATCGAACAGCTTATCTATGCAAATAACCTTTTGGGCGTTAACCTTCATTACAACCTAATAAATACTTGTATAAACCTGGAGCACACAAGTTGGATGCACTAAGCCAATCAACATAGTAATTACATAAATCTTTCCGCCACACAAACATTTTAAAGAAATTTGATAGACTCAACTGGTAATTAAGCAAAGAAATTCGACTAATTAGTAATTACAGTATTAAGTGATAAAGTTAATTAAGAATTTAAGATTGTCTATTAATTAACCATAGTATTTATTAACCAATTAATGTTGTGATTGACTTAGTGCACCCAACTTGAAGGCACTAGATTTGTGCAAGAATTTCTCAACATTTTATATTTCAAAGTGATAATTTATTATCTATAGATTGGCTTCGGGCCCATTTGTTTAAGCTTCTAAAAGAGTGATTTTAAGATTGTCTAAAAAGGTAAACTTTTTGTAGAGCTTTTACATAAAGCAAAAACTATTTTGTGTTTGCCTACAATTTTAAAAGTCCTTTTCAATTTGAAAAGATTTTAGATTGTTTGGATGTAACGATATAAAAGTACTTTTTTCTTATAAAATTACAAAAAAGGACATAAAGCATTTCCCAAAAATATTTTGCATAAAAGAAGTAATTCTTGTACATGTTAAAAAATTTAAAATATAATTTATAATTACTATATTCATCTTTTTTATTCAAAAATTTTTAATTAAATACTTTATTTTAATAAAAAAAAAATACTTGAAATTTTATAAAAGAAATTACTGCCGAGGCTCAGCAATGTGTCCTAGTCAATATTTATGTGTGCAAGCTCGTAAGTGTAGTGGACAGGTCAGGAATTATGGGAATGCAGTAGCAAACAGTATTCAGGTTTATACAAACTGCTTGCTACAGCAACTACAGTTAGTACCTCTATAAGGGTAGCATTTAACAAGTACTTCAATCTAACATTCATTGCTCATAATATGTATTTTTAAGTGCAGTTCTGTTTCTTCCCTAATTCTCACTCTAAAAAGAAAGGAAGGTGATTCTGTAGTTTTGAGATTGAAACTGGAATAACAATTATGTATGTTAGTAACACATTTCTTTTTTTTCTTCCTTTTGGGAGTTCCAACTACCAAATAGTTGGAGAAGCAATAAAGCATTTGAGCTAATAAAAATCATTTAAAGACGGTGTTCTGGTAACCAAATAACTAAGAGCAATAACATGATAAAATGAAACTAGAGAAGTTAGGAACTAAGGGACATTGCTGCATAATTTTGCAATAGGAAGAACAAAACGGATGGAGGCTTAAATTTGATAAAACATGAGTATTAGGTTTTTAAAGTAGGTCATTATTTAAACAAAATTTATTGCAAACATTTAGACAAAAAACTAAAGAACTTAGTCAACATTAAAGTCAAGAACATCAAAGTCTTATATCTTCCAGTACCTTAGTTTAATAAGTTTAAAGAATACTTTTCATGAGTCAAGGGGTGACTAGAACCACAAATAAGCTTAGTTCCTCTCTTTTCATGATCAAACTGATTTCATACTCTAAATGCAAGAGTAAACCAAATAAAGGAGCAAAAGATGAAGCTAGAGTTTCATGAAACAAAGTTATTTTCGTGCATCCAAAGATTCCATCTATTAGTTACAAAATAAGTCAAAAAACACAAGAAAAGGCGCATCAAACTTAAATAAATTTGTTTACTTTTCCAGGACACTTGATTCTCGGACTTTTAGTCTTGAAATCATGCATCAACTACTGATAATAAAGAAAACAGAAATAGGACCAAAGTGACCTTCATCCATCATGATCTTAACATCACTTTCATGGTCCTGATCGAGTGGGATACCTTCTTAACACCATATTTAAGTTCTGCTTGATTGGCTCCACTTGCATTTTACTAGGTTTGTCAATCAGAAAAATCATATAACAGCTCAACTTTATTTGAACAAACAAGAGCCTTCAACGGCTGTTCTTTATTTTGATTATAAGGAAAATTGAAATTTAACTTCACGTTGTTCTTTTTCTTTTAGCACAAATATCATCATATATAACATTGCATTTTGAAACAAAGCTGGCCAAGGCAAGCTTCCTTTAACCATGTCTGGCTCGGTCACATTAGATAAATTAAACTTATAAATAGTGTTAAATTGTATATAATTTTGAAACAGTTTATTGTCCTAGAATCAAGCTCGGTTCTCCAAAGCCAGTTTGCTGAATGACTTGAATGAATCTCAAGGATGTGCTCACTTTTTGCTACTTTGAAGGCAATGAAGACAAGGACGAAGAGTGGGCTAGGGAAGTTGAACTTCTTAGACAAAAGCTTAAAGAGTTGGAACGACTTGCTAGAGGACAATGACTTGACCATAATGAGACAAAACTACATGTAATTGATGTATGACAACCCAAAATCTCAAGCACTTGACATTAAAATTGCATATCAAGCGTTTCAACAAACAGGTGGAGTACATAGAGAATTCAATGCATTCCAAAACCAAACAAGGAGCAGAAGAGGAAAACCCAATGTGCAATACAACATTGAAACATACAAACACTTTGAGATATATAAGCTCAACTGCTAAAGAGAGGCTTTGCAGGTCTTTTCTTCACTGGCAAATTTACATCGCCACTCCCAAAATCAAAAGATAAAATGCAAAGAACATAACCACATAAACAAAACGTAGACTTCACCAAAAGTGAGCAGAAAACATAGTTTCAAAACCCACATCGTACCGCAGCACAACCCCAAATGGCTCCCAAACAACATAAGAACCTTGCTTCTTTACAGAAAAACGAAAACTAGAGCCAACCATGATGCTCAAACTAGACATGAAAAGTGTAACCCATGCCATTTTCAAATTTTGTGAGGATAATTCTGTTCAGAAAAAATTATAATACACCCTCCATGAGTTGGTGTGTAAGTTCTCTCTCTTCCATGGCAAGTGCTTTTTCAGAGAAACTACTCACTGTAACTTCACAAATCAAAGTTTAACTTAAAAAATAATAATTTTTTTTAAATAAAAAATCTTAAACAATCGCATACTCTCTGACACAAGAATCTCTCCTTAATATGTAACCTATCAAAAACAAGAACATAATAATCCTACACCTATCAACTGCTAATTAAAATCTAGTTAACTAAATTCTGTAACATCCTCTATCTCTTTCTTTTTTGAAGTTTTATATATATATTTTTTGCATAAATATGAAGCAAACCAGAAAAATTCGACGGTAGTAGGGCAATTACTGAAACTAGACCTAGGGTTCGAAGGTCCTGTGCTGCCTCTAGGGGAATGAAGCATAGCGATCATTGATGCTATCCGTTTCGAAGCATTGCAAGAAAAACCACAGAGATAACGTGATTTAAACGAGTAATATGATCTCCATAACTGCAGTGATAATGAGAGAGAATGAGAGGTACCTGAGCTACGATGATGCACCACCGTCGAGGTCGGTCGCATCAGCGGTGACGAAACGACGGCCGGCGAGGCGACGCTGAGCACCGGAGGTGAGATTTGAGGAGGAACGGACAGTCCGAGGCAAAGCGCGAAAAAGATGAAGGCAAGAAAAAAAATTTATCTTTTATTCAGATTTTTGTACCCCTTTAATGAATGAATTAATTTTCGAGGAACATATTATAGTTTCAATACATTCTTCCTTATTGATTGAAATTAGTATGAGTCATAATGCTTTATTTCATAAAATGAGCATAATGGTATGATATTTGTTGGATTATAATATTTATGGATCAATATCTTATATAACTTCGAGGATAAATTACACTTTATCCCATGGTTATCAAAAGTGGATTGGCCCGGCCGATGGGTAAATCTCGTGTAGTAACGTTGCCATCGTTTCACTTAGTGTCATCTTCTTCTTCCTTCGTTCCCTGAATCAGGGACATACCTAGAGCTGACAATGAAGCGAACAAGCTCGAATATAATTCGAAACTTGACTCGATAAATAGCTCGTTGAACTTAGTTCATGAACCAAATAAGCTAAACTTGAGCTAAAAATTGAGCTCGTTAAATAAATGAGGTGAACTTGAGTCAGGTATAATTCGACTCGTTTGATTCATGAAGCAATTCGATAATTATATAAATATAAATATATATTACTTAAATTATATATTTTTATTATTATTTAAATTATTTAAATAATATATGTTGTATTAATTTTTTTTACAGTATTTTGTATTCAATTTTAAAACTATTCAGCTTTTTTTTATTGAGGGACTTTTTTTATTGAGGGGGGTCGAACACTTGTTTTGACTTTTGATTGATACGAGTTGAGCTAACAAGCTGAACCGAGCTACTCGTGAGCTTGAGTCGAGTCGAATTCGAGCTGAAAATAAGATTCATGTCGAACTCGAATCGAGCTACGAGCTGAATCAATTTTTATCGAGTCTAATCGAACTGAATCAAGTTCAACTGGATTCGATTCATTTTCAGCCGTAGTCACACACCAGTGCCATCTCCTTGGTCCCTCGGCACCGTGAAACAAGGATCCACCAGAAACAAGGACGCAAATGCACCGACCTTACTGTATTGCTTTTTCACTTGAACTTTTTAATGATATTTTTACCATGACTGTTTTGCTTGAGTAGTTAATTTATATCGAAAAGATTAATGCGAAATGGTCAATATATTCATTACAGTAAGGTGCACGTATAGTCTTTGATAACCATGATTAAAACCTCTACTGCCTTAGGTTGTTGAAAGTCTCTGTTATGCTAAATTGCTAACTACTGTAGTTGTAAACTTGTGCTTCTTTTCAGCAGTAATATGAATCTATTACCAATTTTAGATAAAAAAATTTAGTTTTTTGTTCATTTTATAAATCAAATGCAACAATTGAGGTGGAAATTTGAGTTTGGTAGTTCCTTTTCTGTTTCTTTTGAAGGAATTAGGAAGCATGGATGCTTCCCAAAATAAGGATTCCAATAATATGCAATCATACAATCCACGGCAACCTCTAATGCTGCCAATTGTGGGGAAACTGATATTGCATGACAACATTTTGCATTCAAATAAGAGGGGGAGACTAATATATATACTTGTCTTCATTGTGCTTCAGTATGTAAAGGAGATCAAATAAATTCTTTCAAGAAAGTTTCTCATGATATTCATTATCAAATGTTACGATCTTTGAAGGAGCTAAATGAAGCTTATGAAACTCGCCAAATGGATAAAGAGGAAGTTCAAGAAATCCAGTCTTGCCCAACTAAGAAACAACTAGTTGTTCCAAATAAAGGGAAAAGGAAGGGTAATGTTGAAATCAATACTTATTTTGCTCCGAGAACAACTCTAGGCTCCCAACCAACTACCAAAAGTGTATTATCTAACAAAGAAGCAGTACATAAAGCGAAGATAATAATTGCTAGATGGCAGTTTGATTCTTGCATCCCTTTCAATGCAATACAATCTCCATGCTTTCAACTTGCTTTGGATGCAATTGTTGCTATGGGTTCTGGGTTTAAAGGCTCGTCTTATCATAAGTTATGGGTTAACTTGTTAGGAGATTGCAAGAGGGAGTGTCAATTGCTTGTAGAAAGTAATCATTGCTTGTAGAAAGTCATCAGGCCAATTGGACTAAGTTGGTTGGAGTGACCAAAAAGAACTTTGATAAAACTTTTTAGTTTATTGTCCTACAAGTATAACCCGTGTGAAGTTTGTTGATTATTAGATTATTTTATTGTACTGGTATAACTTTTTTTATTTATTGAAATTGTTATCTTTTTAAAATTAATTCAAGTACTAATTTTTTTGGTATCATATTTTATTCAAATTGTTACATTTTTAAAAATTAACGTTATAAACTTTATAATTTTTTATACGATTTTTTGTTAAAATTAAATGTTAACAAATCAACCAGCTCAAATTTATAACATTATTGCATATGTATATCATGTTACATAATTTATATAAATATTAAAATATTTAGTTAATAAATAATTAAATAAATATTAAAATTAAAAAACTCATGCAATGCACAATATATTGGCAAGTGTACATATAAATTAGCACTATTGACCTAGAAATTTTTTTAGTACAGACAAGTGTATCCCTCATCTGATAGTTAGAGACTAATATCTTTCGAGACGTAAAGATCACCGAAGTGAGTTTTGATTCTCCCAACAAAATTTTTTTCATATACATGACAAAAGTCAAACCTTGATAACATATTTAAGGAACCCAACTATCTATCAACTATGCTAGACCTTGCTGATAGAAATTTTTTATTAGTAGTTGAAACAAATTTAATGAGTTTTAAAAATATTTGAAATAAAAACAAAACAATTTGATTGTGTGATGAATTTTTTATTCCATCTTAATATTAATATTAAAAAAAGTGTTAGGTTATCCACATTTTAATAGGAAAAGTTAAATTATACAATTCAATTTTGTCGTATGTCCTTCAACTTTTAAAATATTCAATAAAATCCCTAAATTGCCAAAAGTATAAAAAGTGATATAAAATCATGTTAGACATTAATTTTTTTGACGGACAATAAATGTTAATTTTTGACCTATAAAAAGTCAAATTATATAATTTAATTTTAGAATTTAATTGTTATATACGGTAAGTGTAAAATTTTTTACACTCTCAATCAATCAGAAATCATAGTACGAGTGACGTTTAAGGTAGTTACGATGAGAGTCAAATATTTTGACTTATGTGACAATTTTTTATTGATTGACTGTGTAAAAAATTTATATACTGACGATGTATATCAATTAAATTCTTAATTTTAACTCATGTACTTTGATTTTTCAATTTTAAAAAATGTTTGACAAGGTGCGTAAACTTTTAAAATTATATAAAGTGGTCCAAAATTACGACAAGATACAACATTCCATCCAAAATTTAATGTTTGTTACGATTTTGGATTATTTTGCACACTTTTTAGAGTTGTGAATATATTACAGTTTAAAAGTTAAAAATATCAAAATGCAAACATTAAAAAATATATATATATCAAAATGCACATCACATAAAATTAAAAGGTATAACTTAAAATTTTCCTACTATAATTTAAGGAATGAGGGGGGGGGGTGTTACAGTCTGGTGTTTTCTGTCCATTGATCACAATTTAGAATTGAAAATCCTAGTCTACTAGTTACTCTCCAAAGGCAACCCAAAATGAAAGAACTTTATTTCAAAATTTAAATAAAAGATTAATAATTGAACCACATGTAGAGCTTTTTTGTGTGGATGAACCACATGTAGAGCTTTACAATAGTGGTAAGTGGGAATTTTTCAATTTTAAGATATAGGGTGCGCTTGATTTGCTTTAAAGGACACGAGAGACAAAATAGTACTGGACAAGTAGTTGAAGCACATAACAACTTTTTGTACTGTACGTTGTTTGGTGGTCGATGCACAATATATACAAGCAATTTTATGTTGTATCTTGTTTGATGTGCTTATGTGCTGGACAGAATAATATAAACTTTACAATAATACCTTGTGTACTGTGTAATGTTTGGTTAAATTATTTTATTATTGAACATAAAATTTATTATCATGTTTTACTATTATTTATAATTTACTAATAATTAATAATGTGGATATATTTTCAATTATTATTTTATTTTTATCATTTTAAAATAATAATTTCTAATTCTAAATAATGCTGATAATATATATATATATATTCACGAGTAATAATGTTGGGATTCTTCAACACATAAATAAATAAATGCATCTTGTGTTATAGATAGTTGGGACGTGTGGGAATAGAAGAAGAGATGGGTGATCCACGTGAGAGAGAGGGGGGGCTTGCTAAAAATATTTTTGACATTTCATTTTCATTGTAATATGGGACAACTTTTTGTCCCTTAGATATGTAGGTAATAATTTTTCATGATTTTATGTTGTTTTTTATCATATTTTTTTTATCTTACAATCAATTATAAAATCAAACATGAAATAAATTATTTTATATTATATTATCCCTCACTTTATAACAAATCAAAGGGACGATAGAATTGATAAGAGAAATGTTATTTTGACAATGCTTTTGGACACCTATGGTTGACACCATAGGTGTAAATGGCAAAATAGTAATAAAATAATTCAACAATCATCATTCCCAAGACACATAATTGCTTTCCCACTTATTTATTATTTTCTTCTCTCTCATCGTGTATTTCATCACTCCCAAGACACTCACCTGATATTTCTCTCATCTCAACATTCGTCTAAGCTGATCTTCACCCGTCTAATGGAGATATATGACCCGTCTGACCGAGAAAGCTCACCCGTCTACTCTCAGTTTCACCCGTCTGATGACTCTGAGTGAGGAAATGTTCACCCGTCTGAATCACCCGTCTGATGACTCTCAATGAGGAAATGTTCACCCGTCTGATTCACCCGTCTGAACTCTTAGTGAATAACCTTTTAAATGTTCACCCATCTGATGACTCTCAGTGTCACCCGTCTGAAGCTGAAGATCTTCACCCGTCTGATGACTATCAGTGAAGAAATGTTCACCCGTCTGAGAGTCATCAGACGGGTGAACCAGACGGGTGAGCATTTCTTCACTGATAGTCATCAGACGGGTGAAGATCTTCAGCTTCAGAAGGGTGAAAGTGAGTAGACGGGTGAGCTTTCTCGGTCAGACGGGTTATATATCTTCATCAGACAGGTGAACCAGACCGGTGAGCATTTCTTCATTGATAGTCATCAGACGGGTGAAGATCTTCAGCTTCAGACGGGTGAAAGGAAGAATAGACGGGTGAGCTTTCTCGGTCAGACGGGTCATATATCTTCATTAGACGGGTGAAGATCAACTTAGACGAGTGTTGAGATGAGAGAAATATCAGGTGAGTGTCTTGGGAGTGATGAAATACATGATGAGAGAGAAGAAAACAATAAAGAAGTGGGAAAGCAATTATGTGTCTTGGGAGTGATGATTGTTGAGTTGTTTTATTACTATTTTGTCATTTAGACCTACGATATCCACTGTATGTTATCGATTTTGGGTGTCAACCTAACATTACTCAATTGATAATGGATGAGAATGGCAATGTGTTTTTATGATGTACGATGTATATTATTTTTGCTTGACAGGCTAGTTAGTGCAGTATCCTCTAACTACTCTTAATTTGGCCTTGCGACCAGCAAGCCATGTGCACTAAGCTAATTATTACGAGATTTTGCACATGTTGCCCCCACATCACCCGACATGGAATTAAGTATGCCTCGCATCAAATAGAATTCTTGAACAAGGCAAAAGGTGACAACTAACAGTGCTTATCAATGATTATCCGGGATATCCTTTAGATCATTATAAGGGTTTGTTTATCTTGTACAATCTTATATATGTTAAGAAATCTAAAATAAGTAATTATTTATTAAAAAGTTAATTATCTTATTTTTGAAAATATAAAATATATGACTTTTCATATGAATTTACTCTTTTAAAATCTTTAACATGTGCAAGTTTGTACATGATAGAAAAACCCTTATTATAAAACTCATATTGGTCATCAACTCTGTCGGTGTATTGAGTTAATGAATCAATGGTTGAATCAGTGAGTCACTAATTAAATCACATGAACCGATATATATCAAATTTATAATAAAGAGATGTATATATAATATATTTGTCAGAAATATACTAAACAAAAGCTTTGGCATAGTGGTACAATGGGACTTGAGAGCGTTAGCAAAACATGAGATAACCGGTTTGATGACATCGATTGTGATTTAGTTGCATATCTGATATGATATGTTAATTGGACCGACCATAGGTCCAGTTTTCGATCGATCCAAACCGATCTGATCCCGCGGGTTTAATAACACTACCCTCGATCTTTTGGTTTTATCTGGTTGAATCGATTCGGTCTAGGGATGTAAATTTTATCCGTATCCGTAGATACCCGCGGATAATATTCGCCACAGGTAAAAATGGATACCTTAATGGATACCCACGGGTACATTAACCAAATATTTTCTCTACTCGTTTATTAATGGGGCAGGGCGGATAGTATAGTATTCATATCTGCGGGTACCCGCTAAGGGGGTTAGAATATTTACATTTAAAAATATTAGGCCAATGGATTTAAATAATGCTCATGTGTGAATGGATTAATTTAGACACACTTATGGATTAGTTTTACTATTTAATATTTTAAATTTTAATTTAATGACATGTATGATTATACTATTTACATATCATATTGTTTAGTATATTTACTATAATACTTTTCAAGCGCAAGAACTTCTCGTACCATCAAGGAACTCAAATACAAAATGAGTTTGAATTTTATGTGTGAATAAAAAAAAATTGTGAGGTGCATGTTGAATATCCATGTATAGCCGCAAATATTGATAAAATTGTTTAAAACTTGCAAGATGGATACCCACACGGATATGGGGAAAGGACAGATACGAAATTCATCCAACGGGGTGGGTAGTGGAGGACTACTACCCATACCCACCCCGCCCCATTTACATCCCAAATTCGATCCAAGTTTAATGACACTATCTTTGATCTTTTGGTTTTGATACAAGCTAAAAATCATCTTAAAAAAAGGCTTAGTTGCAATTTTGGTCTCTCAATTATTACTATTGTGCAATTTTAGTCCCTTGGATTTTAATTGCGTCAATTGGATCCCCCAAGTATCACGATTGTGTAATTTTGGTCCCTCACGTTTCAATTGCATCAATTGGGTCCCCCAGGTACCACGATTGTGCAATTTTGGTCCCTCAAGTATCATGATTGTGCAATTTTTAACATCAATAGCTTACGAAGCACATGTGGTACTGATTTGACACCGAGTAAGTCTAGCTTGACAGCTTACGTGTCATTCCTATGTGGCACTTAGTTATGTGCATTTGACTATTAAAGTGTGTGAGATGTCAATGATGCCACATAAGAATAGTCCATAAGTTGCCAAGTTGACTTCATTAAGAATCAAAATAGTTCCACGTGGGCCATATAAGCTATTGGCGTTTAAAATTGCACTATTATGAAACTTAGGGGACCAAAATTGCACAATCGTGATATTTTGGAGACTCAATTGGCGCAATTAAAACCCGAGGAACTAAAATTGTACAATCGTAATAATTGGGGACCAAAAGTGCAATTAAGCCTAAAAAAAACAATGAAAAGCAAAATTATGTTTTATGTAGCATGATTCTAAATGTTTATGAACAATAAAATTATATCTTTATAATTTGTCCAATATTTTTACCAGCTGCATTAATTTATAAATTTATAAATATCCTATATAGTAATACAAAATGCACATGCACACATCAAGTTTTCATATAAAAAAAATTAAACGAAATAGTTATGACTTTGTTTGCCAAAAATAGCTGATAAGCTAGCTTATGACTGATAAGTTAGCTTATATCTGATAAGCTAATTTTTAGTTGAAAGTTTATAGCTGATAGTTGAAAAGCTAGCTGATTGAATTTGAAGCATTTGGTAAAATTAGCAGTTGAACTAGATTATAAATGTAAAATGACAATAAAGAACATATTTATATTATTTTTATATAAATTATTTTAAAATTTTAATTAAAGCTTTATAATTGGAATATTGATTTTTAATTTTATTTTTAAATATCTTTATTAAATACTATAAATTAGATGTGATATTTATATGATTTTTTTTTATATTTTTTATTTTATGAGGGATTGGGCAAAATAGAAATTTCATTAAATTAATAAAGGTAAAAATGAGAGAAAATTTAATAAATTATAAGCCAAATAATTTAGCTTATGAAAAAAGCTATAAACTAATAAAATAAGTTTCTTTACCAATCTCTAATAGAATTAAGCAATGATGTTAACCTCACTCGACTTATAGCACCATGGAAGGGTAGCCACAATTTGATTGTTAGTTTTTGTCTTTTTTGGAAAAAGAAAATTTTATGGCTATTGAAAACAGAAATTCTTAGAGCCTGTTTGGCAAGGCACTTCAACGAGTTTATAGCGGATGAGAAAGTAGTCTTGTTTAGTAAGCGTATCTGTCACGAGCTTATAGCGTTTAGCTTTTGAGCTTATAGCTTATAACGTCTCATTTTTCTTTCCACTTTTATCCTTAAATTCTTCATTTAATTCTACCTTTATTTTCTTCTCTCTCTTTTATGTAAAATCATTAATGAAGATATCATTTTATGTCATTTTATATTTTTCAGCTAGTTCAACCGCTTGTTTTATCAAACACTTTCACAGAAAATAAGGGCCTGTTTGGTTTGCATTTTTATTTCCTATTTTCATTTCTTGTTTCTATTTTCTGAAAATTATTTTCATTTTCAAATTTTGAAAAATTTGAAAACGTGTTTGTTTTGACTTCCTGTTTTCTGTTTTCATTTCCTATTTTCAAAAATCTAGGAATGAAAACATTGAAAACAACTATTTTTTATTTTCAGATTTGGGTCCAATTCAGGAAATGTTTTCAGTGAAAACATTTTCGCTAAACTCAACCAAACGTATTTTCAAGCTCATTTTTTATTTTCATTGAAAATGAAAACAGGAAATGGTCAAACCAAACAGACCCTAAGCTAGCTTATCCGCTATTCGCTATCAGCTACCTCATCCGTTATTCGCTATCAGCTAGATTATTCGCTAACAGCTAATTTTATCAAAAAGAAGCTTTTAACCTCTGAAAAATTGATTGGGTCACGAATCAATATTTTTTCAATGCCCACCACTCAACCCAATTTCTAATCCAAATGACATCATTTTCCCTTGCTCCTCCTATAACTTTATTTCAAAATGATTTTGCATTACTTTAACTTATGGACAAATTTAGATGTTATTTCCTAGATACATATATTGTTATTTTTAATAAGAGGAAAGCACGTGTAACGTTATATTTTTATTGATGAATTATTATATATGCTTTATTTTTATTAAAAAATAACATCCGAACCATCTAAAGAATGAGATCTAAATTTTGTCCTTAATTTGTGTGTAGCAGAGTGTAAGTACAATGGTCACGTTGAAAATGAGACAAAAGAAAATGGAGATAAGAAATTAATTAAGTATTTTACATACTAATATAATGAGAAATCGTTAGAGATATCCCTCGAATAACAACAATTTTCTAGACAAAAAAAATAACAATGGGTTAATTATTACAAGAACCATGAGCTATTTCTAATAATTACCCAAATCCATATTTTCAACAATACTCATTTCGTTTTTTTTTTTTTTTATCTTAATATCTCTTCAAAATTTACATCCATTTGAAAAGTTCATCCATGTCTAAATTGAGTTTTAAAAAAAGTTATATTATCGGTTATGCGCTGCTGAGGAGCCATGAAAATCAAGACACTCGAAGATTTTTGGACTCGTTATATGAACTAGTGTTCGAAGTCATTAACGTAATGTCTACCATAAACGGTGATTCGAGCTTTTCGTTGTTGCTACAAATTGCACGAAAGTGAGAACTTTTTATCCTCCAACGACCGTGACCTTTATTGCCTCCATGTTAATTATTTGTTTTTATACGGGATATGGGAAGATTGGTGGCTGGTTTAGATAGACACCACAAGCAGAGTTTAAGCTTCCCTGGTTGTCATCGAGATTTATATATTACAGGCTATTAAGAGAGGAACAAATTCCACACTAAACATACTATGCACCAAAATACCTTAAATAACATTCAACTTGAAGGAATTTATGTGGAGTAAATAGTCAATTTGGTCCTTGAAAGTGTAAGACGATATCAATTTAGTCCCTGAATTTAACTAAATAGCAAAAACGTCCCTGAAGTTGTAAAACGTTAATCAACTTGGTCCCTCCGTCAACCCCAGTTAACTGACGCCGTTAATGGCACTGATGTGGCACGTTAAGTGCTCTGTTGGCACTGGTTAGGTGGTGTCCACGTGGTCAGGGACCAATTTAAAACTCTGAACCAAGGACTAAATTGACACTCGCAACTCTGAACCAGGGACTAAATTGATACTCGCAACAGTCTTCTTCTTCTTCCTTATCTTTCCCCTTTCTCTCTCTGCTCTCTCTCTCTCTGCTTCCTCTGTCTCGCTCTCTCTCTCTCTCTCTAACCACCCGTCTATAGACGGGTCCTTTCTCTTTATGCTCTCTCTCTTTTTGCTTCCTCTGTCTCGCGCTCTCTCTAACCACCCGTCTATAGAACCACCCGTCTATAGACGGATGGTTCTATTGACTGGTGGTTAGAGCAGAGAGAGAAAGGGGAAAGATAAGGAAGAAGAAGAAAAATACTATTGCGAGTATCAATTTAGTCCCTGGTTCAGAGTTGCAAGTATCAATTTAGTCCCTGGTTCAGAGTTTCAAATTGATCTCTGACCAAGTGGACACCACCTAACCAGTGACAACGGTGCCAACAAGGCACTTAATGTGCCACATCAGCGCCGTTAACGATGTCAGCTAACTGGGGTTGACGGAGGGACCAAGTTGATTAACGTTTTACAACTTCAAGGACGTTTTTGCTATTTAGTTAAATTCAGGGACTAAGTTAATACCTCCTTACACTTTCAGGGACCAAATTAACTATTTACTCAATTTATGTGTTAATTTAACGGATGGACTGACATGTATGCAATGTCCCAACACACAATTTCCTAGCTATATTGATCTATTTTCTATAGAAGATGCTTCTATAAAGTATTTATATATGTTCACTATGCATAAACTTTTGGAGATATTTTTTCTTCTTCATCCACTACAACTCAAACTCAAACTAGCAAAGATTGTAAGTTGATTTTAATTTTTTTAATTCATTGATTATTCCTTACTTGTGGTTGATCTCTATTTATTTTGATTAACTTTTATTTTATATTTATGTTCACAGATGCATCATCTATCCTGGAAGTTGAGGAAGTAACGAGGTTTTATATGGATCCGAATTTCCTGTCGTCCCTACACCACAAATTCACGCAATGATTGAAGGAATTGCAGTTGAATCAATCATAGGTTTACTGAAACACTTTTAGTAATTAATCCAATGATGTATCCTTTATTAATTACGTGAATACGTGGAACAGTAATTACATAAGATTTCAAATCGAATAAAAATCGCTTATTCCATTTTGATGTATCATATCATGTCCTAATTAATAATATTTTGTCATATATTTATTTTTTTAATATTAAATAAAATTTTAACTTATATGACGAAATATTATTAGTTGGGACATGATGTAATACATAAAAATGAGATAGAAGATCCTTATCTATTCAAATACGTTTTATATAACGCATCAATACTTATATAATAAAAAATGTAAAATTTGACTAAATATATTGAAAGAGTTATCCACCTAGGGATAAGTACACATGGGTCGCTAGAGAAATATTAGATGACAATATATCATTTGTGTTCTTGAGTTGTCAATCTTATTATACATATGCCAATCTCTTATGAGTTTTATTTAGCCAACTAGTAAGATATCGTACATTCTCACGGATCACTTCTGTTTTTATGCATGTTCAAAATAAACATGTTAATAAAATTAAATTTTTACTTTGAATCAAACATAACTAGCTGAGGCAATCCTCCAAAATGCTGAAAGAGTAAGAATATGCATGCATAGAAGATAATTCTACCAAATCTCAACTTGTTTGGCTACTTAAGTCATGGCCTATACTATAAGGGAGAGGATATTCACTATTAGATCCATTCTTTCATTGTATGTCTTTCAATTATTGGAAGTTTAGAGTATTGCCTTAAATCAATGAAGATGTATTTCACTGGAATCAAAAGAAAGACATTGTCTTTTTGCTATATCTGATTTTGTAATAAATTATCCAAATTTAATTCATTAAAGAAGTATACGATTCAATGAAAAGGGTTGCAACAGCTGCCACAACAAAGGCTGGAGTCCATTTCCCAAGGACACTGTAACACCCCTCCTACTCGGATGTCACTTTCGTAACTCCAAACACAAAACGTATGAAAATAAAGATTTACTGGTTCACTTTCGGAAAACGGTTTGTTTAATTAGGTCTTACTTACTATAAAAATGTGATAAAATTTTTCCTCTTAAAACAATAATGAACAAATACTCAAGAAAACACCAAGATAATTCGTTTACATAAAACTATATATCTTTAGTCAACTACAAAATAAAAAGGGACCTTGGACAACTCATCATTTACCAAAATATATTGACAGGAGCAAAAAGCTATAAGTATAAATACTAGGTAGTGATGGGTCTGAGAATCACATCTCCAAAAACCCTGGCCATCAGTAGCCACTCACAGATTAACCCAAAAGAAAACCCTAAGCTGGTCTAGTACTAACAAAGACGCACTACCTAACATACGCTATATTCCCGAGACTGAGTCTCGTCTTCACCCGTTCATATTCTTTCGTCACCAGCATCGAGCGATTCAAGCCACTAAGTCCCTAAGCGATCCAGGGAACTATTGACAAACAGCTGTATATGTATCCAAAAACACAACAGGGTGTCCAACATGTACAGGCAAGGGTAACCACATGCCCAAACACAAACAGCAGATTCATATAAGTATATCTTGTTGAGTCTCCCATCATACTCATGTCATATGCTGCACAACATCAAATTACTTTATTTCAAATGGATGTAAAAAGTGCTTTTTTAAATGGAATAATTGAAGAAGAAGTGTATGTTAAACAACCTCCTGGTTTTGAAGATAATGAAAAACCAGATTATTTTTTCAAACTTAAAAAGGCTTTATACGGTTTAAAACAAGCGCCTAGAGCATGGTATGATAGATTTAGTTCTTTTCTTATGAATAATGGTTTTATAAGAGGAAAAGTTAATACAACTTTGTTTAAGAAATGCTCAAAAGATAACTTCATAATAGTTCAAATATATGTTGATGATATTATTTTTGGAGCTACTAATGAAAAATTGTGCAAAGAATTCTCGAAGTTGATGCAAGCAGAATTTGAAATGAGCATGATGGAAGAATTGAAGTTCTTCCTTGGACTGCAAATCAAGCAGACATGTGATGGAATCTACATTCATCAACAAAAGTACATCAAGGAGATTCTAAAGAAGTACAAAATGGATAGCTTAAAGATCATGGAAACTCCAATGCAAACTAATGCTAATCTAAGCAAAGATGATGAAGGTAAAAAGGTAGACCAAACTGTCTACAGAGGTATGATTGGATCTCTTCTTTACTTAACATCTAGCAGACCTGATATTCAATTTAGTGTCTGTATGTGTGCTAGATTCCAATCTGATCCCAAAGAATCTCATCTTAAGGCTGTTAAAAGAATCTTTAGATATTTGCTTGGAACCACTAATCTTGGTTTAATGTATTTGAGAACACAAGATTACAGATTAGTTGATTTTTGTGATGCTGACTTTGCTAGAGATAGAATTGAAAGGAAAAGCACCAGTGGAGGATGTCACTTCATTGGAGCAAACTTAGTCTCTTGGTCAAGCAAAAGACAGACGACTATCGCACTCTCAACTGCAGAAGCAAAATATGTCTCTGCTTCAAGTTGCTGCTCACAGCTATTATGGGTAAAACATCAACTAGAAGATTACTCTATATTTGAGCATAATATACCTGTCTGGTGTGATAATTCTAGTGCTATTTGCTTAACCAAGAATCCCATACAACATTCTAAGGCCAAGCACATAGAAATCAAACATCACTTTATAAGAGATTATGTTCAAAAAGGTGTATTTGATGTTAAGTTTGTTAAAATTGAAAATCAATGGGCTGATATCTTTACAAAACCTTTAGCTGAGGATAGGTTTAAGTTTATAAGAGACAACTTGAATATACATTGCTTTGCTGAATAACCTGTCTGATGAGTGTTTATGATACCCGTCTATGTTTAATCGTCTGACCTTATGAGTCATTCGCTCTTTCTTTTTTTTAATATTTTCTTTTAAATGGTTATTATCTTTAATGGCATTTCTTTCTCTGAGACAAAATGTGTACATGGCTGTTTTTATTTTAACTAATTGTTTTTAAACCTCCATCTTTTAGTTGCTTTCATTTAAAATTACAACTGTCTTTGGTCCTTAAAAGGGAAAAAATTTTTCTTTTAAAAGGTATTTCGTTCTTACGTTTTCAAATCTTTTTCTCTTCGTTTTTAAAACCATCAAAGAGGATGCACCTGCTCAGGGGGAGCAGTTGAAGAAGCCTTTAGGCAAAACAAAAGGACAAACTTGTTTTTAACTCTTTTTGTTCTCTTAGTACCTTATTTGTAATTTTCTTTTTAAAATTACCTTGTACACAGCCAATGATGGTTAAATACAAATTACCTCCTCTGTTTCTCTTTTTTTTTTATTATGACAAAAGGGGGAGAAAGTTAAATGAAAAATGTTTTAATGTTACAACTGTCTGATATGAACAAATGTTTATCTAAATATGATGTATCTTTTCTTTTCTCTCTGTCTATATTCTATTGCTTTTGATAATGTCAAAAGGGGGAGAAAATACTACAATAAGACTAAGATAAAAAGTTAAATGCTTATCTGCCTGAGTATGCTATAATTATGGAACAATGTTTTTTTAATCTGTCTGATCATATACATGACTGCTTTATGTGAATTTTCTTAAGTTCATTAAATCATTTAACATGTTTTGTCATCATCAAAAAGGGGGAGATTGTTGAGTATCCAAATGTATGATGTGCATTTACCTTAGTTTTGATGAGATTAAAACAGTTATTCAATGATTTAATTGAACCCGTCTGTGTTATTTAACTCGTCTACTTAGTGTACAGATTAAAACATTAAGTGTCTATATGAACTGTTCACTCGTCTGAACTTAGATAAGTTCACCCGTCTGAACTAACTTAAGTTCACAGTCTGAACTAAGTAAAGTTCACTCGTCTGAAATGAGATAAGTTCACTCGTCTGAACTAGCTAAGGTTCACTCGTCTGAACTAAGAGAAGTTCACTCGTCTAATGAAGTCTTCAACCGTCAGATCAAAGGAAGACTCACCCATCTAAAAGACTTTGCAACTGACATCATCTCTTTGTTAAAGAGTCAACCCGTCTAATGAAGCTACTCATCCGTCTAGTGACTAACGTTAAAGAATACATTGGATGAAAGCTGTCTCGAATCTGATAAGGAACTTCAACAAAGTGTTTTGCCTGAACACAACTGCATCTTACACCAAAAGGGAAAGTCTTCCCTCTGCAAACAAAAAGCACGTATACAGACCTGCTGAGACCAAAGGTATATCAGAAGTCTGCATCACTCTGATGAAAGAGAACAAGCGAAGTTCCCTATGCTTTAATGGCTGATCAGAACGACTCTATTGCATTTATTGAAGATCTGCAAGAAGCCAAGCCTTCAGACTTTGTGTCTAACAGCTTTAAAATCTTGAAGACTATTTAATGAAGAAGACTTCGAATATTCAAGTAGACAAGAGAACGATCAAAGCAACCAAGAGCAATTACTCTGTGCATTTATATCTTCATTCTTTCATTATTTATTTTTCAATCATTTGAAGTTATTACGCAGTCTTTTAGAACTTCACATCTAATACACTCGTCTGAGTGCTTGTGAAAGACTTGCAAAGTGTAATCTTTTTTACAACTTCTCTCAAACAAACCCGTCTGAGCCTGAAGAGGCTAAGTGTGTAAACAATACTTGTCTGGAGCCTGGAGAGGCTAGGTGTGAAAACAATACTCGTCTGGAGCCTGGAGAGGCTAGGTGTGAACACAATACTTGTCTGTCCTGTAACCTAAATCAGTTATAGTGAGAAAACTTGGTGCTGCCAAGGACTGGACGTAGCCTCATTGTTAAGGGGTGAACCAGGATAAAACCTGTTGAGTGATCTCTCTTTCCCTTAACTCTTTAGTTTGATTATTTGTCTTAACTATCATCTAACTAAAGGGATTTATTATTATGTTTATCAAACCTTTTTTATCTTGCATGATTGTGTGTTTTCTGTGAAAACCTTCAGACTAGTTATCAGTCTGATTGACCTGTCTGTGTTTACTCGTCTATCATAACCCGTCTGTGCTTGCGAAAAAGTTTCTAAATTCCACATAAATTTGTCAAACACCATTCAACCCCCTTTCTAGTATTTGCATCTGTCTATTTCATATCTCATAAAATATCATCATGCATAATATAGTACAACATATATATATATATATATATATATATATATATATATATATATATATATATATATATATATATATATATATATATATATCCATGTACTAACAGTAAAACACAAGGACTTCGTACCCCACAATCAACGTTATTTTCTAAATGTATGCATGACACTTCCATATATTTCAACTAGCATTCAATTCTAGATTTCTGGAAACCCCATCACCATAAAACAAAGAGTTGATAAGACTCAACGTCATTGCCCCGCAGGCAACAATGACAAACGCCAGAATTAAAATTCGGCAAAATGTGAGCACGTAACCTCCCAGGAAATAATACATGGGCGCGCATGTCAGTGGTACTCACGATGTATAAGTCATACTATATTGTCCTCTTCACTGGGCACAATATGCTCTCCCATGGCACATATGACATCATTGTCCATCAAGGCACAATGTTATATAATGACAATAAGTCATCTCGGGTTCTCCTTGCCATCAAGGTCCCCCGTTTTCACGGCACGTCTGCCCAACACATAAATGTATGAGAAACTATTTAGTTTCCGATAATTGATCTTTGTCGTATCAATATTTCCTCGTTGTAGCATCAACGCTAACCACCACCATAATATCTTAGACTTTTTAAGCCTGAAAAACATTTTTCTCAAAAACAGGACATCTAGTCCGAAACAGCTCGAACCCAAACATCCCTAACCGATGCACCAGTTTAGGATTTTGAATTCAAAAGCATAAAAACATCCTCTAGCTTACAGGACCACAAAAATCGTCCCTAAGCCGATAGGACCACAACTAACACTGATCTTTGATCCACGTGTTTCTGCAGAACCTTAGAACCCCGACATCTTGGTTTCTAGTTTCTAAGCTTAAAAACCACTTTTCTCAAAAAACGCAAAAACTAAAACTCAAATCTCCGACACTTACACAAAGTTCTCGGGATCGGTTTTCCGTAAAAAATAAAAACTTGATCTAAAGACCATTTCTTTTTCTTTCGTCGACTTTCGATAAACATAAACCTTTAAGCAAAGATTGTAAAAAACCTTTTTCCTGGATAAAACCAAATAACTTGAAAACCACGTTTCTCAAAACGCTTTTGCTCAAACGGTTAACTTTATTAATTTAAAAACTAATAAAGGTTTCTAAAAACATTATTTATCTTAAAACATGGTTTTTCGTTATTAAAACACATTTTCACAACTTTGCCCTTTTAAGTTAACTTTTCCTTAAAAGCAACTATTTATTATTATTTTATTTCAAAGAGATAATTATTTATTTTCTCTTAAATTAAATTGGGAAACAATAAAACATATTTATTTTTCTCAATTCCACATCTCAAGCTTTTAAAGCTTTTATGTTATACGATGTCGGATCCTAATCGATATTAGGTCCTCTAACGTCTTAAATCCCACAGCGGGGCACACGATACATCCATACGTTTATTCAACAATTATATCATGTATCTACATCCATCAGCAGTTATGTCATGCATAGGCAAATCAACAGCAGTAAATAAAGCACTCCACCAATAATCAGATACTGACATTTATTTACAATACAAACACTAATGCAGCATATAGCTGTCGGAATTGGAATTCCTCAGGTTTGTCCCCTTACCTCTTGAAGTTCCAAGATAAGCAGCAAACACCCGATCGATCCAGAAACTTGCTCGACTATCTGCCGGTCACTACATACACACAATCAATAAAGGCATTAACTCAAAAATACAAAGATTTCTCCTATTGCAATACCCCTAGGGTTCAGCCCTTGACCTTAAAAATAGCTAGGGAGCTCAAAAAATTCTCATTTCTTGGATAACACCCTAACTAAGTGAGATAACCCTAGATACCAACTCAAAACATCAAAAACCAACCAAAAACCTTACCCTACACTTAAGGGGGTTTCGGCCTCTTCTTGGTAAAATACCCTAGAGAGATTTCTTGGCTCTAAGCTCTTGGATCATACAAGTATGTCATGAACCTAGGCCATAGAAATTGGTTTGGTATTAAAAGGATTTTGCTATGATTTTTCATGGATTTTTGAAGTTTTAGGGACAAACCCCAACTCCCATGATCATAGAAAAATTAGAGGAGAGATTGGGAGAGATAGAGATGATGAACTACCTCCTAGAAGGATCTCTTTCAAAAACTACTGAAGATTGCTTCACAAAATCTCAAGTTTCAAGCTCCAAAAATGGAGTTCTATGGAGAGAAAGTGAAGAAGAGAAAAGAGAGAAGATGAGCGTTTGGAGGGGCTGGTCCTGGTCGAGTTTTGGGAGGTTAGGATGAGAGTGTGGGATATTTATTTTGCTTAAAGACTTAAGTGAGTAAGATAGGTAAAAAGGTAATAAAAGGTAATTAGTAAAAAAAATTAATCAAGAGCAATTTGGTCAATTCACGTCCCGACATTTTGAAATCATCACAACACTGGTATGAGTCCGCAAATGACTTGACACAGTCTTGACTTGAAGATTATCCGTTCTTGGGTCTCAAAAAACCCTAACACGGCTCGAATCGTCTCCCCGATTGATTATCGGTCCGAATATAATATATTATTTTTATTTTTGGACATCAGGACGCATTTTAGCAAAAAGGTAGAGGATTGAATTTTAAGACTAATGGTCTCGTCTGTTAGTCAAGATTAGGTCTTGATAGTAGTAAAACACTATCATCCGTAAGACGTAGATCGGGCTCCGTTTGAGTTTTCGGCCCAAATTTTAATCGTAGGCTCCTACGATTATATGAAGCATAAATATGATTTTAGTTTTCCCAAAATCATTTTCTAAAGCATAGATAAAAATATAAACTCATTAATTGAGTTTATCGTTCTTAGAAAGTCGGAGTGTTACAGACACCACCATCTGTTTCAAACATGAAAAATATATAAACTCAGTAGCTTGAAAATGCAAATCCTATGCACCAGTAATATCCTTTCTTACAAAGTTTTCGTTTACAAAAGTTAGGTCACCATTAGTTAGATAACTACTGTAGCAGATAAAAAACACTTACCGAACTACTACTATACATGATTAATTACTCTGTTGCACTCAGTCAAGTGAAAGGGCTTGTGAGCCTAGTCTGTGGCAAAGCAACGAATTTATGCAAGCAATGAACTTGCAGCCAAGTTTTTTCCCACTGCAATATTATTGAATTAAGCAAATAAATGGTCTGATACAAGATCTTAAGGAAAAATTTGGAATCAAAAAATGTTAAATATCACTCTTTCATCTACTTACCTTTGATCTTTCAAAGAAAAGACAACCTTCTTTAGTGTTGCATCAAGTGGGTAATGCCCAATATAACTGAACTCTCCAATCACATCTATGCATTTACAGGCCATGGCTACCATGGACACTAACGGCCCGTTTGATGGTCAGGATAAGGGAGGCAGGATAAGATAAACTATCATATCATGTTTTAATCTGTAGTTTGGTGAACCAGCAGGATATGATAAGTTTATCCTGTTAGCTTATCGTATTCTGCTATTTAGTTATAATTCTATCCTGAGGGAGGGGCTGGGTTAGAACCAACAGGATAGGATAAGAAAATGTTTTTTCTTTTATACTTTACCCTTAATGTTGTTATTATTTAATTATGGTCTCAAATCTAATTAATTAACCTTAGTACTAATTAAAATATATGGTTTAATTAACAATTTATATAAAAAGTGAAAAAAAGTGTCACAAGTTAATTTTTTATAATAAAATGGACTAATGTATAATTAAAAAGCCAAAAATATATATTATCAATTATTTTTTAATTTAAATGTATAAAAAAAACTAAATAATATTATAATTTATTTTTGAAAAAAATATAATTTTGATATAAGGGTAATTTTATCATTTGTCGATATTTTATATCATATTATATCATTATTTGATGCGCATCAAACATCGGATAAGATAAGAGCTTATCATGCTCATATCCTATCCTATCCGTCTTTATCTTATCCTGACCACCAAACAAGCCCTAAGTGTGTACTGTAATGAATGACAAAACCAAAAAGTAGATATTCACAAAAATCCATGCTAAAGTGAATACTTTGCTTAATTGCATATCCCTATATGTTTTTCATCTTTCTAATTGTCAGGTTGTGCAACTGCTTAATATTCTAAGAAACAATCAAATAAATTAAGTGGTTCTGCTGAAAAAAGATATCATTATCTATATGTTAAAATTCTGTGCATTATGTCACTATGAATCAGTACTATATGGAGGCATTGATTTGCCTCAACGTGTGAATATTGTTTAGCAAATTTGAGACTGAATTACAGTCTTAAGGTTGAAGGGAGTATCTTCCAAGTGGTCCTAAGACAATTCCTTGTGTTTGAGGACCTGAATGATGAAGTTTTGAGAGCTTGTGACATTTTGAGAGCTTTATTATATATTGAGATTATTGTTTCTGACTATATATTCATGTTGGGGAAAATAGAATGCATGGAAATGTTAGGAATGACATAGTTGAAACAGATTCAGGGCAACTTGTAATCAAATAGCAATGGAAAAGTAATACGGGACAAAAAACATAGAGTAAAAACAGATTCAGGCACAAATCCTCAGTTGTGGTGCAAACAATAAAAATATAAGAGAAAAATGACCTTATATTATAAATAAAATGCTACATGTGCTAGTGAGTCATGCATATATGAGATATCTAATATGGCTTTAAGGACTATCTTGCTTTATATAAAAAACATGTGGATGAAAGTATGCAAATTAAAAAAAAAAAAAACATTAATAGCTTGACAATTCAAATAAAGAATGAAACCATGGATTTAAACATAAACAGTTTAATAAACTAAAACTCCACCAACAAGATTACCAACTGGAAAAAGTGAAAAATCATAGATAACAGTAACTAAGATCACAATATATACTGTTCAAGATAACAACAAATATAAAATTATTTGGACAGTGATAAATGGACTTACCCTACATAGAACTCCTTGTACCAAAGAAAAATCATAACTTCGCCATTGTCACCGATTAAGTTCTATCCATCTTAAAAAAAAATATGGAAGATGAGAAAAGGGAAAAATAAATCATAAATGGAGCAATGAAGAAGGGATAATTACCAAATCGGACAAACATCAACTTGGATATCCATATCCACAATGTAAAGCCTTGATAAAGTAAGTTATCTTAAAATATTTGAAATATAATATTAGCACTATCCATCACTCTCCTCAATCACAAAGATTTTAGCAATACTAAAAGATGTAATGTAAATAAAAACCAAGCACATATGACTCGATATAGATACTATATTCAATGCAAATACATTTGCATCTTGACCAATAGAGAGGTAAAAACATGAACTAAGTATAATGTGGAAGGGGAGGAAGAAAAAAGTTGCTTTGGAGCAATAACATGCAAAATCCAACTTGCTATAGCTGATGTACGTCATCACGGATGTGAGGAAATAAAATAGTATACCTTCTTGAAGTCAGAAGCTTTGAGAGTGCCTTCAGGAGAGACCTCAAGCTGATACTTTTTGTCCGTCCTGTCATCGACGACAGTCATAGTGTATCTTATAAAATGAAAACAATCAACATTGCTAAATCAAATGCATATAAAATGTAACAGCCAAATGTTATGTTGTATTATTGTATAAAACTTGAGAGTTAATTATCCACTTTTTTATTGCAAATTAGGTGCATGTTTGTCACCCTAAGTCAAGAAATTATAACTTTCATTGTAAATAAGCTCAGCATACCAAAACTAAACACAGAATAGGAATTACAATGATGTACCCTTCATTAATTAGGTGAATGCGTGGAACAGTAACTACATGAGATTCAAATCGGATGAGAATCTCGTGTACCATTTTGATGTATCACATCATGTCCCAATTAATAATATTTTATCATATATTTTACTTTTTTAATATTAAATAAAATTTTTACTTACGTGACAAAATATTATTAATTGGGATATGATGTGATATACAAAAATGACATAAAAGATCCTTATCCATTCAAATCAGTTTTATATAACGCATCAATACTTATGTAATAAGAAATGTAAAATTTGACAATAAATATATTGAGAGTTATCCACCTAAGGATAAGTACACATGGCTCGCTATTAAAATATTGGATGGCAATATATCATTTGTGTTCTTGAGTTGTCAATCTTATTGTACATGTGCCAATCTCGTATGAGTTTTATTTAGCCAATGTTTGTGTACATATTTTGCTGCACTATTCCCTAAAATGTTTGTGGTGGGTTTTGGATGGTTGAGGCTACAAATCTGACTGTAAAACATAACCAATTAATAAGAACCGTAAATAAAAACGAAACGACTAAATGAATGATGAAGTAAAACATGCTATAAAAGAACGTCAAAGGTCAACAAACGTCACCACCATTACGCGCACTGTCGTTTACCTTATTGACCCCACCACCCTGTTTTGCGTCCGAACCAAGGCGCGGTGTGGAGGACGGTGCTTTCCCCCCGAACCTAACTTGGTGGGACCCGCCTCATTCCCAAACCAGGACAGGTTCGGAGATCCCTTTTTCGCCCTTATAAATACACGTCCCTGACACGGTTCCACGCTAACGAATTTCTCGTCGCTAACGAAGTTCTCGTCGCCGGAGAGGTATAATTCTCGCTTATCTCTGATTTGTTCGCGAATCGAAGGAAATTTGTTTTTTTTTTTTTTTTGTGTTGTTGTTTTTCCTTTTTTTTTTTTTTTTTTTTTTTTTTTTGCGTTTTGGATGTGTAGAAATTGAAAGGAAAACAAAAATGGAAATTTTTGAGTGATCGTTTTCGTTCCTATAATTGCACTGAGATTAGGGTTTTTTATTGAACGATCTGTTTGATTGATACACAGAAACTAGTGGATTTTGGTTCTTCGAATTTTCAATTGAAAATTTCTAGATCTTGATGAGTCAGCGCTTTTTTTACATGAGGATGAATCGATCCTCACTCCAAACGAGTCAAAGGAAATGGTTTTGAATTTTGGTCTTTGTTGTTCCCGGGAAAAAAAATTTGGGAAAATTATCATATTATACAAAAGTAGCCACATTTTATTTTAAAAAAAATGTTAAATATTTGAGAAATTAATGGAATTATGGAGAAATTGTCAGCAAAGTACGGCCTATATGATTATGTAGTCCACATGCTGTTATATTTTTGTTGGATTGAGAATTCTCTTGTGAATTATGATATCTCCCAACAAAAAATTTCAAAATTTTACCACAAACATTGTTGAATAATTCAATTGTGTAGGTTTATACTTGACAATTTATGTTAAATTTTTAGATTCCTTTTAATTCTTGCTCCGTGTTATGTAACACTGGTGCTGATGATTTATGCACAGATAAAGAAGGAGGATCAGATTCTAGCTGAACAAGATGGCATTAGTTTCTGGAGGAAGATCAACACTTAACCCCAATGCCCCTCTTTACATTCCAGCTGCCTTCCGCCAAGTGGAGGATTTTTCTCCAGAATGGTGGCAGCTGGTAACAACACTGACATGGTACCATGATTTCTGGCTCAGCCAGCAACAGGGTGAGGGAGGTTTTTATGATGAGGATGGATTTGATGTGGGTGATTTGCTGCCTGATGCTTTTGATCTTGATGCTGTTGAAGATCTTTCTGTGTTGGAAGCTCAACTTGAAGAGTTTATTCGATCTTCTGAGACCCAAGGTAAAGAATTTGTAGGGTTGGAGACTCTAGGGAATCGTTAGGATTGAAAGCTTGTTGAATTCCAATTCAGTAGTGTTATCTCAGTGATAAAATTTAGGCTTAATTAATTTGCAGGTCCTGAACATTTTGGAATTTTTCAAATAAATCCCTTCATTTTAAAAGATTTGCAATTGTATCCCTAAATATATAGGGACCCATAAGATGTGCAGAGTGATTTAATTACAAATTTTAAAGTTCAAAGACTTATTTGAAAATTTTCAAGAAGTTCAGGAATTTACAAAACCTAAAATCTACCTTACTTGAGCTTGGTTTTGGTTCATTAATGAGGGGCTTCAATTCTTCAGATAAAACTGGATTCAACACTTTTGTGGAAAAAGAGCGTGGAGCATAACTGCATGAGTCAGGTGGAGCTTCCAACACATCTAGCAATCAGGCCAAATGCCATGGCCTCAGCTTGCCTTGCGGTCATTTAGATACTGTACTATTTTATCTGTAGCTTTAACTTTCTGTAACTCCTGTATAGGGCAAGGTTTCAACTTTGCATGTATCCTTCTTTGGGGTTACCAAAATATCTGGTAAATTCGGAAGGTAAAGAAAAAATGTGAAAATATTTAATGTACTGATGTAAGAGCCTACAAGTATTCAAATTACAAAATTGAAAAAAAAGAAGTTTTTTCTTTTTAGAATTTGAAGTAGCCCGTTGTTTAATTTTTAAAACTCAAAATTACTCCCACTCTTGTCATGAATATAAGAATATTTTGACGGTAACCTATCAGTGTCAGCAGACATACCTTATGCAGGAGTAAATAGTCAATTTGGTTTCTGAAAGTATAAGGCGGTATCAATTTAATCCTTGAATTTAACTAAATAGCAAAAATATTTTCGAAGTTATAAAACGTTAATCAATTTGGCTCCTCTGTCAACCCCAGTTAGCTGACGCCGTTAACTGCGCTGATGTGGCATGTCAAGTGCCTTGTTGACACCGTTGTCACTGGTTAGGTGGTGTCCACGTGGTCAGGGATTAATTTGAAACTCTGAACCAGGGACTCAATTGATACTCGCAACTATGAGCAAGGGACTCACAACGACCTTCTTCTTCTTCTTTATATTTCTCCGTTCTCTCTCTGCTCTCTCTCTCTTTGCTTCCTTTGTCTCGCGCTCTCTCTCTAACCACCCGTTTATAGAATCACCCATCTATAGACGGGTGGTTAGAGAGAGAGAGAGAGCGAGACAGAGGAAGCGGGGAGAGAGAGAGAGAGAGAGAGAGCAGAGAAAGAAAGGGGAAAGAAAAAGAAGAAGAAGAAGAAGAAGAAGAAGAAGAAGAAGAAGACTGTTGCGAGTATCAATTTAGTCCCTGGTTCAGAGTTGCAAGTATCAATTTAGTCCCTGGTTTTGAGTTTCAAATTGGTCCCTGACTACGCGGATACCACCTAACCAGTGACAACAGTGTCAACAGGACACTCAACATGTCACATCAGCGCCGTTTACGGCGTCAGCTAACCGGGGTTGACGGAGGGACCAAGCTGATTAACGTTTTACAACTTCAGGGACGTTTTTGCTATTTAGTTAAATTCAGGGACTAAGTTGATATCGTCTTACACTTTCAGGGATCAAATTGGCTATTTACTCCGCAGGGTATAGTTAAAACAATATTATTACACTTGATAGTTGATACTATCTTATCTTTTATACACTAACTAGCTGTATACCCGTGCATTCGCACGGGTCACACCGTGTTTGTAACACCCCGATTTTCGAGTTTTCCTAATTAATCGGTATTTATAAACTTATATTTTATTCGAGGTCTTAGAAAGGGATATAAAATATTCCGAGACCATAATCATGCTCAGCGATATCGTAGGAAGCTACGATTAAGTTTTGAGTCGAAAACTCAAACGGAGCCCGGTCTGCGTTTTTACACTGACAGTATGATTTTACTGCTCAGATGACCTCAGATGGACCCGTGAACGAGACAGTAAGTCTTAGAATTCGATTCTCTACGTTTTGGTTAAATTTCGTAAAAATTTCAAAAAAATCATTTCCTGACCTCCGTTCGAGCGAAATCTTCAATCGGGTGGAGAACGGAGCCGCGTATGGACTTACCAGGACCCGACAACGGATAATATGGATATCACATCATGTCAACTCACTTGGGAGAGCATGCCAGAGTCGTCATGACGATCGGGAATTTCGGGATGCGAAATTACCAAAATACCCCTAACTTAAGCCTTTTCACCTTTTACCATTTTACCCTTTGAACCAAATGACCTTTTTACCCTTAATAAACTCTTTAGAAGGCTGGAACAGCCCTCTCAGCCCCTCATTCCACGCAGCCCAGCCCCTCAAGAACACCAAGAACACTTCATCTTCCTTAGAGAAAAAACCTCCATTGAATCCTTGAGAAAACCTTGAAAGCTTGTTGAAATCACTTGATTTCTTGACCAATCTTCATCCATTTTAAGGTAAGATCACTTCTATGGTCTCATATCTTCTTGAATCTCTTTCAATATCAAGATCAAACCTCCATTTTCATGAAACTCATTCTTAGATCCAAAACTTTGAAAATCCATAGGAAATTGTAGGAAAATCCTTTGGAGGTGAAACCAAGTTCTTTGAACTCACCTCATCACCCTCTATCTAAACCCAAGAGCTCATGATTCAAGTCTCATCCTAGCTCTAAAACCCCAAAGTGGCCGAAACCTAAGAGTGATGATGAATAGTGTTTTTCATCAAATTTTTGATTTCTAACTCTTGATTCCATCCTTAGCTTTCCTAGTGTCCTTGAATCCAAGTGATGGAAAACCAAATCAATTCCTAGCCTAAATTGCCCTATATGGCCGAGAGCTTCATGGGGAAAATCCATGAGTTATGTTTCACATTTTTGAGTCATAGGACTTGAAATGGTGTTAGCTAAGTTCATGAACCAACCATCCAAAAATTTGGAACCAAATGAGATCCCTAACCGTTTTTACCTTTCATGGCCGAACCCTATACCTTTTAGGGGAAGGAAAACTTGTGTTCTTATGTTATAGATTGATGTTGATTTGTTGTTTGAATTGAATTGTGTTTGATTATTTTAGGCGACGCGAACGGAACCGGAGCCGGAGCCGAGAACCGATCGAGTTTGCATTGAACTTCTTTTGTGAGGTAAAGGGAGGTAGTCATTTAAGTTTGAGTAGCTTCATAGTGCATGTTTGATATATGTGTTATGATGTCTTGATTGATGATTTAGAGATGAGTTTGAATGATGTATATGTATACTTATATCCTGGATTGATTGGATGTTAAGTGTTGTGCATAATTGCTACTCGATATAACTGTGGCATGGATGCCTTGAGTGATATCATTGTGATATTAGATTGTTGATATATATCTATACATATATTTATATCCTGGATGAGCATAGGACTGGCTATGTCTCGATAATTGTTAAAAGACTCGAAATCCTAAATCTATGTTTTGAAAACCGTGTTTGAAATTAAAAAGTGATTTTTGGGAAAACGTGTTGCTTTTTCAAGAAAAGTTGTCTTTCTTGTTGAAAAGTATTTTCTTTTGAAAAGTAAAAAGTGGTTTTGTGAAAAGTCGTGCAAATCGTGTTTTATTTCGGAAAAGCGTTTTAAAAAGACGTGAAACCTTAGAAAGCGGTTTTTGTTTTCAAGAAAGGTGTTTTTCACGGAAAAATGTTCTCTTGATCAAAAAGGATGTTTTGTTTCAAGAAAACCAAAGTAGGTTTTGTTTTCCAAAGTGTTTTGAGAAAATGAAACCAAAAGAAAAATGATGAACCTTTGAGACGAACCCGAACCTAGTGGCCGAGACGTCGGGGCTAGTGTTTTGTGGATTGAGCACTCGGACTTCGTGTCCTGTGTTTTTGATTTGAGTGGGCTTAATGCCTTTTTGAAACGAGTCGTGGACTTTATGTCTCGACATTTAAAAGAATGAACGCAAAGAAAACAGAAAACCTTCTGTGAACATGCATGAACCGGCAGACGTGCCATTTGAAACCGAGCTACAACTCTAGTAGTTGAGAATAAAATCAGTCAAGACCACTAGGTCTTTAGGAGCATTCTGTGTTCGAGATCCCACAAGTGGCCGGTGGCGTAGCAACCCCGTGCCGTGGTAAATCGGCTGCCAAACACGAATGAACTCGATCTGAGACTGGCGTATTCAGGATACGGTTATGACGTGGTACCCTGGAACAATTGGAGTTCGGACCTAAATAGAGAGGCCGACTCATGAGAACAATTGTGTTACGGGTGTTACTACGGCCTATCGCTCGATGTTGGGAAGTTAGAATCTCCGGAGTACATGAATTAGAAAGATGATATTGAAGTCTCATGCATTATTATAACTGATGATAGTGTTTGAGATGTTGTATTGTATAATATAAATAACTGTTCATATAACTGTATTTATCTGTGGATGTTTATACTGCTGTTTGTCGCTTGTGCGGCTATCGTGATAACTTTATTTGAGTATCTCACCTTTGCCTGTACATGTTGGACACCTTGTTGTGTTTTTGGAACACATGTACAGATGTTGGTCATAGGTCCCCGCAGAGACTTGAGGGCTCGGACGATGGAAACTTTTGAAGGAGCCGACGTTGAGTTGTACCCCAATGGCTACTTTTAGCTGACCAGCTTAGGAGTCTTTTGTTTTTGAGCAGGCTTATATTTTATTACTGCATATATGTCGCAATTACTTTCTAAGTCTGTAATATGATATATATATATATATATATATATATATATATATATATATATATATATATATATATATTAGACCAGGTTTTGCGTTATGTTTATGTTTTATGAACAGTGAATATCAATGTGTGATATGAAATTTATTCCTCCGACTGGAGTTGTTTGCCTATGCATGCAGAAAAATTTTAGAACCGCGTTTTCG
This sequence comes from Ammopiptanthus mongolicus, assembly GCA_039655645.1. Classification (NCBI taxonomy): domain Eukaryota; kingdom Viridiplantae; phylum Streptophyta; class Magnoliopsida; order Fabales; family Fabaceae; genus Ammopiptanthus; species Ammopiptanthus mongolicus. The sequence continues at coordinate 9,149,275 of CM077351.1, read as the reverse complement.
AACGTAGCTACTTAATTAAAGTACTTTCCGAAAGCAACCAGCGTTTTATTTTATTGTTTTATTTCCGCATTAGAGTCCGTGTATGTAGCACCCGCGAGGGGGGTGTTACAGTGTTACTTACTACATTTTTGGTAAAAGTTAATTTGTAAATTATACATTTTTTATACCTATAAAAAAACTGAATATATTAAATCATATACTAATATTCATGCCGTTATAAAGTATAGAAACTGATTTATATAATATTGAAGATAGAAAATTCATAGATCATTTTGAATTGTATATTTCAATAGTACATATAAATGTAAACTCATTTTGTTCACCAGAAGGAAATACAAAGAAAAAAATAAGGACTAAGCTTAATAACACCATTTGCATCAGTAAGTAGTTCTCCCAAAGCAGGAAGTCCAACTGACAATTGTGTAAGCATAAACTGAAAGAGTAAATAGCCAATTTGATCCCTGAAAGTGTAAGGCAGTATCAACTTAGTCCTTGAATTTAACTAAATAGCAAAAACGTCCCTGAAGTTGTAAAACGTTAATAAACTTGGTCCCTCTGTCAACCCCAGTTAGCTGACGTCGTTAACGGCGCTAATGTGGCACGTTAAGTGTCCTGTTGGCACCGTTGTCATTGGTTAGGTGGTATCCACATGGTTAGGACCAATTTGAAACTCAAAACCAAGGACTAAATTGATACTCGCAACAGTCTTCTTCTTCTTCTTCTTTATCTTTTCCCTTTCTCTCTTTGCTCTCTCTCTCTCCCCCCCTTCGCTTCCTCTGTCTCACTTTCTCTCTCTCTAACCACCCGTCTATAGACGGGTGGTTCTATAGAAGGGTGGTTAGAGAGAGAGCGCGAGACAGAGGAAGCAAAGAGAGAGAGAGCAGAGAGAGAACGGGGAAATATAAAGTAGAAAAAGACCGTTGTGAGTATCAATTTAGTCCCTGGTTTAGAGTTTCAAATTGATCCCTGACCACGTAAACACTACCTAACCAGTGACAAGGGTGCCAACAAGGCATTTAACATGCCACATCAGCGCCGTTAACGGCGTCAGCTAACTGGGGTTGACGGAGGGACCAAGTTGATTAACGTTTTACAACTTCAGGGACATTTTTGCTATTTAGTTAAATTCAGGGACTAAGTTGATACCTCCTTACACTTTCAGGGACCAAATTGACTATTTACTCGAAAAATAAAATTTCATGAAAATTGGAGTTTAAGTCCTGTCAACAAAATTTTAGTGCAGTAATTTTTTAACTACTTAATCAATAATTTATGTTAATAATCTTAAACATAAATTGTTGCATATAAACATGCATATCAGATTCAAATGACAACAAAAAGTTAGATAATATAACTACTAAAGTATCTGACATAATAAGACAACCCGTCCATGATAACCCATCTAATCAGAAGGGTTATCATAGACGTGTGATCATAGACAGTTTAGTTGGGTTGTCATAGACGAGTGATCGACGGGTGAGAATAGAAGGGTGATCATAGACAGGATGCAACGTGTATACGGGGAAATTGAAGGAACCTGTCTATAATCACATGTCTATGCTCACCCGTCTATGAGATGATCACCCGTCTATGATAACCCGTGAAGGAACCTGTCTATGATAACACGTCTATGATCACCCGTCTATGATAACCTTTTTGATTAGACGGGTTATCTCATAGATCACACGGGTTCATATTATGTGAGATACTTTAGTAGTTATATTATCTAACATTTTGTTTTCATTTGAATCTGATATGCATGTTTATATACAACAATTTATGTTTAAAATTTTTAACATAAATTATTAAGTAGTTAAACAATTACATGTCTATGCTCATCCGTTTATAATAACCCATCTGATGATCTCATAGACGGTGATCAGACGGGTTACCAAAGATGGGTTGTCATAGACGGGTGATCATAGACGTTTGATCATAGACAGGATACAACTAGTATGAGATCACCTGTCTATGAGATCATCAGACGGGTTATCATAGACGGGTCAGCATAGACGTGTTATCATAGACAGGTTCCTTCATGGGTGATCATCTCATACGGGTGAGCACGTGTGATCAGAGACAGATTGTCATAGACGGGTGAGCTCATAGATACGTGTGATCATAGACATGATGCAACTTGTATATGGGAAAACTGAAGGAATCTGTCTATGCTCACCCGTATATGATCTCCCGTCTATGATAACCCATCTGATCAGACGGGTTCCTTCACGGATTATCATAGACGAATGATATCTTTTTTATCTACAAAGGTAAAATCTTGGCAGACAGGTGAAGGTTATTATATCTTTCTTATCCACAAAGAAATGTAAATCAGTTTCCTTATCATCCAGGGGTGAAATAACAGAAAGATATTCTACGTGTTCAATTCAAGATGAAAGTTCTAACTGATGGAAAATAATTCAAAATGAAGGAAATTAATTTAAGTGATGGAATTTATTCCTCTTATATCATTTATGAAATTTTGGAACTCACGTGTTCTTTGTACTTTGAGACTGAATCAACAAACTTAGATTTCTCGAGCATGCATTTGAATTTCTTATTCATTTTGTTTAATTGCTTCATGCAACTTCAATTCCGAGGCCTTGACAAAAATATAGAAGCTAATTAGACGGGTAAGCATAGACGTGTGATCATAGACAGGATGCAACTTGTATATGGGGAAACTGAAGGAACTTGTCTATGATAACACGTCTATACTCACTCGTCTATGAGATCACTCATCTCTGAAAACCACTCAGATCAGATAACTCGTCTGATCAGACGGATTGTCATAGACGGGTGAGCATAGACGTGTGATCCTATGATGCACAACTTGTATATGGGGAACTAAAAGAACTTGTCTATGATCACACGTCTGTGATCACCCGTCTATAATAACCAGTCTGATCACCCGTCTATGATTGCCCGTCTGATCAGAAGGGTTATCATAGACGAGTGAGAATAGACGTGTTATCATAGACATGTTCCTTCACGGGTTATCATACATAACTCATCTAATTTTATGAAATGCAATTCACCTTGGAACAGTTTGTGAATTGCGCTTCCCGTAGGCAATGCATATGTGAATCAAACCACCATCAATCATGAAGCTACTAAACCTCTTAAATAGCACATAGAATGCATAGTTGCATAACACTACATTAACAGGTAGAATGTGGATTAAGAGCAGGAGAAAGTGTTACAATGAAGATGGAATTAACACTTAGAACCAAAGGCCATGATTACACCTTTGTTTATCCTTTCCTTTGTTGTATGTCACTAAAGGCTATCTCCTTTTCAATATTAGGAACATTAAACTCAAACATAGGTGCTGCAATTAAAAGATGTGCTTCCCTATTTGAACATTGGGTGTAGAAACACAATATGTTATAAACCATTTTTTATTTGCAATTAATAAAGGTTATTCCTTTTATTAATTAGTATTTCTTTCAACAACTTGAAGAATTATAGGAAACAAAATTACAAATATGAGCTGAATTTCTCAAAGACAAAAAGACTTGTATTGATATTCTCTCATTGTATTCATAAATGAGGTGCATATATCAATATAAACAGGAAACCATACAGCAGCCAATTGAAATGGTGTAAAACCCAAATGCAAAGACAAATGAAAGCTGATAGTCTATATCCATTTTCCCCATTTTTGGTTGCATGCGCACCCTTTGCTTTTGTTTCAACTTTTTACTGTCTTCTTTCTCATTATAAAGGCTGCACTTGACAGTATAATATAATTATAGAGAAGAGAAAGAGCTTCTTGTTATATGACATTTAGTTGAAAGAAACATGCAAATCAACAAAGGACGTGAAAGGGAAATAATGCCAATCACAGGGCTATTCCATCAAGATTCACAATATTATGGACCAATACTACAAATGAGTCAACAATATTATGATTTTATGACAGGCAGCAAATTGCAAGCAACTTATTCAAAGCAATTACCCATCCATCAAATACAGATAACAAAATTATTGATTGAACACATAAGGGCTTGCTCCTAGTTACCCATTAAAAGAATCCTTTTTTGCAAATGCTCAAAAAATAGAGACAACAACAAATGGAAAATAAAGAAGACCAAGAAAAAGAAGATGCAAAAAAGCAAGAAAAAATAAGGCATTTAGACACCCATTTGTTTACTGTGCTCAAAGCTTTAATGGCCTCACCAGCAAGAAGAAAAGAGAAAGCAGACAGATGAACGACGACGAGTCCGAAAAATGGGGAAGATGGAAGAATAGAAAGAAAGGGGGGAAAAGGGGAAATCGACGGTAATAATAGAAAGAAAGGGAATGAGCAGGAAATTAGTATACCCCTTTGTCAAAAGAAATGGAAGTTACAACATTATCCTAAAAAAAAAAACACGTGTCACAATTATATAGAAAGAGTATTTTTGGTTTTTTTCGTAGGTGTTGAAATTTCTATATAGATATTAGATTAGATTAGATATGAAAAGACATTCCAATGGAAGTGCAAGAAATATTATCGGTATAGCAATGGGTATATATGCTATATATTTAAGAGAAATCAATCGGCTAAGAATAAGCGTATTTTTTTTACTTCTCCTTTCTTCTAAAGCTAATCTTATTTTTCTTGTTTGTGGCCTTGTGCAAAACGATAGATACATAAAAGAGTGTTGGTATTTGTCCAGCACATTAAGCATAAAAAGATTTGTCCAACACATTTGAATATCTATACTGCATTTTTACAGCCATTTATATTTTTTATCGCTGCCTTGTCATCACTCCATAATACAAAAAATGGGGACACGGTCCCATACATAAAATTGAAAAACGACCAACCAAAATGCGGAATTTACCACTACACTATACATGAACATTTAAAGACTGAGACACCTACATGTCCGCTTTTTTTCACCAAAAAACAAAAGGACTGACACGTAAACAGCAAGGAGTGCATCAATCCCTATTCTCTATATAAGTTGTTGGGGTCAAACCAACTAGCAGAGACGTGTTATTGCCTCTGCAACACGTGAGTTCAGTTACAGCTTCTATTCTCATCATCATTAATGAAAGCCATAGGCAAAGCAATTCAATTATTTTCAAGCAGATAGCTCCTCTGCCCCTGCCCCTGCCCCCACAAATTCTGTATCCTCATCCTCAAGTTTTTTCCTTCTTTGGGCTTCAAGTCTAGTTTGGTTGCCAATAGCATCAGAGATGGCTTTTGGTAACCAAAAACCTGGTCTCTCAAGGGATGGGGCCCGGTCAAGGACCAAAGGTTCTCTCAAAGTTACTTCAACACCATCAAATGTCCACAATTTCATTGTTGCTTGACCTTTGAGACCCAAAGAGAACCAACCTAAACCAGCTATTGATATGTCAATGCTGTTGACATCCCAACTAGATCCTGACACTTCTACATCCCTTTCTTGCCACGTGCCTAATTCAACAGCGCGGTCGTTACCAATAGGAGGCTGGAAAAAGAACAAAGTGAAATAAAATTAGGTAGAACATACACAACATTCATTAAAGAAGAAACATGAATAGAGCACAAACTTGTTTTATACCATGCAAGCTATATATAAACGTGTAACCGAGCTGTATCTTTGTCACGTTGAAGTAATTATTATATTATGCACACCAAAGATCCTAAGACTTAAACTTTAATGTGAGAGGATTACCAAAATTACTCTGATATAGCTGCTTTATGTTTTACCTAATAGAGGACTATTAAAAAGACATTTGGGAGTGTATAACATTTCTTCTAGACTCTAATCCTAACTTACACCATACCGATATGGAACTTTTATAATATATATATAAGCACAAGCTAAACCTAAAACTTCACAAATATGCAATCTGCAGCTTAAAACAGAAAAGAAACACTAAACCTCAAGAAAGTATGCAGATCTAAAAAATAAAATAAAAAATGTCAGCCAACCAGTACATTCACTTGGTATACAAAAGTAGCATTTGGGAGCTGCCATTCACACAGAGAAGCTTTTAAGAGTACTGGATGAGCCTCAAAGGTAAAAATTAATCTTTTCTCTTCAACTACCGAAAATTACATCACAACAAACATTTCCCATTTCTTTAAGTTCCCTAAGGAATGACTTTGCATTTATGAGTGCATTTCTTTGCAGAATAAGTCAAAATGCCTCCAGGGTTTACACTTTTCAATCTTACAAAGATATCTAACATTTTTTAGCCAATAATATAAGGTGAATCCAATTAATGAAACCAAGGCTGCCTATAGCAAAACTATCAGAAGAAGTATGAAGAGTGTTTATTATCCCCACTTTGAAGTTTATATACTGCTCAAAGGGATTCCACCCTTTGCAAATGGTTTTTGACTTTTGAACAATCAAATCTCTCAATTTCTGACTCAATCAGACGATCATTTATCATCAAAATCAGCATTAGCTTCACTTCAATAACTTGTTATTGCAATGAACGCTCAAGCAAATCCATCAGAGCTACTCATTTATCAAGGCAGCATTAAGCTCCTTTGGATTCAAATATCTACAATTACAATGTTAATCAGAAAGTGGAAGTTTTCTTGTTCCGGCCGGGTATTTTGGTTTGACAAAAGTTGTACGGTTGTTGGGCGAAGTTTAAGTTCATTTCATTAATATAAAGCCCTCTTCTTTTCTAAATAGTAAGTTGAAAGTTTTGGGGACAATAGCGTTTGGTTTATGGAATGTTGTATTCCCAGCTAAACAACGTTCCCGGGAATCTCATTCCCAGCAGTATTTCTTTCCCACCCTCACATATATGAATAAAAATTTTAACTTCCATTCACAAATTTTATTCCCAAGAATGATTTTCTATCCCTTGCATCAAACATGAGAAACTTTTATTCCCATCTTGCTTTCCCTGAAATATTAAAATATTCCCGATACCATATACTACCTAAAATAACACTTTGTTTGCAGATTTAGGAAGTTTTAAGAAATACTGGAGAAGTTTGATTTGTAAAGTAAAGATGATTCCAATCTTTCTCCATGCCCAACTGCCAATAAATGATTGCATATAGAGCCCAAAACTCACAAAATGCATGTTAGAATATCTGAAAAGATCTCTGAATATTTTTATTATATATCTTAGAATATTTTAGAGTCTCTTAGATAGTCTCTTAGATACCCAGCTCTAACTATATGGTCTTAAACAATCTCCCCGTTGATGGTTTGAGCGATTCACCTTGGTTTTAAAAAAAATTGGAATGATATGAAGTGAAGTACATCACTCAGTATTTTAAAAGTATTCATCTAATTTGTGTATCTATCTTGTGGTTTATGTGGACGATATTGTCATAACAGGAACTGATCATACTGGAATTCAGCAGTTAAAGGAGCATATATTTCATTACTTTGAAACAAAAGACTTGGGTTGATTGCGATATTTTCTAGGAATTGAAGTTGCTAAGTCAAAGTCGGGAATTGCTAGCCCCCAATGAAAGTATGCTCTTGATATTCTTGAAGAAACAGGAATGCGGAATTGTAAACCAGTAGATACTCCCATGGATCTAAATGTTAAGCTTTTTCCCCACTAGGGAAATTTATTCTCAAAACCAAGCAGATATCGAAGATTAGTAGGAAAGCTGAATTATCTAACTGTAACAAGACCGGGCATCTCTTTAGCTGTTAGTGTGGTGAGTCAGTTCCTGAATTATCATATTGACCACTAGAATGCAGTTGTCATAATTTTGAGATTTATTAAAGGATCACTAGGAAAGGGATTAGTGTATGAGATCAGGGGGCATAAGGAGATTACTGCCTATACTAATGCAGTATGAGATGGATCTCCATGTGATAGGAGATCCACCTCAGGATACTATGTTCTCTTTGGAGGGAATCTCATTTCATGGAAAAGCAAGAAACAAAATGTGGTTGCAAGGTCAAATGCTGAAGCAGAATATTGAGCTATGACTACATGTGAACTAATATGGCAAAAAAATGGAGGGACGAAATTCGCACAATTGAAAAAGACAAGGGATGAAAAGTCCAATTCAGTCACACACAAAAAGATATACTTCTTGTTAGATTATTGCTATATGCAGTAAAGTATAACTTCGAAGATCATGCAAATTCCTCTGTTCAATCCGAGATTAAGTGAGAGAGACAATACCATAAAGGGAGTTGGGGGGGGGGGGGAGGGGGTGAGATCAAATATTAATAATCAGTGATAATTGTTTCACGTAGGAAATACCCTTTTCCTTAGGAACTTAATTGGACTGATGGCTAGACTATAATGGCTACTTGAACTTATTAGGATAGACATGAATTAGGTATGAGCAAATCCATCAAATGAAATACAAATGACCAAGCTCTGGCAAAATAGTTTAAACTTCCTCAATAAAACAAAGGATAACACTAATGTTATTGATTGAGCCATATTTAGTTCAGTAGGAGAACAGAAAAAGGCTTACCTGCAACCTGACACCAACATGATTACTCCAAACCTCATCAGCATTTTCTATTTTCCCCATGTGTAGAGAAACATTTGGCGATGCCCAAACTGTGACATATATTGTTTCAACAGAAGCTTCAGTAAGGTCAAGTCTTGTCAAGCCACCAACAAGTACAGCCTGTCCTACCTGTAAGTTTAAACCAGTTTGTAAGATTCTAAATGCATCCACACACACACAAACAAACAAAAAAACTTGAAATCTCAAGCATGCACAAAGCATACATATAATCTATGCAAGCAAAAACAAGCACCCCTGACAATTCACATCCAGGATAGTGAACAGCAATAGCAATAAGTAACTTGCCTTGATCCTATATGTCCGAGGCCGAAGTTCCTTCCGTATCTCAACCATCTTTTGCTCATCCCGGTTCAACCTCATTGACATTAAATACGGATGCAAGAGCCCTGGAGTGTCAAACATCTTAGTCTTTGCTGACAAGATTCCTCCAATTTTTAAGATCCCAAGTGTTGTCCCAGGAACTGGAGCTTCTGTGAGCTTCGTAACTTTGGCTCCTTGTTTCTTCGCAAATGCATTGATTAGAGTAGACTTCCCTGCATTCTGAGCTCCAAGTACCCACACATTCCCACGAGGACCAGCCAAATCCTTTATGAAGGACAACAAATTCCTTACCCCTAAATCCTTACGAGAACTGACAAGATAAACCCCACTTAACTTAGGCGCTCCTCCAGCACTTGCACGGTGCCGAACCCATCTATCTAACCTTGTAGGAGAAACCTGGGACGGAAGGAGATCAACCTTCGTTGCCACAAGAACAAGCTTCGGCAGTTTCTTGCCCTGCTTTGAGTTACCCTGGATTTTTTCCAATGCCTTAAACAACAAATTAGCTGCCGTACTAGGGAAAGAACCATCAAAATCAACACAATCCACAACCATGACGACAACAGTGGCACTTCCATTGCCAGAAGGTTTCATCAGCCGAGTCGAAATCAACCTATCGAAATCGAAATCAGGTATCAAATTCTCAGCTGTTTGGTTCTTCACCTGCCCATAATTCCTCAAGGAATGGCACCGAGCACACACGGTAACCTCTTCTTTCACCTTCTCAGCCTCCCTAGCCATCCTCTTCTTCTCTGCTTTCGACACCTTCTTCTTCTTCAACCTCTCCAAAAACTCCTCAGTTATGTTACCATACCCAACCCCTGCAGGTGCAAACCCATCCAAATCCAACTCATCACCCTCTTCTTCTCCTAGAAACTTAGCTTCCCACTCATCAGAATCCCAATCAAGCTCATCTCTTAACCCCTCAGTGTCTTTTTCAAGGTTATCATCATCTTCTTCTTCTACTACTACTACTCCATCATCATCAAACTCTTCCACCTTCACATTCCTTTGTTGGTAGTACCCGGGAAAGTTAGGGTCTTTATCTTGCATAAAAACACCACAACCAGGGCAAATGGGACCACGAGTTTCATCTTCATCTCTCCCCTCACTCAAAAACGGGTTTCTACCATCTTTCCTGGGCGTTATTTTGCCATAGTTTTTCTCTGTCGTTTGGACCGTGGAGTTGCCGTTTACCGCAAAAGCAATAAAGGAAGAAACTTTCTTAAAGCGCTTGTTTATATCTACAATCAAGTAATGAAAAAACGGTGTTTCAGGCAAATGGGTATCTAAAAAAGAAGACGGGGAAGAAGAGGGGTAGTTAATGGAGGGGCATACCTGTAAAATGACGAAAACTTGGAAGTGGGTGCTGTTGCTTAGTGTTGTAGATGGGAAGCTTGGTGCTGAGCTTATTGGTTGCGAAATTAGAAGGAACTACGATTGTAGACAAGAAGATAGCCATGGTCTTCGAGGACTGAAGAAGCGGTGAATTCTAGCATGAAGCTTGTCAAATATGTAGCCCGAAATTAACCTGTGATTGTCGGTTTATCAGGTAAGGAAAATTGTTGTATTTGCAGTTAGGTGTCTGTCTGAACAAATAGAAAATTGAAAAGGACCTTGGGTGAAAACCAGAAAGTGTGTTTGGTTCCTCCCTTTGACCTCATTTTCCAAGCATCACTGTTGGGGTCAATGAAATATGCCGCTGCTGTAGACAAGTTGAGGGTGCGTTCTTGGGGCGAGGATAGATCGTTTCCCCTTTAGTGAATGATGCATGACTTGCTATATCCCTGTTGCTTTCAAATGGTTTATCCCCCTGCGTTGAGTAACTGTTATATTTGGTTATTCGTTAAGAATATCAGCATTGTCACTCATGTGTTTAGAACATCATTGGGGAGTAACATCTTATAGATGCAACAACTTTCTGAAACATTACAACAGTCAACAGATAGGCATCGTCATCCTCAAACACTGACTTTGTGACTCCGTTCTTCAAGAAAGGATCATAAAATAAATAAAATTTACTGTTGAGTCTATTCACGAAAATGGTTCCAGGTAACTCATCCTGGCCGTCCAATATAAAATTATTATATCTAATGGTAAAAATAAATGCTGCCCTGGTGTTCCCCTATTTGACAAGCTTCATGCTAGAAAGTGCATATACTTGAAGAAGCTAAAGAAGCAGCACAAATACTTGAAAGTCGAAGGTTTTGTGTTGAAAACTTGAAAGTTAAATTCCACCTTGGAAACCTGCCCAGCCCGTTAGGCCCAAGCTTGGCTTTTAGCTTAGGCCTCTTGTGAAAGTTATACCACTTCCATTTACCTATTCCTTTTCATCTAACAAGTTTCTTTTGTCTTGGTATCCTCACAACCAAGTTATAAGATATTCATTTATTTAACTAATTATCCTATTAACCATCTTATTTGGCCTGTTAGTTATTCTGCGAGACCTATGATGAATTTCCATCCTGAAAAATGAAGGAAAAGTGGAAAACAGTGCATAATTTTCATGTATTTTGGATTTTAAATTTGTTTATGTTTTTTTCCACTTTTTATTCGTTTTCCACGAAAGAAATTCGTTATAAACCACCTAGGATCACTAACGAATCAGGTAGGATGGTTAATGGAACACGTACGCAAGTAAATGAACGTGAGAACTAAACCTAGGAACTAAATGGTTAGTTTATTTTTTTTTTTTTCAGGGACTAAAAGAGGTCCCTAAAAGTTTTAAGGGCCCAATTTGGATCTTCACTCTATTATATATATCTCCTTTTCTATTAGACATTTTGCTACCAGGTAAAATCTCCAAATTGGACATCCTAAATCTGTGACAGCTGTCCAGTTTTGGGGGTAATTTTGTTATTGTACCCGTCTCCTTCTCCTTTGCTGTCCAGAATGAAACCTTTTGCTCATTTTAGACGTTATAGGAGATAGGAGATATCATTGCCACCTACTTTTCTTCTTTCTCCTCTGATACACATTATAGGCTCACTGCTCTACGCATCATCTTCTTCTTCTCCACTTCATCTTCTACACTTCATCTTCATCCTCTTATCTACTTTTCCTATTCTTCATCTGCTTCTTCTACTTCCTCAGTAAATACTCCTTTTTTCATCTTCATTTTTTCTGCATCTTCATCCTCTTAGAGTTTATATTTTTTCGTTCCAGGTGGGTTGGTGCACATCGCGCAAGTTCCAGCCTTGTAGCACAACCAACATTGAAGAGTTTCATTCTGTTTTGTTCTTTTAAGGCAAGCTTCATTTTTTACTACCAATCTATCCTTCACAAAACTTTATTGTGTAACATTTGTTTGATATATCTGTTTGATATTTGTTATTCACACCTAGACTTTTACATTGTGATGTTTTGAGAAGAAGAAAAGCATGAATCTTTTAATATGTCTATCCTTCTACTTTCTACTTTGCTCACAACTTTCCCCCACATTTTTTTCATTTAGTTTTTCAGTTTTGGAGTCTTAAGCTACATACTCAAAATGCTAAAAAACTAAGTAGAAAGTATGTGGTTTGCATATATAAAGAAAATATAAGATCCCAGACAGTTTATCTAAATGGGTCTGTAAATATTACAATAATTTTAATTTTGGCTTTGACAGTTTATCTAAATAGCACGTCCCATTGATACTATCAAAGACATCAATGACTCAAAGGAACTCTGGAAAATAGCTGTTAGAATTGTAGATATCTGGACGGCTGTCAATAAGGCCAAGCAAGAGCATCTAGAAATGGTTTTCGTGGATGCCAAGGTAACTTTATGTATCTCATCCGTATTTCCTGTTAGCAATCAAAGAGGTTTGTTGTTTTAATCTTTTGTTTTTGTTGCTTTTATTGTTAATAAGGGAGATAAGATTCATGTTGTTGTCCCAAAGGAGGAGACAGGGACATGGAAGGCAAAGTTAAAGGAACATAATACTTATATCTTTGAAAATTTTGTTGTTTTTGAGAACGGTTTTTAATTTAAGGTTTGTGATCATCACTACAAAATGGTACTTAGTGGTGGTACAATAGTTAAAGAGAGATAACTTCTTGATATTCCTCCATTCCAATATCGCTTCAAAGACTTTGTTGAGATACTTAGTGGCAATTTTCGTCCTGATTTTTTAGTAGGTAAGATTTACATCAGATTTTGTACTGATTTCAGTTGTAATGATATTTGAAATTTTAGTACATGTCTAATAACCTTCAAAATTTAACCTTAATACAGATTTAATTGGAGCTTTGCACAAGTTAGTTTCTTCTCAACCTCGAGCAGACCCAAAGAGAGTTGTGTTTATGATGAAGGACATTAGGTAAATTTGTTTCCTTATCTTTTGCTGCCATTGAATTCCCTATTTTTTTAAACTCTTATTCTAACATCAGATCACTTAATGTCATTGTAGTGGCAACTTGGTGGAATGTACTCTTTGGGGAGAGGCTGCAATGAAATTCTTGAATTATTACATTGAAGGATGTCTTCGTGGACCAATTGTTATGATACTCACGCATGCAAGGGTGAAGGAGGCACAAGGTTAAACAATATGTTTTACTTATTTTTAGTCTTTATATATTTCTATCAACTTAATATGTCATATAGAATTCTAAAGTACAACTATGTGTTAGGAAAATATCCTGCTTCAGTATCCAACAGTTGGTACGGTTCAAAACTTGTATTTGATGAAAAAATATTAGAAATACAACAATTCAGAAAAAGGTAGATGGATATCTCTATTCATCTGTAATGCTTGGTACAAACAAATAGTAAACTTATTAAGTTGGTGATAATTTTTTAACTCATCCTTAATTGCAGTTTACCACCAGATGAAGTCAATGAAACAGCAACCCAAATGGTGTCCCAAGTGACAGGAGGGTCACAATTTTCTGAACAGGGCCCAGGTGAAAAGTATTCAGGAGATAAATACTCTTAAGCAGGTATATAATATATCTATTTTCATATATGATGAGGTTTATATTTTGGAGTAACCTTCAAATTTTATGTGTACATTGCTGCTCATGCTTGAAAATGTGTCAAGGAAACAACATATGTCACTGTCGGGACAACTGGAAAAATTATTGTCTCAAAACATGGTTGGAGTTATCCAAGATGTTCTACCTGCACTAAAAAAGCAACAGCAATGGATGGTCTATTCACCTGTCAGTCTGGCCATTACAATGAAGCCAGTATGCCAAGGTTAGTCATTTATATGCACTCTCATCTGTCACTTTGAAGTTAAATATAGGAATTAATACTTTTATCATTATGCTAAATAGTTATAAATTGGAGATAAGAGTTTATGACAAAAAACATAAAGCAAAAATTTTGTTTTGGGACCGTGATTCTGAAACAATGATAGGAAAGTCAGCTCTAGAACTTATGAACAACATGATTGAGGTATGTAGTCCTCCAATTTGTATTTAATCTACCATTTTAACAATGTATTTTACATCTAGATTATGATTATACATTTGTCATATCTCTTTCTTAGGAAAGTGAATGTAATCCAAGGGCTTATCCACATCTGCTTGATAATATGTTGGCAAGAACTTTGGCATTCAGGGTAAGAGTGCAACGAGGTTACAACCAATGTTCTGTAATCAAGGTTTGGGATGACACACAAATGATTCAGACAATCATGGATCAGATTGAAACTGAGGAGGTATATTAATTATATATTATACCAATTGTAATGGTTGAATATAGACATACTTATTGCATGAGTTATTATTTTTAGCAGACATCCAAACTTAATGATAAGGGAAAGTCAACTGTGAATGAAGATCTTCAATTAGAAACTGTAAGTCTCAATTCCATAGAAAACGCATTTATAATTCTAGCACAATTCTTTTATGCTGCTTAAAATTTCAGTGGTATAAAATTTTTCATATGTCTTGATACATGTAATTTTAGGCTCAGCAGACATCCAAATTTGATGATAAGGCAAAGTCACATATCAATGATTATGTTTACTTTGACTCTGTAAGTTTCAATTGCATGGATTTCACATTATAGTTCTTACTCTATTGTTCTATACTGATTAAAACCTTACATGAAAATTATTATCAAATTACATCAATCATTATTTGGAACAGCAGAACATGATCCTGATATATTAGCTTATATCACTCCAGCCAAAAGAGTCTCATCTAAAATCGAGTTTGATGAAAAGCTCAGTCAAGAATTGGCCACTGCACAACTATCATCCACAAAGATTATAAAGCAGATAAAAATTGAATGGCAGTGTTGTAGTCACCTTAATTGGCAGTTTGTAGTTGCAAAAATATGATAACATGTCTTTAGTAGTAGTTGGTACCATGATTGGTTCTCTTGAACTATTTTTGTAATATTGTGGATCAAGTGGTTACTATAAGTAACACCGCAGGGTGAACCCTCTTTGACAAACAATCAAAATTGTAATTTTTCAGTGTAGTAAATATTTAATTAAGAATGAAATAATCTCTTTCTTATCAATTAAAAAAAGGCTTCAACCATCTTCAATAACATGATGCTTTACCATGTTCATACTCTTTAAATACTTCCTAAACAATCCGTGAATTTTCATAGATGCTTGATTTTTTAGATTTGTAGTTACCAAATTGTTGAACTGTGCAGTAATGAGAAGAATTTGATAAGGTTCGGTTTTTATGGGTTAATTAAGGAGGGAATTTTGCTTATAAATATTAATGAGATTTCAAAAAACATTGCTTATGAGTTCTTATTGGAACTAAGAAAAGTTCACACGTCTGCAACTAAGGAAAGTTCAACTGTTTGAAGTCTACACAAATACTCCACCCGTCTAATGAAGTTTTCACCCGTCTGAAGTCTCCACAAATACTCCACCCGTCTAATGAAGCTTTCACCTGTCTAAGCTTTCAACCGTCTAATGAAGCTTTTACCAGTCTATGCTTTCAACCTTTCACCCGTCTAAGCTTTCAACCGTCTAATGAAGCTTTCATGCTTTGAACCGTCTAAGCCTTCCTTCGTCTGATGACTTTCACCTGTCTAAGCTTTCAACCGTCGAATGAAGCTTTCACCCGTCTAAGCCTTCCTTCGTCTGATAACTTTCACCCGTCTAATGAAGCTTTCACCCGTCTAATGAAGCTTTCTCCCGTGTGAACTAAAGAAAAGTTCACCCGTCTGAACCTAGGAAAAGTTCACACGTCTGGAACTAAGAAAAGTTCACACGTCTGCAGCTAAGAAAAGTTCACACGTCTGGAACTAAGGAAAGTTCAACTGCCTGAAGTCTATACAAATACTTCACCCGTCTAATGAAGCTTTCACCCGTGTGAACTAAAGAAAAGTTCACCCGTCTGAACCTAGGAAAAGTTCACACGTCTGCAACTAAGAAAAGTTCACACGTCTGCAACTAAGAAAAGTTCGCATGTCTGGAACTAAGGAAAGTTCAACTGTCTGAAGTCTACACAAATACTCCACCCGTCTAATGAAGCTTTCACCCGTCTAAGCTTTCAACCGTCTAATGAAGCTTTCACCCGTCTAAGTTTTCATGCTTTCACCTGTCTAAGCCTTCATTCGTCTAATGAAGCTTTCACCTGTCTAAGCCTTCATTCATCATATGACTTTCACCCGTCTGAAGTATTACTAAAGGCCAACCCGTCTGAAGTATTATTTGTTATTATTATTATATTATTACAATTATTTAAAAATGTAATTAAAATAATTAATAAGATAAATAATTTAATTCATAATTTAAAATTTTTTATTTAAATTATTTAATTAAAATTATTATCATAATTAATTACACTAACATAATTAATAAAATAAACTAATGTAGTTAATTAAAATAATTAAAACAATAAAAATTAAATGAAAAAAAAAGCTACGTTGAGAAGTCGTGGTTGAAGAACCCTACTTCCCAACTAGGTTTGAAAAATAAATTTGCTTCCTAATGATACGTAGGACTATAAGTACAAAGCCTATACTATGAATTGTCAGCCAAGAACAACTGTCATAAAACTTTAGGCAGGTGGGCAGTTGGTACATCACTGAATATTAAATTAGAATACCATATATAGCCTGTTGTCTAGGGAGTAGTTTTGCAGAACTATCATCATAAAAGAAACTTCATGATACCAGGGGATTTGAGTGTTTGACACGGTAGCCAAAAATAAAATAAAAGGTCAACTAGGATGCACTATCTGAATCATACTTACCAACAATACAACATACCTCTTTATCAACAACTTGAGACTTAATACGAGAAAATCTAAACAAACCAAGGAACCATTATCATTATCATTTTCCAAAAATCTTACTTTCTTTCAACCATTCCAGCTGTCACTACATAAGAAAATTAGTACCACATCCTTTTTTTTTCAATGTTTCTTCAATATTGAGTTTCTACCTTCGGCTGGAATACTGAACAGGAAGTGAATGGCATAACCAAGCAAGCAGTTGAAACTGATTAGTGTCCACAGTTCAAATAAGCCACATGCTTTTTGGTGGATATTAACACTGTCCATTCAAACAGATTACATTCCTCTTTTTCAATCTTCACTCCAGATCTTCAACAGATTAATAAATGCTGTGAAGTGAAACTACTCTACTGCTCAGGTATGTTATTAAGTTAGTATTTAATACATAAATTAGTATTCAATACAGTAATCAGTAAGGCATGATTCACTATAAATGCATAGAGTTAATGGAAGCACTTTACTCTACACAACAATCCTCATTCAACAGTTTCTTTTTTCTTATATCAGTTTCTTTTTTCTTATATCATATTCACCTTTTTTCTAATATAAAACCCAATTGACAAATTTTACTACTTTGAATTGTTTCTTAAATTTGCAATAGCATCTTCCATGGTATCTTATTTGTTTATTTGTTAAATTTGAATATCTGAGCATTGAGGTGTTGTCAGACGGGTGATATTTAGAATATGCGGTGATCATAATAGGGCACGACAATAATGAGAAGAAATAAATGTAGATTTGCACTAACATGGTAACTTAGATTCTCAAATTGCATCATAAGGCAAGCTCCACTTAAAATAAATTGAACTATGAATTCACTTTTGCTAGTTCAGCTTGGTTGTTTTCTACAATGTTATTTAGTTTTGTCAATGATACGTAGGATTACTTCAATTACATCTATTTACATTAAACACATTTATCATCTTAAATCTGCTATTTGATAATGAATGCAGAACACTGTCAAGCATAGTTTTCAATTTATAATTCAAATTGTGATAATGCATATATTATAATTTCCTCATAGATATGGATCACGAAAATAACTTCATGAAAGAGTTATCGTTGAAAGCACGTTTGAAGAGAAAAAATCTGCTGTGGGAAAGAACTCCAAATAGATCTAATGCTAGAACTCAAAATGCTCAATTGAACCTTCAAGCAACATCAAGGAGCAGGACACCACTTTCAAATATCACTTCTAGCCTACTCAATCAGGGAAATCAGAACCATATTCAGTTAAATTCCATGTTCAGTTATAATTCTTGGTCAAATACTCAGCCAAGTACTGAACACACCGCATCACAGAGGAAGAAAAGAGTCATACACATTGATTAATTAGGTGTCAATCTAATGACAAGATTCACTGAGATCACACAAAATAACAATGCATCCACCTCAAGACAATGCCATCTTCTCAGGACACCGGCACATGAAAATTTAGAAAATGGATATGATTCACTTGATGGTGAAGAAGATGATTCAGATTTAGATATTCAACCATCTCAAGGTACTTAGAGCAAAATTATTAACCTCTCTATGTCATTGGATGCAAATATCATTTGCCTTTACAAATTTCCATTTACCACAACTTTTCTCATGTTCAATAGGATTAGATTATGATAATAGCTCAACTTCTGAGAAAGAAGAACTCTATGGAAATATCAATCCCAATCAACATGGTGTTATCAGTGAAGGTACTCAATAATATTAAAAATCTGAATTCCATCGATAGTCTTTACTACTAATCAATATTTTATTTTCTTCATAGGATATTCTGATATTGGTGATCCACTCATCGAATGTCAACATTGCCATGCATATATGTGGTATCAGGAGAGAACACACAAAAACAGACACGCTGCAACTCCTAAGTACCATCTATGTTGTGGGCAAGGAAAGATTCAACTTCCACTTTTGGGGCCACCACCTACATATACCTCCAACATCTACTATTTGAAAATGATTCTGCAGATAGTAAAAAATTTCAGCAGTACATACGGGCCTATAAAATGATGTTTGCATTTACATCCCTAGGAGTAAAACTTGATAGGTCAATTAATGATGGTAGAGGACCACCAACTATTAGAATACAAGGACAATCCTGCCACAGAATTGGCAGCATGTTACCTTTGCCCGGTCATGTCCCTAAGTTTGCACAACTATATTTATGACATAGAAAATGAAATACAAAATAGAATGTGTGCCATAGGAAGGTAAATACAACATGTTTAAAGTTCAAAATTTCATAATATTTTGCTATCTCAGGTATTTTTTTTGCTGACCATAACTTTTTCATTTTTTAACAATAGGTACCAAGAGAACATAGATCCTCAAATTGTGCGGAATTTGTCAGCCATGCTTGATGAAAATAATTCTCATGCAAAATCATTCCGGATGGCTAGCGAAAGATTGAAAGATGGTCATGTCCAAGATTTAAAGTTGAGACTAATTTTTGATAGATCAATTGATGATAGAATATATAACTTACCTAGCGCCTCAGAAGTAGCTGCTCTTATTGTTGGTGATGTTGACACCGCATCGAAAAGAGACATTATTATGGAAACACAAAGTGGTCAACTTCAAAGAATAGATGAGTTACATACGAGCTATTTGGGTTACCAGTATCCCCTTTTATTTCCTTATGTTGAAGATGGTTACATACACGATGTGCTTCATAGAAATAAAGGCAATTCTTATAGAAATAAAAGGAATCGACTTACAATAAGAGAACGGCTTTGTTTCATAATCCAAACCAAGAAAGATGAGGCACAAACCTTAATCAGATTAAGAAGACTGTTTCAGCAATTTGTAGTTGATGGTTACACATTGATTGAGTCAGAACGACTATCTTTTATCAGGAAAAATCAATCAAAGCTGAGAGTTGATAAATATCGTAGTCTGAATGAATCTGATGACCATGGTCAAACACAAGGAGCAAATAAAGGAAAAAGAATCATTTTACCATCGACATTTGTCGGTAGTCATATATGCATGGATCAATTATACTTTGATGGGATGGCTATTTGTAGTTTCATTGGATTTCCAGATTTGTTTCTGACTTTTACATGCAATCCAAATTGGCCTGAAATACAAAGATTACTTCAGCCCATGCATTTGAAGCCACATGACAAACCTGATATTATATCAAGAGTATTTAAAATAAAATTTGATGAGTTGTTAACATATTTGAGAAAGAAACATGTCTTTGGAAAAGTACTTGGGTGTAAGTCCTATCTTGATCACTCACATAAATTTTTTAGTATTTTAATTGTGACCCATCAATGACAAACTACTAACATATATGTTTACTATTGTCTATTACAGATATATATATATATACTATTGAGTTTCAAAAAAGGGGGTTGCCGCATACACATATACTTATCTTCCTACATCCATTTAGCAAGTACCCAACTCCTGATGATATTGACAAAATTATTTCAGCAGAACTTCCAAATCAGGAAAGAGAGAAAGAATTATATGAGTTAGTAAAAACTCACATGATCCATGATCCATGTGGTCTGGCAAACAAGTCATCTCCATGCATGAAAGATGGTAAGTGCTCTAGGTATTACCCTAAAAAATTCCAAAGCACAACAATTGTTAACCACGATGGTTTTCCAGTCTATAGAAGAAGAAATACTGGTTACACAATTGTCAAGAATGGGGTTTCTATTGATAATCGCCATGTTATCCTTTATAATCCAAAATTGTTATTGAAGTGCCAAGCACACATTAGTTTTGAATGGTGTAACTAAGGTACTTCCATCAAATACTTATTTAAGTATATAAACAAAGGTTATGAGAGGATTACTGCTGTTATGGTTCAGACGCAAGGTGAAGGATCATCCCAAGGACGTAATATTGATGAAATCAAAAAGTACCTTGATTGTCGATATGTGTCACCATGTGAAGCATATTGGAGAATTTATTCCTTTCCAATTCATGGTAGAAAACCAGTAGTTGAAAGATTGTTCTTTCACCTACCAGGTGAGTAAGCAGTTTACTTTAATGATTATGAGGACATTGATGATATTCTTTCAAAGCCAAGTATTACAGAATCAATGTTAACATCATGGATGGAAGCAAACAAGACATTCTGTTAAGGTAGAAATCTGACTTATCCACAATTTGTTTCTAAGTTTGTCTATGTTAAGAGCAAGAGGTCATGGAAACCACGAAAGAAAGATTATACAATTGGTAGGCTGATTTGGGTACCTCCAAGTACAGGAGAGCTATTCTTTTTAAGAATGATGTTAACAATTGTAAAAGGAGCAACATGCTATGAAGACCTTAGAACTGTGGGCAACATTGAATATCCAACTTTCAAGGAAGCATGTTTTGCAATGGGTTTACTTGAAGATGATAAAGAATATTTAGAAGCTATAAGAGAAGCTAATAACTGGGGTTCAGGTTTCTACCTGATAAAATTATTTGTGACAATCCTCTTATCAGGAAGCATTAATAGACCAGAGCATGTTTGGAAAGAAACATGGAAATGATTGTCAGATGGGATTCTCAGCGCTTTCTGAACTATTTTATTAATTTATGTAATTATTCCGACAGGTGAGCAAAGAGTTATCTTTGATAAAATCATGCAGGCAATAAACAAAGGGCAAGGCGGTATGTTTTTCCTTTATGGTTATGGTGGTACTGGAAAAACTTTCATGTGGAAAACTCTGGCTTTTGCATTACGTTCTCAACATCATATTGTGTTGACCATAGCATCCAGTGGCATAACATCTCTACTATTACCTGGAGGAAGAACAACACATTCTAAGTTCTAGATACCTGTTCCTACAATGGATAACTCAACTTGCAATATTCATCAAGGAAGCGAACTTGCGGAGCTATTGAAAGTAACAAAATTGATAATATGGGATGAAGCTCCAATGACACATAAGTATTGTTTTGAGGTATTGGATAGAAGTCTAAGAGATATAATAAACTGTGAAAATAATTCTTCTTCAGTTTTTGGAGGAAAAGTAGTTGTTTTTTGTGGAGACTTTAGACATATTTTACCAGTTATTTCAAGAGGAAGTCGTTCGGATATCATACATGCAACTATCAATGCATCATATCTTTGGGATCATTGCCAGGTGTTAACTCTCACTAGCATTTACAACATGGTGTAGGAGATATCAGTGCATTAGAACTTGCTGAGCTTTCGCAATGGGTATTGGATGTAGGTGATGGTAAATTATCTGAGCCAAATAATGGATATTCAGAAATTGATATCCCACAGGAATTCTTGATAAAAAAATTTTGTTGACCCAATAGATGCCATAGTTAGAAGCACATATCCTAATTTGATACAGGAATACAAAAATGAAGATTTCCTGCAATCTAGAGCTATTTTGGCATCAACAATTGAAATTGTTAATCAAATCAATGAATATGTGTTGAACTTGATACCAGGTATTTTATTGCTATAATTATTACATTCTATATTGGTTATATTACACATTTACATTGAGTAGTAATAAAATTTAATCATATTGTTTTTTGATTAATATAGGTGATGAAAGAGAATATCTAAGCTCAGGTTCAATAGATAAGTCAGAAGCTTATGAGACTCAACCATATGAAGTTCTTACTCCTAAATTTCTACACTCTCTTAGAATATCAGGTCTTCCAAATCATATGATCAAACTCAAGGTTGGCACTCCAATAATGCTTTTAAGGAATTTAGACCAGGCTGAAGGTTTGTGTAACAGGACTAGATTGATTGTCACAAGACTAGCAAATCATGCACTTGAAGCAAAGATAATGTCAGGAAAGAACATTGGAAGCATCCTGTACATTCCTCGGATGTCTATGTCTCCGTCCCAATCACCATGGCCTTTCAAGCTAATTAGGAGACAATTTCCTATAATTGTTATATATCCAATAGCAATCAACAAATCCCAAGGTCAATCGTTGGCAAGTGTTGGACTATACTTGCCTAAACCTGTCTTTAGTCACGGTCAGTTATATGTTGCAATTTCTAGAGTTCAAATCAAACAAGGATTGAAGATATTAATACAAGATAAAGAAAGGCAACCGTTAACTACTACAACCAATGTTTGTCTTCAAAGAAGTGTTTCAAAACCTCTAGCAAAACACAAAGTTAGCATTGAGTTTGTCAATGCTGTTGTCAAATGGGTTAGAGTGCAAAAAATTTGACGTGTTGCCTTTTGTTTTATAAATTAGTGTCCAATCTAACATCCTCAATCAAAAAATTGACCTTCTTTTGTGCTGTAAACTGCTATATGCAGATATTTCGGTATATATGCAGATATTTCGGTATATTTATTTTCGTTGTGTATCTATTTTGAGACATATGTGTAGATATTCATATGCATGTGCATTTTGCTATGTATTCTTTTAAGTAGAATATTATTCAATAGTTGACCTGAAGCACCTTTTAAATGATCACCCGTCTGATGACTATCAGTGAAGGACTTGAAGCACCTTAGTTCCAGACGTGTGAACTTTTCCTAGGTTCAGACGAGTGAACATCACCCAAGGTCCTTCAATGATAGTCATCAGAAGAGTGAACATTTAAAAGGTCCTTCACTGATAGTTATCAGACGGGTCCTCCACTGATAGTCATCAGACGAGTGAACATTTAAAAGGTTCTTCACTGATAGTCATCAGACGGGTGAACCTTTAAATGTTCACCCGTCTGATGACTATCAGTGAATAACCCCCTAAAAGTTTACACGTCTGGAACTAAGAAAAGTTCACATGTCTGGAACTAAAAAAAGTTGAACTATCTGAAGTCTACACAAATACTCCACCCGTCTAATGAAACTTTCACCCGTCTGAACTAAAGAAAAGTTCACCCGTCTGAACCTAGGAAAAGTTCACACGTCTGGAACCAAGAAAAGTTCACACGTCTGGAACTCAGTTCAACTGTCTGAAGTCTACACAAGTACTCCATCCGTTCAATGAAGCTTTCACCCGTCTAAGCTTTCAACCGTTCAATGAAATTTTCACCTGTCTAATGAAGCTTTCACCCGTCTAGGCTTTCAACCGTCTAATGAAGCTTTTACCCGTCTAAAGCTTTCAACCGTTTAATGAAGTTTTCACCCGTCTAAGCCTTCATGCTTTCACCCGTCTAAGTCTTCGTTCGTCTAACGAAGCTTTCACCCGTGGCTTTCGTTCGTCTGATGACTTTCACCCGTCTGAAGTGTTACTAAAAGTCAACTCGTCTGAAGTATTATTTGTTATTATTATTATTATATTATTACAATTATTTAAAAATGTAATTAAATTAATAAGTTAAATAATTTAATTCATAATTTAAAATTTTATTATTTAAATTATTTAATTAAAATAATTATCATAAATAATTACACAAACATAATTAATTAATATAATTAATTTAAATAATTAAAACAATAAAAATTAAATGAAAAAGAAACATATGGGTGAGCTTTATATTTGCTTAAGTAGTTATTTTAGTTGCTAAACATTTTATACTCACTATCATTATTCCATGTCTTATTTCTTAGGAAACAACAATTTTAACGAATGTGTTTCTGTCAGTCTAATATTAATATGTCATACTTTAAATAATTATCGCAATCAACTTCCCCGAACTCGTGCGTATGCACGGGTATATATATATATATATATATATATATATATATATATTATAGTTTCTAATTTCTAAAAAAAAACAAATTATTGCTCTGTGTTTTGCGTTGACAAAAATGCCACTGCAATTTGACTTGATTCCCCGCGATGCCACTCCCTTCAGCTTCTATATAAAGAGCTTCTCGAGCTCATTCACGAAGTTAAACCAAGAGCCAAAACCGAAAATATGGCGCCAAAACGAAAAACTTCTTCTCCAATTCTCATCGGTGAAGAATAGCAAACCCTATAGTTCAAACATTTTGATTTTGATGCTTCATTTCTAACCTCGATTTCCACATTCTCTTATTTTGCAGGTAACTGCGAGCTTACGGTCGAGGTTAACAATTTCACCTGCAAATCCGATTCAAACGGCACCGTAATTTCTATTCCGAGAAGCGGGAAGATCAAAGTATCAGGTACACCACGATCATGCTCGTTTTACCTCATGAATCTTAAGAAACACAGTTCGGTTTGAGTTGATTTGATTCCATTATTGATTTTTACTATGTTTTTTTTTATCTCTCTCCCTTTAAGCAGTGATACCAGATGTATCTGCAAACCATAGACACGCTTCTGAGGATTTGAGGTCCGAAGATAGAGGTAAAATGCTACATTTACGTGTGATTGCATTATTGTAATATTAATTTTATCCAAATATGTCATTAGTAATAGTAGAAAAGTAACTAGTCATCATTAGCGTGATTGTAATTTATTAGCCTTTGAGAGTTTCGTCTGTATTGAAATTTGAAATACAATATTTTTTTTATTTAAATAAATAATAATATTTGCTCTTTGGTTTATAAATTCATAGAACATGAGTTCGTGCTTCTTAATCCTAAAGATGTTGATGGTACTAGCAAATCCTACCTTCAGGTAACACATTTTCTTTGTGTGTCCTTATGTGAGATGTCAGAAATGACACATTTACTACTTTTAGGATTTAATTGATATCCAAGGGCGTCCAAATATTTTTATATTGTCAACCAATACTAAATTGACACATCATTAAAAATGTTTGACTTTTATCATAACTATCTTAAAAAAGTCACATATATGATGATTTGTAATTTGTTGACAGTGTAAAAAAATTTTACATTGACAGTGTATTAAACTATAATAATAATAATTGTATGGTACCACAATGAATCTGTGCAATTATTCAAGAGTTGATAGGTTTAATCTATACAAGTATTTCTCGTATGACATGGGTCTCACTCTTTCTCTCCACACTTATTTAGTACTTTTAAAATGAGAGGAGTAAAATGATAGATGGTTATCTAACTTTCCATTCATGGCTTATTCATTTTTGTAAATTTTTATAATACTATAAATTTTTAAAAAAATAATTAACCTTCCCATTCTTTTCCATCGAAACTCCTCCACCCAAAGATACCTATTACAACTCGCAATGGTGAGAAAGTTGGAATTCTCATTTATGAATTTCAATGTACACAGGATCAGTATTATATAGCTGATGTAAAAAGAAGTAACTAACTGCTAGCTAACTAACTAACTGGAGTAATTACAACTGTTTACATAAAATGAAAATAATTACAAGTGAATTTGATTTGTAAATGTAAAACTCCCCCTCAAGGTGGGTCATATATACTATATATGCCCATCTTGGACAATAGTGAATTAAATAGAGGAGCTGGAACAGCCTTGGTTAGGAGGTCAGCAAGTTGGTGCTTGGAATTGAAATGCACAAGGCGAATCTTGCCATCTTGGACCTTGTCACGTACGGAATGGCAATCAATTTCTATGTGTTTGGAGCGTTCATGGAAAGTCAGATTAGAGGCTATGTGGATAGCCGCTTGATTGTCACAAAAGAGAAGTGCAGGGCCAACCTTTATTTCGAAATCCAGTAATAATTAGGAAAGCCAAGTGACTTCACTTGCTGCGGAGGCCATTGCTCGATACTCTGCTTCAGCAGAGGAACGAGATACTATATGTTGCTTCTTGGATCTCCAAGAGACCAGGGAATCACCAATAAACATACAAATGCCTGAAGTAGATCGCCTGGAGTCAAGGCAGCTCCCCCAATCGGCATCAACATATGCCTTGAGGGTGACTTGGGAAGATGAGGAGAATAGAATTCCTTGACCAGGTGTGGCTTTTAGGTACCTCAGTAAATGATGAACAGCATCGAGATGGGTGGTGCGGGGTGCTGACATATATTGATTGAGTTTGTTAACTGAATAGCTAATATCAGGTCTGGAGATTGTTAAGTAGAGAAGTCTGCCTATTATCCTGCGATACTGAGAAGAGTTTGGCAAAGGTTCTCCATCAGTAGCATTCATCTTGAGGTTCGGATCCATTGGTAATGAGGCAGGCTTGCAATCCAGATAGGCAACATCTTCAAGTAATGACAATATATACTTGATTTGGGATAGGAAAATACCTTTGGAGGATTGAGCAATTTCCAACCCAAGAAAGTATTTGAGTTTGCCAAGGATCTTGAGTTTGAATAAACTCTGCAATGTGGTTTGAACTTGATGTATGCTGTACTGAGAAGGGCCAGCTATGATGATGTCGTCAACATAAACGAGGAGAGTAACAAAATTGCTGCCAGAACCAATTGTGAAGAGGGAATAATCATTTTTAGATTGTTTGAAGCTAGCTTGGAGCAGGGCCGTAGAGAACTTAGTAAACCATTGCCTTGATGCTTGTTTGAGGCCGTAGATTGACTTATTGAGTTTACAAGCTAGATGCTCCCCCTGAACCTTATAACCAAGAGGTAGGGTCATGTAAACCTCCTCAAACAAATCGCTATTGTGAAATGCGTTGTTAACATCAAGTTGCAGAAATTTCCAGCCATGAATGGCTGCTAATGATAGTAGCACCCGAACTGTGGTGAGTTTGGCCACAGGACTAAAAGTGTCATTGAAGTCGATGCCTAGTTGTTGTTTATATCATTTTGCTACTAAGCGTGCCTTGAGTCTATCCACACTGCCATCTGCCTTGGTTTTGACCTTATATACTCATTTACAGCCTATAGCATGTTTGCCCGGAGGTAAAGGGACCACAGACCAAGTATTGTTTGATTCCATGGCCTGTAACTCATCCTTCATAGCCTGTTGCCGCTCAGGAAACTTTTCAGTTTGGTGGTAGTATTGGGGTTCATAGAAGGCTGAAACGTGGCGAATGAAGGCTTTGTATGATGGGGATAAATGGTGGTATGAAATGTGGTTTGAGATAAGGTAATGGGAATTGGAGTGACACTGATAGTGCTGCAGGTGAGTAGGTGGTTTGGAAGGTCTGGATGACCTGCGAAGAGGTGGGTTTGGAGTTGCATCAGGCAGGTTGGGTGGGACATTAGCAGGTGGGTCATATGGGGCATTATTAGGTGGGTCAGGTTGAATTGGTGGCTCTAGTTTAGTTTGGACAAGTGTGGGAAGGATGTCAGGGAAATCTAAGGCTTGTTTGGGATAGACAATGTCAGGAAAAGGATCCTTTTGTGGCATTGTAGGTGTTATAGTGTGGAATGGGAAAATGTGCTCATGGAAGACTACATCTCGAGAGATAAAAAAGGTTTGGGTTTCAAGGTTGTAGAGTTTGTAACCCTTATAGCCTACTGGATATCCAAGAAACACAGTAGGTATGGCTCGGGCAGTGAATTTATCCCTTTTTGAGGGAAGAGTGGAGGCAAATGCTAGGCAATCGAAAACCCTTAAATCACTAAGGTTTGGAGGTTTGTGAAATAGTACCTCAAATGGTGATTTCTGCTTAAGGTTGGCAGTAGGAATTCGATTGATGAGGAAGGTAGCAGCCTTGAGACACTCACCCCAGAAAGACAATGGGACTCTGGATTGGAAGAAGAGGGATCTAGCCACATTCAGTAAGTGTTGGTGCTTTCTCTCAACAACAGAGTTTTGTTGAGGTCTTTCCACACAACTAACCTGGTGCATGGTACCTTTGGATTGTAGGAAGGCAGTTAAGGCCAATTCTTTGGCATTGTCAGATCTCAGCTGTTTGATGGTAGAGCTCAATTGAGTTTCTACCATTTAAAAAAACTGCTGGATTAAGGAAGTGGCTTCTGACTTGTGTGTCTTGAGGTAAGTCCATGTAAACCTGCTATGATCATCAACAATGGTTAAGAAAAATCTTTTGCCATCATGTGTATAAGTGTGATGGGGACCCCATATATCACAGTGGATAAGATTAAAGACAGAAGCTGAAAAATTATTATTTGATATGAAAGGCAATCTTCTTTCTTTTGCTAAAGGACAAATTGTACAATCATGTATAGAAACAGAATTGTGCAGAGACAGTTGACAGTTATTATTGACTAATTGTGAAGCCTTATTTGAAAGGTGTCCTAAACGGGCATGCCAAGTGGCAGTAGAGACAGAATTTACAAATGAAGAGGAGGGACTACAAGTGGTGCTGATTCCTTGTGCAGTGGAAGAAGCTGAAATGTTGGTTGGTGAAGGCTTAAAGACATACAGTCCTTGAAACAAATCACCTTTCCCAATCATTATCGAGCTGCTGCTGTCCTGAAAAGAGAAAGAGTCAGCAAGAAAGTTGATGGAAATGTTAGTGGCAGAAATTAAAGCACTAACAGAGATGAGATTTGCATGAAAACTAGGAATGTAAAGAACATTATGAAGTGTGATATATGGATTGAAGATAACAGAACCTACTAAACTAACTGGTATTGAAACATTATTTGGTAAAGTAACATAGGAATTTTTAACAGGCTTATGAGAGCAAAAAAAACGTAATGAACAAGCTGTATGACATGTTGCACCTGAATCTAGGATCCAAGAGTTATGGGAGTTATAACTAGAATTGCAATTAGAAGTTATTGTAGACAAGACTAAACCTGTTGGAGAACTAGATTCAGGAACATCAGGAACATTTGGAGACTGTGTGTGTGATGACAAAAGGGAAATCAACCATTTGGCATTGATCAAGAGAGAATGGCAAAGGAGCCATTGCAGGTGGCTGAAGCGAAACTTGATGCACTGCAGCTGTGGGAGGATTCTTGGACTTATGCTTGGGGTAACCGGGAGGGTAACCATGGATCTTATAGCAACGGTCAATGGTATGACCAATTAAACCACAATGAGTACATATGGGTCGTTCTTTCTTGCCCATAGAAGCACCCTTAGTACTAGGTTGTTTCACAGCAAAAGCAACCTTAGTCTCTGAGGGGAGGATGCTAGGAGCAGTAACAGCCCTTTGTTGTTCATCTTGTAAGACTAAGGCAAAAACCCTTTCAATGGAAGGAAGGGGGTCAAGCAAAAGTATCTGCCCCCAGACATTGGAAAAAGCATCATTGAGCCCCATCAAAAATGTCAGTACATGTTCTTGTTGGATATAATCCAAGAAGGGGCGTGCACCTCCACATGTGCAATTACAAGTAGGTCTAAAATCAATGATTTCTTCCCAAATTGCCTTAATCTTGGTAAAATATTGGTTTACCGAGAGTTCACCTTGTGTTAGACTACCGAGGTCTTTGCGAAGCTGATACATTCTTGGTCCATTCTGCTGTTGAAACGAGTTCGAAGGTCTGTCCAGATAGCCGCAGCAATGGAACAGTAGATAAGGCTAGCAACCAATTCCTTCGAAACAGCATTGAGAAGCCAAGAATTGACGATACTGTTGTTGCGATCCTAAGAAGCCAGAAGATGGGGATGCAGAGTGTCAGGAGCAGGGCGTGGCAATGATCCATCAACAAACACATACTTGTTCTTGGCATCGAGGGCCAATTTCATGGACCTGCTCTAGGAATTGTAGTTATCACCCGTAAGTGGTTGAGACACCAGAATCGAGCCTAGGTTATCGGAGGGATGAAGAAAGTATGGGTTCCAAGCATCATCATGAGTTGGATGCGCCATGATTAAGAAGAAAGAACGATAAAGATGAAGCTCTGAAAACCGAACAATGGAGGACAGAGGATCGAAGAAGAAAAGTTTAAAGAGATGCGGAATTTACTATTGATACCATATTACAACTTGCAATGGTGAGAAAGTTGGAATTCTCATTTCTGAATTTCAATGTACACAGGATCAGTATTATATAGCTGATGTAAAAAGAAGTAACTAACTAACTGGAGTAATTACAACTGTTTAAATGAAATGAAAATAATTACAAGTGAATTTGATTTGTAAATGTAAAAATACCTAAGTGTCTCTGTATGGGTTTGCAGGAAGTATTACAGATGTATAAGACAGAGCTACCTGCAATGAATTATGCCGCGAATACTGGAAAGCAATCAAAGTTTCTTGAGAGATGTGTGACCAATGGGTATTAGATACTTTTCATTTTTCTTGCTACTCAAGCATGTTTATAATTCTTCCATGGTAGCATTGCTAGTAAGTCATAAACCATGCTGATTCTAGCAGTATATTTATTTACTGGTTTGTTAGTTTAGTCAACTTCTTACCAGGTTTAACTATAGGTTTGTTTTGTATTGGTGTTTTTTTTGGCCACTTGAAAGGTGTAAGAAGCATTCATTATTGTTTCTCCCTGCAGGAAATATCGTACGCTACTTATGAAACCCAGTTTTGTTGGAAATTCTGGAAAGGTATGTTGGTTAGATGGCTTTACTTCTGTCACAAATTGGAGGGCTTGTTTTACCAACTTGACATGCTTGCAATTACTTTTTGTTCAATGTATACAATTACTTTTTCAAGCCTACATTTTTTGGTCTTCTATGGTGCAGCCATAAGTAACTTTACAAACTTATGCTGTACTATCCTATAAATTAAATTTAAAGGACAATGCTTTTGCTCGTAGTTCGTGTACAAATTATAGTAGTAGAGTTTGTCTTTTTCTTAAAGAGAAAGGCAACATTTTTTGCCGAGATTTTTTAGAGCCTGTTTGCATGTGTATTAAATTACAGAATGTATTTAGTCATCTTTGATGGCGTGTTTTGGTTCTACATGTGGGTTTATGTTGTCTCTCTCTCAACGATACTCCTGATTGATCTCTGCTGACACTTTCTTTTTTTCATTTTAGAAACCGTAGGGGCTTAGAAATAACGGAAAAATAATATTTCTAACTTCCAATGCGACCTAGACAACAGTGCTTCGGAGTAGAAATTAGAGAAATATAATAGTATATGTATAATAACATCTTAGTTTTCGATTAATATATGTTATTTTACAGGTTATGGCTGCAATTACATATCAAATCATCCCTGCAGATACAGAATATGCAGAGATCCCACTTGCAGCTGTCAGTGCAATCTATCAACGGAAGGTCTGTTCTAAATTTATTTAATTTTCTTCTCTCATCAGGTTTCAGCTTTTATATTAAAAATGTCACATCTGGGGGCAGTTTTAAGAAATAAATTTGCAATGGTTAATAAAAAACATTCTTTTTTGGTTTTGGTTCCAACATTTTATATAAAGCCACTGCTTTGGTTCCTAGTAATATGCTTGTTTTTCTCTTACAATGAAGTTAAGTAGATACCTCAATGTGAATCATTCTTATTAAACAGGATTAGTACAAACTACATAGTGAAAACTTAAATGGTTACCTTGTTTCCAAGGGCTCGGTTGTTTTTTCACCTCATACCAAAATAATGCTTCTTAAAGAAGTCTTATGGATACTGTATTTGGATGTTGTTGTTTCTTCTCATTTATGTGCGCTTCAATTATATTGAGCTGTAGCAACTTGTATGACAAGTTAAGCCTTTTTCAAATTCTCCTACTTATGTTCTCTTCTATCGTCCATGTGTTTCTGTGGTTATGTGCTCACAGTAAACAACATTACAATACATGGGCACAAGTAACGTTATTATATATATATATATATATATATATATATATATATATATATATATATATGGGCACAAGTAACATTATTGTCTATGTATTTATGTGGTTAGCAACTTATATGTGCTCACAATAAGCAGCTTGTATCTTTCTCAGTTAATTACTAGTTAATATCCTGCAGGGTTTTGGTCATCTGTTGTTTCTAGAGTTATGGAAAAGACTTGGAAGTGTTGGCATTCGTTCTATTTTCTGTTGGGGAGACAAAGAATCTGAAGGATTTTGGCTTAAACAGGTAGTTTATAAAAGATATTTGTCTGGCGGCTTGAATAGATCATAGAGTCATTTTTGGTTCTTTATTGTATATGAATGTTTTCTATTTTATGTTTGAGTCTAAAATACTTGATAGACACACACACAATCATCCTAGTAACATCTTGTATTTGTTTGTTTTTAGTTACATATTTACGTATTGTAGCTAAAAAAAGGTTAACATGTATGCAAAGAGGTCAGTTTATATGGCATTATAAATATTCCATAGTATCAATAATTTATCAAGTTTAGAACCATAATTTTCATTCCTGTAAAAGATCTTCTGTAGTTCTGATATTACAAAGTTTCTTTCTTTATTGCAAGTACAGGGTTTTATACCAATAGCACAGGTGGATGCCAAAGGTAAAGCCCGCAGGTTACCAGTAAAAGCTGATATTCGCAAATCATTATGCTTTCCCGGCGGTTCAACTCTCATGGTTTTCCATCTAAAGAAGGGTTTCTTAAATGATGCTACAAACACTATGAAGTGTCTCCCCTTGCAGCTTCATAATTCCTTGCCATCTGCCATTGCTGAAAATGAGCAGCATGAATTTTCAGGAGAGTTAAACATTGATTTGAGTTTCTCAGATCGATCTTACCATAGAACAGTAAATGCAGATAAAAGTCAACCTGAAGCTTTTGCGAAAGATGGATCTTCAAGAAAATACAATAAACTGAATGGTAGTGCATGATCTGTCTGTCTCCCTACTCTCAATTGTGATATTTGCTAAATTTTAATAGTTTTTTAGAATTAGAAAGAAGTGACTAAAATTATAAGGAAATTCTCGTACACTATCAACAGGGTTTGACAGTCAAAATTTTAAGCCCTGCTGCAGTGACATTGTTCCTTTTGCCAGAGCAAATGATGATAGACAGGCCACTGGTGCAGAATGTTCACATGATGCTAATGTGAAGTATTGTTCTCAATCTAAAAACGGTGCCAATCGGGCCTGGGAAGCCTCTTTATCCTCGTTGAAGTCAAAAAGAGTGAAGGGAAGCCAGTTAGTTGACTGTCGATCAGATTCTAGCTGGGGTTTTATCTCAGAGGCTGATAGAGCCAATCCTTGTTTTGTGGAAGTTCCTCATGTTGATCCTTTGATTACAAAAAATTCTGAGAAATTTACAGGGGATTATTTGCATTTAGAAGCTCCAATCAACAAAGAACTGCCATCAGCTAAACAATGCTTTAGAATCATGTTGATGAATATTGCTGACGATGCTAAGAAAACACAGCTTACAAAGGTATGTTTCATTACCAGAGCAATATATGAATGCTTTAGTACTGAACTGATACGTAGCATTTGGTGTTTTCAGAACTGTCTTGCATGAACTCTTGCATGTATTAATATTCTTTCTTTTAAAGATTGCTTTATCACAATTGGCAGAAAAAAAAATTAAAAGGCCAATTTGAAGTTTTTTTTTCTTTTCCCTAGTAATGGGTTAGATCCTGGAAATTAATTCAAATGTCAAGGTCTTTTTTATTTTTTTTGAACTTAACTGCCATTAGACATTTGTTTTGCATACAGGTGATTGAAGACCTTGGTGGAACTGTTTCCTATGATGGAAG
Source organism: Ammopiptanthus mongolicus (assembly GCA_039655645.1). Taxonomy (NCBI): domain Eukaryota; kingdom Viridiplantae; phylum Streptophyta; class Magnoliopsida; order Fabales; family Fabaceae; genus Ammopiptanthus; species Ammopiptanthus mongolicus. Next base: position 9,115,069 of record CM077351.1, on the reverse strand, counting down.
CATGACCACACATGTTGTCACAGGAAAAGTGAGAAAAACTCTGAATTTTTGCACCGCTCTCTGTTCAGGGTAGGTTCAAACTTATCATTCCAACAATATACATTGGATCTGGACTGTCTACAGTTTTCATGAAACTGCATATAATCTCAACTGTAAAAATTATTCATTTTATGGCAAAATAAAAGAAAAACTCAAAATGTGGATCGCTGGATTCACAACTCACGTGATGCAGTTGTTTTTCGACTGCAGGTGAACCGGTTCCCATACACATAACCTAACCTTTGTACATTTTTACCATCGGATTACAGTTGGTCCCATCTTGTTTCCTGCACATATACATTCTGATTATGCCATGTACCCATATGTGATCAGATGTGCGCACAACTGATGTGCAACAAGTTTTATCCGAATTTCCTAATTCCAAATTTTGCAGCTAGTTCAAATTTTGGCATCTCTTGGTTTTTAAATAAACTTCTGGAAAAGCATTTCTCTAGTACTTGAATAGGGCAAATTACATATTTTTGTTCCAGATTGTTTGATATGTACATCTACATCAACTTCTATTGATTTGTCATTTCCCCAAGCATGTAAACTTTTTTATTTTTGTGCCGTTTAGACAATTTACTATCTTTGCCAGATGTGAACCTTCAACATTCTTGAATTGTTGGATTTTCTCAAAACTTCAGTTGTATATGTTTTGTCAAAAAGGTGAGTGATTGCCATAACTTCGAATTAGAATTGAGTATATTCTTGGTTCGGTGGAACAAGACTGATGGGAGAAAAGTACTTTTGTACAGTATAATTACAGGGATTGACCAATTTATAGCTTCTAATATCTGTTACTCCTTTCAACCAAGTCAAATAACAAGTTTGGACATTGGGAGGTTGGATATTGGATGATAACTGTTGGGCTAGTTGGCAAATTTCATGGCCATACAGTTGTCCTTGGAGAGTGGCCAATTATTAAGGGAGGTGGGTGATGGTGCAGGTGTTAGCAGATGGAACTATTAAGTAACTTGGGGAGGATATTTGGGTTGAACTAGGGTGTATGGCACTGAAGTAGGATGGTGAGTACTTATTGAAATCTCAAGCTATTTTCTGAAGATAATAGCTGCTTTAATAAACGAATTTTTTTTTATGGATATCTTTTGAGTTCATTATCTTCTATCAAACACTGTACCCAATGCTGGAAAATGCAAAAAAGCATTGTTTGGATTATCATTTCAGTGTGTGGGGGGGAGGGGGACCAGGGCACCGTGGAACTAGAAAATGCTTGTACTAATGGAAGAATAGTGATCTTTCATTAAAGCATTGTTATAGTTTCATTCTTATGTAGTTGTTTTTATTAGTACTTAATATGCCAATCTACATCTTTATCTTCATTAATCTTGTTGATTATTTATAATTTATAAACGAGATATTGCTAACCACACAGGGCTTGGGTGATCTCATCAAGTTGGTTAAAAGAAAGTTTTCGTGAAGGCAGATTTGTTGGTAAGCAGGGCCAAACTATCGTGCCTATATCTAATTATTATTCGGGTTAGCTTACGCGTATCATTCTAAAAATGAATATGCAGATGAATTGCCTCACATACTGAATGATAAGGATTACCAGTTGAAGTACAAATCTGATTTAAAAAGTTCAGTTTTCCGAGCAAAAGCTAGCTCCCATGCTTTGTTTAAGGGGTATAATGTATGTATTGCAGCTCATGTTCACACCCCTGCTAAAACACTGGTGTCAGCTATTGTCAAGTCTGCTGGCGGTAATGTAAGTCCTGGTATTTTTACTCAAATTTGAATTTAAGCAAACCTTAATTAGTGTCTGGCATTTCCTATTATTTAGACATGCTTAATGTACTAAAAGCGTGAAGCATTTAAACGTGAAGTGATTATTGTTATTTGGTGTAAATGCATTTAAGAATGTCTATCTATCATATTATAATCTTCTTCAGACTTCTAATTTGTAGGTATCTGTACAGATTCTGCTTATTTTGGTGGTCCACTTTGGTTTGTTTCAAAAGACTTGGTTGATAAAGTGAATTAGTCAACCTAATTTTGGAAAATACCTTTGGAAGTTTCTTAAAACGAGTTCATGTCTTACAATCTATTGTCTTCCTTGTTTGATCTAATTTGACTATCAATTTTGTTAGCTCTACAGACTGATAGTGGGCAGTGACATTGTCAAATTTTATGGTGAAATTTATCCATTCTTCGGATTTCTTTATGCAGAACTTGTGCTGCTTTGTGTTCATTTTTGTTTGGAGCTGTTTCAATTTGGAGAAACTAAACTATATCAAGAATCATCAGTGATGCATCTTGAATGTAACCTTTTTCTCCCCTCCTTCCCAACAGAATCCAGAGCTTTCAGAATTGTCTTATATGTGCTCCCTTATGAAATGTGCATTTAATGATACACATCTTATTCACATACACATTTGTTTACATTCTGTTTCAACGAACCTTGCCTGTCATCACATTCTACTTATTTTTGTATTAGGTTATTCATGGGGTTGAAAATGTAAATGAAGCATCAACAACAATCTTTGTGACATGCGAAGAAGATATAGAAGAAGCAATGATGGCTGCAAAGAAAGGTATACTGACTTTCAGTAGTGAGTGGTTTATGAACTGTGTCATGAGACAAGAGCTTGAGTTGGAGGCCTCTCAATTTGCGTTGTCCTTATAAGGATGTGAACTTTCCCAGTGATCAATATGATTTGGTATATATGAATATCTCTGTATTTAAGTATGTCCACGTTTCATTTATAATATAAACATGACATGACTAGTTTTTTTCATTTTTTTTTTTCAATATTAAACAACCCTTAAAATATATTTTTTCTCATTACTTTCTTTCTACTCATGAAAATACCCAAAAGTTAGGTTCCTCCCCTTTTCTTTTCCCTCATTTCAGTTAGTATAATAACATTTTGGATACCTGCTAAAAATTATGCTTGCGTTTCTTCAATAGTCTTTTAATTTTGGCTAAAATATCATTTTGATCCCTTAACTTATTTTTTAGTTTCAATTTGGTCCCTTAACTTTTAAAAGTTTCAATTTGGTCCTTAACTTGTCTCTATTAACACAAGTTAGTCCTTTTCGTCAATAACATAGCAAATGAGTTTCAAATTGGTCCTTTAAATTATTAACAAGTTTCAAATTGATCCCTTAATTTTTAAATGAGTTTCAAATTGGTTCCTTAAATTTTAAATGAATTTCAAATTGGTTCTTTAAATTTTTAACACGTATGACACTTTCGTCACTTTTCATTATGTCATTGACGGATCGGACTAACTTGGGTTAACAGAGACAAGTTAAGGGACTAAATTAAAACTTTTAAAAGTTAAGGGATCAAATTGAAATTAAAAAATAAGTTAAAGGATCAAAATTGTATTTTAGCCTTTAATTTTTTTTGTCCAGTATCCTTGACACTAATACACGTGGATTTAGGGATCGAATCCAAAATCAAGTATTTCGTGGTCGGTCTTGAATAAAATTATTGAGGGGGTAAAAAGATGTTTAGTTTTGGATCTAGTCTTTATCGTCAACATTGATTATTAAGTGGTGACGTGTCAGATGGAAGTCCACATCAGTGATGCCAAGTAACTTTAAATATTATTTTTTAATGTCATGTGACATTTTTTTTAAAAAAATTAAAAAATTATGTTATTTTTATTTCTAATAATTACTAATTTTATGTACTTTTTATTTAATTATAATTATAATAATTACTAATTTTTTAATATTATGATATTTTTAAATTATATTTAAAATATTAAAAAGGTCGTGAGATGAGAATCCTTTCTCTACTCTCTTTGCCTTCTACCTTTCGGTATTCCCTTGAAATAGACAGACGCAAACACTAGAAGGGGGTTGAATGGTGTTTGACAAATTTAAGCGGAATTAAGAAACTTTTTCGCAAGCACAGACGAGTGTAAGGAATAGATGAGTAAACTAAAACAAGTCAATCAGACTAATAACTCGTCTGAAGGTTTTCAAAGAAAACATGCAATCATGAAAGATAAAAATAGTTTGATAAACATAATTATAACTCCCTTAGTTAAATGATAGTTAAGATAAATAATCAAACTAAAGAGTTAAGAGAAAGAGAGAGATCACACAACAGGTTTTATCCTCGTTCACCCCTTAACAAATGAGACTACGTCCAGTCCTTGGCAGCAACAAGTTTTCTCACTATAACTGAATCATGTTACATGACAAACACATTATTTTCACACCTAGCCTCTTCAGGCTCAAGACAAGTATTGTTGGCACACCTAGCCTCTCCAGGCTCAGACGAGTATTGTTTGCACATCTAACCTCTTCAGGCTTAGACGGGTATTGTTTGAGAGAAGTTTGTAAATAAATTACACTTTGCAAGTACACTCAGACGAGTGTATTAAATGTGAAGTTCTAAAACACTGCGCAATAACTTCAAATGATTGAAGAATATACAATGAAAGAATGAAGATATAAATGCGCATAAATGCTCTTGAATGCTGTGTACGTTTTCTGCTTGGATCTTCAGAGTCTTTTTCTTAAATAGGCTTCAAGACATTAAAGTTGTTAGAGACATATTTGAAATCTTGTCCTCTTGCAAATCTTTATTAAATGCAAAAGAGTCATTCTGATCAGCCATTAAAGCTTTGAGAACTTCGAATGTTCTCTATCATAAGAATGACAGAGTCTTCTGATGCACCTTTGGTCTTAACAGATCTTTAAACATGCTTTTTGTTCTTAGAGGGAAGACTTTCCTTTTTAGTGTAACTCGCAGTTGTACTCAGGTAAAGTATATTGTTGTCATTCCTTTTCAAGAGACGAGACATCTTTCATCCATTAGCAAGGATAGAATCCTGAAGGGAGTCTATGGTCTTGAAAGTATTTCTTCAATGTTAGTCAACAGATAGGTGAGAACTTCATTAGACGGGTTGACTTTTAGTAATACTGCAGACGAGTAGAAGTCATCAGACGAATGAAAGCTTAGATAAGTGAAAGCTTCATTAAACGGTTGGAGTGTTTGTGTAGACTTCAGACAGTTGAACTTTCCTTAGTTCAGACGGGTGATCTTTTCCTTAGTTTAGACATGTGAACCTTTCGTCGGTTTCCAGACGGTTGATAGCACGCTAAAGCTCAGTTCATATAGACACTTAATATTTATCATTTTAATCTGCACACTGAGTAGACGAGTTAAGTACCACAGACGGGTTCAATTAAATCATTGAATAACTGTTTTATTCTCATCAAAACTATGGTAAATGCATATCAGACATTTTGGAGACTCAAAAATCTCCCCCTTTTTGATGGTGACAAAACATGTTAAATGATTTAATGAACTTAAGAAAATTTATATAAAGCAGACATGTCTATGTATCAGACAATTGTAACATGATCAGACAGGTTAAATGTTGTTCCATTATTTAACATACTCAGACAGATAAGCATCAGACAGAAAAGCATTGTTCTTATGATCTTTTTATCTTAGTCTTATCTTATTTTTTTTTCTCCCTTTTGACATTATCAAAAACAATAAAAAGAGACAAAGAAAAAAGAAAAGATATTATTATTTATCATATTTCTATATCAGACGGATAAACATTTGTTTATATCAGCTTATAACATTAAAACATTTTTCATTTAGCTTTCTCCCCTTTTTGACATCAGCAAAAAGATAAAAATAGAGAAACAGAGAAGATAATTTTATTTAACCATCATCGGCTGTGTACAAGGTAATATTTATTTAAAAAGGAGTACTAACAAAAAGAGAGCGTCTAGTAACAGCTGTAACTGTTGACCTTGGTTTTGCTTAAAGGCTTCTTCAACTGCTCCCCCTGAGCAGATGCACCCTCTTGACTAGAGACAGAGAGGAGGAGAGGAAGATGAAACGAGAGTAAAAACAAAGAGAGTGATTTGAAAACTTAAAAGATGGAGGTTTGAAGAGAGTCGGTTTAGATTTAAAATAAAACAAAACAGCCATGTATACATTTTGCCTCAGATAACAAACCGGCATTAAAGAATAGTAACCATTTAAAAGATTACTTCAAATATGAGTATGACTTATAGGGTCAGACGATTAATCACAGACGTGTAATGCAAAACTTATTATACAGGTTATTCAACGATGTAATATGTTCAAGTTATCTCTTATATACTTAAACCTATCCTCAGCTAATGGTTTTGTAAAGGTATCAGCCCATTGATTTTCAGTTTTAACAAACTTAACATCAAATACACCTTTTTGAACATAATCTCTTATGAAGTGATGTTTGATTTCTATGTGTTTAGCATTAGAATGTTGTATGGGGTTTCTAGTTAAGCAAATAACACTTGAATTATCACACCAGACAGATATATTATGCTCAAATATAGAGTAATCTTCGAGTTGATGTTTTACTCATAAAAGCTGTGAGCAACAACTTGCAGCAGAGACATTCTGCTTCTGCAGTTGAAAGTGCAATAGTTGTCTTCCTTTTGCTTGACCAAGAGACTAAGTTTGCTCCAATGAAGTGACATCCTCCACTGGCGCTTTTCCTTTCAATTCTATCTCCAACAAAGTCGGCATCACAAAAACCAACTAATCTGTAATGTTGTGTTCTTAAGTACATTAAACCAAGATTAGTAGTTCCAAACAAATATCTAAATATTCTTTTAACAGCCTTAAAATGAGATTCTTTGGGATCAGATTGGAATCTACCACATACAGACACTAAACTCAATATCAGGTCTGCTAGATGTTAAATAAAGAAGAGATCCAATCATCCCTCTGTAGACAGTTGGGCCTACCTTTTTACCTTCCTCATCTTTGCTTAGTTTAGCATTAGGTTGCATGAGAGTTTTCATGATCTTTGAGCTATCCATTTTGTATTTCTTTAGAATTTCCTTGATGTACTTTTGTTGACGGATGTAAATACCATCACTCGTCTGCTTGATTTGCAGTCCAAAGAAGAACTTCAATCCTCCCATCATGCTCATTTCAAATTCTGCTTGCATCAGCTTAGAGAATTCCTTGCACAATTTTTCATTAGTAGCTCCAAAAATAATATCATCAACATATATTTGAACTACTATGAAGTTATCTTTTGAGCATTTCTTAAATAAAGTTGTATCAACTTTTCCTCTTATAAAGCCATTATTCATAAGAAAAGAACTAAGTCTATCATACCATGCTCTAGGCACTTGTTTTAAACCATATAAAGCTCGATTAAGTTTGAAAATGTGATCTAATTTTTTATTATCTTCAAAACCAGGAGGTTGTTTGACATAAACTTCTTCTTTAATTATTCCATTTAAAAAAGCACTTTTTACATCCATTTGAAATAAAGTGATTTGATGTTGTGCAGCATATGACATGAGTATACAAATAGCTTCTATTCTAGCTACAGGTGCAAAAGTCTCAGTATAGTCAATACCTTCTTATTGGTTGTAGCCCTGAGCTATTAACCTTGCTTTGTTTCTGACGACTTTGCCCTCTTCATCTAACTTGTTCCTGTAAACCCATCTTGTTCCAATAACACTTGTCTGTTGGTTTGGAGACAAGTTTCCATACAACATTCCTTTTAAACAGATTAAGTTCCTCTTGCATGGCAAGAATCCAGCTTTCATCTTCAAGAGCTTCTTCAATATGCTTTGGTTCAATTTCAGATAAAAAAACCATATTGTTTGACTCTCTTAAGACAGATCTGGTTCTAACACCTTCAGAGGGCCTTCCAATGATAAGATCTTCAGGATGATGAACTTTGAATTTCCAGTCTCTTTTAAGATCATCATGCTGATGTTGACTTGACTGCTGACTCGTCTACTCCACTTGTCTGACAGATTCCTTAGCAAACTCAATTTTTGATACGTCTGGCTGTTGCCTAGTCTGCTGGGTAAGGTCGAGTCCTGCAAGATCATCTTCTAGATCTGATAGTTCCCTATCAGTCTTTAAATTATCATTGAACTTTACATGAATGTATTCCTCAACAACAGAGGTTCTAGAGTTAAAAACTCTATATGCCTTAGACATTTCAGAATATCCGATGAAGATACCTTTGTCTACCTTGGAGTTAAACTTTCCAAGTTGATCCTTGGTATTTAGGATGAAGCAATCACATCAAATGCATGAAAGTAAGATATGTTGGGTTTTCTACCTTTCCACAATTCATATGGAGTCTTCTTTAAGATAGACCTTATAAGTATTCTATTTTGCACATAACATGCAGTGTTTACTGCTTCAGCCCAGAAGTACTTAGGGAGATTATTTTCATTGAGCATTGACCTAGCCATCTCTTGCAGAGATCTGTTCTTTCTCTCAACCACTCCATTTTGCTGTGGAGTTCTAGGTGTAGAGAAGTTGTGAGAGATTCCGTTCTCTTCACAGAATAGTCTGAATTGCTCATTTTCAAATTCTCCCCCATGATCACTTCTAAGGATAGAAATATAGAAACCTTGCTCATTTTGTACTTTCTTACAGAATACAGAGAAGGCTTTAAAAGACTCATCATTGTGGGTTAAGAAAAGTACCCATGTAAATCTAGAATAGTCATTAACAATGACAAATCCATATTTCCTTCCAGCTAAACTGGCAACACTAACGGGTCCAAACAGATCCATGTGTAACAACTGAAGAGATCTAGAGGTTGATACAAGGTTTTTTAATTTGAAACTTGATTTTACTTGTTTACCTCTCTGACATGCATCACATAAAACATCTTTCTTAAAACTAATATCAAGCAATCCTCTCACTAAGTTATCCCTTTTTAATTTCGAAATAAGTTTCATACTAGCATGTCCTAGTTTCTTATGCCATAACCATCTTTCATCCTCTTTAGACATTAGACAGGTTACACTTCGATCTGAAAGTTCAATTAGCTCAATCTTATACAGATTTTGCTGTCTATTAGTTAAAAAGAGGATATTGACACTCTTGTCTTTGACTATGCATTCATTTTTAGTGAAGGAGACATCAAATCCACTATCACATAATTGACTTATGCTAAGTAAATTGTGTCTTAGTCCTTTAACCTTAAGCACATTAGAGATTGAGGGAAGAGGAGGTTTACCACCAATTGTACCAACGCCAATTACTCTTCCTTTTTGATTGCCTCCAAAGGCAACATATCCACCATTTTTAGACCGGAGGTCTTGGAACATAGATCTTTCTCCTGTCATATCGCGAGCAGCCACTGTCCAGGTACCAATAGAGGCGTCTGCTTTGTCCTATTAAGGATATCTGCAACAGAAATTATTTTATCTTTAGGTACTCATATTTTTCTGGGTCCTTTTCTATTAGTTCTAGGAGTCTGTGTAGACTTCCTCTTCTTCTTGTGAAGACATTTAGACATAACAAGTCTAGCTTTTCCACAGAAGTTACAGACGGGTCTAATTCTAACTGGAGTGGGTTTAACATAGACAGTTGAGGTTTTTGTTGATACTTTATGATCAGCTTGATGATCATATCTAATGCCTTCTTTGTTAAGAGAGTGTCTCTGACATCCAAGCAATTTTGTCAGATTATCTCCGCCATTAACAAATCTAGCAAGATCAGAAGTGGGCTCCTTCACTTTCTGTTGAAGTGTGACAACTTCTTCGGAATGTGATGTTTCACTTGAGATCGAAGCTTCATCAGACTTTTCAGTTCTCAACTGGCTATTCTTTTTGGCCAGCATCTCACACTCTTGAGATTTTTGTTTATACTCACTAAGGAGCTTAACATACTCTCTCTTGAGGGATTTGAAGGCCTTAGATAAGCCTTTGGATTCCTCTACCAGCTCATCATAAGCATCATGCAATTCCTCAAGTTCAGAATGTACCTCAATTTTAGGTTCTGAATCTGTGTTGGCCATCAGACAGAGATTAGCTTCCTCTTCTGTCTCTTCTCTTTCAGAAGATGAACATTCAAGATCTTCCCATGTGGCCATCATTCCTTTCTTCTTCTTTCTGAAGAATTTCTTTTTGGAAGCTTTCTTTAAAAGAGGGCATTCAGGTTTGATGTTACCAGGCTTCTTGCACTCATAGCAGACAACAGGTCTGTTGATGTCGATTCTTTGTGGAATTTTCTGAAAGGCTTCTCCTTTCTGAACTTCTTCTTTCTCCGGAGTTTTTTCATCTTTCTGGTCATGAGAGAAGTCTCTTCATCACCATCAGAATCCTCATCATCAGGCTCGTCTGTGTCACAGTCAGGCTCGTCTGTGTCATAGTCAGACTCGTCTGTCCTTGAAGCTTTTAAGGCTTTAGATGCCTTTAGATCAACCTTTAGAGCAATGACTTTTCTCTTTTTGATTGACACATCTTCATTGAGCTCTTGCTCATGAACAGTGAGTGTGCCAAGAAGTGGTGAGATCCTTGGCTTGAGATATAGCAGTGACAAGAGGTCTCCATTGCCTTGGAAGACTTCTGAGAATCTTAGCAACTTTCTCAGCATTAGTATATATTTTACCAAGAGATTTCAAACCATTTGTAACAGTTTGAAATCTACCAATCATTTGAGCAACAGATTCACCTTCATCCATGGTGAATAATTCATATTTTCTAGCAAGCATAGAAATTTTAGATTCTTTTACCTTAACAGTTCCTTCATGTGTGACAGATAAGGAGTCCCACATTTCTTTAGCAGAATCACAAGCACATACCTTTTCAAATTCTTCTGGACTAAGAGCACAGATTATAGCATATCTGGCTTTATAGTTTAAATCCCATCTTGTCTTTTCTGCAGGTGTCCACTGAGCCTTTGGCTTGTCTGAGCCATCATCATTTCGAGGGGTGTAAGGACCATCAGTGATGACATCCCATACATCAGATTTTGTTGACAAAATGAACCAGTGAAATCTTTTTTTCCAGTAGTTGTCATTTACACCATTGAAGAAACGAGGTCTGGTCATGGAGCCTCCTTCAGGTTGGGGGTTTCCACTTGAGCTTGCTCCAGAAGTCATTGTCTATTTTTCAGGATCTTTTCTCTACACTGTTAGGTTCTCAACCCAGAGGCTGAGCTCTGATACCAACTGAAATAGACAGATGCAAACACTAAAAGAGGGTTGAATGGTGTTTGACAAATTTAAGCGGAATTAAGAAACTTTTTCGCAAGCACAGACGGGTGTAAGGAATAGACGAGTAAACTAAGACAGGTCAATCAGACTAATAACTCGTCTGAAGGTTTTCAAAGAAAACACACAATCATGCAAGATGAAAATAGTTTGATAAACACAATTATAAACCCTTTAGTTAAATGATAGTTAAGATAAATAATCAAACTAAAGAGTTAAGGGAAAGAGAGAGATCACACAGCAGGTTTTATCCTGGTTTACCCCTTAACAAATGAGGGTACGTCCTGTCCTTGGCAGCACCAAGTTTTCTCACTATAACTGAATCAGGTTATAGGACAGACATGTATTATTTTCACACCTAACCTCTTCAGGCTCCAGACAAGTATTGTTTGCACACCTAGCCTCTCCAGGCTCAGATGAGTATTGTTTGCACTCCTAGCCTCTCTAGGCTCAGACGAGTATTGTTTGAGAGAAGTTTGTAAATAAATTACACTTTGCAAGTCTTTCACAAGCACTCAGACGAGTGTATTAAATGTGAAATTCTAAAAGACTGCGTAATAACTTCAAATGATTGAAGAATATACAATGAAAGAATGAAGATATAGATGCGCAGAGTAAATGCTCTTAATGCTGTGTTCGTTCTCTGCTTCAAAGTCTTCTTCTTAAATAGGCTTCAAGGCATTATAGCCGTTAGAGACATATTTGAAATCTTGGCCTCTTGCAGATCTTTATTAAGTGCAAAAGAGTCGTTCTAAATCATCTGATCAGCCATTAAAGCTTTGAGAACTTCGTTTGTTCTCTATCATAAGAATGACAGAGTCTTCTGATATACCTTTGGTCTTAGTAGGTCTTTAAACATGCTTTTTGTTCTCAGAGGGAAGACTTCCCTTTTTAGTGTAACTCGCAGTTGTACTCAGGTAAAGTATATTGTTGTCATTCTTTTTCAAGAGACGAGACAGCTTTCATCCATTAGCAAGGATGGAATCTTGAAGGGATTCTATGGTCTTGAAAGTATTTCTTCAAAGTTAGTCAACAGACAGGTGAGAAATTCATTAGACGAGTTGACTTTTAGTAATACTGCGGACGAGTGGAAGTCATCAGACGAATGAAAGCATAGAATGGTGAAAGCTTCATTAGACGGTTGGAGTGTTTGTGTAGACTTCAGACAATTGAACTTTTCTTAGTTCAGACGGGTGATCTTTTCCTTAGTTCAGACGTGTGAACTTTTCTTAGGTTTCTAGACGGTTGATAGCACGCTAAAGTTCAATTCATATAGACACTTAGTGTTTATCATTTTAATCTGCACACTGAGTAAACGAGTTAATCACCACAGACGGGTTCAATTAAATCATTGAATAACTGTTTTATTCTCATCAAAACTATTGTAAATGCACATCATACATTTTGGAGACTCAACATCCCTAAGTTCTTCGCCTAACATAGAAAGGCTTTGAGAAACCTTTTTCTTTTCTTCCATAACCTCTCTCTAGGCTCTCAACTCTCTCTGCCTTGTACCTTTCCCTTTAGTTCTACGCTCTCCTTGTTTGCGCTCGTGATTTTACGGAAGAAGCATTTCTGGTGATGGGTCCTTCAATGGCAAAAAAGGGGCTTGATGGCAAAAAAGGATCCCCCAATGGGGCTTGATAGCAAAAAAGGATCCCCCAAACGAGTTAGTTGGCTATGATGATGATGAACTGACTTAAAAAAGACTATTTGATAAACTGTAATTTTTTTTTTCTCACTATGTAATTTCGGACAAAGTTTATTTTGGTGTAAATCTATAGGTGACAAGCTCCAAATATTTTGGTCTTTTTGAACTGCATATTGGATTTAGTCTGTATATCTGTTGCGTATTGGATTTTGGTGTAAATCTGTTGCAAATTGAATTTTGTTGATATTAGGTTGTACCAAAACTGAACTTAATTTGGCCTTTGCTGAATCAATTTTCATCTTATCAAATATAAGATTGGACCATAACTTAAGCATGCTTCATGCGATATTTATATTCAATTAACATATATTGTAAGTGCAAAATTAGTAATTATTATGATATTAAAAAATTAGTAACTATTATAATTAAATAAAAAGTAAATAAAATTACTAATTATTAAAAATAAAAATTAATTTTTTAATTTTTTTTTAAAAATGCCATGTGGCATTAAAAAATAATCTGTAATGCCACGTGACGTCGTTGATGTGAACTTCCGTTTGACACTTCACCACTTAATAGTCAAAGTTGACAGTAGAGATTAGATCCAAAACTTTAAAAGTTAAAAGTATAAGTTCCTAACAAAAAAAAAAAGATAGGGACTACAACCAAAAGTGTCTATATTTATAGGGATCAAAAACTTCATTAAGCCTATACATTTTTTACAATTATTCATACTTAGAGATTAGAGACAAAATGTATTATATATTAAAATATTCTTTTAAAAAAATAAATAATTGTGTTCTATAAGGTAAAATGTATACTAACATTGATTTGTTGTAGATGTCATATCAATTGCAAAAGGATAAAAGACACCACAAATCCAAAAGGATAGTTTATTGTATAATGTTTTTTTGGTGAGAGTTTTTTTTTTTGGTGAGAGAGTTTATTGTATAATGTATAATATATTTAATCTACTAAATTTAGAAAACTAATAACATAATTAATTAAACATAATGTTAAATAAAATAATTATAAATTACCTCCATATGAAGTGTTCTCTCTCTCTCTCTCTTTTTTTTTTTTGTCACCATCAATATTCGGAAATCACATTGAACTCCAATTAGTTGGAGTTGTTTGTTCTCTTTTAATGACTTGAAATCATCAATAATAAAATCGAAAGTAAAACTTATAGTTATTTCTCTTTTAATATATATCATTGTATTATCTGTAAGAAAATCATCTTTCATCTTATTACGCAACCTTGTCTTGATTATATTTAATTCTTTATTGATGAAAATGAGGGTTCTATTGTAGCTTTAGTAAGTAAAAGAGTCAAGATCAGTCGCATCAAGCGATCAATCAAGTAATACACCTTGAATTTCTCAATTCTCACCAAAGCACAACATAATTATGGTATAATTGATAGATTCTTCGAATGTGGATGATTGGAGGCATCAATAATAAAGTGTTGGAGTTGAGATTTCAAAATTATATTCTCTTACTCAATAAAACCATCATAATAGTACTTTTCCACAAAAGTGTAAATATTATCAATATTGAAAGCTTTATAAGCATCCTTAAGAAGTGGGCTAATGAACTTTGGGTTAGATTTAGAGGAAGTAAGTTTAACATTTTATCGACTTATTTAATCGAGAGGGCTATTATATTTAGTTTTAAAAATAAATGGAACGAGCAAATATGTTTTTTAAGTAAAGAAAAAAAATATTGAGGGGGGTTATGTCAGAGAGAATATCCTCCCCCACACATGTTTTAGAAACTCAAACCTCATCCACTTGAATTAACACATCTTGGTATTTATTTCCTTTATTTTTACATATCTTAAGAAAAATTGTCTCTCATTTATTTATTTTTTGTAGCATAAAAAAGAAATAAACACAAAATTTATAATTTTTTTGACTGAATTTATTAATAAGATCTCTTTTATCTATATCTTTTTTATATATGATCATATGAAAAAAACACTTGAGTAAATTCATTCTTGTTAAATCAATGGATGGAAATCTCAATTTAATAGCATTGTCCTAATTTTTTAACCAAACAAACATAACTAATTCAATATTTAATTAATCAATATATGTACTGAACCAAATAAACGAGATATATATATATATATATATATATATATCAACACTTCACCTGTCCTTTCATTGTTTGATGATCTATCCATGGTATATCTGTCTTCCTTTGTTTATTTATAACCTCTATCTAAGCCTTTTTCACTGTATAGATAGGATTTCCAGGACTCTGATTTGCCAGACGAATTTCCTATGGGCAGCTGCACATTTTTCTTGGAGAGCTCGGATGGTTTCAGTTCAATTCCTCTCCATTATTGAAATTTTTCAGTTGGAGAGAATGAGACTTATTTATTAAAATAATATTATTTATAAAATAATATTATATTAATATATGAGCTTTCACTTTTTTATTAAAAAATTCCAGTCATCGAAAAATTCCAGTCATCGGACAGTATCCATTCCAGATTGCTTAGGACTCTTCTCCGAATTCTGACTGATCAGGAATTGTGATGACAGCTCAACCAATGTTGACATGACAACAAACATAGTATTCTGAGCTTAAAAAATGGGAAGAAAAAATAGATAACAAACATAGTATATCCTTTATTGGATTATTTCTTTTTAGGTTTAGGGTCAGATCAACAGAGAAGTGAGGCACCCGATAGATTTAAGGAAGGTTTTGTCCGTAAATTGATTGATCAATGTGATCATTGATAGGGGATACAGCTACCCGTTTAAGTGAATATCTAATGCGTTTCCCCAAGGGAGAAGTTATTTTTGGAAGAAAAATTATGTGTTTTTGAATCTATGGATTCCCTGATTAGAATCTCTAAGTGGTCTCAATGATGCAGATGGCACGGGTTTCACTACTAAATTTGTGTTTCCATAAATAATTTAATTAAATGTTTATTGTGTAAATGATTATCATATGAAAACTTATATTATAAATATTTAAATTTAATAAGCTATTTATAATTAGATGCACGTTTTAAAAAATACTTATACAAATTAAGATTTTTAGATGTATTACTACACAAGTTCTTATAAGCACTTTTAAAAAATTAACTTTATTATATATATATATATATATATATATATATATATATATATATATATAAAAATATGAAAATAAGCTGACGTTAAAAAAAATTGTAACAACTAATGTTAATATTTTTATTTTTTTGAAACTTACGTTAATTTTTTGAACTTACGTTATTTTTTTGAAACAAAAGTTAAAAATTAATATCCTACACATATTTTTTGAACAACTTCTTCTTGTTCGTTTCCCAGGGGTTTTGTTCCCTGGTGCAACATTCATGTTCTCACGCCGAAGGGTACCCTTCAAAGGTCTAAACGCAGGCGTTCGCTCAAGCCCAATCTGCTGTGGGTGAGGCCTCTGTGGCTGATGGGGCGCCAACTTCTTCTGCCGACGCAGGGGACCCCGCCTCTGATTCCATCTTCTCTTTGAAGTTAAGGCCGACCTAACACCTATTAAAGCTTAAAACAAATTTTGTGATGAGATTTTTTTAAAAAAAATTAAATTATTTATTATTTTATATACTATAAGGAGTTGATCCTTAAATCTTGTAGTTAATGATAAATTTTTATATCAAATGGATTAACTTATGTTTGTGGAAGTATGAAACATATAAAAAAGATAATATAAAAAAATATAAAGTGAATTTTTTTTTTTAATGTTTTTAAGAGGCCTAAAACAAGG
The DNA here is from genome assembly GCA_039655645.1 of Ammopiptanthus mongolicus. Lineage (NCBI taxonomy): Eukaryota > Viridiplantae > Streptophyta > Magnoliopsida > Fabales > Fabaceae > Ammopiptanthus > Ammopiptanthus mongolicus. The sequence continues at coordinate 9,098,644 of CM077351.1, read as the reverse complement.
ACTAATTAGATGACTTTATGCTTGGACCGACCCAATTTGAAGCTCAATCTCCTCTTTGAAGTTAACATGAGCGAACGGAGAATCAACGGGTTCAAAGGCTTCGGCATCGCTAGCGGAGCGACGCCGGAAGATGGAGGGCGGAGTAGGGGTCAGGTTCACTCCTTGCTAGGGTATACGCTCCCTACTAGGAAAAGAAAGGGGTAAGGCAGAAGAAAGAGCTCATAGGAATTGGATTTGGAAGAAAAGAATTGAGAGTAAAAAAAAGAACAAAAAAAAAAATAAATGAAAAGGAGGCATTCGGGTTCGAAGAGGGACAGTACAGGATAAGCTCTGCATAAGTCTCCTTGTAGCTTATGAAAATAAGTTCAAAATAGTTTATGAGACGACATAAGTTTTTTTTATAAGCTATGTTAAACACTTTTTATAAATACTTATGTCATAAGATAAGTCCAAATGAGCTTAAATAAATTCTTCCAAACATCACCTAATTATCTGAATTTGGATTCATCTCTTTTTATTTTCTCATATTTTTTTCTTTTATATTATAAGATAGAAAGGCATAAAATCAAATTTAAATGAAACCAGTAAATTTGGATATATGTCATTCTCTCTCTCACGGATGAAAATCGTATGTCTCGTCTCCTTGTCCCACTATAGAAATTTGCCAAGTAATAAAAAAATAACACATCATTCTAACGTCGTTTCTCCATTTACGATATCTTTTCATTGCACACGTCTTTCTAATTTCTCTTTCTATGTCAAGAACCACCACCAAGTTTAAACTGCATGGCACCAGCAAATCAAGCATATCAAAGTTCAGAGATCAGCCATCACAAAAGACACCTTAGAGCTATCATGTCTTCTTCCAACCTTACCGACAAACCCCAAATATGCATATGTAACATCAAGCTTCAAGTACAGAGATCTAACCCCAAATCTACCACAACCCAAAAACAAAATATATTATTTTTTATTATTTGTGATTTTGTTTATGGTTTAAGAAATGAGAAAGATAGTGTGTCATGACCAAGATAACGATAAATGAAGAAACTACGTTAAAATGATGTGTTATTAATTTTTTTGATCTAATAATGATGGGGTATTTTTTTATTACTTGGCAAATTTCTGTTCGTGGGACAAAGTTAGAGACACAGAGACGAGGCACATGATTTTCATCCAGGAGAGAGAAAGACATGAAACTAAATTTATTTTTATTTATGAGGTCCATTTAAATTTGATTTTATATCTTTTTCTCTCCCAACATAAAAAAAATATATGAGAAAATAAAAGGAAATGATGCAAATGTCAAATAGGGAACCATATCAATGCAATCCTCAACTTCTTGCAGTTGGGGTTTTTATTGATCCCTACAGACATGGATCTGTTGGACACGTGATTCTTCAGGTATTCCTGCTATAGAAACACCTGATAAGTCATATTCTTTAAATTTCTTCATTGTAGCCCATTTAGTAATTTACAAGTAAGTCATAATTGCCCTGATTTTTATTTTATACTAACAGAATTTGGGGACATGATTGTTTTTTTATTTATTGTAATTTGAGTTATGTATATGGTTTTACCTTATTTTGTTTACACGATTCAAGTATCTCGAACAGTTTGGAACTTGGATTTTAGAATAAATTAGATAGCATTTTGAATCGTCTATCAAATCAGCTGAGAGAGTTGTCTCTATACCCATGGTGGAGAAATGCGTTTTAAATAAATTCTACATCAGTAAAAAAAAAAAAAAAAAAATCTGCAGGAAATGAAACGATCCGATATGAGTAAAATTTATATTTTAAGTCTGCTATCCAAGGATTTTGTGCACGTATGTGAATAGAATTTTGAACTAATGCATTCAATATGTGATAAAATCTTGCCTAGCGATTCATTTCTCAAAATCACTTTTTTTTCCCTAGTATGCCGAAGTATAATAACTATACTTCTCACCTTAGTTCTTAGTTATTCCTTTTCCTGCCAGCCCCTTTTGCTTGAAGTTCAATATGACACATGTAGATAAAGATAAGGAAGATTTTATGGTACCAAAGGATATCATACCCTTATTTATATGTGAACCAATTATATCATGAGAATTTAACTTCATGTGATATTGACACGATTCAATTAATTAAGGCGACATAATGTAATTGAATTTAGGATATCCAAATCCACTACTTTACAAAGGTATCGTAGCAACACCCTAAAGATAGATGCAATAGCAAAATTCCATGTTTCATGTGATGATGGTGGCCCTGCCTTAGAGGACAAAACATTAGTGACAAAGCTTTTGGCTTCTTCTTTGAGCTGTGCATATATATATATATATATATATATATATATATATATATATTTTATTTTATTTATTTTATATTTTTTTTGATAATCATGATATAAATACGAAGTATCCACCACCGTTAGTAGTGATTAATATCTGTCGGGGAACTTGTTGGGCACATAATGTGGATTCTTCCCTCCCAACCAAGTTTTCTCCATACGCAAGAACCAGAATTCGAACCCCTGATCACTTGCTTAAGGTGCTCGAATCCCTTACCACTGGGATCAAACCCATATTGGTATTTATTTTATTTTATATTTTTCTAAAATTTAAAAACACTGGTGTAATATATGGGGTAATTGACCAAACTGACCCACTTTTAGAAACTATTTACGAATATAACCTTGTTTTTTGAAAATATTTACCAAACTAACCCACTTTTTGCTAACCTGGCATTTTTTATTATATTTTTATGACATCAAAGACGCTACTTTGACTAGCGTTTTTGGAAAACGCTACTGTCAGTAGTATTTTCACCAAATTGTGCCACGTGGCAAAATCTGGTAAAAATGTAAAAAAATTTAAAAATTTTGGCCGACGCTAAAGGCCGACGCTAGACGTGTCACCCGTCTGAAGCTGAAGATCTTCACCCGTCTGATAGTGGAGAAATGTTCACCCTTCTGATACATTTCTTCACCGGTCTGAGGGTGAAGATCTTCAGCTTCAGACGGGTGAAGAAATGTGTCAGAAGGGTGAACATTTCTTCACTCGTCTGATACCCGTCTGATCTGATGAAGATCTTCAGCTTCAGACGGGTGATATCATATGGGTGAACATTTCTTCATCAGTCTGATGTCTATCAGACGGGTGACATATCTAGCGTCGGCCTTTAAACGTAAAATTTTTAAATTTTTTTACATTTTTACCAGATTTTGCCACGTGGCACAATCTGGTGATAGTAGCGTTTTTCAAAAACGCTAGTCAAAGTAGTGTCTTTGATGTCAGAAAAAAATAATAAAAAATGTCAGATTGGTAAAAAGTGGATTAGTTTGATAAGTAGTTTCAAAATAAGATTATATTGATAAATAATTTCTATAAGTGAGTCAGTTTGATCGATTACCCATAATATATGTGATATTTGCTGGAAGTTTATTTGGGGAAAGTCCACTTCAATGGCAAAGGATTTCAAAATGGTATAGCAAAGGGATCCTTAAGGGGACACGAACACTCTTATATGATTCTTAAACACGTGGATTGTAATTGATTCTTATATTCTTATTATATTGTCTTGGTTAATGGGTGGACAATTCTTACTTTTGAAGCTTAATCTCATATTTTCACTTTAACGTCCTCTTAAAGTGCGTTTATTTAAAGATTATTGATAATAAAAAAATATTTTTAACGATTTTAATGATGTTTATTTAAAATTTTTTAAAAAATTATTTTTAAAAAATATATATTTTTATGACAAGAATGAGAAATTATTTTCATTAGCTTCTGATTTTATAAAGAAAAAAAAAAGATATGAAAATCATTTTCATCATAATTTATAATAAAGTGGCCCTAAATCCTTTTAGGAAAGTAACAATAAATGTTCTCTCTTCCCCTTTGTTGCGTGTATTCGCATTATCTCTATCTACCATCTTGTTCAACAAAAGTAAGTTAACAGCTTTTAGGACGGTGTTGAAGTCATAACCCGCCTCATTAACTATGATCTAAAATTCGTTGTAACAGATCTGGATTTAAAGATTAGATTTAGGTTTTGTTTGGTTATACCAAACCGGTTTATAATGGATGAGTTTGTAGTCTGTTTAGTAAATATTTTTTTCATTGGCTTAAATATTTTTTCATTAGCTTATAATATTTTTTTCAGAAACAACTTGAAGTAATATTTGAACTTTAAACTTATTATTATTATTTTATTTTTACCCTTATTATTTTAGTTAAATTCTCCCTTAATTCTCTTTTAAATAAAATAAAATATCCTAACAAATTATATATTTAAGGACTAATTTCACTAACTAGATATATATTTAGGATAGAAAATAATAGAAATTATATTTTGTCTATAAAAAAATAAATTTTATACAAAAAATATATCAACATGTCATTTTATTTATATTTAAATAATTTTATTTAATAAAAATAATTAAAATAATTATTATTTTAATTTTAGAGATCATAAATGATTTTAAATAATTTGAAGTATTAAAAGTGATAATTATTTTAGAATGAATAATATATATAAATAGAAATTATATAAAAAAACATATAAGCATATCCTTTTATGTTATTTTATATTTATCAGCTAGTTCAACAACTAATTTTACTAAACACTTCAAATTCAATAAGCTAGTTTATCTGCTATCAGTTAGCTCATCCACTACCAGCTATAAATTCATTCACTATCGGCTAGCTTATTTTTTATCCGCTAGTTTTTACCAAAAAAAGCTCTAATGTGTTTTTGGGTCGACTTTGGACCAGTTTGTCTCAATATGACCCAGTGTTCCGCATTCTTTATTTTGCATATAATGATAATATGTTTATATTGATATTATTTACTTTAAAATATATATCGTAAAATATATTTTTATTTTAGTTTTCTATATCTTTAATTCTACCATTTATCTATGTACTAATTCGAATTTATACCCTATATCAACACATCCATATGATTTAATCTCATCCCAAGTATTATTGAATTATGAATTATGGTTGAGTACAAGGTTCAATCTAAGCAAATAGTCCTATTAAAATGTCATATCGGATTCACCAACAAGACTCATCACAATTGGTAAGTAGCTGGGGTTCGATTCGTGCCATGTATATGAAAAAGACTTGGTTGGAAGAGACAAAGAATCACATCGATAATCTCTACGCCTCAAAATAATAAATTTCCGTCGATTGGTTGTGGATAATTTGATGCTTCACACAAGAAAAATATCACATCCGATTCTAAACAAATTGAACCCTCACATAAACACCCATTTCGCCATTAATTGGGATGAGTGTATTTTTCTCTTATCCTTATCCTTTACCTTCTCCATTTCGCCATTAATTGTACGTGTGATTTTGTAAAGAGAAATGTTATTTGGACACCAACTTTGGGACACCTACGGTGACACCGTAGGTGTACATGCTATATGTATAGACAAGCTGTAATAAAACAACTCAACAACAACAAGTATTTCATCACTCCCAAGACACTCATAATTGCTTTCCCACTTATTTATTGTTCTCTTCTCTCTCATCATGTATTTCATCACTCCCAAGACACTCACCTGATATTTCTCTCATCTCAATACTCGTCTAAGCTGGAGCTCACCCGTCTGATGAAGATATATGACCCGTCTGACCGAGAAAGCTCACCCGTCTACTCTCAGTTTCACCCGTCTGAAGCCGAAGATCTTCACCCATCTGATGACTATCAGTTAAGAAATGTTAACCAGTCTGGTTCACCTATCTGATGAAGATATATGACCCGTCTGACCGAGAAAGCTCACCCGTCTACTCTCAGTTTCACCCATCTGAAGCTGAAGATCTTCACCCGTTTGATGACTATCAGTGAAGAAATATTCACCCGTCTGATTCACCCGTCTGATGACTCTCAGACGGGTGAACATTTCTTCACTGATAGTCATTAGACGGGTGAAGATCTTCAGCTTCAGACGGGTGACACTGAGAGTCATCAGACAGGTGATCATTTAAAAGGTTATTCACTGAGAGTCATCAGACGGGTGAACATTTCCTCACTGAGATTCATCAGACGGGTGATTTAGACGGGTGAACATTTTTTCACTCAGAGTCATCAGACAGGTGAAGATCTTCAGCTTCAGACGGGTGAAACTGAGAGTATATGGGTGAGCTTTCTCGGTCAGACGGGTCATATATCTTCATCAGACGGGTGAGCTCCAGCTTAGACGAATGTTGAGATGAGAGAAATATCAGGTGAGTGTCTTGGGAGTGATAAAATACATGATGAGAGAGAAGAAAATAATAAATAAGTGGGAAAACAATTATGAGTGTCTTGGGAGTGATGATTGTTGAATTGTTTTATTACAATTTTGCCATGGACACCGTAGGTGTCCCAAATTCTGATGTTCAAATAACATTACTCTTTTGTAAATGTCTCTATCTAGCTTTGGTGACCAAGGAGCCGATGAAAAAAGCTTGAGACCCCTATGTGCTATATTGATTTGTTGATGACCACAATAACCCATAACTACCTTTTGAAGATGAAGAACGGTAATGTTGTTTACTTTTTTCCTTTATATTTTCGGCAAATTTTTCAGAATATCAGTGTTTTAATTTTTATTTTTCAAACTACCACCCTTTCCAAATTATATATCAAACTACCACAATTTTCAATAACATTGAGAAGTTTCCTTTGGTGGCCACGACTTCTCAACATGATTTGGGGAAATTTTTTTGTCACACCCAGTTGGGAAGTTTGGTTCTTCAACCACGACTTCTCAACGTGGGTTTAAAATTTTTTTTTTGTTTTCCATTAATTTTGTATTGTTTTAATTATATTTATTTTATTTTATTAATTATTTATATTAGTCTAATGAAACTTTCACCTGTCTAAGCCTTCGTTCGTCTGATGACTTTCACCCGTCTAAGCTTTCAACCATCTAATAAAGCTTTCACCCGTCTACGCTTTCATGCTTTCACCCGTCTAAGCCTTCGTTTGTCTGATGACTTTCACTCGTTTAAGCTTTCAACTGCCTAATGAAGCTTTCACCTGTCTAAGCTTTCATCCGTCTAATGAAGCTTTCACCCGTCTAAGCTTAGACGGGTGAAAACTTCATACGAACGAAGACTTAGAAGGGTGAAAGCATGAAAGTTTAGACAGACGAAAACTTCATTAGACTAATATAAATAATTAATAAAATAAAATAAATATAATTAAAACAATACAAAATTAATGGAAAACAAAAAAAATTAAAACCCACGTTGAGAAGTCGTGATTAAAGAATCAGACTTCTCAACTGGGTGTGACAAATTTTTTTTCCTAAATCATGTTGAGAAGTCGTGGCCATCAAAGGAGACTTCTCAATGTTATTGAAAACGACGGAAGTTTGATATATAATTTAAAAATTGTGATAGTTTGAAAAATAAAAATTAAGACAATCATATTATGAAAAATTTGCCAATATTTTCATCACCTTTCTCATCGTGCTTGCAGGAAGGTACTATGCTGATGCAAACATTAATGATATAAAGAGCAGTGATGTGTGGTTATTTGACCAAACTAATCCATTTTTAGAAATTATTTAGCAATATAACCTTGTTTTGAAATTAATTACCAAACTAATCCACTTTTCGCCAACGTGACATTTTTTATTATTTTTTTAATCTAACACCAAAGATGCTATTTTGACTAGCGTTTTTGGAAAAAGCTAGTTGCAGTAGCGTTTTTACCAGATTGTGCCACGTGGCAGAATCTGGAAAAATGTAAAAAAATTTAAAATTTTTACTTTTAGCATCGGCCAAGGACGACGCTAACGACCGACGCTAGAGGTGTCATCCGTCTGATGTCTATCAGACGGGTGAAGAAATGTTCACCGATCTGACACATTTCTTCACCCGTCTGAAGCTGATTCACCCTCAGACGGGTGAAGAAATGTATTAGACGGGTGAACATTTCTTCACCCGTCTGACAGTCGTCAGACTGGTGAATCACCCGTCTGACAACCCTCAAACGAGTGAACATTTCTTCACCCGTCTGAGTGTCATCAGACGGGTGAAGATCTTCACCCTCAGACGGGTGAAGAAATGCCTCAGACGGGTGAACATTTCTTCACCCGTCTGATCTGATGAAGATCTTCAGCTTCAGACGGTGAAGAAATATTTCATACGGGTGAACATTTCTTCACCCGTCTAATAGACACATCAGAAGGGTGACACGTCTAGCGTCCGCTAAAAGTAAAATTTTTAAATTTTTTTACATTTTTACTAGATTTTGCCACATGGCATAATCTGGTAAAAACACTACTGACAGTAGCATTTTCTAAAAACACTAGTCAAAGTAACATCTTTGGTGTCAGAAAAAAAAATAATAAAAAATGTTAGGTTGGCAAAAAATGAATTAATTTGATAAATAATTTTAAAACAAGATTATATTAATAAATAATTTTTAAAAATAGATTAGTTTGTGTATGCCCCGTTATTGATGATAGCCATCTCCTTTTTTTATCTAGCTTAATGCTACACCTTTTTTTCATTTTGTTGTGTTGAACGTTGATGCCGGGTATCTTGCGTGAACAACCAAAGGGGTTCTTCAATTTAAATCACCTTTTCAAGAACTTTATAGTACATATCCAACCAGAGCCTTGATTGACATAAATGATAAGAGAAAATATTTTCCAGCTGTTCGGATATTTCGTTTAAGAATATTTCAAAATATTGTTAACAATTATATTAACACTCTTCCAAATCATTAAATTAAAAAATTAATGCATTTTATGCTCTTAAAATGAATAAATATAATTATTTTTATTTATTAAATATTAAGAAAATTATTAAAATGATATTTTAAGAGTACATAATAAAACTCTTCGTTTAAATATATGAACAATTCTTTTTTTTTTTTTTTGGGTGCTTAATATATGAGCAATTCTATTTAAACACTACTTTGCACTGCATTTATTTTTTTTAAAGGTTTATGACTTTAAGATGCACCAAATGGACTTGGTGGAGGATCCCAAACTGAGAGCCCCTAAATGGCTAAATGGCCTCATAGAAGATAACGAAAGTGAAACGGGAAAATACAAGAAGGGAGGTTGAATTGTGTTTCTTAATCGATTTTCGAAACCTTTTTCAAACAAACATTTTAGACAAGCAAGATGAAAGAACACACCAAAATGATTATAAATGTTTAAGATACTTTGTTTTCAATCACCAAGTTAGTAAATAAATAAAACTTAACAAGATAGGCATAGAGAGATTCACACAGAGATATATCCTGGTTCACTCTTTCAAATCAAAGAGCTACGTCTAGTCCCTTCCCTAAGAAGGTTTTTCCACTTAATCACTTAGCACTTTTCACAAGTTGTTTCCAAGTCACTCCACGACGACAACTCCAAGTATTCTACACCTCTCCAGGCTACAAATATTCTTTTACAAACAGGCCTCTTCGGGCTCAACAAATCCTAAGACTTGAGAGGGGTTTTTCGAGCTTTTTACAAACTCACTAGAGTGAGAGTATTACAAAATACAGCTCTTAACAATCTGTTTGTAACTTTACAATGAAAGAATAAGAAGGTTTACAGATCGATTTCTAGAGAGTGATTGCTTTGAAGCTTTTTGTTGCACAATGAATTTCCTCTTGAATAATTTCTTGTTCTTGTGTTCTCTATTTGCTTCTTCAGAAGGGGGTCTTCTAATAGCTTTGTCTGACCTTCTGATTTCAAAAAAAGTAGGAAATTTTTCCGTTTAGACACATTCAAATATCCGTTAGGCACAAGTCCATTTGCCAGTTGTTCTCCGTCGAGTAATTGTCCTTTCAAAATGAGGATGCTTTTGGTAGTAGCAGCTTGAATTGTATTAGACTGATTTGCCTTTATGGCCGACAAGCATTTTGCTCTACGTGATTCTTTGTTCTACGTGGTTTGCTGTGTACGACGTTTGTACCTTCATTTGTCTTATGTGAAAAGATATTTTCTTTTCAAAAACAATCAAGACTTTTGAAAAAAAAGAGCCACGTCATCTGCAAAATAAAGTTAGTGGACGCACAAGTATATATAAAAAGTTAGACGCACCATTTATATAGGCAGTTGGACGCACAATCAGTGTAGACAATTGGACGCACAACCAGTGTAGACAGTTGGACGCACAAAATGTATAGACAGTTGGACGCACAAAACTATATGATCATGTCTGTACGTAAACATTTACCACTATAGTCTAAAAGATTATTTGGATGAACCATAAAGTTTCTTTGGACGAAGATATTGCATTGAGCTTTTTGTCCTTTAAGAGATGGATGAAACTTTGGATTTGAAGAACCGTCTGAAGTCAAAAACATAAGAAGGTCTTTTGACCTTATGGATTAGCATAAACTTGACTTCGAGTGAATTCAATAAACATATAATAATTTTGTTAATCATTAAAACTTTTAGGGGTCATTAGCTATTATTGTTTTGGTTCTAACAGATAAGGGAATAAAAATTGGGAAGTGTAGAGATAGAACCTCACTGCTATCCTTACATGTTCTCACTTCTTATAATAGAACTACTAACACAATAGTATTTATGCTATTATTATTAAAGTACAATTAAATGTATTTTTTGTGCTTAAACGAGGTTAAAACGCCCAAAAAAAACACTTACAAAGAATAAGTAACCTGGGGTATGGAAGCCGCAACCATATCACTTAAGACAAGTCTAGAGAGGTCTCCAAAAGGCATGACAACCTCATGGAACCTCAACTCCTACGATAAACTTCAGTTAACTAATCAATTTGCGCAAACATTTCCTTCAAGGAGGGTGTGACTAAACCTGATTTCCCACTTCCTATTACCCCACTCAAGAATTCTCTAGAAGTACTTGATGACTCTTATGATCTTACCCAATTAGCTATGTTTTGAATCAAGGAAACAAGGGATACAAAGTCGAATTCAATAATTACCTTGTGAAACCCATTTCTCCAGCCACCTCTAAGCCAAATAAGATACCCCACAACTCGGCTACAAAAGCAGTAGAAATACCAAGGTGCACCACAAAGCTTGTAATCCAAATGCTTGAAGCATCTCTAATGACCCCACCACAGCAACCTCGCCCCGAATTATCCTTAGAAGCTCCATCCATGTTCACTTTGACCCAACCATAACAATAATAAAAATATTTCTCATAAAAATTATTTGTATATATATATATGCGGATGAATCAGCTTACACCCCAAAATATTTACAACTCTTACACTGTATCTCAGCTATTGAGATAACATAAATCTGATAGCTCTCATTTGTTCACTTAAGGAAGTCATGTGACCCACTGCACATCTCCTATGACACAATTCTCTCACCCAGATTTTTCCTCCGCTCCATCAAAATCTCTTCTCACCGAAAGAAAGTATTAATATAAAAATGAAATCCAAAAACGAATGAAACAAATAAACAAAGAATTTGTTTTTCTTTTTGGAAGAAGAAGATGAGGCGAGAGTCGAAAAGAGAATGTATACTTAATGCTTTATAGATATACGTTTTTTATCTTTAATTATACCCCAAAAAATTTTATTTTGCTTGCTCACCCAATTTTATTTTCATCCTGTTACATGTGCAGCGGAGGGAGATGCGAAAACGACGATAGCTTGAGGTGGTGAGTGGCGGACCCGGTAAAGCTGCGTGGACAGGGGCTATGCAGAGGAGCGGACGTCGCGGTGGTAGGTGTGAACAGGGACTAATTGGCAAGGAGGACGGTGGTGCTGCAATGGCGAGGCGCGGCTGGTTCGAGGCGGAGGGAAGGTGGTGTGAGGTTACCGTGAGATGAAGGTATGGCTGCGTCATTAGTGGGGCGGTGCTGTGTTTTCCGGACAGTGGCTGTTTGGCTTGGAATTAGCTGCTTGGATTGATATCAACAACTCCAGCACGACGGGGTGAATGGCGGAGCAACGCTGGAGGAAGAAGATGACTGTGTTTGGGTTTTGGAGAATGGAGATAAAGAAAGAAAGGGAGGAGATAGATGGAGAAATGTGCCAGGAGGAGATTGTCACGTGACTTGCTTAAGTGAACAAATAAGAGTCATCAGATTTATGTTATCTCAATGATTGAGATACAGTGTAAGAGTCGTAAATATTTAGAGGTGTAAGTTGATCCCCTCCTCTCTCTCTCTCTATATATATATATAGAAAAAGAGAGAAGAGATTAATTAAGTTACTCCAAAAGTAAAACATGTTTGAGTTGGCGGTGAGACACATCATAATCACGTTCTGCTGAACGTGGAAGCTACAATATGTAGCTTTCATGTTTTTTGTAAAAAAAAATTACAACATTGTCATTATCACCATGATTTTGCATCCACCGTGATTTTTGACCGTGAATCCAAACACATACTAAGTAAAAACAAACGAGGCATCACGTAAATTGTAGCTTAAGTGGTCAGAATTGTGGGACATTACCTAAAGAAGATTAAGGTCCTGCTGTAAGTATTTAATACTTCTTAAATAACAAATCCTAACATGTTAACCAATTAATAACATTACTTACTTTTTTTTTATATAATTTCAATTTAGCATATTCCATAATAACATATAGCATATTATTTACAAATTTGAATGAGAATTCTCCCCAAACATTATTTTTTTTAGTAAGTCACATGACTTCACATATGTCAAGTATATACTCTTTTATGTTTTATTTTTTATGTAATTTTAAATCTGTCAATTAATATTGTATTATTTGTATTTATATTATATCAAACATATATTAAATATTTTTTTAGGGTGGGCCTACGACTGAGGTGGCCTAAGGGACCAATGGGAAGGAAAAATGATAATAGAAAAAGGGGCAAGAGAAATTTCGGATTTTGAACCCTGATGCGCTATCAAATGTCCCATGGTTCTAACCACTTGAAGTATCGGTAAGTGACATATTGAATATTTTTTATTAAACAGAAAGCTCATATCATAATCAAAAAATATCATATTTAAACAAACTTGTTTAACGCAGAATAGTAACCGGTAAATGTGGCAAATTTTTTGAAATGTCACTGTTTTATTTTTAATTTATCAAAATAGCACCCTTTTTTTAATTATATATCATACTATTATCCTTTTTTTCTTTCCCTTCAAGAAATCGTCCCCCTAAATCCGGCTTCCTATTATTAGGAAGTAAAATTTTTTTTCAAACCCAGTTGGGAAGTCGGGTTCTTCAACCACGACTTCTCAGTATGGATTTTTTTTTCATTTAATTTTTATCTTTTTAATTATTTTAATTAATTATATTAATTTATTTTATTAATTAATTATGTTAGTATAATTAATTATGATAAATATTTTAATTAAATAATTTAAATAAAAAATTTTTAAATTATGAATTAAATTATTTAACTTATTAATTAGTTTAATTACATTTTTAATTGATTGTAATAATATAATAATAATAACAAATAATACTTCAGACGGGTTGACATTTAGTAATACTTCAGGCGGGTGAAAGCTTCATTAGACGGGTGGAGTATTTATGTAGACTTCAGACGGGTGAACGCTTAGACGGGTGAAAGCTTCATTAGACAGGTGGAATATTCCTAGGTTCAGACGTGTAAACTTTTCCTAGGTTTTGACGGGTGCACTTTTCTTTAGTTCAGACGGATGGAGTATTTGTGTAGATTTCAGACAATTGAACTTTTCTTAGTTCCAGACGTGTGAACTTTTTTTAGTTCCAGTTCAGACGGGTGAACTTTTCCTTAGTTCAGATGGATGAAAACACGCTAAAGCTTATCACACGCTAATTGATGATAATCCTTTATTTGGTAATTTGGTAATAGTGTAATATTTACTCATTCTAAATTTAATTTAAAGTTATATATCATCCTACACGGTTGAATATAACAACCATTTCATGTTGAGAATCATGGTTAGCAAATCCGGTTTCTCAAGGGCATAAACAAATTTTTTTTCCTAAATCATATTGAGAAGTCGTGGCCACTAAAGGGAACTTCTTAATGTTATTGAAAATGATGATAGTTTGAAAAATAAAAATTAAAACCATTATATTCTGAAAAATTTGCCGGTAAATGTTGTAAACAACATGTAATTTTAATGTTAATACAAAATGTGACACTCCTCTCTTGCCTATATTATATAAACAATTAACCTTGTTCCTTGACCCATAAAGAATTTTAACCAGGCTTAGGAACATAGAAAGGACGAAAAACAATCTCAAGAGAACAACGGCAAGGAGTTACTGTTTCATTACGTTGTGGATCTAGCCCATGAACATGCCAGAGTTTGAAAATGAAAAGGAAAATGAAAATTGTTGTTGTAGTTGATGTTTATTTGATAAGGAGTGTTAGCAACATACTCTCTTTTCAACACGCTCTTTCCTATTGGTTGAAATTCATACGGATTTCGTTAATTTATGTGGGTCTCACTTGAATTTTGTAGGATCCACATGATTTTTAACTAATAGAAGAGAGTGTGTTGAAAAAAGAGTGTTAGAGAGTGTGTTGCTAATATTTTTTTTTATTTTATTTGACCATTTTTGGTCATTTTTGCCCCTATCACTCAAAGAGTCCGTTTCTTGATAATTCCCCCTGCTAAGCTGTTACGATTCTCTTGCTTGTTAAGGACAAAAAATGATGGGTTTTGTTTCATGTTATTTCTATATCAATGGGTCAATTAGACATTAACACTACATGGAATTTTCTGTCTCTATCTTCTTGTATAGTCGGTTTTCCCCCTCTTATTTCAAGCACAAATTAAATAGGAAAATTTTATATTTTGTTCAACATAACTGTTTAAAAACGAAAATTCCTTCACATCTATGAATTCATCACCACCGTCAGCATTGTTTTATGTAGCTGGCAACATCTTACCCACGGAGATAACCGATGAAAGTAGGAGAAAAAATCCTTGAAAATTCATTACAAATGGTTCTGTCGGTCAATTCTAATATCCTCCAAGTAGCAAGTTGAGGACATGTCCTCTTATAAATTCTACCGGTTACAACCCATTAACATTGGTTTCCGTCGATAAAAGTTAAAAAAAAAAAAAACAAAAAAAACTCGAGGTTTCTACACCCGATTTCTTCGCCTGCATTAATGGATGCCACTGATTTGGTTTCGATTTCAAGCAGAATTGAACCATGCACTCTAGCAGAAATTAAGTCTCTATTGTTCCTTCATTAAGCTAGGTTACAGAAGATCGTCAAAGGATCGATTCCTGACTTTTTCTCAGCAAGTGTTGCTCAGGATCCTCATGATTCACCCGCATCTCATATTGGATCTTCTCCGGCTGTTCCTCCCGGTTTTAATTCTCAGTTTTCATCTTAGCGGACTTCTCTCAATGTTGATCCAAATCTGTAAAATAGAAGCAATTACAGTGAAAGAGGAGAGGCAATAGGTTTCGAGTTAGAGGTGAAAGATCTGGTGGTAGTAGCACTATTGTGTGTCAAGTGAGCAACAAACCAGGTCTGTTGCATGTCACTTTCGTTTTGATTATGGTTATCTGTCTCCTCAGATCCAATTTCCTACTTATCAGCCGCCACCTACCTATCAGTCTAATCTTCTCAATTTTCTGGCTATGACAGGTTCAACCCTCATCCCAACTAGAGTGCACATTAGGTGTTTGACGAAATATTGGAAACACATTGTGACAAAGGGGGCTTTGAAAATGAGAGAAACTAATGTTTCAAAAAATGTGCATGTCGCCCTCAGACTTGACCCGCAACACGATCTTGCCCACCATCATGGTCGAGCTCAGGGCCGGCATGAAAAATACACAAATCTTGGCTCGGATGACGACAAGGGTTTTATGGTAGAGTTGTCAAATCGGGGGTCCTGACCTACCCCGAATGGGCCATATTGTAGAATCGGGGCCAACACGACTCGATTTGCATGTTCTTCGGGATGCATCTACGCATAAGCTAGCCCTATGTCGGGTTAGCGGGGCAGTGGTCCAAATCAGCCTTAGTTATAAATAATAAAAAATTAAACAAGATAATTCAAAAATAAAAAAAAAATCATATTTGAACTACCAGAGCAGGCACAACAAAGAAATGCACGTATTAATTTCACAACAAATAAACTATTAAACGATTATGTGATGAAAGGTTCAAAGAACTAAAGTATAAATATGAAAAAATGACATAGATCTAATAATAATTAAATGATAAAAAATTTAAACAATACATATTATATATATATATATATATAGTCCAGTCATTCCCTAATACTGTGTATATAAAGCTTTGGCCATAATTTCTGAGCCTTCTTGCATTCCCACGAAGCCCGTGGGAGATATCGTATCTAGCATTTTCTTCCTTAGTCCCTAGGAGAGTGTTGCGTCTTCTCTTAGAACGGATTAGTGGACTAGGCTGGGGTTTGGCATGTTTTTTTTCAATTGACTTATTAGGCCAACCCGAAGAAATCATGCCAGTTGCGGGTCGGGCTAAGTGGCTTGTTGGATTAATTAGGTCGGGCCAAATCGGGCCATTTTCCGGACTGCCATTGAGGAGGCCCAACTTAACCTTATTTTTGGGTTGTTCAGATGGGCCCATCAGGCCGGACCCAAATTAACAACTCTATTCAATGGTGGGCGGAGAGGGGAGGGTGATGCTGGAGGTAGGAGGAGGAAAGGAGTGTGCAGAAGGTGGGTCGTCCAACGTTCTCAGTCTCGCCATCCAGCAGGGCCGGTCTCCCTCTAACTCTTCCTTACCACTACATTCGGTTGCCCTCTCTTTATATCAGTCGTTGCATTTTTTTAATAATAAATCAATGATTTAGCAAAGTGAAGGACCGGTCCTCCAAAAGTTTCTGGGAGGACTGAAGACAAACTCGATTCTCCTCGAATGGCAAGCTTTTGGTACAATGGAGGTGGGTGGAGTATATGCAACAACATTTTGACGTTTGAATAAGCATTAGTACTCCATAATATGGTGATATTTATAAAGATTTAGGGAAGGATTCCCAGCAAATGGAATGAATCAATCATGACCTATTAATCTACCCAGTCACTTGCATTTTGGGAAAAGTGCACTACTCGGAAGTAGGGCGGCAACCCTAAATAAACCCATGGCTTGAGGTAGCCATCGATTGGATTCTGCACGGTCTGACCCGTTTGATCAGTCCATTGGTTAATAGATCAACTATGAGGCCTAGAAGTCGATAACAATTCATGATTAGTGTAATGATTAAATTTAGATCTTCTTAGGAGTGGTTAGGGAAATATTGGGTTAAAAAAGTTGCTATGAATGCTTTCTAGAAAAATGTAGATAAATATGAAGTTATAAAATTTGAGTTTAATTATCATATACTGTCAATATAAAAGAGTTTTAAACTAACATTCGATGATATTTTGACAAATCAATACTAACATTATTTCTTTTTCTTAATTTATTAAAATAAAATCACACATATTAAAATATTAGTGGATGTTAGTATAAAACTTTTTAAATTGACAGTAGATAATCCTTTAATCCACAAAATTTTCAGCATAATGCTTTATGCATGCACTATCTCTTCGAATCTCCTAGAAAGTTGTGCCTTTAGAGTGATATCAGCCGTGTGCTATTATTTACCTTTTAAATCCTCTAAGAGCATCTCTAAAGATAAAATTTTAAAGAACCCATTTTAAGTTTTTAAGTGGGTTCATGTATGTAAACTCAAATTTATGACGCCCACTCAATTTTTACTCCAATGAGGGTTTCTATTGTTAAGTTTTTTAACTTCTCTCTCCCTTCAACATCCCATATTCTCTATCACACATTTACATTATCAAATACAAAAAGATAATATTTAAATACTATGAAACTTTCTTTTTAGGTTCTTCTAGATAAGGAACCCATTTAAATTTAAGAAACCCAAAATCATATGTGACATATTATAATAATATTTTATTTTTAAGAAACCTTACGGAACTCCCACTAATTAAAGATTCTCCAAGGATAGGAACTTCATCTTTATTTAGTTTTAAGGGCCTTTTTGAGAAGAAATCTTGAATTATTTATCTTATGCCACTTGTACATACATGGTAGTGGCCATATTTGGCTCTAGATAAATAGGGTTTTATGTAAGGTTCATATTTTTTTATAGGCATGTAAAGTTCATATTGATTTTTCATCTTACACAAAAAAATCATAGGATGTTAATGTTAAATTAACTACTTTACATTAATAATGCATACTATATAATAATTAAACTCTTATTTTTGTTGGTAGCATAATTATAATTTATATTTATTTCGTCACAGAAAGTGATATCTCTTTTAATGTTTTTCATATGCATTTTAGTAAAAGACAAAAATCGTAATTTGTTTATAATTGATAAAAAATTAGAAATATGCCATTTCAAATTTTGCGCACACCTATCTTCTCTGATTACCCATACCAATATATAATGCTTGTTAGAAATGTTTTTACTTACAACTTTTTACACTTATATAATTTTGTTAGTATATATGTTTGATGTTGGCTTCACCAAAATTTTTCCATAACTGCATTCAATTAACTGTTTCCCACTTATACAGATGTAAAAAGATGAAAAAAAACTGTAGCCTGCAGCCAGGGTGTTCCACAACTTCGGTCATTTCGACCGGTTATGAGATTAATTTTTGATTTAACAGTGACGAATGTTCAATTTTTTACACATAGGATTGGACTGTCTTTCAATTGGATGACTCCAGAAATCGAATTTATATCTTTTTTGTTGGGGGAGAGTCACGTTATCAACTCTTCCAACATCATGTCGATAATAAAAGTTTTATTTTGGTAAAGAGAAATGAAAGTTTTAAAGAGAGAAAGATGAAGGCTAAATTACACTTTTAGTCTCTCAGCTTTTTAAATTGTGCGATTTTGGTCCCTCAAAAATTTTAATTGCATTTTTGTCTCGCAACTTTTTCAATTATGCGAGTTTGGTCCCTCAAGAAATTTAATTGCACTTTTCATCTCTCAACTTTGTGAAATTGTGCAATGAAAGCCTTTATTTTGATCCCTACAAGGACTAATTTTGTACAATTTCATAAAATTAAGGGATAAAAAGTATAATTAAATTTCTTGAGGGACCAAAATTGCATAATTGAAAAAGTTAAGGGATAAAAGTGCAATTAAAATTTTTGAGGGAACAAAATCACACAATTAAAAAAATTAAGGAACGAAAAATATAATTAAGCCAAAGATTAAATACGCGTAAACACCCAATTGAATGGATAAAATTGAATATGGTGAATAAACATCAAGACAAAAGGAAATAAAAATAAGCAAAGAGGAAACGCTAGAAGGAGGGCTTGAACCTCCCAACATCATGTCGGTAGAGAAAGATTAAATACGCGTAAACACCCAATTGAATGGATAAGATTGAATAGGGTGAATAAACATCACAAGACAAAAGGAAATAAAAATAGGTGGAAATAAAAATAGGTGAATTTTATGATACTTTAAGAATAACTTTATTTTATTTAGGTGATTTAATTAGATGGTGAGAATCATTTGATTTGATTAATATGACTTATTTAATTGAAATGATATATTTTGATTCAATAAAATAACTTTTACTCCAAAATTATTGAGGATATCAAAGAAGGCACCAATAAAAATAAGCAAAGAGAAAACGCTAGAAGGAGGGCTTGAACCTCCGACCTTGTGGTTAACAGCCACACGCTCTAACCAACTGAGCTATTCCAGCCGTATTGACACTAACTTCTCAATGAAATATTTATAATTTCACCGGTTTTGGTGGTTGGTGAGATGCCTATACTTTTAAACAGAATTTTTCTATATCCTCCTGTAAAATATTTCTACCAATCTTCTTATTATCAAATAAATAAAATATTCAATGAAGAATATATAAAAAGATTAATTTTGATACACTATAATTCTTTACATAATCAATTAATCACAAATCATGTCAATATTGACTTTTAAGATATATGATAAGAGTCAAATATTTTTTAATGACGTGTCAATTTATAATTGGTTGATAGTGTAAAAATTATTTACACTGATAGTGCACACCAATTAAATTTATATATAAAACATTCAATAATTTCTTTATTTAATAAGTGAGAATATTAAGTAAGAAGATTTAGAATTATTCTTTTATATAAGTGAGGTTGAATACTATTATATGGGATTATCAACATGTGGTTGATTTGAGTGGTAAGGGACTCGGACACCTTAAGCAAGTAGTTAGGGGTTCGAGTTTGAATCTTGGCTCTTGTATTGAGAAAACTTAGTTGGGAGGGAAGAATCTAATTTGTATGCCCAACAAGTTTCCCGACGAAAATTAACAGGTGGTGTATACTCAGTACCTATATAAAGGTTAAAAAATAAAATACCATTAAATGTGATTGTATATAATGTGAAATAAATATAAATTAGATATTGTCTTAATATTAAACAATTCTATTGAAAACACTCAATATGGAATGCTCCCTCCTAACCAGGTTTTTCATATACAAGGGTCTGAAATTAAACATTTGACCACTTGCTCAAGGAATCTGAATCCATCATCACTCGGTCCAACCTTAATTGATTATTATTTGTATAATTACAATTGATATTGACACAATACTTATATTCATGAAAGGCTTAATGAAGTTTTTGGTGTCCGGAAATATAAGGTGTTTTGGTTTTAGTCATTATCTTTTGTTTGCTTTACTTTTGGTGCTTATAACTTTTAAAATTGTGTTTTTGGTCCCTGCTGTCAACTCCAACCGTTAACTGCTGACGTGGCAGACAGAAGTCCACGTCAGCACTGACACGTGGCAAAATAATTAATTTTTTATTCTATCTGTCTGACATGCCAGTGACCAAAACCAAAAATTTAAAAGTTACAGACACCAAAAGCAAAACAAACAAAAGATAAGGACTAAAACCAAAAAGCCATATATTTTCAGGGACCAAAAATTTTATTAAGCCTTTAATAAAAATGATTTCCTATGATTTATGAATTAATATGATTTTTTGACATATGAAAAAGAATTGCAATATTTTTTAATGGACTGATTTTGAAACAAATAATTCTCCAAATGTAGATGACGATAATGTCACTTTGGTACTTAGAGTACATATTGAAGAGCTACAGAGGAAGAGACAACAGTTGCAGTTGAAGCTAGCTGGAGAAAGAAAAAAGTCTCAAATTTTGATAATGTGCTAGGGAACTTTAGTTGGATTTTGCTTATTTTGTATTTTCAATTAGCAGTGTCATGTCTAATATGTCTATTTGTTGCAGTGGTTTGTGTTATGTTTGACAATTGAAAATATTAAATAAGCATAACTTAATTACAGATTTTAAGCACATTATCAAAATTTGAGACTTTTTTCTTTCACTGGCTAGCTTCAACTGCAACTTCTGTCTCTTTCTCTGTTGCTCTTAAACATGTGTTTTAGGTAACAAATTGACGTCCTCATCATCTACACTTGGAGGATTATTTGCTTCTCCACTCAAAAAAATTACAATTCTTCTTCATATGTCAGAAAATCAAATTAATTCATAAATTACAAGAAATCATATTTATTAAAGGTTTATTGAAGTTTTGGTCCCTGAAAATATAGAGATTTTGGTTTTAATCCCTATCTTTTGTTTATTTTTGTTTTTGATGTCTGTAACTTTTAAATTTTTGTTTTTGATCCCTGTCATATTAGATATATGGAATAAAAAAATAATTAGTTTGTCATATGTGATTGTTGAGTTGGACTTCCGTCTATCACGTCAGTAGTTAACGTTTGGAGTTAACGGCAGAGATCAAAAACAAAATTTTAAAAATTACAAACACAAAAAACAAAAAAAACAAAAAATAGGGATTAACATGAAAAAGCTCCATATTTTGAGAGGGATCAACAACTTCATTAGGCCAAAATGAAATAACGAAAAGAGTTACAAATTGTTTGAAAAAAAAAAATGATTTGATTAATGGTAAAATGATAGTTTCAGCTGTAACCTGTAAGCGTCAAATTCAGTGATACATCATACATGTAACCGATGTAGGTGTATTTTTATAAGAAAAAACATAGGATGAATTGAATTGAAGGGAAAGAGCAACGAGAAAACGGCTCCCACAGTTCTCAACTTCCTTTCAGTTTCTTTGGAGTCGGAAGAGCTCTCTCTCTCTCTCTCTCTCTACAACTTCCTTCCCTCACCAACACGACAGAACAGACCCAATACTGTTTATATATAAACAAACAGAAAACAACATTCTCTCTCTCTCTCTTTACGTTACATGCACCCTTCTTCTTCTTCATCATCTTCATGGCGGGTCTACTACACTCTTCTCACAGACCCACCTCTTCTTCTTCTTCATCATCATCTTCTCGTGTTCTCCTCCTCTTAACCATTCTCCCTCTCACCCTCGCTTCCTTCGCTTTCATCCTCCAATGGCGTGGCGGCGTCACCGACCCCATCACCCGCTGGTCACCCGATCATTCCCAATTCCCCGGCATGGCTCTCACCACTACTCCTTCTCAATCCCAACAGTCTCATTCTGATTGCTCCACTCTCCTCTCCGCACATACCCACTCCCCTTCTTTCCCTTATTTCCGTCACTGGAATTTCGATTTCTCTTCTGATCTCACCCCTAAGGTAAATACCCTTTTCTTATTTCCCCTTTAAGATCCATTGGGTCTTTCCAAGTTTCTATCTTGCCTCCTCCTTTTGCTTTCTTTTTTTATTTTTATTTTAATCTGATTGCGAATTTTGAAATTTTATTGTTTCGTTGACCATTGGCGTTTTAAGTCTTTGGATCTACCCGTAATGTTAAACTTAAACCCTTGCGTGATTCAATATTTGAACTTGCTCTGTCATCCATTCATAATTGCAGTTTTTTTTTTAAATGTTTGTGTTTGTATGTTTGTTTGATTAATGAATCATGTGAGTGAATTCTGATTCTACCATGTCCCATTTTATTATGATATTATATTTTTTTTGTTTGTTTGTTTTTTTGGGTTGAAATTTGAAATCCATATTGCTTATTTGCTAGATATGTATTACAACAAGTACTTCAGCTGGTTTGGAACAGACTCTGCCATGGATCTTCTATCATAAGGTTATAGGAGTTTCCACTTTCCTCCTTTTTGTTGAAGGGAAGGCTGCCTCCCCCAATGTTTCTAGAGTTTTAGAAACCATTCCGGTAAGCCTAAGCGATTCGCAGATTCGAATAGTACAGTTTAGTGTATTTACCAGTCATGACAGTTCTGATTAGTTGTCCTTTTTATTTTTTTGACCTAAGTTTTGATCCTCATTTTAAACATCTATTGTTCAGGGAGTAAAAGTTATATACAGAACAAGAGAATTAGAGGAGCAGCAAGCTAAAAGGTAAAATTACAGGCCTTTTCCTTTATTAAGAAGAAGTGACTGTTTACAATTGTAATTGTATATTTAATCATCGTGATTGAGACAAACTCATAGAACATGATTTTGATATCTTCCTCTAATTTGCATGACATATTTTATTTAACAATATTTGAGTGCTTTCTTAAATATCATTTTTTCTGGATTTAAAGTTTGACACACATGGTAGATCTGGCTTGGTATACTATTCTAGTTGTGTGGTTTGTTCCTTCCCACAGATCTTTGGCAGAGATTTGAGTTCGAATTATCCAATAACGAACCATGTCAGCTATAAATTTCAATGATTCTTACATTTTTTGGTAAAATAGTTCGAACATGTTTTATTTAAATATAAATTTAATTGTGACAAAGTGCCTATTTAGAAGTGATGAGATTCAAAAAAAAATTTGTTATCAAATGCTAGTCTTATAAGATGTTACAGTCATATGAAGGCAATGATGTGGTTGAGGTTCTGATCCACATAAAATTTCCATTATTTTTTGTTTTGAAATCAGTCTTTGAACATTTGAACCTTTGCTTGATAGATTGAAGTATTAAACTTGATTGATCAAATGATTTTTTGACATTAGATCAAAGCTTGGTTGGTCCAGTGGTCTAATGCTTTAGAGTTTTGCTACATTCTCCTACAACATCCGCCTAATACTCCTTCTAATACCAAATAAAGAAAATATTAATTGAAAAAGTAAATGCATTTAACATCTTGGAAACAAAAAGCATTTAATAACTTTAATTAGTAATTTAGTAGTAATTAGGAGCATCTAGAATTATTCAATGCTTTATTCTTATTACTTACCATACCCATTCTTGTAATCTTGTAATGCCCTTACACGAGACATGACCATTTTTATTATTCAAAGCTTGGTTGGTCAAGTGGTCAAATGCTTTAGAGTTTTGCTACATTGTCCTACAACATCCACCTAATACTCCTTGTAATACTGAATAAAAAAATATTAAATGAAAAAGTAAATGCATTTAACATCTTGGAAACACAAAAAACATTTAAAAACTTTATTTAGTAATTTAGTAATTAGAGGATTTAATTTTTTTCAATGCTTTATTCTTATTACTTACCATACCCATTCTTGTAATCTTGTAATGCACTGAAATGAGACTTGACCATTTTTATGATTTGTCAAGTTTACCGTTTTCATTAACTTCCTTACCTTTTTACAAATACCCATTCATCTTTTCCAATTCTGATATTTCTGTAAGTTACATATTTATATTAATAATAATAAAAATGATAAATAATATGGAGGTAGCCTTGGGCCCTTGGCACAACAGTTAAGTTTGCTGCTTTATGACATAGTGGTCATGGGTTCTAATTGCAATACCACACAATGGTGGGAGCCAAGTAAGCTGAACACTGCTATCTTTTATGTGGAATAATAAATTGTGATTTAACTCGGTCATCTAACATGATGTAACAAACACCTTCTTAAAGTCAAGGGTTGGTTTGAAGTATAAATTCCACTCTTGGGTTATTGTTTTACATCTTAAGATATTGGTTTCATTAGTTTTAGATAATCTTCTTAAATATTTTATTCATATGGAGATTCTGGATTTTGAAGTAATGTGCCACATTTTGTAACCTCCCCATTATGTTACTAAGTATTTTGATAGGATGATTCATACCTTATTTGCCTTTTTCTATTTTCTTTTATGTACCAGCCGAATATGGAACGAGACTTGGTTGGCGAGCTTTTTCTACAAACCATGTAACTATGAGTTGTTTGTGAAGCAATCTTTGAACATGGAAATGGCCATTGTCATGGCAAGGGTATGGATTTCTTTTATTGGATTATTTAATTAGGATGTCTCTATCAATGTAATTTATCTTTTTAAAGATCTTACTTTTTTTCTTACAATATTTATTTACTCAGGATTCTGGAATGGATTGGATCATCCATCTGGACACCGATGAGCTGATATATCCTGCAGGAACTCAAGAGTACTCTTTAAGACAATTGCTGTCTGATGTGCCCGGAAATGTTGATATGGTTATTTTTCCAAATTATGTGAGTGGAGGAGTTTTATTTAGATCCTGAAGTTTCTATCATTTGGCATATTTAGTTGATCAAACTGTATTCTTTTGGCCTCTTTGATATTTAATATTATTAACTTAATGCTGGAATGTAATTTGTTTCAGGAGAGCAGTGTGGAGCGAGATGATATCAGGGAGCCCTTCAGTGAGGTATATGCCTAAATAGCTTTTTAGTTTTGGAACAGTTAATTCAATTTGATGACGTCTGAAGATAATTGCAAAATTAGTTCTTGTCTGCAACTTTTTTTTTTTTTTGGGGGGGGGGGGATTCTGGATTTTAAAGTAATTTGCCACTGGTTTCAGCAGTTCATTGTCTTTGTTGTTTCACATTTTTGTGTGTGGAAAATAAAATATTAGCTGAACATGAATTACTAACGTTAGTTTAGAAGCTATCTCTACAAGAAATGTGCGAACCAAAACTCCCATACACATTTTGTGCAGACATACGAAAACAAACATGCATAGGCATTCATATTTGAAATGGTTCTGTATATTTTTTACAATGAACCTTTTAATAATGTATAGAGTGCAGAAATGAAGTATTTTTGGTCAGTTAGGATGCATTATTTAGTATTTACACCTCCTTCATTACAAGAGCCTTTTAATGATGTCTATTGAAGCCAGATGAAGCAGAAGCTAACTGGATAGAATTATGTGATTCACAAATAAACAGTTCATTTAGAATAAAATTTTATACAGTATCTTCATTATACTCGCCGCGATTATGGTTGCGACCGTAATCGCCGCGAGTATAATACAAATTATATAAATAGAAACCCAATCCATTTCACTCTCACTTTTCATATGGATTGGTGGTGGTATGTGGTTGGCTAAAGCTACATTTTTGACGAACTTGTAAATATGGTGGTAGCAGTTTCTTAGTTTGTTCTTTTTCGAAAGAGAAAAATATGTATTGAGGTAATAGCCATTGTTTCAGGCCTAGATATTTACCATATATCTTACCCTTTGTATTGTTTGTATTCATGGTTGTTCCAACAATTTTTTTCCTATTTGAAACTAAGTATATTTATTGACAGATTTAACTTCCATTGTTTTTATAGGTTTCGATGTTCAAGAAAAACTATGACCACCTTCCAAAGGATGTATATTTTGGAAATTACAAAGAAGCAACTCGTGGCAATCCAAATTATTTTCTTACTTATGGAAATGGGAAATCAGCTGCTAGGATTCAGGATCATCTCCGTCCTAATGGTGCTCACAGATGGCACAACTATATGAAGACGCCTAAGTATGTTGATTCTGCTTATGTCATTAATTCATGAGCATGCATCTCATAATACACGTGCATATGTATGTATATTTGCAACCCACATTAGTTTATGGGGAAAGGAGATATTACTACATCTGCATGTATCTTGAAGTTCAATAATATACTGGGTTGACCTGCTGGGAGATTAACCATCAGGAATTTATGGGTATGCTGGTCTCAAATCATACAAGGTGCCTTATGCTTGTTTCAAGTTTGGTACTGTGAACTGTTTGATCTCATATTGACTAGTCTTTCCAATCTTCTGGCAATTTATGTTATACTGGCCAGGCCTCCATTATTCTTATGTGTTGAGTTTTTTCTGGTTTGGTCAATTTCTGACATACATGGAAGCTGCTTACTGGTGTTTATTTACCTGCGAATCATTTGAATAAAATGTTTAAAGACAAAATGTTAATAAGAAAGAATGATTGTCTGTCTGCATTGTACAATTTACACTGATCTGTATACCAAATCTTTTAACAGTGAGATCAAGTTGGAAGAAGCTGCTGTTCTGCATTACACTTACCCCAAATTTTCTGATTTGACTTCAAGACGTAATCGGTGTGGCTGCAAGCCTACAAAAGAAGATGTTAAAAGATGCTTCATGTTGGATTTTGACAGATCTGTGAGTTATTGTTATCTTTTACATGCTCTCTTTGCTTCTAGTTCTAAGTATTACTAGTTTCATCTAAATTTTTAGGATTATGAGTAAAAAAATTATTATCTACGAATACAGTATTATATTCCTAAGATTCTGTACATCTATTGGGTTGAGACATTTTCTTGCTTGTTCAGGTCTTGCACTTAGGTATCCTGGTAAAATCAGAAAAGAATTCCTGTTCTGTTTTGTTATTTTCGGTGCATGGTTATATGACATTCCCTCAGAATTTTCTTTCCATTCTTAAAATCATAATTAGTTATTTTCTTATTTACTAGCTATTCTCAAACACTCTTTCCTCTTTTTATTTTCTTCGTGGCTAGCCTAAAGATGTTAGTTGTGTTTTTACATTTAAGTTTGTTTTTGATATTTACTTTGTAGCGTGTTGGGCTGTGACCTTGTCCATGTGTGCATTTTGAAGAATGGGGAGGGGGATTTTTGGTTTGTATCCATGTATATGAATATATTTAGTCTGATGACTCTATTCTACATCTGATGTAGGCATTCATAATTGCTTCAACTGCAACTGAGGAAGAAATGCGTCAATGGTAAGTTAAGTAATATGAAAACAACTACTTATCTTTTTACTAAAACAGTTGAACTTCTTATTTTGTGGGGGGAGGGTTGTGAAATAAGCTGTTCAACTTTTTGTTGAATATATGTCAATAATGGACAGTGTTGTTTGAACAATACAGCAACTAAGCCTGCTGTATAAATTTCTTTACATTCTTTCATGGGTGTAGTTTTGATCGTGCACTGCATGGGGGAATGAATTGTAAATCCCTGTGGAGCTCTGGTTTTTCCTGTATGATTCATTGACAGATTCATGTGGAAAGTGAAAATTTGTTGGATTCAAGAGAGAGAGAGAGAGAGGGAATGTTGGAACCAGGTGTCACTCTTGGACAAATATTATACAATATAGAAAATAATATTATATACGTTGATGGAGATAATACATTATGCTGAAACAATAATTTGTTTTGTGAAATTATGAGAATTTGATATTCAGAAAATGCTAGACAAAAATTATATTCGGTTTATCATTTATGTGTCTCTTAATTAAGCATACTTACTCTATCTAAGATTTGTTTTTGAGTTTTTAACATAAAAGTAGCTCTCCTTTGTCTTTCAGTTTACGGAATGCATATTCGATTTGGCTTCAAATCCCTACTTTATTTTGCTTCTTAAATGGACTTTTTTCTTTTCATTTAGGTATCGTGAACGCATTGTGTGGACTGATAAAGCACTAAACATGAAACTTATGAGGAAGGGCATCTTGACCCGCGTTTATGCTCCCATGGTAATTTCAGTTGTCCGGAATTTTCTTTCTGGTTTCTCTCCAAGCAATTTATATAGCTTTCATCTGCATAGTTATGAGAAAACAGTCTAAACTTTTCCTCAAAAAAATAATATGTTCACAGGTTATTGTTCAAAGCTTGAGGGAATCTGGTGTTTTCAGTTCTGTGATCGCAAAAGCTGCAGAAACAACATTATCAAAAGACAATTTTTTGAATTCTGTTGAGAGTAGCAATTCAACTAGGAATACCAGATCAGGAATGATTTCTTCTAGAAAAATTGATGCTGGTGCAGTATCCCAAGCAACTGCAAGAAGAATCTTGGAAGTTATAGATGGCTCACTCCCCTCTGCAATCCCACCGTTATCTCCGCCCAGGCTCGATCACCCTGACCTCATTACATCTTAGTTTTTAACTGACTCCTTGCCATTACTGGAAATTGTTTTGAAGATAGGTCTAATACTTGAATTGTGGGGAAAGAAAATTAAACATGACATTGATAGAAGCACTTCTGGCTGTCATGATAAGCATTCCAGTTTTTTGGATACATGGGGTTTTTCCCGATCATTACCCAAGCGCCTGTGTAAATTTCAGGTTTAGATTTTAGGCTTAGTGTAGAAATCATAGAGAGCAGATTTTGCTAGCATGTTCATGATTTTTTTTTTTCTTTTATTGAATCCTTTCATGTGTCTTTTTATTCTTTCTTCCCTTTCTATTTTTAGAAACTTGTGTGCCAGATTGGCTGCGGTTGTAGTGGAAAATAGTGGACTATTGTATTTTTTTTTATACACATTGAGAGAGACGATGTCTTACAGGTTAAGATTTTCTCCCCCGGTTGAAATTAGAAATGATTTATACAATGAACATGGTGTATTGCCAATTTTTGCTATAATTATGCCTGAAGAATTGACTTTACTAGTGCCCTTCATCTATCCACAAAGGGAAGTGAACGAGTTGTCGAGTTTATGTACTTATTATAGTTTGTTCTTTGTAGAATCTATATCTGTGCAGTTGGTGAAAATATATTTATAGGTCTAAAGACTAAATTTTGACATCCTAAAACATGTCTTATAATTTTTAGGCAAAATTATACTTTGAATCCTTTGTGTTTATTTTAGGTTTCAATTTGATCCTTTTTTTAATTTTCATCTCGGCTTGGTCCTTTTAAGTTTTAATATTGTTCTAAGTTGATCCTATCCATCAACACCATTATATTGGTGCTAGATATCCAACGTTTACTTATCGGAATTTGGATATACCCATCGGAAACTTGGTATACCCGTTGCAAATCGTTTCTCTCTCTCTCTCTCTTCTTCCTTCTCATCCTCCTCCCCCCCTCTCTCTTCCTCTTTTCCCCCTGCTGAAATAAATAGCGTCACAATAGCTGCACATCTCTATTTTGTCATTTCATGGTTAAGATTTCATAAATTGGGGGTTTTGCTTCTTCAAGGTACTGGAACAAAATTCTGATGCTTTCTTGCTTATTTCTTCCATTGATGACATGTTTCATTGCAATTTTGGTGTCTATGCCATGGTTGTTTATGATTTTTGACATTATTATTAGTTGGTGCTTGGTGGGTTTTATGTGATATTCCTGTTATGCCTTGCTACTTTGATTGTCATAGGCATCTCTATTTGTTCCTCTTTCAAGTGCGAGACTTGGAACATGGTTGGTTTGGAGAGTCCATTGTTATTGTTGGTGATGGTTGCAGATGGGCCCTTGTCTCCATTGCTGGATGCAGATGGTTTATTTTAGGTTTTAAGGCAGTGATGGAGTTTAGGTTTGAAGAAGGAAAGAGGAAGGAAGAAGAACGAGAAGGAAGAAGAGAGAGAGAAACAATTTCCCGCGGGTATACCTAATTTTTTGTGGGTATACCCAAATTCCAGTGAATTAATGTTGGAGATCTAACACCGTATAACGGTGTTGACGAAAAGGATCAATTTGGAACAATTTTAAAACTTAGGATCAAATCATGACAAAAATTAAAAAAAGGATCAACTCAAAAATCTAAAATAGAGATAAGGGATCAAAAATGTAGTTTAACCTTGTTTTTAATGGATTGGGCATTGCTCTAAACTCTCGGTCTTTTGATCGCTATAAGCCTTAATAAAGTCCAAGCCAGCCCAATAGACAGTATACCTTAATAGGTGAGTTCTAAGTCCACCAGGAGGCCTAATGATTAATAAGTTCACCTTCTAAAAAAACTTGAGTTGAATCTTACATTAAATAATAAGGATATATGAATCAATTCCTTATATTATATTTTTAACAATATTGTTTTTCACTATTTTCTGTATAAATCTTTGAAAACCAGGAAACAAAATGAAAATAAAATGACATTTTTGCAATTATTGACCAAAACATAAAATAAAAACATGAAACAAACCAAACACACCCTAAATTTTCCACAACTTGACCCGACCCGACCCGTGTGCAGCCTAGTGAGCAATTTTTTTACCAAACTATACACATTTTAAATAGACAAGATGATTCCAATGTTGAGATGATCCAAAATCTAGAGCATGGTTAGGATCGAAGGGAGAGATGTCAAATTGAACATCGATGATGACACCAATAACTTAACATACTTGTCCAACCATATCTTTTTTGTTAGGAATATTCGCGGATCAATTTGGATCGGTTTTGAGTTAAAAAGTTAACCGATTCAAAAATAAAACAAGTTGTGGTTTGGTTTGGATTTGATTAACTTCTATATCAAATCCAATCCAATCCGAGGAAAGACGGTTTGGATTAAATTGGATGATTCAGATTTTACCAACAGAATAACTAAAAAGTATTTCTAAATAACATCAAAATATATAACATACAACATACTCAAAATTAAAATATTAGGAACTAACAAGTATCAATTTTATGTTTGAAATTAAAAATATTAGAAAATTACACTACATCAAACTAATAAGTATTATTAGAAAAACAAAAACCAACCAATAAAAAGACAATACGACGTCACATATTAATAATAGAATACTAAGTATTAAATTTTATATATGTGGCTCGATTTGGTTCGCTTTCAAATAAAGAATCCGAAAATCGAACCAAATCGATCGATTTTCACCGGAAAAAAGTCCAAAAAAATTCAATAAAAATCGATTTTTTTCGTTTTTCAATTTTTTTTTTATTGATTTTCCATTTTTTATTTGCATTGGTTTGAATGTAAACACCCCTACTTCTTAGTTAACTTGTCGTTGATCTTCCCATTCGCTGACACATGAACTACACAAGGATCATATTTGCCTCCTTATAAATTATATACCGGAAAAATACCAAATCTAAATTATAGATTTGCCAGAAATGAGTCGAGCTAAGTTGAGTCAAATTTAGCTCAAGAGTGCCTCAATAAAAATTCGACCTCATTACCAATATCACACTCAGGGGATGAGAAAAATCAATTTGGAGCCAAAGGTGAGATTATCTATTGTTTTGTCTATTAGCCTCACTTTATAGTTGCTCCATCTCCTCCATGGAGGGACAAATATAGCCAAGCTTGTGATGGGGATGAGTTCTAGAACCTTCTCTTCTTCAATAACTTTTAGGTTAAAGTAATAATTTGGTTTCTATACATGACACAAATTCTTCATTTAGTCCCCATATGTAAAAAATTTGGAATTGAGTCCCTAAATGTGTAATCGTTAGCAAATTTGGTTTCAACATGTGCAAACGTTAGCAAATTCGTCCCTGTCGTCAGCAAATTTAGTCCTTATACATGACACAAATTTTTGATTTGGTCCCTAAACCTGAAAAAAAAATTAAATTGGTCCCTATATGTGCAATCGATAATAATTTTGTCCTTATCATCTGTCAAGGAGCTCAGACCCAACTAAAGATTCTTTTCGTATTGATTATTTTTTATATATTATATCAATCTATTTCTTCTATTGAGAGTCAATTTTGATGATTTCATAATCTAAAACTATTTACGGACCAAATGATACAATTTTTACTCTCAATAGAAGAAATAGATTGATATAATGTATAGAAAATATTCAATACGAAAAGAATCTTTAGTTATGTCCGAGCTCCTTGGTAGATGGCAGGGACAAAATTATTATCGATTGCACATATAAAGATCGATTTAATTTTTTTTCCAGGTTTAGGGACCAAATCAAAAAATTGTATTACGTATAAGGACCAATTTGCTGACGGCAGGAACGAATTTGCTTACCATTGCACATAGAGGGACCGAATTTGCTAACGTTTACAAGTGTAAGGACTCATTTCCAAATTTTTTACGTATAGGAACTAAATGAAGAATCCATGTCACCTATAATGATCAAATTATTACTTTAACCTAACTTTTAAAATATCTAAATTTTTATAAGGCCTATAAAATATTTCTTAATAATATTTAGGACGAGGTTCTAAAACCTTTTTCTTCCACCTAACCTCTAAAATATTTAGATATTTACAAGTCTTATAAAATTTCTCTAAAAATATTTAAGATATTCAATATTCTAGGGATTCATTTATAGTCTAATTATTCTATCCAAGGTTTTATACTATTCTTGAACCCTTCATGGTCTGAAAAGTATACATATTTCAAAATATCTATCATATTGGTGTCGGATACATACTTAAATCATAAAACTCTGTTTGTCTATATCTTATAGTTTTCATTTTTTTATTTTTAAAATTGGATAAATTATAATTTTGCTCCATATAGTTTCAACTCGATTTCAGTTTAACCATTATAGATTTTTATTTACAAATCATTCCCCATACTACCTGTAAATGTTTTTATAAGAGTCTTCGCCAGCAACTTCCCTTACAACATTGCTAATTTAGTTCATGGAAATGAGTATCTATTTGGAAATAAGGGGCACCTATTAGAATGAAAGAGCATCTTTGGGACGTTAAAAGAAAATGAATGTCTGAAATAGTACTCACTCCATGAAAAACACTTTGCACATGTTTGGTTTAGCCGTAAAAAGTTTTTCACCGCATGATTGAGAGAAGCTACATATTGTAGCTCTGCGGTCTTACCGTGCTTTTGTACGTTTGACCGTAGATCCAAACATGCAATTATTGAATTAACCAACTGAAGATGTCACAACGGATATTAATGGTGGATATTATTTTAATTTTTTATATATAAGAACTGATTTAAAAAATATATATATTAAGACTAAAATAAGAATAAGTAAAACTATAAAAACCAAAATTATTAAAATTTTGTGCCAGTGCAAATAAATATCATAAGAATATAAAAGATATCGGTATTCTTCTACTGGGTCTTAGTGAGGCTAGTTCACATGTGGTTCTGCCACTATTTTGTATTAATTCAACCTTATAGATCTAATGAGTTAGCTTATATCTGTAACTCAATAAGTTTTTTTTTTGCATATATTTTTATAAAAATAATGTAGTTAGACAAAAATAAAATCAATTGCCAATGACAATACATATTAAATTAAAAATCCTTAATAAGACAAAAATGTAAAACTTCAGACTCAAATCATTCAAACAATTAGGCCAAATTGTTTAATTCACTGAATTATTAATGAATTGATATGCAAGCAGGTTGAGGTGGCTCGGTTTATTGTCAGTCATATTCTTAGAACACTATACAAAGCAGACATCACCTACAAAGCTAGGTAGTGAAGGGTTGATATGAGGTTTTAGGATTAAAAAATCTTGGCTTAAGATATTTCATCATAGTCATATAAATCAATGTTTTAAAAATCGATCCAACCGGTTGGACTATCGATCAGACACCTCCCCAGTTCTGGTTGAAACATAGAACCAGAGAAGCAATCGACCGCTGAAAAGCATCAGATACCGATTAAACTGGTCTAAAATCAGAAAGCCGAAATTGAAAAATCGGCCTGCTCAATAAGATAAATTAAATTATTTTTAAAATTTTTTAAAGGAAGGTTAGTAATACTAATTAGGGTAAAGCAACTATGATTGACTTTTGTTACATCATATAAATGATAAGTTTTATTTTTCTCACTACTGATATAAATCTAATCATGAATTGTTAACTTAATATTATCAAGATCCTATTTGTTGCAATTTACTTTAAAGCTTAACTTTGTAATTAACTTGGATTTGTTGTTGTGTACTTGTTTCGTTATTGAACAATTTGGACTTGATATGAAATGTTGACCTAGGATTGAAATTTCACTTGTTGATTGATCTCTTTATTAATGGATATTTGTAATTATATATATATATATATATATATATATATATATATATATATATATATATATATATATACACCCCGGTTCGACCACCGATGGAATCGGTTGAACCTTAAACCAGTCTTTTTTCCGGTTTTCCTATTTGATCGATTTTTAAAACATTGAAGTGAGAAACAAAGATTATTGAAGTAATTCCTTTCTTTCTAAACTGTGGACCCACTCAACTGTGCATTTAGTTAGGGAACTTGATACAACAGACAAAATAACATCTCGTCATTATATATAAGAGGAATGTTATTTGAATACCCATTTTGGGACACCTATAGTAGACCTCTATTTTGAGCGTAAATTTTTTTTTTTTTTTTAACTTTCATTGAAAATTTAGAATATGTTTAAGTTGTACTCATTTAACATATAGGTGTCCCAAAATGGGTGTTCAAATAACATTCCTCTCCTTCATAATAGCCTAATCAACATCCATAGCTTGTTGTTCACTAGTCACACTGCTGGACCAGAGCTTTATGGTGCGAACATGGGAGACAGTAGCAATATAACTGCCATCTGCAACCAATAACAAAGACAAGCCAAAATAAAAAAAAGGTAGACTATGGAGCAAAAATAATGTTTACAAAAACCTAATATGCTAAGTAATTGACAGGTAATAGGTTGCTGGATTGTTGAATATCTTAAACTGCTGTACAGGAAGCTTGGTATTCAACATAAAAGGCACAATATATGGATGGTCCTTTGGAAAAGAAAGAACAATAACAGTTTCAAGGCCCAATGGTTGGCACTTGGCAGTGGTACACTACATATATACTTGGAGGTTGGAACATATTTTCTTTGCTCTATGTTCTTTGGATATGATAATGTTTAAAAACCATCTTATTCTCAAGCTTGCAACTCTACATTTCCAAACATGAATTTACCCTCAAGCTTTCATGCCAGATTAGAAGATCATTTCATGTAAGCATAAAAAAAAGTCTCTTCTTTCAATATTAAAAAAAAAAAAATAGAAAAAGAAATGAAAAGCCATCCTTCTTCCTTCTCTTTCCTTTCACTTTTACAACACATCTTAGTCATGGCGGGAAGAGGAAAGGAAATCAATGCAGAAGAAAAATCTAAAAAGCAGATAAAAAAAAGTGATCATTTTAAGAGTTCCTTTGCATTTTCCATGTGTGCAGTCTACTAAGTTGGTTTAAATTGACAACAGCTCATCGCATTCCCCAACAAAATTAGAAAACTCACTGCCATACATTATTTTCTTTTATAATCTATTGCAAACTACAGAGATACATTCGGTCATATTTCAAAAACAACCACTCATCCGATTTTAATTCATCATTTATGATTTGTGGAAAGGACATAGGTGCAATGACACATGAACCAAATAATGAGCAACACATAAAGATAGGGATGATAATGAGTAGGGTCTGGGTAGGGTACTATAGTATCCGTTTTCATACCCGCGTTTGAAAAAAAATATCAGTACCCGGACCCGTACCTGCATGGGTAGTAACCTAAGTACCCTTACCTGTACCTTCTGGGTACTAAGTTCCCATACCCGTATCCATTACCAGCACTTTAATTAAGAAAAAGGGAAAAAATAACACAAAGAACATTAGCTGCTGCTGTTAGTGCTTAGTTCAGTAGGCGATTAAGTCCGAAAGGAAAAAATAATTAAGAAATTGTAGGTTACATTAATTTTATTTTTAAAATTTGATATATAATTATAATTATATGTATTAATATAAATAAATAAATATATAAATATATATTTATATATGCAAGTGCGAGGCGGGGTGAGTACTAGAGTATCCGTACCCGCATCCATACCCTTAAAACGGGTATTTACCCTATCCACTATGAGTATTTTTTGCGGATACCTAACGAATAGGATCCAAATTACCATCCCTACATAATGAAGTGAAAAGGATATGTAAATCAGAGCCATGGGTGTATAATTCCTTACTAAGATAGAAACCATACCTCCAAGAACATCCACAGAAGTAACATTTGCTTCATGCCCAGATAGAGTCTTGACAGGCTTAAAATCACGGGCTGACCAAATCTGGTGTTAAAACATGTGTATAAATAATTATACCGGAAAGAAAATAAAGTAGTAATATTAAACTTCTATTTTGACAAAGACAAAGCATTGCTGTTTAGAGAGAATGTATACCTTAGCCGTCATGTAATATAAGGCAGTTACCAAAAAGTAACCCTCTTGTGGCTCAAATTTAACTTGTGATGCTAAATTCGCTTTTTTGTCGAAGTGAGTTACTTTTTAGAACTATGGCTCCGTCTAACATGCATCCTTTGTAAAGAGGTATATGTTACACACTTATCCAAATTCCTTTCTTACCCTCATCCTTTCCCAGCACCATCACTACCCCACACCCACCTCCACACAGTAAACGAACTAACAACCACCAACACTACCGCCGCCACCACTCGTCTGCTGTAACCCGTCTGCTGTTTCACTCGTCTGCCATGACCTATGTACAGGTTCACTCGTCTGTTGCATCTCGTCTGCAGGTTCACTCGTCTGCCATGACCCGTCTGCAGTTTCACTCGTCTACCGTGACCCGTCTGTAGTTTCACTCGTCTACTCTAAAGGTCCACTCGTCTTCTTAGCAGACAAGTGAACAGAAGACGAGATGCAATAGACGGGTGAAATTGTAGACGAGTCCCGGCAGACAAGTGATTAGCAGACGAGTCATAGAGGACGGGTGAAACAGAAGACAGGTCATGATAGACGCGTGAAAGTGCAGACAAGTCACAGCAGATGGGTATGAGCAGACGAGTGAAACAATAAATGTGTGGTTGTGATTGAAGGAGCATGCTGCACCAAAGTTATGCAGGGTGCATACTAGCATTCACCTAGAACTATATATCAAATTGATTTGTTTCTGAAACAATTTATCAAAATACTTTTGTTTTGAATAAAAAAATATTTTTTGAGTGGCGCTGGTTGGACCAGCGACACTCTTTTACACGTGCCACCACCTGATTGGATGCCATTTATTTTACCCGAAATTTAAAAAAAAATTGCATGCAGCGTCACGTGGCACCCTCAGGTGAGTGGTGCCACTAGTGACGCTGGTTGCAGTGGGGCCACTCACCTGAGGGTGCCATGTGGCCAGTCTCTGGCCACTCCTTTTACCTACCCCTCCCCCTCCCCTATATATAACCCCCCATCCCCCATCCCCCCAAACCCATCCCCAGCCTCCCTCCCCCAATATCTCATATTTTACTCTCCCTCAACCCAACATTCATATCTTTCTTCACACATCTCACTTCTCCTTCTACTACATTCTTAAACATTTTTTATTTTATTATTACTCTTTAATATTTAGTAAGCGATTTATATTAATATTTACTTTACTATTACGATTTAGTGTTGTGTAATTTATATTAATGTTATTATAATTCTTGTCATGTTTATTAATATTGTGTAATTTAGATTAATGTTATTATAATTTATTTTTGTCTTTATTTTATTGTTGTAATCACTCATATCTTTCTTCACATATTTCACTTCTTCTTCTACTGCACTCTTTAACATTATTTATTTTACTATTACTCTTTAATATTTAGTAAGCAGTTTATATTAATATTTACTTTACTAATATGATTTAGTGTTGTGTAATTTATATTAATGCTGTTATAATTCTTGTCATGTTTATTAATATTGTGTAATTTAGATTAATGCTATTATAATTTTTTTTGTCTTTATTTATTGTTATAATCACTCATATCTTGCTTCACACATCTCACTTCTCCTTCTACTGTACTATTCAACATTATTTATTTTATTGTAACTTTCATCTTACTTTTCCTTCTATTACATTCTTCAACATTATTTATTTTACTATTACTCTTTAATATTTAGGTATACAATTTAATTATAATTGTTATTAGTATTATTATACTAATATTATTATTTGCTTTTTATTTTATTTATTATTATTATTATTATTATTAATGTTATTATCTTTTTTTTGTAAATAAAATTATTATTGTTGTCATGATTAATAATTTTAATTTTGTTGTTAAATTAATGTTATTATTATTGTCTTTTTTATTGTTGTCATCACTAATATTAATTGTAGGTATGCAACATATCTCAGTCTCCGTTCTATTACACTGTCCAATATTATTTATTCTACTATTTTGTAATTAATGTTTTAGCTTCTGTTTAATCCTACATTATTATTGTTATTATTATTATTATTTTAGTAGAATTATTATATTAATCGTATCAGTATGTTATAATTAGTTTTTTATTTTCTATGATGATTGTTTTTTTAGTGTTATGCATTAATGTTAAGATTTTTGTTTTTTAATTAGGTAAGTTGGCAGATGCGATTAATCCTGGCCCGGTAAATACATCAGTGTTGGGTGGGCAGAGTACTCATATTTCCCAACACATATGAAATGCTGACGAAGATCGAGTTCTTATTTGTAGATGTGCCAAACAATTTCATGATGGAGGTGTGAACATACCCCTGGCCATTGCAGGGTATCTTGAGCAAGCCGAATTTTTGGGAATTGCTCAGTTATCTTTTTTTCAAGTTAATCATTCACTAATAAGTGCATTAGTGGAACGGTGGAGACCAGAGACCCACACATTCCATATGCTAGTTGGAGAGTGCACCATCACATTGGAGGATGTTGCAATTTTGACAGGTTTGCGTGTTGACAGGACTGCACTAATAGGCAAAAATTGTAAAAATTGGGTGCAGTATGTGGGCAATCTGTTAGGATTGATCCCACCTCCGAATGCTTTTCACGGTCATCGACTGAGGATGAGATGACTCAATGAAACATTCGGAAATGTCGACCAATACGCTCTGGGTGACCCGGTAGTGGCTATACGTTGTACTAGAGCGTACATTTTGAGGTTACTCGGTGAAGTGATGTTCGTCGATCACTCTGGTTCCTTCGTCCCGTTAAGATTTCTAACATTGTTAGAAGATTTTAACATAACTGCACAATATACTTGTGGCGTCGCTGTGTTAAGCTATTTATATCGTGAACTATGTAAGGCCACTAATTATGATCTCAAAGAGACGGCCAGCTTTACTCATTGATTTAGATGTGGGCATGGGCACGGTGTCCAAAAGTGGCACCTAGGCTCGGAAATGATGATTGACCTCCTCAGACACCGTATGGAATAAGGTGAAATAATTTTCCTATGCATTTTATGACAATATTGATGTATATACTTTTTTGTAATAAATATTTTAATAACAGGTGGCAGCACCGTATAAATTTTTCAAGGCAATTTCACGATTTGCCTCATTATCGAGCAATATTTGATAGCCTGAAACGTACAGATGTAAGGGTTTTTCTGCTTTTTAAATTCTACAAAGTATTATTTTTATTTCATTGTTGATGTATTTATTGATTGTTTGTAGATTG
The DNA here is from genome assembly GCA_039655645.1 of Ammopiptanthus mongolicus. NCBI lineage: Eukaryota > Viridiplantae > Streptophyta > Magnoliopsida > Fabales > Fabaceae > Ammopiptanthus > Ammopiptanthus mongolicus. The sequence goes on along the minus strand of CM077351.1, from coordinate 9,058,505 downwards.
TGTGGGAGCCGTACACCCTAGAGATGATGGCAACATTGCCATTGATATGCGTTGAAGGCGTCCATATTTGGCGGGCAGTTGTTCCATTGATATGCTATCACATTGTGGAATGGCATCAACCAGATCGTGTGATGAGACAGTTTGGCATGAGCCAACATATTCCTGAAGCACCCTCCCAATCGAAATGGGTCCACGGGTTAACTTTTAGGGGGAAAACGGATGATCATTGGATGGAAATTCTAAATGAATTTATTACTATGTGGAACACTAGGTTGGTGTGGGTGCAGACTAATCCACCACAGCATGGGCTTCTCAGCAAACAATCAGATTACATGATGTGGTACTCGCGCATTACACGTAGATGGATCAGCAGAGACAATGCACACGAAGGCATTGTGGTAATGAAATAAATTTAGTGTTTATTTTCAGAAATTACTATCATATTATTATCGTTTATAATGAACTTTATTTATTCTTGAATAGGCTGACGGTGTTGAACAAATTAACTATTTAGTCACGTCGGAAGGGAGCCAAGCTTTATCGATTGATGAGATTAGAAGCGAGACTCAATGTATGTTGATGGCTTTAGGGGAGAACGACCACATTACTGTAGCTTCTCAGTCTGCTCTGTTTAATACACAACATCTAGCTCCGCCTGAGATTTAGAACCCAATCAGCCAGTCTAGGAGGGAGGGACATGGACTTGCCTAAAGCAGAACACACATTCAGGGAGAGCTCTTTTATGCCCCACCATTCCCGGAGCGGCAACCGGGGATGTATTACGTTCCTCCACAATATCCGCATGCTCCACAACAATCGCAAGAAAGCTATTTTTACGGATATGGAGAAGCTTCTTCATCGCACACTGTTGCGGATCCACCATCGGAGCTGATAATGCATCAACATTTTTACGGACATGGGGAACCTTTTTCATTACACATTGTTGCGGCCCCAACATCGAACCCGACAATGTATCAAGATGGAGGCAACATGTACTATACACCATCACCCAATACCCCATCTACTTACACACCTGCTACACCTCAGGAGTGGATTAATCAGATGTAAGACACTCCGATTCTCTCTCCGGGTTATCGTGGCATGATGGGTATTGATCTTAATATTGATTTTGAGGCTGTTTTACAGTCAAGTGATTATGTACCCACCCAACCTATTGAATAGGAGGGCAGACGAAACCCACTCCATGTTGATAGGGACCGTCCTTGTCGATGCATTTTGACACTCGTGCAGGACAACGACGACGAGGATCACGACCATTGATGTCATGGTAGTATTTTGTAATGAAATGTTTATGATAGTTTGTAATGAAATGACTACTTTTATGATACAATGGTCATCAATAAATGCATATTTTAACGTTGTTCACTGTTACACGTTTACTACAAGTGAGATGAAAGTTATAGTAAAATAAATAATGTTGAATAGTACAGTAGAAGGAGAAGTGAGATGTGTGAAGCAAGATATGAGTGATTATAACAATAAATAAAGACAAAAAAAATTATAATAACATTAATCTAAAGTACACAATATTAATAAACATGACACGAATTATAACAGCATTAATATAAATTACACAACACTAAATCATATTAGTAAAGTAAATATTAATAAAAACTGCTTACTAATATTAAAGAGTAATAGTAAAATAAAGGTTAAACTAATACTTTAGTACCTATACGTGACACTGATTTTCAATTTATTCCCTATACGTAAAAAGATTTCAAATTAGTCTCTATATGTAAAATTATTTTTAATTTGGTCCTCGCTGTTTATTAGTATTTTAACTCTGTTTGTTGGAGTTTAAGTATAGGGATCAAATTGAAAATGATCGTCACCTGTAGGGACTGAATTCAACAACAAAAAATTGAATTTGGTTCCTACACGTGACAATCATTTTCAATTTGATCTCTACATGTGCCAATCACTTTTAATTTGGTCCCTGTTAGATGACGGCGTTATAATACCAATAAACGATGAGGACCAAATTAAAAATAATTGTACATATAGGGACAGATTTGAAAACTTTGTACGTAGGGACTAAATTGAAAACCAGTGTCACGTCCAGGGACTAAAGTATTAGTTTAACCTAAAATAAATAATGTTGAAGAGTGCAGTAGAATAAGAAGTGAGATGTGTGAAGAAAGATATGAGTGATTACAACAATAAAATAAAGACAAAAATAAATTATAATAACATTAATCTAAATTACACAACACTAAATCGTAATAGTAAAGTAAATATTAATATAAATCCCCTACTAAATATTAAAGAGTAATAATAAAATAAAAAATGTTTAAGAGTGTGGTAGAAGGGGAAGTGAGATGTGTAAAGAAAGATATGAATGTTGGGTTGAAGAAGACTAAAATATGAGATATTGGGGGGAGGGAGGCTGGGGATGGGTGTTGGGGGAATGGGGGACGGGGGTTATATATAGGAGAGGGGGGACGGGATAGGTAAAGGAGTGGTTAGGGATTGGCCATGTGATGCCCTTAGGTGAGTGACGTCACTGCAACCAACGCCACAGTTGCATGACGCCATTTACCTGAGGGCGTCACGTGACGCTGCATGCAATTTTTTTTTTTAAATTTTGGATAAAATAAATGACATCCAATCAGAGGATGCCACATATAAAGGAGTGGCGCTGATTGGAAAGTAACTTACTTTGATAAAAAGCCTATTAAATTAGAGTGAGCATGAATGGTGTACAAAGATTTCTTCTTCCTCAAATCCCAAATGCGACAAGTGTTGTCCTCACCACCCGTGGCTAAATGATATCCATTAGGTGAAAAACTGATGGCAAGAACCTGAAAATGAAACACAACGTCGAGAGTGTAATTAAAACTATGATCTTGAAAGGGAAGAGAGGCTTTAATGGTCTCATCGGCTTGACATGACCTTCCAATGCAAGAATACTTCTCCCAGTTCGGAGGTCCCAAACACGTGCAAGAGAATCCAGTCCACAAGATGCAGCTAACGATCCATCATGGTGGAAAGCTAAACCATATACGCTCCTACTGTGACCTTCAAGAAGCAACTCCTCTCCTGTTTCGATGTCCCATAATCTCCATGTCTTGTCCGTTATAGTATAATTCAGGTTAGGTAATTCAATTTGTGTTAGCTAGTGTTAGTTAAGGGTTTGTTAGTTAGTTAAGTTATTGTAACTAATAAGAGATCAATAGTCCATGTGAGAATTAAATGTGTAGAGCAATATAAATAGGTGCTTGTGTGAATCAATGTGATATAGAGAAAGTGTAATCATAATGAAAGTGTGATCAATAAATTTTTTAGTGTTCTTCCTTATTCTTTTTTCCTCTCAATATTTTCTTTATTGTGCGCTTGTGTTTCAACATTGTCAAAGCTAGTAGTGCCCTGGCACTTCCCTGATGGATGGAAGGCAATGCGTGCAAGACGGTCAAGATGACCCTCAAATGTCTTTAAGAGAGATCCTCGGTCATTCCAATACCTTGCAGTCCGATCAGCAGAGGCAGTTGCTATATGGTTGTGCATAGGAGAATAAGCAACATCAGTAGCACGCTCCAAGTGGCCTTTCAAGGTAGAAACTTTCGTGACTTTAGGCATGTTCCACAACTTGGCAGCTCCAGTTAGAGAACTAGAAAAGCAAAACAATAATACCACTTGTAAGTTTTCATACGTCAAGTTGTGAGGGAAAAGATTTAAGCTGCAAAATTAGTGTAATAGAGATACCAGGTAGAAAGCCATTGGAGCAACCAGAAAGTGGGCGATCATCTCCAATTTCACTGAAATCAAGTCTCAAATTTGTAGCCTGCTTCTTCAGTGCCCAATCCATCTCTCTATCCATATCATCTCAATGCTACCCTAACTAAAGAATATTTAGCAATATCAATTCTGGCATCCAGGAGAGACATTGGCCCTTCAGTGTAAAAGGGATACTGTAGTTCCTCCTCAGCCTCATCTTTCAACATAGAAGCTGCATCCTGCATTCTCTTCTTCATCTTCATGAGCCTTCATCAGCTTTTGCAGCTGACCTTCCTTCAGCATCCAACTTGGCCAGGCCATAATCATCCTCAGCCTGTCTCTTCTTTCCATCTCCCTTTCACCAAAGACAGTTATAGGCTCACCAAGGCGCGCGGCGAAGACGAGCTCTCACAGCCATGTCATTCGTTGGAACATCAAGAGCAGCGGCGCGCCTCTTCATCATGAGCTCCTGCATCGCTCTCTTACCAGCCTGCTCTCTTCAGATATCTCATACTCCCCCGCGCCTTTGTTGATCCCGTGATCCGAATCAGAGTCGCTGGATCCAACCTCACCATTTTGCAACACGTACGGATGGAGGTGGCCTAATAAGTGGCGGTCGAACCGGGAGTGGCGCAAGGGTGTGGAAAACAGGAGGAGGGGGGGGATTGGAAGCACAACAGAAGGCACAATAACTGGTGGAATAATAGGTTGTATTGGCTGGGGCAGAGTTGCATTAACAAAAGAAACCACATTTTGAGCATCAGAGGCTACTATGAAGGAGGATTCAGCAGCAGTGGTTGGTGTGGTATTTTCCTCCTCCACTTCCATGATAGCTAACTAACAACCAAAAAAATAAAATAAAATACTTCAATATTTTAGACTGTAAAATCAAATTGCAGTATTTTTCAGCTATTCATCATTAGATATAGAGAAATGTTAAGTTGATAACCAAATTTGGGATACCTACGATGACACCGTAGGTGTAAATGGCAAAATAGTAATAAAACAACTCAACAATCATCACCCCCAAGACACTCACATGATATTTCTCTCATCTCAACACTCGTCTAAGCTGATCTGCACCTGTCTGATGAAGATATATGACCCGCCTGACCGAGAAAGCTCACCTGTCTACTCTCAATTTCACCCATTTGATAACTCTGAGTGAAGAAATGTTCACTCGTCTGAATCACCCGTCTGATGACTCTCAGCGAGGAAATGTTCATCCGTCTAATTCACCCGTCTGATGACTCTCAATTAATAACATTTTAAATGATCACCTGTCTGATGACTCTCAGTGTCACCCGTCTGAAGCTGAAGATCTTTACCCGTCTGATCACTATCAGTGAAGAAATGTTCACTCGTCTGAGAGTCATCAGACGGGTGAACCAAACGGGTGAACATTTCTTCACTGATAGTCATCAGACCAGTGAAGATCTTCAGCTTCAGACGGGTGAAAGTGAGAGTAGACGGGTGAGCTTTCTCGGTCAGACAGGTCATATATCTTCATCAGAAGGGTGAACCACATGGGTGAACATTTCTTCACTGATAGTCATCAGACGGATGAAAGTGAGAGTAGACGGGTGAGCTTTCTCGGTCAGACGGGTCATATATCTTCATCAGACGGATAAAGATCAGCTTAGACGAGTGTTGAGATAAGAGAAATATCAGGTGAGTGTCTTGGGAGTGATGAAATACATGATGAGAGAGAAGAAAACAATAAAGAAGTGGGCAAGCAATTATGTGTCGTGGGAGTGATGATTGTTGAGTTATTTTATTACTATTTTGCCATTTACATCTACGATGTCCACCGTATGTTGTCGATGTTGGGTGTCAACCTAACATTACTCTTAGATATATCACCTTCCAAAATTATTCCAGCACCAATATATATATATATTACTCAATAATAAAAAAAAATAAAGCTTGACTGAAAAATTAAACACTAAATAAATAGATAGAAAAAGTGAAGACAACATTTTACAAAGTGATGAAATTAAGTTTTTGTGTGTGCTTGTGTGTGAGAGAGAGAGAGAGAACCTAAGAGGGAGGGAGGAACAGGGACTTCCTCTGAGTTCGAGGTTGTCGGCGACACTCCCTTAGGCGGGCCTCTGTTTCTCGGTGGACACTGTTTATCGTCTCCACTCCGAGGTTGTCGGCAACACTCCTTTAGGCTTCGGCTCGGTCTTATTAAGATCCAAGTAAGTCCAATTGTGATTCGGCTTGGGCTTATTAAGATCGGGTTGGTTGGTTAGAAGTGCGTGTAAAAACAAAACGCTATCAACTTCCATCACTCTTCATAAACTACCTATCGATAATTGTACTTTACTTTCTATATATAGTTTTGAAAACTTGATCGGACGGACCGATTGGATTGAGAACCAGTTAGCGTTAAATGTCCAGTTCACATAATCCAAGAAATCGACTGATTTTAGAAATAGTGAGGACCGGTAAAACCAATTCAAAATCGGTGAAAATCGATCCAAAATTGATATTTAGAATCGTTTTGAACTGATCATTTTTTTAAGGCAAAATAGGTAGATTAGTCCTATACGTTTATTTAATTTTTCACATCGGTCTCATATGTTTTTTTTTCTTTTTCAAATTGGTCCTACACGTTTCATTCTGTTTCCACGTTAGTCCTTTCCGTCAAATTCGACCTAACACCGTCAAATAAAGAGACACGTGTCGCACTAATATCGTGTCACGTCAGCTCAAAACTAACGGCGTTAGGTCAAAATTGACGGAAAGGATTAACGTGGAAACGGAATGAAACGTGTAGGACCAATTTGAAAAAAAAAAAACTTATGGGACCGATGTGAAAATTTAAATAAACGTATAGGATCAATTTATATATTTTGCCTTTTTTTAATTTTTCAATCTTTTTTGAAATTTTTATTTTAAATTATAAAAATATATTTTTTTAGTCAAATAAAAGTTCAATGATAAACTATAAAAATACATATACTTGAGTTTTTATTATTTATCCTTCTTTGTTTATTTTTTTTATCTTATGAAATATATAATTATATAATATAATTATTTTATGTTAATTTAAATTTGATTTGTCTTAATTTTATTACTTAATATAATATATAATATTAAAAAAAATATTTAATTATCATCGATTCGACCATGGTTCAATTCTGATTGAACCATCAAACCTTGAACTACTAATTCGATGACTTTTCCAATTTTTAAAACATATTAATAAGAATGTTAGATAAAATGACTACTTTTGTTTACTCTGACGATTATTTTAACAAATAGATCTCAATAACTTGAAAAGCTAATGCTGAATGTACCAATCAATGCATGGGATTATTGATGTGGAAATAAGAGTAAATTTCTGCAACTATAGCATGTTGATTATCATATGCATTTGTTTCTCATGTTAAGAAGTAACTAGCTAGCTAGCAGAATCTAATTGTAATAAACAAAAAATGGTATGAGATTCATTATAATTAGAAAGTAAAAATTATATAAACTTAGTGTGATATATATAGGATTTATCACCGTAAATGATTTTTTTTACACCTACGGTGAGGAATAAGAAAGGTAAAAAGAAAATTTAATTTTAAAACTTCACAATTATATAACTGCAAAAATCTTTACCTGTTAAATTAGCTAACACTTTCACTAATTTTTATTTTACCTTCATTAGTTTTATGACTTTACAATGTGATTAATGGGAAAGTAATATTCTTAAATTATTTTTGAATTTCCCTATATATTGAGCTTATAAAAGGTATTGCAAATTAGTTTAAAATAATTAATAGTTAATATTACATAAATGTTCGGTTATAATAAGTGCCTCATTTGGGGCCTACTGCAGCGGTTGAGTAGTAGGCTGAGTAAGATTGCAAAATGGTCGAACTAGATTAAAACACAAGTCACCTCATAATTCTAATCATTTTCCCATAAATTATTTATTAATAAAAGATATGTTGACTTTTTTATTTGTTGAATGACTCTTAAATATTTAATTGAAATATTTTAAAAGATTTATGAGCTTATTTGAAAATCATTCTAAACGTCCCTTATGTTATTTTTTCTCATGTTGAATCTCAATCTCTTATCTAATATGTTGAAGGAGAGAGAAAATATGTTTAAAATAGAAAATATGATGATTAAATGATGAAAATTTAAAATATAACTCCCTTACGTTTTTTTTTTTTTCAATAGGAGAGAATTCATGGCTAATTGACCAAACTAGTCCATTTTTAAAAACTATTTGCCAATATAACCTTGTTTTGAAACTATTTACCAAACTAACCCACTTTTCGCCAACGTGGCATTTTTTATTAATTTTTTCTCTGACACCAAAGACGCTACTAAAAACGCCAGTTGCAGTGGCGTCTTCCCCCCGTCCCCCTGCACCAGACAGCCACTGCCCAGGCCGCCACGTGGCGCGCTCTGGGCAGGACTTGTCTCCCCACTTTCAGCATTCTTTGACCCGTCTAACCACCATTCCCTCCACTCATCAAACCCACCCGTCTGATCTCTCTATCTTTCTCTCTTCTTCACACACACAAACACACCCAAATCTTCTTCTTCTTCTTCTAGAATATTGTTGATCTCCTCACACCCTTTCTCACACAGATACTCTCTTTCACTACGTATTATCAACCTCAACCAACTCTCCTACTTTGCTTCCTCTGTTTCTCTACTTTTTCTCAAGCTCAACCATCTCTACCACTTTGCTGTTGCAGGTATTTATATTATTAATTTTTTTAATTTAATTAGTGTTATTATTGTGGCAGATTTTATCTTCAAATGCTGTTGGATTAATTTAATTATTTATGATATTTAGCTAAATTAATTATATTAATAAATTATATTAATTTTAAATTATTAATTTTATTAATACAATAATAACAATAAATAATACACTAAGCAGAGAAGTGAAACATCAGACGAGTGATCAGCAGATGTTTCACTCGTCTGCCTGTCACCTGTCTGATGTTTTAGACGGGTGAAACATCAGACAGGTGATAGGCAGACGAGTGAAACATCTGCTGATCACTCGTCTGATGTTTCACTCGTCTGCTGCTTAGACGAGTGAAACATCAGACGAGTGATCAGCACATGTTTCACTCGTCTGCTGCTTAGACGGGTGAAACATCAGACAAGTGATAGGCAGACGAGTGAAACAGCTGCTGATCACTCGTCTGATGTTTCACTCGTCTAAGCGGCAGACGAGTGAAACATCAGACGAGTGATCAGCACATGTTTCACTCGTCTGTCTATCACCTGTCTGATGCTTTAGACGGGTGAAACATCAGACAGGTGATAGGCAGACGAGTGAAACAGCTGCTGATCACTCGTCTGATGTTTCACTCGTCTGCTGCTTAGATGAGTGAAACATCAGACGAGTGATCAGCAGATGTTTCGCTCGTCTGCCTATCACCTGTCTGATGTTTCACCCGTCTAAAGCATCAGACAGGTGATAGGCAGACGAGTGAAACATCTGCGGATCACTCGTCAGATGTTTCACTCGTCTAAGCAGCAGACGAGTGATCAGCAGCTGTTTCACTCGTCTGCTGATCACTTGTCTGCTTAGACGAGTGAAACATCAGATTCAGATGTTTCACTCGTCTGGCTATCACTAGTTTGATGTTTCACTCGTCTATCACTAGTGTATTATCTATTGCTATTATTGTATTAATAAAATTAATAATTTAAATAATAATTTAAAATTAATATAATTTACTATTTTGTTATTAGCATTATTAATATTAGTTTTGTTGTTGTTAATGTTAGTTGTTGTTGTTTTCAATGTTTTCATTACCAATAATATAATTAGTATTATTAATCATGTATTTTTTCCGCTATGTTAGGTAAAATGGCGGCAAGTTCCTCTTCACAGCAGCCACATGTGATTAATCCTGGTCCGGAGGACGATTCTCTATTGGGATTGCAAGAATATCATGTTTCCCAGTATGTATGGAACGGTGTGGCTAATCGTTTATTGAAGGTAAGGCGAGCTACACAGTTTCAGGACCGGGTTGGAGATGTTCCCGAGGCCATAAAGATATATCTTGAGCAAGCAGGTTTCTTGGGGGTGGCACAACTTGGATCATCCCGTGTGGATCATGCACTATTGAGTGCTTTGGTAGAGCGGTGGAGGCCAGAGACTCATACCTTCCACATGGCATGTGGAGAATGTACTATAACTCTACAGGATGTGGCGATCCTGCTTGGCCTACGCATAGATGGGATGGCGGTTGTTGGTTGCACTTATGGTAATTGGATAGGATATGTGGGGTTTATGTTAGGTGTTGAGCCACGCCCCCAAGATTTGAACGGAGCTCGGTTAAGTATGTCATGGTTGGAAGCACAGTTTGATAATGTCGACGTTGACATGTTGGACATACAGGGTAGGATTAAATATACAAGAGCTTATATACTGAGGCTTTTTGGTGGATTGATGTTCACCGATCACTCCGGCAGGTACGTACCATTGAGGTATCTGACACTGTTAGAAGACTTTGCTATAACCGGTCAGGATAGTTGGGGTTCAGCTGTGTTAAGTTATCTTTACCGTGAGCTTTGCAAGTCCACCGATTATGAGAAAAAGGAGATTGTTAGGGTGACTCCATTGATTCAGCTGTGGGCATGGGAAAGGTTTCCGTTCATTGCACCGTCCATCCCAAATGATGATCGACCACATGGATCACCATATGGTGCACGGTGAGCAACATTTTATCTGCTTATGTGTAATAAATTATAACGTTTAATCATGATACTTGTTGAATAAATTAAGTAGTAAAATATTGTTATATTTAGGTGGTTGAACAACAGGAACTATTCAAGACGATCAAAGGACTTGCAGTATTATCGATTAGCTTTTGACAAGATGAAGCCAAAAGATGTAAGTATCTATTAGTTTTATCCTTGACAAAGTTATTTTGTGAACCAGTCATTGATTGTTTGTTTATATTTTGTAGGTAATTTGGGAGCCATACAGTCTGGCGATGATGGCCACATTACCATTGATCTCCCTCGATGGTTTAAATGTGTGGAGGGCAGTGATATCGATGATATGTTTCCACATTATGGAGTGACATCAACCGGATCGTGTAATGCGACAATTTGGCATGTCCCAGCACATTCCTTTGCCACCGTCCCAAACACAAGATCTTCACGACCTAACGCTTAGGGGAAAATCAAATGAGGATTGGACAGTTATATTGGAACGATGGATCACCCTATGGAATGATAGGAACAGCTGGGTTTGGACAAATGCACCCCTCAGCCGACCGTTGGGAAAGAACTCAGAGTATATGATGTGTTACCGACGGCATACACGTCGTTGGATTAGCAGACTTGGTGCACAGAAAGGGATTGTGGTAATATAAAATATAATATGATGTACATTGTTCATTGCATTTATGGTTATGACATCTATAAACGATATTTGATATATTTAATCATTTGTAGGTGGATGGTCTCGAGTACCTAAACTACTTGTCTACGTCGGAGGGGCAATCGTCCTTCTCGTTTGATGGTCTCAAAGTTGAGATTGAGCAAATTCTCCTTGCATTGGACGAGGCAGCCGCATTACTGAAGCTATTGAGGACGCTCCAGCGGCAACACAAGAAGTCCCCCCGGTTGAGGCACTCCCGAACCGTGGCCGTAGGTTAGGGGGTCAAGGACTACAACGTCGAAGGACACGGGTACGGCAACAACCATACCGCCCTGAGCAGCTACCAGAGCGCCAAGCCGGCATGTATTACGTACCCGTCCAATTCCCACACACTTCACATCAGCCACCTGCAACATATTTTTATCCAACATTTAGTCCATCAACGGAGGCTCCAACACCCACAAATGTAGCGTCGTCACCAGTCAACTACGCTCCTTATCCACCACATCTATGCTACACACCATCACCATTTACTCCATCTTATCATACACCTGCGGCACCGAATCATTGGATTCAGGATATGCGAAACCAGGCACTGTATTCTGCTGGCGGAATTGACCTTAATTCCGACTTCTATGCCGAATCGAGCCCTCAAGGTCAAGGTCCCATGAACGACATAAGTGATCACGATGGTCACACAAACTAAAACTAGTGATTTATCATTTATGGTTATTACTGTTTAGTAATTATTTATGTTGATATTTAGTTTTAAAGATATTGCATAAATAATAAATAAAAGGGACATTTCAACATAAAATCTGTAAACGTACTTCGATTCAACACATTTCAACGTGAAAGACGACTAAAATTACATTCCACAATTGAAAGCTGAACAATTACAAAGGGACGTACGCGGTGAAACTAAAGGCAATCATCTATATCATCTGCTTGTCCACCGGATCCTCCTGCCCGTCGAGGGCAGACACGCCTATTATGGCCCTCAGACCTGTAATGACTACATCTTTGGGATGGTTGTGACTCTCTCCAGTCCATTTCATTACTAATGCGTGTCGATTTAGGTCTTCCCTTAGGACGAAGCATCGATTCATCCGGTACCAAAGTGTAAGGCACCCAGTAGGTTGGTATGTCTTCCTCGTTTCCTATGGGATGCCACTGTCTAGAGTAGGCATTCACTATCGAATGCAATGTGTATCTGATATCGACATACTGCCAATAGTCGAAGCTCACTGACGAACAAGCAGCAATCACATGTGAGCAAGGGTAATGAAATGCCGTGAATCTCCCACACTCACAATATCATTTTGTTATGTTGACGCTCCATGAATGGCCTCCTTTCCGAGTAAATGGATTAAAAGCCTCATCAACTTCAAATCTTGTGTGCTGTATGTCATAAGGGCGAACCCGATGTGAAGAAGCTTCATCTTGTTGCTTCTTCATCGCAGTCATTAACTTCTCAGTATAATACTGACCTGCACCAAGTTGAGCTCTAGCAGTTGCACCTCTCTGGACAAAATATTCGACCATCCTGCCATACGTGCACTTCATGAGAGCTGTTATTGGCAAATTACGAGTACCCTTTAAAATTTTATTAATCGCTTCCGACAAGTTTGTTGTCATGTGGCCAAACCTACGACCATCTTCGTCAAAAGCTATAGTCCACTTCTCTCTAGATATCCCATCAATCCACCGCTCTATTTCTGGACTTATTGCACGAAACTTATCCAATCTGCGTAGAAACCGTCCCTTACAGGCTATATACCCTACATGGGTCACAAATGATAAGTTGCATTAGTGTGTGAAACATAAGACAACTAAGTTATGTAAATACAAAAATATAGATCCTTTATAAGGTCATTACCTAGTCGCATCAATTCCTCCTTTAGCTTTGCATTCTTGAATTTATGGTTGAAGTTACTTGTAATGTGCCGAATGCAGTAAACATGGTATGCATCTGGAGGTTGCCATCCAAGGTGTGGATTCCCCACAGCCGATTTTATGCTTTGGTGACGATCGGAGATCAAATATATTCCTCTCTTGTTGGTCACATGCTCGCGTATCAATCCCAAGAACCATGACCATGCACTCAAGGTCTCTCCCTCAACCACCGCAAAAGTAATCGGGAGTACATGACTGTTTCCATCTTGGGTGGTGGCAATCAATAGCGTCCCCCCATACTTACCATATAGGTGTGTGCCATCAACTTGTACAATGGGCTTACAGTGATTGAAAGAATCAGCACATTGCTTGAAAGACCAAAAAACCCGATGAAACTTATGAAGTTGAGATTGCACACGATTCCCAACTACAACATCATTTGTCTCGATCTTGTAGTAGGAACCATCTGCGAATAGCTGCATGTACTCCAACCATTTAGGCAACATTGCGTAAGATTCATCCCAATCTCCAAACACTTGCACGATTGCTTTTTGCTTTGCCTTCCATGCCTTCCTATAGGATATTTGATACCCAAAAGTATTTTGTATCCTTTCTTGGACAAGCGAAATTGACACCCCAGGTTCTTGTCAGACCATACCTAACACAATATAAAAAACATTAATTGAATTCTTAAGCACGACAATTAAAATAACAACACAGAAACAATTATATACGGTTAATGATAATACCTAGTATACATGAGCATACAAAGTTAGAATCCAGCTTTTTATGATCTTGCGACAACATCGCATTCACACAATTGTGTGGACCACCCCATTTCTTAACCTCCTACTTCTCAGACTTCTTTGATAAAATTGCCCTCATCAACCATGGACATCCTTGTGTAGCATTTGGGCACTTCACATAAAGAAGTGATTGTGTTGATTTTACAACAGTAAACGATTGATGGCACCTAATCGAATAATTTTTCAATGCTGACTGAACCGCTTGTTTACTGTCAAACCGTAAACCAACATATAATTCCTCACCCACTTGCCAGGATCCCGGAACATCCAACCCTTCAAAATAATTTATCTCCTCATCGGGATGGTCCCAGTTAATATAAGTGTAATGGGGTGATGAATTGAAGAAAGCACCATGTGATTGGCCTGTATGTAAACACATTATAATCATAATAACAACAACAACAAATATTTCTTAATAACAATAATTAAATAAACAATAATATCAATATCAAACCTGCTTGTTGAGTGGGAACCTGCATTTGAGGTTGTGCTGACGAAACTGGAGAAACCATCATCGGATGTGAGCCAACCAATGCAGACGACATTACATTGGAATCAAGTTGAGTATCATCATCAGTGTCGGAGTCACCGCTTTCCGGGATTTCACCTTCCTCTTCGTCATCAATAGAATCAACCTCCATCTCAAGGTTCCAGTCCTCATCTTCCCCCGATGATCCAAGGTCTACATCGTATCTGTGCAACTCCATATTACTGCCAAGCGATTGCGCAGGGACTCTTGAACTTCCAGCCACATCGATTTCAGCATATAACTCAAGACATGTCATTGAATCATTCTGATCAACAGCATCCATCATGCACTCCATATCCTCATCATCGCTAATCTCATATACCATATATTTTAAAGGATTATTGCAACATATAACTCTAGCAAATATTTTGGATATACTTTGATTTGGAAACAATTTCAATTTGTCAAAAACATCTGCTAAGCAGACGAGTGAAACATCAGACAAGTGATCAGCAAATGCTTCACTCGTCTGCCTATCACTTGTCTGATGTTTCACTCGTCTAAGCAGACAAGTGATCACTCGTCTGATGTTTCACTCGTCTGCTGCTTAGACGAGTGAAACATCAGACGAGTGATCAGCAGCTGTTTCACTCGTCTGCCTATCACTTGTCTGATGTTTCACCCGTCTAAGCAGCAAACGAGTGAAACATGTGCTGATCACTCATCTAATGTTTCACTCGTCTAAGCAGCAGACGAGTGAAACATCAGACGAGTGATCAGCAGATGTTTCACTTGTCTGCCTATCACCTGTCTGATGTTTCACCCGTCTAAAACATCAGACAGGTGACAGGCAGACGAGTGAAACATCTGCTGATCACTCGTCTAATGTTTCACTTCTCTGCTTAGTGTATTATTTATTGTTATTATTGTATTAATAAAATTAATAATTTAAAATTAATATAATTTATTAATATAATTAATTTAGCTAAATATCATAAATAATTAAATTAATCCAACAGCATTTGAAGATAAAATCTGCTACAATAATAACACTAATTAAATTAAAAAAATTAATAATATAAATAACTGCAACAGCAAAGTGGTAGAGATGGTTGAGCTTGAGAAAAAGTAGAGAAACAGATGAAGCAAAGTAGGAGAGTTGGTTGAGGTTGATAATACGTAGTGAAAGAGAGTATCTGTGTGAGAAAGGGTGTGAGGAGATCAACAATATTATAGAAGAAGAAGAAGAAGAAGAAGAAGAAGAAGACTTGGGTGTGTTTGTGTGTGTGAAGAAGAGAGAAAGATAGAGAGATCAGACGGGTGGGTTTGATGAGTGGAGGGAATGGTGGTCAGACGGGTCAAAGAATGCCTTTGTCCAGAGCGCGCCACGTGGCGGCCTGGGCAGTGGCTGTCTGGTGCAGGGGGACGAGGGGAAGACGCTACTGCAACTGGCGTTTTCCAAAAACGCCAGTCAAAGTAGCGTCTTTGGTGTCAGAGAAAAAATTAATAAAAAATGCCACGTTGGCGAAAAGTGAGTTAGTTTGGTAAATAGTTTCAAAACAAGGTTATATTGGTAAATAGTTTTTAAAAATGGGCTAGTTTGGTCAATTAGCCAAGAATTCACTCCCAGGGTATTAATGACAGATTATTAGTTAAGAGTCAGGGTTCTTCCATGGGTTACGGTTCTTTCATAAAAATTCAAACTTGAGATGTAGAGATTTTAATTTGAGTTTGTTTTGTAAAAAAGAATGAAATAAAGGTGTTTAGGATGGGGAGTGGATCATTTCATGTTGAAAAAAAATATGAGGGAGTTATTTTTTTAATCACTATTATTCAATCATCATATTCCCCATTTTAAACACATTTTCTCCCTCATTCAACATATTAGATGACAGTAGTTGATTGCAGTGAAAGTAGACTGTGACCGCAAATAACATTCACATGTAATGTCAGAGGTTCGAATCATGGAGTCATCATTCTGGAGAGTGCTTTACCTAACCACTATCTCCGACCCGAGAGTTGGAAATCTCACAGCTTGCTTGTGGGGATCTCCAATCAAAGACAAAAAAATATGCCTTATATTCATACACATCAATCACATCACACACATACACTAAATCATAATTGAAGATAATCAAGGTTTGTTGGTTCAAGTGATAAATAGTTTGTTTTCTCTTAAGTAAGGTCTCGGTTTGAGTCTTGTGAATGAAAAAAATAGACGCTGAGAGAGTTTTGTCCCCTTAAATGGATCTTCCTAGTTCGACTTAGATTAATCGAAGTCCAATATTATTTCCGGATACCGAGAGTTTCACACCTATAATTCAAGATAACCTATAATATAAGATGGATATTCATTGTCTAGTTAACCATATATGGAAGATATTGGCCTACATTGACGATCACTAACCATAGATATTTTATTTTTATTTTATTTTAATATTCTATTTTCGTTTACGAATTGTCACGCATTTTTATTATATAGTTGATCTACCAAGTATAATGATACATCTCAAATCCATTTAAGAATTTCGTGGAAAAAAAGAAGAATGGAAACATACAGGTGATCTTTAATTATGGTTTAGTCCAAATGTGCCAGGTGATTTATATGTTTTAAAGAAGGAACAAAATGTTTACAAAAAAAGAAAAAAAAACATCAACAACAACAACAACAAAATGTGTATTTTATGGGACATATTCTTCGATTACAAGAAAAAGTTAATTTAACGATCCAAGGATCATCTTTAATTATGACTAATTAAACTAGAGACCGTGAAATTGTTTTTCAAAAATGATTGTTATTAGCGACTAACCTAATTTGCGATCGAATTTTATAAAATAGCGACTGACAACAGAATAGCCACCAAATTTCTATTTCAGTCGCAAAGAAGTTTAGCCACCAACCAAACTGAGATCACGTTTGAAAGGTCGTTAATTCGATCGTGAAACATGCTAACAACCGAATTTTCATGTTTAGCGATCAAATTCGTCGATCACTAAATGTTTCTTTTTTGTAGTGTTATGTATGTTAGGTTCACGGGTCAGCGTGTTTCATAGGTTTAAAATTGAGATGTGAAAATTTTCATTTTGTTTTTGTAAAAAAGTGAATGACATATAGGTATTTATGGTAATTTTTAAATGAGTTTTTCTATCATGTGTAAATTTGTACATGTTAAAGAATCAATAATAATAATGCTCTCTTGAAAAATATTGCATTCAATATATTAAAAAGTTAAAAATATGATTTCCTATAAAAATTTTCTATATATGAATTCCTTAACATGTGCAAGTTGGCACATAATAAAAAAATCATTTTTAAATAAGTCCAAAAATCTTTCCATTCAGCAAATAAATTAGTCAGCGTATCTTTCATTAACGAATAGCTTAGGTGGACATGAGTAAGATTATGAGATGTAAATGTGTTTTAATAACCATCTAAGAAGGGCGTGGATTCTCTTCTATTTATGTGGACACCAAAGATACTACCAACTCTAAAATACATGTATCTGCTCACCTACCTCTGTTTTTTTTTTTTTTGTTTCATATGATATCATCCATGCATAATTATAAAGACTAATTTCTCAAAGTACTGGACGACATTTAAGGGCTAACTTCTTCCAATCAGGTTTTCTCCGTACGTAAAAATCAGGGATCAAACCTCTGACCACTTGCTTAAGGAATTCGAATTCATTATCATTCGGACCAACCACGTGCTCACCTACCGCTGCAGCATACCTTTTGAGATTAAAACCAACATGTATCTAGGCAGTCTAACAAATATCATATTAAAACTTTCATTTTGTTTCGTTTTATAAATATTTTAAAATAATATATAAAATAATTAACAAAATTAATTTTTCATCTTATAAATATGAAAAGTATATTAAAAATAAATATTAAAATAATTAATTTAACCAAACTAAATATGATATTTATTTAGATATAAATTGAAAAATAAGGAGAATTAAATCAAAACTCGCACCCGTCCTAGGGGTGTTCATCAACCGATTCAAACCAATTCAAACTGTAAAAATTGAATCGAAAAATCGAAAATCGAACAAACTGAAAACCGAAAAAATCGAAAACCGCTTTTTTTACACTGGATTGGATCAGATTTCGGATCTCTTAGTGAAAAACCGATCCAATCCAATTCAAACTGACCTATTATATACATATACTATTATTTTTGAAAATATAGTACTATTAATACTTAAGCATTTTTTTCATACTTTTATGAACGAACACCATTATTCTCTTTAATATTTTTATTGGAATTGTCAAATACTAAATGTATTAGAATTTAAATAGTTATTCATGTACCTAGGAATCAATAGTTATTCATGTTCTAGAAGATTTCATGCATGTACTTATGAATTAAAACTACATTAATTCTAGTATATACAAGTTTAATATTGATCTTTGACGTAATATAACTATGTAACGATATGTCGATAAAAAAATGAATTATTCAATCCAATCCAAACCTCATTTGATTGGATTGGATTGGACAGATTTTTTTAAGGAAGCAAATCGATACAATTCAAATCACAAATTATTTTTATCTTTGGATCGAATGACTTTTTGACTCAAAAACGATTCAATTCAATCTACCAACACAGTGTCCCACTCTAGCATGAGTCAAAGTGGATATCCCCACGGCGGGATGGAATTGCCACGCACATACGTATCAACCTATGTATGTGGCCTTGATTTTACTAATTAAATAGGAGAATTGTATCAATAAGTTTCTTCTTTTTGTTTTTTTTTTTTTGACTAAATATCAATAAGTTTCTTAAAAAATAAAATGATCCATGTATCATAAAATGTTTTAAAGCCAATCATAGTGTGACTGATTTTATATATGGGTCTTATTAATCAGTGTTTTAACTTTAAGCGCACCAAAATTAAAAAATAGAAAGAATTTATTAATCAATTCTAAGTCACATACAAAACAAACTGACCAATCACGAAATTATACATAGAAAAACGTATTGACAAAAAGCAATACAATTCTGTTACTTTGATGAATTCGTACATTGTTATACGAAATAAAAGTCATACCATTTATCATTTCCCCTTATTTTTTTCAAGCACATGCACATAATTTTAATATTTTATTAGCTTGTGCAATTTGAATATGGATTTAATAGATATGTATGGTTAATGTAAATATTTTTATAATAATTACTTAAAAATATGATTGATTGACTGTGTAAAACCTTTAAACTGACGGTCTATCAAAATTAAATTTTTTTAATATATGAAAAATGTTCTATTTGGTCATATGCACTCATATTATTGGTCTATGATCTTACATCTCTACCAATATTACTAAGAAAATAAAATTTGAGTGTTGTAGCTATTAAGAAACTCTCCCAATAATTATTTTCTCTAGGATTAAACTTTGATTGTCTCTCTAAGGTAGCTTTTGGCATGCAAACATAATAGAATGAAACAAAATGTTCCATTTTATTCTCTTTGGTTTCATCCCTTTTAGTGGAACTGAACTGAAAGGTCTTACTTTTTAATCACAAATCCTATTCTGTTTTATTTATAAAATTTACCACATAGAGAACTATTCTGTTTTGTCACATTCTATTGCGTCTATCAAATGCTACCTCAGAATTCAGCACGCTTTTATTATTCAGCTTGTTTCTTATATAAATTTGTTAAGGATATTCTAAAATCAAATAGCTTAAAGTCTTAAACCAATACATATGTAAAATACACATTTGTTTATGTCACGGGAATGAACAACAAGAAATTGTTGTATCACGACAGACAAATGCAGAAAATAAAAAATCATGTGAGAAAATGGGTAGTACAGAAATACGTACATTTAATTTCTTTAGTCTAATTACTATAAGGCTTCTTCTGCCCCCAAGAAGATTTAAGTGGTGTTTCTCTAGTAGTTATACACTTTCATTTATGCTAAATTTAAACCTTCATACAAATTACTGGGATGTTTGGAAACACAACAATATGGGGTGGACGCACATTTCGTACGTAGAAGCTACTTAGAGTAGCTTCCAGCCGAACATGATACTAAAGCTGCAAATCAACTTTCTAAACACATGCTACATAACTTTTCCTAGTATCAATGTGAATGGATCACATTTAAAATTACCAAAACTAAATAAATAAAAGGAGAATGGATCATCAAGATGACAAGAATGAACATTTTAGCTAAACTAAAAAAATGTCATTGAACATTTTTATTTATATACACATAAACCTCTCATCACGGTAGGAATAATACCCGAACTACAAAAACGAACAGACCATAAAGATCTCTTATAATAAATGTAATAAAACTGAAAATGCTGTCTTGTCTTCTTGTATGCCTATTATATATTACATGTTCCCCAGACAACAAAACTTAGATCTTCAAGCTACCTTCACAAAACTGACCCCCTAGCAGTTTCATGGGGAGTCCTTGCAATCTAAGGTCTTTGATCCTTAGCTGCTTCACCATGCAGTAGGAGTAGGTACCTTGTCCACATAAGGACCTTGATAAGCAAAATTTCCTCTCCTCCTTCCTCTATTCATCTGATACCCATTACCATGATATGCAGAGGTCTTAGACCATGCCTTGTTTTCTCTCTTTCTGTTATACCCATCCCATGTTCCCAAATTCCTATTCCCACCATAGTGACCTCTCTGATTCCATCCCCAAGGATCATTCTGACGATTTTGGTATTCATGTTCTTTAGCATGCTCATCAGGGGTATGATACTGTCCGGTCTGTCCCCAAGAGTCTACTCCGATATTTTCACATAGGTTAGGCTCCCAACCCTGGGCAGCAGAAACTGGATCAGAAGGCTTTGGTATTTCTGCTTCGGCGTCACCCCATCCAGTAGGCGGAATTGACTGATTCAGATCATAAGGCTTTGTTGTTACTGCTTCAGCGTCCCCCCATCCAGTACAGGAAAATGACTGATCCATGAGGACAGAAGTACCAAGAATCACAGCCTCCTCGCCTCTCCCTTCGTCGCTGGGGACTATTGCTTCTCTTTCCAAATCCAAAACAAGTTCAGGGTCAACACTTGAATTCCAATCTACATCATCAATGTAAATGTCAGGATCAGGCAAAGATATGTCGCAGGGAAGGCTGTTGGTCTCAGCCCAAAACCTCCTTTTCGCATTGTCAAATGCCTCTTTGACAGCAGAATCGTCCCAGTTCACCACATTGTCATGAAGATACATATACTTTTTGCATTCTATTAGCTTTCGCCATGGAACTGAGCCAACTGAAGCACAAAACTTCTTTTCCCATGAAGGCACTGTTGAATGCCAATTATCTGTGAACCAAAATGAAATGGACAATCAGCTGATAAATAATTAAAGCAAGGACCTACTATCATACCAAGATAACAGAGCAATATACAAGTTTCTAAAAGTCTAAACACATTAAAAACATGCTTTGCACAAGAGGAAAGCCAAGAAACAATATGGACAATCGGAAGAAAGAAAAAGGCCTCAGAAAAATAAATGAATGCAAATTACATTCATAAGAGAATCTACATGAGAAATGAATATGAAGCAATAAGGGCTGTCCACTTTAGCATGCATTAATCATACGTTATTAAACAAATATCAAGCAGACGCTTCTAACTTACGTGGCAAAAGAATGGAGAACTCGCAGAACTTGTGGGGGAAAAAGGATAAGTAGTTCCGAAATGTGCCCAGTTTACTCGGTATGTTTGTTAGATTTAAATATGTCACACAAAAAAGACTCAATTAATAAATATCTACTTAGTAATTGGCAAAGCCGACAGGCTAACACAAACCAACACTTTTATATCTCCGAAGGTACAAAAGATCAATTGAAGCTTCCCTATTTCAATCATTGAATGACGTAGCAATCTGTTTCAAGCGTGCCTCCAAAAGACTTGATTAGTAGTTACCTAGACGGTACCAGTTCAAAACACGACACACCGAGTTATTATAAAGAAGAACATAGACCCAGTAAACAGGAAATTTAGTTATCTTTGCCCTCCTATCTATTTCAATTCAATGACGTCACGTGTCACTGGAAGATCTGATCAACAAATATCTACTTAGAAATTGCCAAAACCAAGACGGTTTCAATTCAAAACATGACACAAATCAAAATTGCAACGTGTAGAAATGATAGAATACAAAAGGAAATTTATTTACTATACATCGACTTGGAAATTGCCTAACTATAGACAGTTTGTGTTCAAAACACGACACACTGAGTTATTATAAAGAACATAGACCCAGTAAAGAGGAAAATTAGTTATCTTTGCCCTTCTATCTATTTCAATTCAATGACGTTACGTGTCACTGGAAGATCTGATCAACAAATATCTACTTAGAAATTGCCAAAATCAAGATGGTTTCCATTCAAAACACGATACACAAATCAATATTGCAACGTGTACAAATGATAGACTAAAAAAGGAAATTTATTTATGTACATCAACTTGGAAATTGCCTAACTATATACAGCATGATTCAAACCACAACAGAATAAAAAAATTATTACAGAGCAGAATTTGCAGATAACCTACAAAAGGAAACTTAGTTATCTTTAACCCTGTCCAAATGAACGATTGAATGACGTAGGGACCGTTCAAACTGATGAACATGCAAAACATTCGATAACAAGAAATTACAACCTATCAACAAAAGAAATGACAGTACTTCAGAATCTCATAGGCTCTCCCTTGATTATTGAAGCTCTTAGTTACTTTTGTTGACAAGGAAAGGGAACCTAATCCCCCCATCATAACCCCACCCTGCCATTACCAATTGAGTTACACACAACAATCAAGTAGCTTGAAGTCTTGAATGATCAAGCTCCGAGCCTCAGCTCACAAAAGAGTTAGGGTTTTCATTCTGACACCATCAAACCAAAACTCAATATGGGAAAAAAAATTCAATATATATGTCACTAGAGCTAGTTCCAAGAAACCTATGACTAGCACAAAAGTAGTAATCCATCTTATCGCACAGAAAAGCAACAAAATAATTGCTTATTTAAATTAAATAAATAAATAAATAAGAGAACCCCATTTTCTTGAACCAAAACCCCTAAAAAAGGAGGGTGAACATGTTATCTCGATCAATTCTATCACTCACCCCACTTTTCCAAGTCTATAAATTAAAACAAATTAAAAATAAAATAAAATAAACAGTTTCACAAAGTAATAAAAAGAGTAATCCATGCAACAACTCTTCAAAAAAAAAAAAAAAAAAAAAAAAAATACTGACCCAAAGGAGGTTTTCTGTTATAGGATGAGGATCTCCAGTGACCCATTTGATGATGACTTTCACCTTGTTGTTTTCTCCAATTAGCCATGCCCGGAAGCAAAAAAGAAAAGACCCAGATGAGGAAATTGGAAAAAAGTGCTTCTGAGCAGAGCAGATGCACAATAAAAGAAAAAATTTCTAAACTTTGGCAAAAGGGATTTAAGAGAGAGAGAGAGAGAGAGAGAGAGAGAAAGAGAAAGGTGTATAATATATGTATGTGACTATGTGTATGTATTTATGTATGTGACTATGTGGGGCAAAAAGAATCAACCAAGAAGATGAAGATAAAGATAAAGATGAAGAAAAAGTGGAAGAAATTAAGGAGATAGACGAGTGAGCATGGCCATGAACACACACTGAGGAAGCGCTCCGAGGTTTGTTGTAACGCTTCTGAGAGAACAGCGGTTGCTTCCGATAGAGAGATACTTCTTCATATTCGTTCAGTATTTATAGCACATGGTTTTTATTTGTCTTGTGGTTTGGCTTTTTGATTTTCATTTTATTCATATTTAAGTTTAATTTTGATAAAATATACTGATAAAACTTTATACACTATCAATTAATTATAAATCTATTCATCATCAATCTCTTTTTACTTGGTATCTTCTGTATCAAATCCAAGTTTTGTGCCAAGGGAGCTAATCTCATTTTTCATATTATTTGGTAGATTTAATTTATTGAAGTAACATATGTTTTATTATAGAGTTTGATTTTGATATGTCGAACGTATTTGATAAAACTAGCGGATAGCAGATAAGTTAGCTGATAACAGATAAGCGAATAGCGGATAGTGGATAACGGATCGTGAATGAGATAGCGGATAACAGATAACGGATAAGCTAGCTTGTTGTCTGTTGATGTGAAAGTATTTGATAAAACTAACGGTTAAACTAGCTGATATATATACATATATATATATATATATATATATATATATATATATGTATATATGTACGTTAATATTATAAATGTCGAACGTTACTATTATACAAAAAAATGTTAATACATTATTATATATAAAAAATATATATAAATGGCAATCTTACCTGTTTATAATATGTTATATTATCATATAAAATTATATTATTATTATTATATATATATATATATATATATATATATATATATATATATATATGTTATATTATCAAATAAATATTGTATTAAAATAATAAGTTATATTCTATTATAATACATTATAATAAAATATTTATATTGAAGAGGATAAAGGTGGAATTAAAATATTTATAATACGTTATATTATGATATAATATTTCATTATAAATTGAAGAGGGTTAATATGGAATTAAAATAAAATAATAAGGGTAAAAGAGATAAAAAAATCAGACGCTATAAGCTATAAACTCAAATGCTACTGGAAGTAGTGTCTGAAAAAAAAGCTATAAACACATCGCTAATCGCAATTGACAAATGCGCTTACCAAATAGCGGGTGAGACTTACCAAGCAAGCTCACCATCGGTATAAAATTTTTACACTATCAATCAATCACAATCATCATATAGGTGACTTTTAAAGTCGTTAGGATAAGAGTTAAACATTTTTAACGAACTAAAATTTTGTGATTGATTTAAAGTATAAAAATATTTATACTTACAAAGGATAACAATTGAAATATTATATTGTTATCAACGGGGGTTAGCATATCTAGTCAAACCTTCTTCCCACACTTGTTGTGGCTTGGGTTCGATTCTCAGGTTTCTCCTGTTGGTATGAGATATGTAAATTATATTATAATTCCTCGTTGAGGTTGGTGGTATTCCCTGATATTACAAGGAGACGTGTCTTCCCTTAATTTAAACTTTAGCGCATCAAAAAATATATATTATATTGTTATATAGAAAAATATATATAATATCATATTATATCCATAACAGTGCCTCTTATGTTTGTGTTTGGTTTCACTTCTAGAGACATTAGAAGCGCTTCTATCTTTATCAAATGTGATTTTGATAAAAACAGAGATGTTCGGTTACTGCTTGATAAAATTGATTTTGCTTTCAAACGTGATCCTAGTAGAATTGAAAATTTTATACTAACTTTTAAATCAAACTTACTTTCAAAATAAAAACATCCAAATATAAATCATTTCACTTCAAACTCAATTATATTAAAATTAATTCTATATAATCAATTCTATATAAAATCACTTTTATTAAAAACTCATCCAAACTGAACGTATATGTTTCTAATTCCTGATGAGACCAGGTCACTGCACTCTTTTCAACCTCTTTTTTTTCTCTGTTTTTAATATTATTTTCTCTTAGAATTTTTTTATGTTCAAACGGGGAAAAAACGCCCAAAAAGCTTCTTCTAGAAATATTAATATGATTGGTAAAAAAAAAAGAAATATTAATATGATAATTTGTTTAAGTAAGGGAACGATTTAATTTTAATATATGGTTAAAGTAAAAGATTTTTATATTTTTAATAATTATATGGTTAATGATATTTAACTTATATAATAATGATATAATTGCACTTTTGATCCCTATAATTTTATCAATACATGATTTTGGTCCCTATAGTTTTAATTGCTCTAATCAAGTCCTTATACTTTCACAAATATGTTATTTTGGTCTTTATAGTTTTAATAGCTCGGATCAAGTCTATATACTTTCATAATTGCGTGATTTTGATCTCTATAGTTTAAATTGCTCAAATCAATTCCCTAAATTTCAAAATTGTCTAAAAATTTATTAGATAATTTTTTTTTATATATTTAAAATATTAATAGGTATAATATATTATTATAATATTTATATAACTAATAATATAAAAAAATTCATCATATAATTATTTTAACAATGAGAGGAAAACAAGTACTCAGATAATTATATAAATAATAATTGTCAACAAGTTCAAAATAATATATATATATTATTTATTTAAAATTAAGATTTTAAATTTATTTATTACATATTTTTTATTGGCTTAATTGCAGTTTTAGTCCCTCAGCTTTTTAAATCACTCAAAAAAATTTATTGCACTTTTGTCCTTCAACTTTTTCAATTGTGCAATTTTGGACCCTCAAGAAATTTAATTACACTTTTCATCCCTCAACTTTGAGAAATTATGCAATGAAAGCCTTTATTTTGGTCCCTACAAGGACAATTTTGCACAATTTCACAAAATTAAGGGATGAAAAGTGCAATTAAATTTCTTGAGGGACTAAAATTGCATAATTGAAAAAGTTGAGGGACAAAAATGCAATTAAAATTTTTGAGGGACCAAAATCGCACAATTAAAAAAATTGGGGGACGAAAAGTGTAATTAAGCCTTTTTTATTTTAAGATAATTAATTATTTGAATAGTTATCTTTTTGATAAAATAAATATACGATGAAATTTTATATATTATTAGTTACATATTATAATAATATATTACTTTTATTAATATTTTTAATATAATAAAAAAATAAATTTTTACCTAATAAATTTTAAGACAATTTTGAAAATATAGGGAATTGGTTTGAGCAATTTAAACTACAAGGACCAAAATCACGTAATTGTGAAAGTGCAAGGACTTGATTTGAGCTATTAAAACTATTGGAACCAAAATCACGCATTTGTGAAAGTATAAGGACTTGGTTTGAACAATTGAAACTATAGGGACCAAAATCATATATTGGTGAAACTACAGGGATCAAAAATGCAATTAAGCTTATAATAATTAATTTAAGAAAAATTATACTAACATTTATATTATCATCATATTATTATTATTTTTATAATGTAAAGATCAGATTAAGAGAAGATACACCTCTTGTAAGGTTAGAAAATATCACCAACCTCAACGATAATTTAAAATGGAATTTACATATCATCTATAAACAGAAGAAACTTACGAATCGAATCCAAGTCACAACGAATATGAACGAAAAACTTGATCAGATATACTAACTTCCCGTCCGTCATTATCATCATATTATTACACTTACTTTTCGGAGAGATGAATATAACATTGGAAATTAAAGAGATGTGGAGTATAATTGAGTCAAACTCCAATGTAGACTAGTGTAATTTTCCCTTAATTTCAAAAGTCATATGTAATAATATATAATTGATTAATGAGGTAAAAAATTAGAGACTAAAAATGCGCATTTGATTTCTTATAGTCTTTTCATCTTTCAAGTAATTAGAAAGATCGATAGACTACAATTTCTAAGATAAAAGCACCCAAAAAAATTTATAGGAGAAGAGAAATGCAGGTGTATTTTTATTTCTCTTCTCTTCTTAATTTTATCTTTTCAATTTTATTTTCGATTTTCCATTAGTTTGCAGGTGCTGACGCACTAAATGCCTAGGACCCAAACACCAAACGGCGTTAGAAAAGCTCACTGTTGCTGACTTTAGAAAGAAGTAAGTAGTTTCCTCTTTATTTTATTTTTAACAAATATAAGTATTCATTTTACATTTAATTTTATTCAATGCGATTAAATGTGTAACAAAAAAAAAAACAGAATCGGCTTGTTGCTATCTTTTCCATATGAAGCGTTCCTTGCAGAGAAAAATAATTCGATTAAATTAAGTTTTTGGCCTCTTTAATTTATATTAACTTTTATGTCAAAAAAATTTACATTAACTTTTAATTTAAATCTTATACTTTTTTTAGATGAAACTTTATAATTATAAATATTTTCAAATAAATTATTCTCCATTACTTTTTATGTTATCTTTATCTGTTTCCTCTCATCTCCTTCTTACATAATCTTCTTCTCACGTAATATGAGAGAGATTTATTTAAAAATATTTATAATAATAGGAACTTAATTATCCGGAAAAAAAAGTATAAAAAACCAATGATGTTTGGGATATGATACTTGTAAAGTGTGGCTTTCGGGTGGGCAATGATTAGTAGTTGGAAGTTAGCAGAGCCTGCGATGGTTCCTCATATTTTTATAGAAACAAATATATATTTTTTATTTTAAGAAAAGGTCTTATTGTTCTCTCTTTGTATTTAGAGAGAAATTGTAACATCATTTCACAATTTTCTATTCTTGCCCAATCCGCAACCCAGCCGCAACTTGAAGAAGAGGTAACCTCCTATATATATAGGAGGAAAAGACGATGAGATCGTGTAAGTCGGAAACAACCTTCCGTCAGACAGAAGAGAATAATAGATCACACGTCTCTTCTAGAATAAAGACCTCTTCACTTGGATGTCCTCTAACATGCCCAAGATAGATCCAGACTTCATCTCATCTCCCACTAACTATGAGTGGACCCCTTTGCGAAGCTAGCTTGTCTCCCAAAAGAGAAGGAAAATAAGCTCGAACATACAAGACAAAAAGTTCTGAGTTTATATTAGGAATTAGTTAATTATCTAGATTAAAAAATTTATCTTATATTTCCAAACTAAATCAAAAAGTTCATTTTTAAAATAATTTATCAAATATATATAAAATATACCAATGTTTGTTAGTCTGAGTGATAAAGAGTAATTCAGTTCCCCATAATGGTTTCGAGTTTAAGTAGTATAAATGAAAATAATAGGCACTAGGAAAGCTTAGTCCATTTGACATTTCTTATGTGGATAGCGCCATTAGGTACGGCGTTATCCTGTCACCATGTAGCAGAAAAAATTATCATGTTGACGAGAGAGTGAATTCTCATATATAATTTCAAAATCATGACACTTTTGTAAATTATTTTGCCTAGAGGGGTAGAATAGTAAAAAAGCTATCAATTTTATCCTTGTTTATTTATGAATCATGAAAAATTAATTAGTGATTATTAAAAAAGAAAAATTAATGATGACAATTGACAACATTTTAAATATAGAAAAAAAAAGATTTTTGAATGAATTTGGTTTCATGGTTAATGATTTGATTCCTTGCTTGCTTTGTCATATAAGTTTGTATCCTTAGGAGACCATTGGGTTGCATAATCAACCACAATGAATGAATGTACTTATAGTATGTTTGGAGCGATGGTAGGAATTGATAAAAGCACGTCGGGGAGGTAGAAGCTACTCACATGTAGCTTCTCCACCTCTTGGAAACTAGTTTCCAAACACACGCTTATGCGAGTTTTTTTCTACTTTTGGTACTTTGTAGTATCAGTATGAAGACAAGTGTTTCCCCGTTTTCAGTTCTCCAACATTCCAAGTGTAAAGTAACTGAAGTCAGTGGAATGAGCTTATAGTTGATAGCAAATAAGCTACCAGATTGAATTTGAAGTGTTTGATAAAATTAATGGTTAAATTATCTGATAAATATAAAATAACATAAAAGGATATGTTTATATGTTTTTATATAAATTCTATATATATATATATATATGTTATTTATTTTAAAATAATTATCACTTTTAATTTAATTTAATTTTAATTTTAAACTATTTTTATTGAATAAAGTGATATGTTGACATGTTGAATATGATATTTTATTTTATTTCGAAGAGAATAAATGAAGAATTTAATTAAAATGGTAAGGATAAAAACGAGAGAAAAAAATAATAAGTTATAAACACAAACACTACTTCAAGTAGTGTTTTAAAAAAACGTTATAAGCTAGTGAAAAAAAAACGTTTACCAAACAGAGTTACAAACTTATCCGCTACAAGCTAGCGGTTTGGCCTTGCCAAACAAAATCTAAGAAACCATTAAAAAATGTTGCCAAAAAACAGGAATAGACAACGTTCTGACATATTGTTGCCAAAAGGCTAAAAAAAATTGCCTTATACTTTAGGCAACGCCGATAGCCAAAAAACATCACCTTAACATTTAGGCAACAATTTCAATCATATGGCAATAGAGACCGTC
The DNA here is from genome assembly GCA_039655645.1 of Ammopiptanthus mongolicus. Taxonomy (NCBI): domain Eukaryota; kingdom Viridiplantae; phylum Streptophyta; class Magnoliopsida; order Fabales; family Fabaceae; genus Ammopiptanthus; species Ammopiptanthus mongolicus. The sequence continues at coordinate 9,028,167 of CM077351.1, read as the reverse complement.
GCCAAAAAGAAGACAAGGGCATAAAGAGCGATCAAAGCACTGTGAGTTCCATGACAACTATGGCCATAAGACAAAAGGTTGTGTACAACTGTAGGACACAATTGAGTCAGAAGGGAAGGTTGGCTCTAGTAGTACATTTAAAGGGCAGAGATGTCAGTCAGAACCGCTAGAGATCACTCAAGGGATAGGTCAGCTAAACACAAAGGCGAAGGTCCCCGACCTGAAACCATCGACGAAGGACGACTTCACCTAGACGCACACGGGATGCACACCACCAAGCACCCAATGACGATCATCATGAGGATTGCCCTCGTGGATTAATCCACACAATAGCAGGCAGCTTTTCCTTGAAAGGAACCTCCAGTTCGACCACGAAGAAGCACCTAAAGGAGGCCATGAGCGTGGCCGGTCAGACAAGCTTCAAAAGAATGGCTGAGACGGGGAAGACGTCCATTATCATCTTTGATGATGAAGGCTATAACATTATTGTTCCCAGCCACGATGACCCGCTCGTCATAACTAGAGTCCTCATTAACTTTGGAGTCAAAAGGATTTTTGAAGATCAAGGGAGTTTGACCAATATCATATTCGTGAAACCATTCAGGAAACTGCAACTAGTAGAGAAAGACCTCACGACCCACGAAGGAGATTTAATAGGATTCACGTGCAATAAAATCACACATTGAGCTAAGGCTCACCTTGGTAACTCACCCTATGGCAAGAACCCTCAATGTCTGATTCCTGGTCGTCGACTGCCCGTCAGCCTATGATGCCATCATTGGGCAACCAACCCTAAACGCCCTGGGGGCAGTAGTGTCCTCGACCCACCAAGCCATGAAATTCCTTACAAATGATCAGAAGGTTTGCAAGGTGAAAGGTGACCAACTCGCGACAAAAAGCTGCTATAATGCAAGCATAAGGATCTTAAAGAACCCAACCACCTTCGATGCCCCCTAAGGATGCAGAAGCCGCCATGAGTGACAAAAACGTCCTCTTGGTTGAGTTGGACATCCGCAATGACGCAATAGATATCCAACCATAACCCGAAGGAGAGCTAGCCCCCTATAGATAAGAGCAAAGGATGACTAGATCGTGCAACTAGGAAGCAGTTTGTCGCCAGACAAAAAAGAAGAATTGATCACATGTCTCTTACAGAATAAATGCCTCTTCACTTGAACGTCCTCTAACATGCCCAAGATAGATCTAGAGTTCATCTCCCACTGATTATCAGTGGACCACTCTGCGAAACCAATCCCCCAAAAGAGAAGGAAAATAAGCTCAAACAGGCAAGACAAAAAGTTCTCAGTTTATATTAGGAGTTAATTATAAATTACCTAGATTAAACTTTTTTATCTTATTTGTTTAAGACAATTATATAATTCGTATATAAACTTATATTTCCAAACTAAATCAAAAAGTTCATTTTTGAAATAATTTATCAAACATATATGAAATGTCAATGCATGTTGGTCTGAGTGATAAAGACTAATTCGTTTCCCCTTAATGGTCTCGGATTTAAGGCTTGTGAATGAAAAAAAATAGACACTAGAAAAATTTTGCCCATTAAATGAGTTTTTCTAGCTTGACTCTGCCAACCAGTTGCACCCGGTTTAGGGTTATCCAGCTAGCACGTCGTAGAAAAAATTATCACATTAGACAAAATAGCGCCATTCTAGTATATAGTTTCAAAATAATGACACTTTCGCAATTTAATTTGCGTACAGGGGTAGAATACTAAAAAAGTCACTTACTTTACCTTTGTTTATTTATGAATCATGAAAATGAAATGAGTGATTTTTAAAAAATAAAAACAAATTAATGAGGACAAATGACAACATTTATAAATAGCAAAAAAGGATTTTTGAATGAATTTGGTTTTGTGGTTAATGGTATAGTCAAGGATTAATTAGTAATTGGTGCTTCTCTATGATACAAAAGCAATTTTGTTAATCAAGGATTTTCGAATGAATTTGGTTTATTTTGCGGAAGGGTGAGCTCGATTGATAGATATGTTTTTCTTCCTGATTAACAATTATAATCAAAACCAACTCATCTACTTTACCATGTCGTGTATTATGGGAAAATATTTTTGAACACGTGTTTTTTTTTTTATAATGTTTGAACACATGCTTTTGATATTTAACATAAATATCATAAATTAATATAAATGAAGATGGATATCAAGATATATCATATTTTGAGTGATTAGTATATTCAACGTGCTTATGTGGTCAACTTTCTTTTGACTGAAGATGATGATTGGTTGACCCATACATTTTAATCATTTTATGCATTCTTTCATTAGGATTGCTTGAGTGATTAGGCTTGACAACGGGGCAGGTTGGGAGCGGGTTTTGTCTTTCCTGTCCTCGCCTGCAATTCCCTAACATTATTCTGACCCCGCCCTCGATTCCTATCGGGGGTAGAAAATAGGTACTCATTCTTGCTTTCGTCCCAATTCATGGAAATTAATGTTGTAAAATTAAATTATAAAAGAAAAAAAAGTCTCCTTAACCACTCAATATTAGTAAGTGGAATAAACACAACAAATATCCATTTTACCTCAACAACCACCAACAATTTGCAAAATTAACATTCAATTAAGAAGCAATTTATAGAAGTAAGCGATAAATCAACATTTTTTAACATTCACAATCAACATTATCCACTAATATCCAGGACATTATATTTAGAACACCTTGTCTCCCATTAACTGTGCATGTAAACCAGATTCTATAAATATTAATAAAACAAAAATGGTGTAACCACAAATCACATACATCTACCAATCTGAGAAAAAAAAAATAATCAGTTTTCATGATTACATGTAAATCTGGTTTTCATGGATTAGATTGAAATTGATGCAACCCCATCTCACTTCTTTGATGGATGGAGTTCGCATTATCTTAGAAAGGAGAAAAAGCATAAATAACACTACCAAATGTACCAAAATGCATGGTAGTAGGAGAAAGAAAATATTGTCAGTGACTTTGCGCTTGAAACGGGAGTGGGGATTGACCTGCCACTCCACGAACTATTTTTGGAGCCAATTGCATGGAATCTTACTCAGATTCTTAAGTCTGCACCCATCATTGATAAAAAACCCTAACAAACAAGTGAGTGAAGAATCAATTATGTAATGAAATCATAGATAAGAAAGAAAGGGACCAAAGAAAGGAAGGGTCATCAGCTGTCGAATTCGAATAGAAGGGAAGAAAAGGTAACAGGTTAGGACTTGGGCAGTGGTGGGTGGGTAGGTAGTGCGAGGTTGTAGGGAGAACTGAGAAGAAGGGAATGATGTGGATGTGGATGTGGAAGACAACAAGCGATGCAAGGAACAAGAGAAGCTTGCAAGTCCTCTCTTGACCATAATAATAGGAAGAAAACTCTAACTTTATATATAAGGGTATTTTTGTAGGTTCCTAAACAGTGGGAGGGTATCAACATCTCTGCTTCTACCACCGCACCCGATTTTGAAAAGTGGTGACAACCCGAATCCAATCCAACCCCAGTCAAAGTGGGCTTCCCCCGTCAAAGTCGGGGTAAGTTCGGGCGATTACTGACGAGCTCTGACTCTTTTGCCATGACTATGAGTGATTATCATTAGCGTAATCTATACTTGTATCTGGCATAAGAGAGTATGGCAAAAACACTTTGATCATTTTATGCATTCTTTCATTAGGATAGCTTGAGTGATTATAATCTATACTTGTATCTAGCATGAGAGAATAAGGCAAAAGAAGTGTTTTATTAAACAAAGAATTAATGTACATGCACAATAGCCAAATAATCTTTAGCTAGCTGAGAATAAAATTGAGAATTTAAGGAACTTTACTATATATATATATAATAACAACCTAAAAAGTTACAAAAGTTACTAGTTGTGCACTTTTTTTTCTATTATAAAAGGGTATCTCATTCATGGATGGCTTCTAGCATAAAACACTTGACAATGTGGTACATCAGTGTACCACTAAATACAAGTAAATTAGCTGGTTGTCATTTTTTTGTTGTGAAAATCCATTTTTACCCTCATTATCAACACATCCTACCCCCCACCAGATCCAGTCACCGCCACCCTACCCTTCACCACCACCCCCATCCTTACCCCTACCAGATCTGGCCATCGCGCGACCCCGCCTCCCCTGCCACCCCTCTCCACCCCCATCATCTGCCACCTCTTTCCCCCTGAAAAGCTAACATTAATGGCGACGAACCCAACCGCACCTGTTACCGCCGACTCAAACCCTAACTGTAACACTCAATCCTCACTGTAACATCAAAGTAAACATAAAAAAAACTTAAATCAACAAAAGAAAGAGAACCAGATACCCTCAGTCACGAACAGAGAAACAAACATGGATTAGATGATGAAATCGGTGAAGATGAAGGTGGACTACCAGCAGCGCGTGATGGGTCTTTGGTTGGGTGATCCAAGGTGGTCTCTTTGGAGACAATAGTAGGTGCGCGTTAAGATAAATGGCGATAAGGGATCTGGCTTGCGACGGTGCGGCTCTGCAATGCAATTCTGGCGTTGCGTTTGCTTGGCGGAGCTCACAGCTAGGTGTTAGAGGTGGTTGTTTAGGTTAGACACGGCTAGGATGTGGTTGGCCGAGTTAGCTTCCTCGAGGCTTCCTGAAAAGGCATTTGCAACAGAGCAAGGGCGCGACAGAGTGCTATCCGGCTTGAGGCGACGGTGTTGCTAGCTATTCTGGTTGCCCGAGGTACTGGACTTCGGTGGTCCGAGTTGCCGCGACAGTGACTAAGGGGTGGAGGGGGAGCTGTGGCAGTGGAGACTCGGAGTGGCGCGGAGACATTCTTCAAGATCAGATATGTGATGATGTGAGTGACAACATCATGGCTCACATATTACCTCACTTTTCTATTCCGACTTTCTTTCTTACTGATTACAAAACCTAAGCCTAAAAGTTGTCAAAGGGAGAACTTTGCTTGAACTTGTTGATTTTTGTGGCTTGTGGGTCAATGAAAACCTGTTATCCTTGCAATGTGCAAGAAGAACCGTCCATGTCCACATCTTGTTCTCCGGTAAAGCCTGTTGGGGTACCTAGAACACAGTCAGAATCCTTCCACATAACCCACAAGGCCCCTGTTGCTGACACTTTTATGTCAAAGCCAAAATCGTTCAAGTTAGCTTCTAGAAGTGTTTTGGTTCTTTTGCGTCCCTCAGTCGCTCAGGTGGTCGTGGATTCGCCGAAGTCTTAGTACGATGGGCGGACAGGGGGGTGAGAGGGGCGAATGGCTAAATGGTCATTTTCAATTTTTTGTTACCTGTATTATCAAGGCAAGGTTAAATTTTATTTTTGGACCGCCAAACGTGGACAATTGAGAGTATCTTCTAAGGTGCTTCATGCTAAAAGCCACCCTCATTCATGAACTTTATATATGGATGAAACCACTGCATTAATTAACTAAAGAGGAAGTGCTTTTAACAAATTCTTGATTCAATTAAAATGTTTAATTTGTCCCCGTTTAAAGAAACTTACAACTCACCCGTTTACATAGATAAAGCAAAGTGTGTGTTTGGATGAGCGTTTGACAAACGTGATTTTGGATGGAATTGATTTTGTAGAATTGATATCAATATAATTGAGTTTGAAGTGAAGTGATTTATGTTTTTGATACGTTTATGATAAAAGTAATTTTTATAAAGAAATATTGTTTGGATAGTTTTGGTTACAATTGCTTTTGGGGTATAATTACCAAAATGGTTTTGAATGTTCATATATGAATACTTCTTTTCATATTCATTAACATATTTTATTTAATTTTGGTTATATATATTATAATAATTAACAAATATTTTGTATTACCAATTAACAATTGTTTTTTACTTTATGTTAATTTATTATGATTAATTCAGTTATATATATAATTTTATTTATTAGCCATGCAGTTAATTTAGTTTGTAATTAATTGTAAATAAATAAAATTTTAGTTAAACCTCCTTCTGCCACTCCTCACCGTGTGGCATGCTCAAATTGTATGCAAAAGAACACATGTAGACGGATGCCAATACCAAAGTAAATGGATCTTTTCACTTTGTGTAACAAAAAAGTAATAAATGGGCTCTTAGAGCCCAGTCTCTCTTGTCTTCTCTAACCTAGAGACATAAGACGCTGCAACTACGCTATAAACGGAAACACGCTCAACAGGGCTGAGAAATCATCACAATGACCTTTTCTTGAAGGGGGTAAATCTGAGAAATCACATGTAACTTGTAACGTCCCGATTTTCAAGTTTTATAATTATTCAGTATTTAAGTGTTTGTATTTTATTGGAGGGTCTAGAGAGGGAAATAAAATAATCTGAGACCATAGTCATGCTCTACGCTATCGTAAGAAGCCATGGTTAAATTTTGGTCGAAAATTCAGACAAAGCCCGGTCTGCGTTTTTCACTGACAGTATGATTTTACTGCTCAGACGACCTAATTTTGACTCGTGAACGAAACAGTTAGGTTTTATATTTTATTTCCCACGATATTGGTTATTTTGAAAATTTTCAAAATAAATAAGTCGTTATACGTTATTTGGGCGTAAAACCTAAATCGGGTGAACAACGGAGCAGAATACGAGATTTCAGTGACCCGCTTCGGATAAGGTTGAAGTCACATCACCTAGGAAGGTGTGCCATGACTCATCACTGTAATGATGACGTTTAGAAAATATCTGGACGAGAAATTACCAAAATGCCCTTGATCTTTTAACAAAATTACCAAAATACCCTTCTACTTAATTACAAGTTTGCCATCCTTGTAAAAATATCTAATTCTCACCCTTATCCCACCTAAGGCCTACCGCCAACCTTTCTTCTCCCCCCATCCTCACTTTCTCTTCTTTCTCCCTTATTTTCTTCATGAAGCTCCATTGATAAAGCTTAGAAAACTTGGAGTTTTGAGTGATTTAAGCTAGTTTTCTTCAAGGAATAACATCTAGGAGGTAAAGACTCTCCTCTAGCTCTCTCAATCTCTCTTTTCATCTCTTCAAGTTCATGATTCATGGTGGTTTGAGTTTTGAAGCTTAAACTTTAAAAATCCCTAGAAAATTGTAAAAAAATCCTTTTAATACCAAACCAATTTCTTTGGTCTAGGTTCATGACATCCTTTCATGATCCAAGAGCTTGGAGCCAAGAAATGCCTCTAATCCATATGGGTATATGAGGGTCGAAACCTTCACTTAGTGGGGGAGTAGGTTTTTGGTTGGATTTTGGGTATTTTAAGCTTGATTCTAGTGTTATCATACCTAGGTGGTATAGAATCCAAGAGATGAGAACTTTTGAAGCTCTCTAGCCATGTTTTCTAGCTATATGGCCGAACCTCTAATTTGGGGAAAACATGAAATTTTGATTCAAGTTGCAAAATTGAGACTTGATTTGGTGTTAAGGATACTTAAGGATCCTTACTCCTAGAGATAGGAATTTTTAGACATCCCTAGCTATTTTTGGCACCCTATGGCCGAACCTATCTCCTAAGGGATTAGAGAAATTTATGTTGTTAATTGTTAATGATTGGATTAGTTGTGTGTTTGTAGTTGTTATCGGGCGATCGGACGACTTGCGGATCGATCGGACGATTTATCGCTCTTTGGGAACTCCTAGAGGTAAGGGGTTATAACCTGAGGAATTCAATTTCCGACGGCTGTATACTGTCTATGATGTGTGTTTGGTGGAAATTGTGTAGTGGTGCGTAATATAAATTGTTTCGTGGAGCGGTTTATTTATTGCTTAATTATATCTGCTTATGCTTGTTTTTGCTTAAGTATATTTGATTGCATTTTATTATGCTCAAGCATGTTGGATTATGCCTATGTATGCTTAATGTGGTATGGCGATTGAATAGTGATTGGTAGCACGCTAAGGAACGTAACATCGGTTAGAATTCATAATGGTGTAAAGTTAAAAACTTCAATAAGCTTGGAAAGTTGGATAAGAAAATGAAAAGATTTAAGTTTGAGGGTTTTTGGAAATAAAAAGGAAACAAATGGCTTTTTAGAATAAAGGAGAATGAAAAGATTTACTTTATTAAGGATAAGTTAACTTGAAGAGTAAAATGGAAAGAGATTGACTTTAATTGAGAAAAACAAGGTTTTGAGGTGAAAAGTGTTTTTTAGAGACATGAGTAGTTGTTAAAGTGATAAAGGGAACCATTTCAAGCAAAAGTGCTTTTAAAAACATCGTTTCAAAATAAATCGTTTTATTCAAGAAAAAGGGTTTTACGAACTGTATTTCGAAGTTTTGTGTTTTACCAAAATCCTTCGATAAGGAAAAAGGTGGTCTTTAACCATGTGACGTTTAGTTTTGGAAAACCTATCTCGAAGGCCTTGTGTATAAGCTTTGGAGATTTGGGTTTTGGTTATGAGTTTTCAAAAGAGAAATGTGGTTTTGGTTTGGAAACTGGAAACCGAGACGTCGGGGTTCTAGGATTCTGTAAAACACGAAGATCAAGGATATGTGTTAGTGTGTTGGTCCTATAAGCTGGTGGACATTCTTTGTGGTCCTGTGGGCTTGTGGACGTGTTTTATGCTTTGGAATCCAAAATTCTAAACTGGTGCATCGGTTAGGGATTTTTGGGTTTGAGCTGTGGGTATTGCGTGTCCTTTTTGAGTTTTGGACTGAGTGTTCAGCTTTTGAGAAAATATTGAAAAGACTTGAGAGTCTAAAAGATGTGGAGGTTGGTAGCTTTGAGCTTCAACGAGGAAATAATTATACGACACGGAAAAACATACGAAAACAAAAGATTTTCTCATGCATTTGGTTTTGGCAGACGTGCCATGGGATGGGGGACCTTGAGCCCTATGATGACTTTAAGTCATCGTGTGTCATTGTACCTTGATGGACAATGAATAAAATCCATATAATGTGAAGCATTTGTACAGTGTGATATGGTAATGAAATCCATGTAAAGTGAAGCGCTATGCCTTGTGTGGATAGTGTGATATGGGTGTGATATGGTAATGAAATCCATGTAAAGTGAAGCGCTATGCCGTGTGTGGATAGTGTGATATGGTACTGAAGTCCATGTAATGTGAAGCGTTATGCCTGGATTGGACAACGTGACATGGTAAATAAATCCATATAATGTGAACGCTACGCCCTGTGTTGGATCGCGTGATATGGTATTGAAATCCATGGTAATGACATCCCTATAATGTGAAACATTGTACCCTGTGTTGGTCAGTGTGATATGGTAAATATGGTGTGTCTTGATTGGCAATCGAGTCTGATCAACTCATTCATTTGGTGATGGGATTTCCGGAAATTAAGAATCGAATGCTAGATGGTAAATTGGAAGTGTCATGCATATGTTTTGAAAATGGCGCTGACTGTTGGGTATGACCCTGGATTTATCTGTGTTGTCATGATATTCTGTGCAATGTCTAGCATGTTTAATAACTGTGGTTGATATACCTATATGCATTTGCTGTTTGTGCTTTAAATATGCAGTTGTTGTATTTTGAGTTCATATATTGGTGTCTCACCCTTGCCTGTACGTGTTGGACACCTTGTTGTGTTTTTGGATGCACGTACAGATATTTGTTAGCAGTCCTCTGGATCGTTATAGCTCAAGTACTGAAGATTGATGACGAAAAGGTGTGGAATGGTGACGATGAGAAGCTGTTCTTTTGGTACGATTGGTGTCGGGGTAGTACACTTTGTCATCTGTAGGTTTCTTTTGTCAGACCAGCTTAGGTTTATTTTGCGGTAATTACTTTTGGATGAGTCTGTTATCGACTCCTGATGGCCGTGGGATAGACTGATAGATTTTAATGGATGATGTTTACCTATATAGATATGAGTATACATATGTATATTTGTGAGTTATGCTAATGTTATCGTGAGTATGTGTTTTTTAATATTATAAAAAGAAAAAATTCTATCACGATTTTCATAGTAAGTAATATATAAGTAAAGAAAAGCTTTTTTCGAAAGCGAACTGGCAAATCCTTTTTCCTACTTAATAGTGTTTAGGGTTACGAAAGTGACACCCGATGATGGGGTGTTACATAACTTGCATAAGAATCGATTTAAGGTAGAAGTAGAAGCTAAGAATGGTTGTTATAGCTAGAATCGATTTCAAGTGGAGGAATCACTTTCTCAACTAAGATCCAAACATCCTCCAAACCCAATAAAATCACGGCTGACCATTGCGAACGCGCGTTGGACGTTGCTCAACATAGAACCAAACAAGCAAAAAGTTGGTTGGATTTTCTCATAATCAAGATCTTGTTGGGTCATTAAACAGCATGGAAGTCATTTTTTCTCATGTCATGAAACATTTCATGCCATAGAAAAAAGTTTTTTGTTCGAATTTTATGTATTCATGAATTTTCTTTGGAGCACGCCAAACAGCTCTAAACCCACCTTAGTACTTGTGATAAAAGTAAGTAAAATTGACACTTATCAACTTGTTGATGGGCCACTCTAGAAAGGTGACTTCTGTGGTGCACCAAACTTTTATGGGCCACTCTAGAAAGGCTTGAACGTACGTTCTCACTTATGGATATAAGTCTAAAACGTTCTCACATCAAGTATCATAAAGGCATCTGGGACCAATTTTCTATATAAAAATTAATATATATGAATAAGATCGATTGAGAAGTCAAATATATAGTACGTAACATAACATGCTGATGTTTTGCGCAACTGCTCTTACTTATTATAGGCACCAATACCACCCTGAAATAAATAAGTAAATATACACTATAGAGTTTGTAGCTAGGTTAAATGGATGTCGCAGTATTGGTAGTTCCGAATCTTCGGATATATATTAATTAGTATGCTGCCTCTGTGGCCAGCATTGATAATTGATATAGGTGAAATGGCCATTGTCTTTGATAGGTCACTCTCGCATGCTATTATTTGTCATATTTCACATGAAGAATTTAACCCTTTCCACAAATCAAAGTGAACGGATAATGCATGGTATAGAGAAACAATTGCTAAGCCCCCTCAACCCAAGGCATCGTTATGGGCACCACGCCTTGGCTCAAAAATGGAAAGCTCACATATGAAAAATCCAAAATGTAGTACTCAGTATTATTAAAATAAAAAATGGTCCCATTTAATTAATTCAGTAATAACACCTAGTGCTAGGCTCCCTGCACCTTCGGGAGGGAACGGAAGGCAGAAAACCAAAAAGTCATCGTTTTAGTAATTTTGACGTAAGGTGGATGCCTTGTGTGATGAAGATCACGTGTTCAAGTCCTGGAAACAGTCTCCCTGCTTGGGGGTAAGGCTGGGATTAATCTCCTCTAAAGCGAGTAAAAGTGTAAAGTGAAAAAGTAATAGTGTATTCACCATCGATTAATTAAAGTGCATTGAAATCTTAACTCACTTTAGCTAATCAAAGTGGATACACTCTTATTTTCTTACTTTACACTTTTCTTCACTTTAAAAGTTCGTTTCATCCGTAAGGCTATATACTTCTGCCATCCCCAAATCCCATACCTGGTCTGTCTTTTAGTAAATTTGATGCACTCAAGCAGTAGACATTGAAATGGGGGTGAGTCTTTTGACCATTCTAATTATCTATCCATACTACTCATTAATTAATCACAATTTTAAGTAAACAAAAATCAAATCATAGTTAATTAATAAGGAATGTAGATAGAAAAATTAGAGTGCCAATAGTTTCACCCTTGAAATGGATCGCATCAGTTTGATAAATTGACAGTTGGAGAAGAGACACCAATAAGTTGAGTGGACTTCGGCTCTATTTAAGTCACTCAGTAGTCATTGTTGGAGGCTAACTGCATTAGCCACATTTTTAGAACTAGAAGAGTCATTGGTATGGCTTTTCCAATGTAGTTATCCCCTCTCACATTATTAGCATACATGTATAGTACTAGACTAGAGAAGAATAGATGACTGAAACATGTTAGTTATCTCAAAGGAATTATGTAATCAGGTATATTGCCATGTCTTAATTTCATTTCTGGCCCCATTCTTTCTTCTATATCTAGTATAAGGAGGTGCTTGAAGACTAGAGAATGGTGATTGAAGAACTCGGTTTGAATCATGTCATAAATCTTCATGGCAAATTGGAAGTGCTTGTTTGGATTGGTGAAAAGGCTATTCACTTCTGAGTCAAAGGAAAAAGTAAGAGACTGCTTTTATACAGTAACAATAATCATCTAACAGTAGTACAATATAAATTTGGTTAATATTTCTTTTCTGTGATCTCAGAAGCCAAAGAAATGGAGGTGGAGTCTTGGAAGGTGTAAGTTGAAAAAGCATCCCACAATTACAGCTACAAATAGAACATTAATAGAAGCAAAAGCTGAGCAGAGAAAGCATGCTTTGACTGTGGCTATTGCAACAGCAGCTGCTGCAGAAGCTGCAGTTGCAGCTGCCAATGCTGCTGCTGAGGTTGTCAGGCTAACAGGTGCATCTTGTTCTTATTCATATCTGTCTAAGGGAGATCGAAACTTGGCTGCCATCAAGATTCAAAGCGCATATCGTGCACATCTTGTGAGCTTCCTCAGTACTTGGTTCTTCATCTGTAATGAATTAATCAAACTGAATTGTCAATATGGTTTCAAATTGTAAATTTTCAGCTTGCAGATATTTACATAGGGAAAATAAACAAGCAAGCTCTAGATGTTAAGAATAAATCCATTTAACCTTGGATGAAGTCATTCTATGCATTCCTGTCAGTAACATAATTGTCCATTTAGGTAAGATGAGATGGATGAATTGCATAAAAAGAAAAATGGTAAATGTGTCAGTATATTAGCCAGACCTTTGATTCCACATAAAATACTAACATTCTATCATATTCTAGTGCAGATTAGCCTTTACTGTTCAAGAAGATTGCAATCAAATTTCAGTTGAATAATATAACAAAATACTATAATAATCTGTCATTTGTAAATGCACCTTATTTACTTTTTGTTCCTAATGTTCCTTCACTTGGACTGAGAATTTGTGTTGTGAATTTGAGTTCTAATCAATTTGATTCTCTATTCTCAAATGTACTAAGTTGATTGTCTGAGTGAACTTGCACAAACTGTCGACACAGAAGTATTTAGACAAATTTAAACTCACTTGAAGTTGAACTCTAAACTGGGAATGAGACAGGCTATAAAGGCATTAAGAGCACTGAAGGGAGTTGTAAGACTGCAAGCTATAGTTCGTGGCCGAGCTGTGAGACGTCAATTGTCCAGCACTTTGAAGAAATTGCCCTCCAATGCAAGGAAGCAAGTAGAAATTCAGGAAAGAAGCAATCATAGTGAAGAAGAAAGCTACAAAAATGACATGATCAAGCAGTTTCCAAAGCAAAAGAAGAAGTTGGAAGAGAAGGAAATGAAGGTAATTATGTAACAATTTTATGTAGTATATATGTTATGAGCGGTATTATTTTAACAATTGATTTGGACAACTTCTCGCAACACCTAATAATTTTATGCACAATGTATGCATACTTTGCTCGTAAACTATCAAGTGTCGCGAGAAATTATCCGAATCAATTGTTCAAATCACATTTTTTATATATTATTAGTAAATGGGACAAGTAACCTTGTGAGGATCAAGAAATTAGCAAGAGTCAGATTTCTATTGCTGTATTCCCTTATAGTGCTTCGATTGCTAGTTTAGGAGATCTCCCCCATCCTCTCTCCCAAACTTAAGGAACTAGGTAGCTAGCTGCATAGTTTTGACATCATAAGCCAGTAAGTAAAATATGCATGGAGGTTGAGCAAATATTCCCTTGTCTAATCCATTTAATAATTTAGTTACAGAATGAATACTGTAGTCAAAGAGCGTGGGATTGCAGCTTGCACTCAAGAGAAGACATTGAAGCCATATGGTTAAGAAAGCAAGAGGCCATTGTCAAAAGAGAGCGCATGAAGCAGTACTCTTGTCCACACTGGTTAATCTCATTGATTTAAACCAGCAGTACTCTTATTGTTGTTGCTTAGTATTGTTACTTATGAGAAAGAGAAAATAATTAAAGGGCGAACCGATGCACGAAGCTCCTACTTGGTGGGGTCTGGGGATAGATGTATGCAACCTTATCCGTACAAGTGGAGAGATTGTTTTCAGGATTAACTCGTGACCTCCAGGTCACAAGGTAACAACTTTACTGTTGCGCCAAAGCCCATCCTCTAGAGAGAGAAATATTATTAAAGCAAAATAAAATAAAATGTCAAGTCATTCGTAAAATCAACCTACCATTTCAAACTGTGCAAGCCACTAACACTCATTATTCTCTTTCTCATGAAAAGTACAACTGAGAATTGCAATGTAATTTATATTTTCTAGGAGATAACAATTCCCCAAATGGTGGAAGAATCTGTTCCCAATAAGGAACTTGGCAGAGAGAGCAGCCGTAGTCTAGGACAATGGCTGCATAAAGAGAGAGCAGCTCTTCCTTCAGACTTAATCACCAAGGAATTGCATGGTACAAAACAAGTTGCACAGAGGAATCTGAAAAAAGAAGATTTGCAAGAAGAAGGACTGAGTTCACAAATTTCAATCCCAAGGAAATCATTTTCTCATGCAAAGAAAAGTTGTGTTGTAGATAACAGTTCAATGCCAAATTCTCCAGTTTTTCCCACTTACATGGCTGTGACAGAATCCACTAAAGCAAAGGCAAGGTCATTGAGCACACCAAGACAAAGAACAAGATCTTTGGATGTATGCTCCAATCAGAGTGTTCCTCAGAAGGAGGGAATACCCTTCTGGTCTTCTTATTATGGTGCAATTACCAGCACCAATGAAATTGAAAACATTGAAGCTTCTCATCAGAGATATATGCCAGAGTGAAAATTGCCATTAGCTCATTACTATAATTAGAAGATGCTGAATATGGTCTGCATGAATTGCCTAATTCATCAGAAGGGTGCAGGCGCAAAGTTACTAGGCTCATTTCATGTTTGGTCCTTCACATTTTAAAAATCTTCAGAGTTCAGGAACATATGAAGGAATGAAGGGCTTTCTTGAAGAAAAATTTTCTTCCTGGTTTTGAAGATGAGCAATGTCTACTGGGTACATATATATTATGTATGTATCTAACATGGTATATATATGTTATTCTATATCTTTCCCTATTGCTATTCTTCATTTATTTAGTTGAGTTTGCTGTCTAGTGCCTAGAAAGAATTTCAGCTGATAATCTGCTACAAAATTTATGAATTGTATTGAAGAATTTTGATTTGAAATTTCCATCACACCCAGAAATCTTTTATTTTGGAAATCTGGAAGCAAATCAATGGAGAGTTGTTTTTGCTACTATCTAGGAAACATCTTGATGATTATACAATTGGGATCTCTTAACATTGCAATTCCTGACAATAATAATTTATATCGGAATCAATTTGTTTAGGATTTACTCGGACTAATAGAATCGAAATGAGTTTCGGAAACGAGAGAAAACACATAGGCTAATTGACCGAACTAATCTATTTTTAGAAACTATTTATCAATATAATTTTGTTTTGAAACTATTTATTAAACTAACCCACTTTTTACTAACGTAGCATTTTTTATTATTTTTTTGACACCAAAGACGCTACTTTGACTAGCGTTTTTAGAAAACGCTACTGTCAGTAGTGTTTTTACCAGATTGTGTCACGTGGCAAAATCCGATAAAAATGTAAAAAAATTTAAAAATTTTACGTTTGGCCGACGCTAGAGATGTCACTCGTCTAAGACGAGTGAAGAAATATTCACCCGTTTGACATATTTCTTCACCCGTCTGAAGTTGAAGATCTTCATCAGATCAGACAGGTGAAGAAATGTTCACCCTCAGACAGGTGAAGAAATGTATCAGACAGGTGAACATTTCTTCACCCGTCTGACAGTCACCCGTCTGATACCCGTCTGATCTGATGAAGATCTTCAGCTTCAAACGGGTGAAGAAATATATCATATGGGTGAATATTTCTTATCAGACGGGTGACACGTCTAGCGTCGGCCCGTAAATTTTCTAATTTTTTTTTTACATTTTTACCAGATTTTGTCACGTGACACAATCTGGTAAAAACGCTATTGACAGTAGCGTTTTCCAAAAACGCTAGTCAAAGTAGAGTCTTTGGTGTCAGAAAAAAATAATAAAAAAATGCCAGGTTGGCAAAAAGTGGGTTAGTTTGATAAATAGTTCAAAACAAGGTTATATTGGTAAATAGTTTTTAAAAATAGGTTAGTTTGGTCAATTAGCCAAACACATAAGTGAAGAGGAAAGGAAAATCAGCAAAGTAGATTTACATAGTGTTTGAGTGTTTGGTCGGTGGGGAATGAAGGGTATGCGAGAGATTTTTTAAACTTTGCATGTTGAGTTAAATTTCTTGGAAGGGAGGAGAATGGAGGGAGCAAAATCTCCCCTCAAATCAATTTTGACTCCCCTCCAATATTGGGGGATTTGGAAGGGACGGAAAGATTTTAAAACATTTTTAATGAATTAACTAAAATATCTTAACTTATATATTTTAAAATCTAAAATTATAAATCAACATGTGGTTGGTCTGAGTGGTAATGAGCTCGGAAAGCAAGTGGTCAGGGAAAAAATTTAAAATTATAAAGGTATAAAAATAAAGAGTTTAATTTCTATGCACTGTCAGTGTAAACTTTTTTTACATTGACAATCAATCAAAAATCATGGTATATATGACTTTTAAGGTAGTTAGGATAAGAGTCAAACACTTTAACTTATGTGACAAATTCTGATTCGTTATCTGTGTAAAAAACCTTTACACTGACAGTGTATACCAATTAAATCCAAAAATAAAATAGTTTTAAAATCTTCTTCTTCCGCTTGTAAATCACATATAAATAGTGTTACTTCCCCTCTTTTTCACTAAAATCTCTTCCCCCTCTCCTCCTTTCAACCAAATACATTATCTAACTAAAATTCCAGCTCTCCCTTTCTCTCCTCTTCCCTCCATTAAAATCCCTTTCTTCCTCCTCCTTTGAACCAACCGTGGCTTATGTTACAGGTTTAGTCGTTTACTTAGGGATTTTATTCTTAAAAATGAGTAACAGTCACTTACAAAATTCATTGTGGTGTGGCTCTTGGTTATGCCTATTATTCTCATTCGACCTACAACCATTCTTCTTCTTCTTTTATGTTTTTTTAAAAATGTTTAAAAAGGGCGGAGGTGGACCCATTAGAGGTTGGGACACGCCCCATGTTAATTTTGCCAAGATCTTATAATAGTATTTATATGATCTACCAATGAAAGATGTTGGTTTTTTTTTTTTTTTTTTTGTGATTGAAGAATATTTTTAATCGATAATCGGAGACTAATCAATTTCTTGTGAGACGTATAGATCACCAAAATGAGTTTTGACTCTCCAACAAAGCCTTTTCAATACATACTGCAAGAATCGAACATGTGGCAATATGTTTATAAAGAAATCCAATTATTTATCAACTATGTAGAGTTTTGAGGATGCATTTAAGATTTTGAGCATGTGGGCTTATTAGGTGGGGTTGTTTTGTATTAATTGAAGTAAATTATACTTCACTGCCTTAAAATTTATCAAAATAACAGTAAATCTAAACTCGATCATAATTACACTTTACCTCATTTTTTAATGTTGACTAACCATTAACTTAATACCATTAGGTTATTAAAAATAAAAATTCTTATAATTAATTATTCGATATTTCTATAGTGAAAAAAGTTTTTAAAGATTAATCTTAGACTTTGTTTTTACATTATAAAGACTTTTAAATATGAAAATGAAATATAAAATTTGAAAATATTATAAAAAGCAATATAATTATATAAGTATTTATTTTATTCAGTTTATTATATACATATATTACATTAACATTTTTTAAGTATATAATAACAAATGATGGATATATATAAAGTATACATGTGTATATTTCTCTATTATTTTCTTGTTTTTTATTTTTTTTATTCATTTGTTTCAACAACTTTTAAACCAATATCACACACGTGAGAGGTATAATTGTAAGATAATATTTATTGAATAATTTTGGGTGGCAAACAAATTGCACTTGCCCCAATTTTTAATGAGTTTAATTGTTATGAATAGTCAGTGTAAAGTTTTTTACACTATCAATCAATTAGAAATTATGGTATGAATGACTTTTAAAGTAATTAGGATAAAAGTTAAACATTTTTTTATGTGATAAGTTATGATTAATTGACAGTATAAAAAATATTTATATTAGTGTATATCAATTTTAAATCCATTTTAATTTATACAGTAGTTGGTCCTGCTTCTTTGGAAGAAGGCATCAACACGTGAGAGGTTCTGAAAAATTAATTTTAGAGTCAATCTCAATGCTGGAGAAGATATTATATATATATACTATAAAATAAGTTAAACTAATATTTTAGTCCCAATAAGTGACATTGATTTTTAATTTTAGTCCCTATACGTAAAATGTTTTCAAATCAGTCCTTATATATACAATTATTTTTAATTTGGTCTTCGTTGTTTATTAATATTTTAACGTCGTTTGTTGTATTTGAACTATAATGACTAAATTGAAAATGATTGTCACGTGTAGGGACTGAATTCAATAACAAAAAATTGAATTCGGTCCCTACACGTGACAATCATTTTCAATTTGGTCCTTACATGTGACAATAACTTTTAATTTGGTCTTTGTTATATGATGGCATTATAATACCAATAGACGACGATGACCAAATTAAAAATAATCATATATATAGGGACTGATTTGAAATTTTTTTACGTATAGGGACTAAATTGAAAATCAATGTCACTTACAGGGACTACCGTATTAGTTTAACCCTATAAAATATTAATACAACTTTTATTTAAAGCTAAAATTTTGTAGTACAAATAAAGCTTCATCCCTGCCTTCCAGGGGAATTATGAAATTATTTGCAATCATAGCCCTAATTTCTTATTAAGCCTATTTGCCTCTGCTAATTCAGATTAATTGAGTATTTGGGCTGTTTATTAGGAAGGAAGAGCCCCCAAAATTTCTCATACTCAGGGCTCTTCTGATTTTCATCAAACATGGCAAACACATAAGTTTCAAGTGGACTTCCAGGCCTTTTTGGAGTTCCTCCCTTCACATGCTGAACCAACTTTGTGTTGTAAGTTCTTGCATTATCAAGTGAAGTTGCTATCCCACCAGATGAAGGCCAACCACTCTCTGATACAACTATGTTCACTGACCCTCCACCTGCTTTCTCCAATGCAGAATAAGTAGCATCCACAATAGCATCAAAAAGGTTCATATAACCAAGTGAACCATCATTCACTACCACTGAAGGAGCTGTGAAAAGAGCAAAATCAAGTCTAATGTCCCTTGTGTTGCTAATATAACTTATGTAAGGGTACACATTAACAAGTAATGGGGAACCATTGTTCACAAGAAATCTTATGACATTATCAAGATATGCTCCTCTATAATTAGACTTGAAGGAGCCCTTTGATGGTGGGGATGATTCTCCCAATGCACCAGTCTCAATGGCAGTGGAAACTTTGATTTGGTTTCCTAGGCCAGCTGCAGAAATGGCTCTTTGGATGTTTTCCATGGCAGGCACTAGAAATTGTGCAAATGAGTCACCAGGCTTTACTTCATTTCCCACAGAAATGTATCTGAATTTGACATTGCCATGGTTTTTGACATTGTCTTGGACCCAACTGTTTGCATTGTCTTGGCTAGCAGCTAGATTTTGGAGTTTGTTATTTGGGATATCTAGCAGAAGCTCAATGTTTGAACCACTTAGAGCTTGGAGGACTCGTTGGTCTGGATCATAGATTCTCATCCTGCGGATGTTGTTTTGGTTATAGAGACCCACAACTTCTTGTGGGGAAGGCAAGTTGTTGCCAACTCTTCCATAACATACACCTGATTGTGCACCTGCATCATATATATGGAACCAAATGGTTACTAGTGATGAATGGACACTACATGGATGTAAATTAAATTACATATATATATGCTCTCAAGAGATGAGTTACACAATAACTTGTTTAATTTTTTAAGCATTAAATACATGGATATCTAAAGTTCTTAACTGCTGGCTATATTTCTATCACAAATTGTCACATGATAAAAAAAAAATTTAGTATGAACTTATTATCAAAGGTATTCAAATCCAAACATTTGACGTGTGTAAAGTCATTTTTTAGACATATATGATTTTTTTATACGATTCAAAATATCTTTATATATCTAAAAAAATTAATTGACTTAACCGTCAATAATAAAATGTTCCGAGTCAATAATATTTGTTTTGCATCATTCTGTAAATAATATGGGAGTCGAAGTTTAGGTTTGTAATCGTAATTGAGGTTGTAATGCGATGATTTTGGTATACTTCGAAATCGTATCGCGCGGCTGCATCAGCCACATATATTATTACGCAATTTTTCGCAATAATAATAAATGCAACATAACCGTAATTAGAATCATATATAATTTAAAACTTTGATAATGATATTAACAAGTTTAGATTAGTGTTGACTTAAAGTCAGCCATAAAGACCATTCTACGAGGCAATGAATACTTATTTGAACCACACATACTGAAAAGCATTTTACATGTTAGATTCAAATGAAATCACCACGCAACTTCGGCTGTGTATAGATTGCGGAGTTTAGAAAGTTTTTTGTGAAAAACCGCAAAAAATGTAAGAATTTCAAAATTTTGTTATCATATTTTGGAAATACAGAAAACTTTACTATTAAAACACACATCACTTAATATACGGATATAAACACACATGCATTTTAACGTGTTTTCGAATATGTGTGTGTGTGTCTGTGAAACCAGGTAAAGGGAAGACAACAACAATTCAACTGACAATACAATTCTAGCAACCTAATATGATACAAATTAAAAGTGTGGAACAAAGTCAGTTCTCTCAGAATTAAACAATAATGCGAGTTTCTTAAGAACTAACTAGAAAATTAATCATAATATCATGATGTACTTCAACAAACACTTGTGTACGTATCCGTGAGTGCATCAGAGAGATAGATCAGAGGGAAGATAGAGAAAGAGAGATGAAGCAACCTGCCATGCCTGTGCTAGCAATTAATAGCACAAACAGGAGAATTATACAAGTCATGGGAGAACTTTTTCTAGTTGAATGTGATAGAGCCATTTGAGAGAGAAGGAGAAAAATGGTTAAGGAAGGAAGCACTAATAATAAGGATATGGCAACTATGGCTCCAAATCTAGTTCGTTTATATAGACAGAAACAAGGCTTGTCCGTGAGATTTTTCTACAATTAATTTCAGTTTTCACCATATATATGGATTTATATATATCTAAGGTGCTGCCTCGCTACTTGTGTATTGGAAAATATATAGACATCACATATCAATACGAGTCTGTGGGTTGATTAAAATATTTCGTATTTTGAAATAAAGTAATTAAACATAACATATGTAGATAGAATGTCAGATTTAATTCTACAAATAATAGATCTTTTATTTATTTATTTATTTACCAATCATCTTGAGTTACAACTGATACAAGTCTCTCTCTTTCCTTCTGAAAAGTCATCATAGTTTGTTCTATGTCCACTGGGGTCCAAGACATTTAATCCGTTAATTACATGGAAGTTTCCCCATCATATATATGTTTGGCTTCATTTGCATTCATTTATACCAGTTTTGTGTGGTTTGTCAAGGTTAAGTGTGCGAGTCCAAGTCTCATACAATGAATCGGTTATGGATTAGATGATGTATAAGTAGTTAATCACCAAGCGGTAATTACTACTATTATTGACCAAGTACAGTTGTCATTGGGTACGGTGTTACATCTAGAAAAACGTTTTTGGTACGATTAGTAAGGATACATGTACAGATATCATATACTGGTTGAATGTGTGTTTGGATCGATATTCATAAATCAGTAATACTTAATAGAACGAAAATAAATTCTTTAAATGCATACGGATGTTTATGGTTGGTTGATTTCTTTGCTTTCAATATTCAACTCTTCCATTTTTCCACACCTATCTTTCAATCTTCCATTTAATAATAAAGAATAATTTTTTTTTATTGGGAGTACCTATAACAAATTTCCTTACCATGCCAAATCTTTTTAAATCAAAGTAATTTTTTATGGCATTTAAGCTGTTCATTTTGAAGAAATATTCCTCAAATAATTTCTCAAATTCTGGGTTTTCTGATCTTCACAAATATGGCAAACACATGGTATTTTCTGTTTAAGCAAGTGGGAGATCATTGACACGAAAGTTGAATCGTCAATGAAAAGAGCACACTCAAGACAATGTCCATTTTTGTTGTAAACGTAACTGAAAAAGACAGAAAGGGTACACACTAACAAGCAGCGCTGAGCCATCGCTTACTAAAAACAAGGCTTGTCGGTGAGATTTTTCTACAATTCTACGGCGTCAATCACTCAAACGGCTGCTAACCTGTTTTGACCTTGTATCAAATAGATAGGATTAAACTGTTTTAAAGTGAGCTTAAATAAAATGTGGGTAAGTAAAAGTATATTCACCTTTAATTAGGTAAATTATATTAAGATTTTAATTCACTTTAATTAATCAAGAGTTAATGTCCTCATACTTTAACATTTTATACTAAAGGGTCATACTAACGAGTGTCCTAAAGACAACACTCTTTAAGAAAATAAAAAAAATAATTTTTCATTGGAAAACCAAGTATAGCAACTCTTTAAATATTAAATACATCAAATTATAATGCAAAACTTCTTTTTTTTGCTTTCTTAACGAATGTCCATTTTCCTATACTAAAACTTACTTTAAAGGAACTTTAATTTATCCGAGTAAGTAAGGGGCTGCGTAGCTTCTTGAGTACAGGGAAATATATCGACATCAAATTTTGATATAAGTGAGTCAATATTAAGGCTAATTGACCAAATTAATTCATTTTTAAAAATTATTTATCAATATAATCTTATTTTGAAATTATTTATCAAACTAACTCAGTTTTCGTCAACGTGACATTTTTTATTATTTTTTTTTGACACTAAAGACGCTACTTTGACTAGCGTTTTTAGAAAACGCTACTGTCAATAGCGTTTTTATCAGATTATGCCACGTGGCAAAATCTGGTACAAATGTAAAAAAATTAAAAAAATTTACGTTTAGCGTCGGCCACAGGTGAAGAAATATTTCTTCACCCGTCTAAAGCGGAAGATCTTCAGATCAGACAGGTGAAGAAATGTATCAGACGGGTGAACATTTCTTCACCTATCTGATAGTCATCAGACAGTTGAATCAGCCGTCTGATACCCATCTGACAGTCATCAGACGGGTGAAGATCTTCACCCTGGGACGGGTGAATATTTCTTCACCTGTCTGAGAGTCATCAGACGGGTTCACCCGTCTGATAGTCCTCAGACGGGTGAAGATCTTCATCCTCAGACGGGTGAAGAAATGTATCAGACAGGTGAACATTTCTTCACCCTCTGATACCCGTCTGATCTGATGAAGATCTTCAGCTTCAGACGGGTGAAGAAATATATCATACGGGTGAACATTTCTTCACCCGTCTGATAGACAACAGACGGGTGACACGTCTAGCGTCGGCCTTTAGCTTAAAATTTTTAATTTTTTTGTTTTTTTTTTTACATTTTTACTAGATTTTGCCACGTGGCACAATCTGGTAAAAACGCTACTGACAGTAGCGTTGGTGTCAGAAAAAAATAATAAAAAATGTCAAGTTGGCAAAAAGTGGGTTAGTTTAGTAAATAGTTTCAAAACAAGGTTATATTAGTAAATAATTTTTAAAAATAGGTTAGTTTGTTCAATTAGCCCAATATTAAAGATTTCATATTTCAAAATAGAGTAAACATGTATCAAAAAATGTCAATTGTCAAAACTCAAATCTAATTCTACAAATAATAGAGTTGTTATTATTTAGGCAAAATAGGTTGATTGATTATATACATTAATTTATTTAAATTTTCACATCGATCCTATAGGTTTTATTTTTTTAAATTGGTTCTACACGTTATATTCCATTTTCACATTAGTTATTTCTGTCAATTTCGACCTAATGCCATCAGTTTTGACCTGACGTGGCATTGATATTAGTCCTACACATGGCTTTTGATCTGATGCCATAAGGTCTAAATTGACGGAAATGACTAATATGAAAATGAAACATAACGTGTAAAATCAATTTGAAAAAAATAAAACTTATGGGACCGATGTAAAAATTTAAATAAACGTATAAGACCTGACCTATTTTGCCTATTATTTATCATTTTCACGTACAAGACTCTCTCTTTCCTTTTGCAGTTTGAATAGTCATTAGAGGTGAGAATAGGTCAGGCTGCTCGTCAGGAGCCTATGACCTAGCATATTTAAGGCAATGGGCCTAGTCTGGCCTATTCTATTTAACAAAAAGATCAAGTCAAGGCTTTTTAAAAAGCCTATATAGCTAAAGAGGCCATACTAAGGCCTTCAAAAAAGCCTATTAGGCCGGCCTATTTAACAAACATATATAATATATATACAATTTAATATATAATATTATAATATATTACTTATAATATTTATAACATTTGAAAGTAAAGGCCTATTGATCCATTTAAATGTAGAGGTCTACTTGTATATTTATTTGCAAATGCCTAACAATCTATTTATTAGTATAGGTCTACCAACTTCTTTATCATTAGAGGCTTACACGTTTATTTACAAGTGAAAGCCTATGACCTATTTATAGATAGAGACATATTTAAAGGTCTTGTGGTAAAATATGCTTTTATAAATAGGTTTCTAGGCCAGACCAAGCTTTGAAGCAGGTCAGGTTAAACCTTAAAAATTGACCTATATCAGAATAATAGGTCAGGCTCAGACCTTGAGATTGGAATACAGGTCAGGTTCAGGCCTGTCAAGACCTATTTCGACCTAGCTTATTTCCACCCCTAATAATAGTCATCATAGTTTGTTCTATGTCCACTTGTGTTCAGGACGTTTAATCTCTTAATTACAAGGAAGTTCCCTACCCTACCAACGAGGCAACATGAACCTCGGAAAATGGTTGGTCATATGTTCGGCTTCATTTCCATTCATTCATCCAAGTTTTGTGCGGTTAATCAAGGTTAATTGTACAAGTAGAAGTCACACAATGAATTAGTTACAGATTAGATTATGTATATATATAGTTAATCACCAAGCGGTAATTATCACTCTCTCTGGTATCTATTATAAACAAAATTTAAATGGAATACACATATTAAGAAAGTTGGTTAATCTCATTTAATGTTGTTAAAAAATCAAGTATATTACCTAAAGTAACCTTCATAAAAAACTTCAATTTTTATTAAATACATCCCGCATTGAGTTATTGGAAAACAAAATTGGTATTAAATGAAGGGTATTTTAGGAACAATATCATTAAAGATGATGAAAGTAGTTGAAATTTGCTTATATATTTGATCCAAAATTTTGAAATTTTTTTGCTTATAATAGTGATGGGAGGGAGTATTATTGAGTCATTGACCAAGTAGTTCGTTTGCATTGAGAAATAATAATAAATAAATAAAAAAAAAGAATGCCACGTGGTCAGCAATATATTCTATTCAATCTAAAAAGGGAAAAACAAAACACAAGCAAAAAACCTATTCTGGAATTCCTCAAAATCCACTTTCAAGCATATCAATATACAAAAATGTTTTAGGACAACATCTAGGGAGGGAAGAACGTGTTTTAATATTTTACAATTTTATATGGAAAATACAATGACGCAATTAACAGGGGTTACTTAGGACAACATTAACCATTTGGGAATTTTAGGATAGACATTACAGTTGATCAGAAAATGGAACTACTACTCTACCATTCAATTGCAGAAAATAAAGCAATTAAATAATGCAGTTTTGCATTTCTTTATTATTGCAAAAGCTAAAATAAATATCAAATTTGCATACACAATAGCAGCTT
The DNA here is from genome assembly GCA_039655645.1 of Ammopiptanthus mongolicus. Lineage (NCBI taxonomy): Eukaryota > Viridiplantae > Streptophyta > Magnoliopsida > Fabales > Fabaceae > Ammopiptanthus > Ammopiptanthus mongolicus. The sequence continues at coordinate 9,002,298 of CM077351.1, read as the reverse complement.
CTGACCTTCCTAACCAGCCATTGGTTTTGCGCAACTTATATAAACATGAAAAACCAGACACCAAATGCACAGAACAGGAACAAGTAAGAGAATCAAAATGACATCCAAACCAACATTGCACCTGACCTTGAGGGAAACAAATATCTCAAAAGTGGACTTTAAGGATGCGTTTCCATAATGGAATTTGAAAATTCGAGGTAATTCAATTGTCCCAATTAAATTTTTTTCATTTTGAAATTTTTTTGTTTGAATAGAATAATTAAATTTCTTCGTTTTTAAAATTCTTTGTTTGGATAGAGTATTAAATAAAGGTATAAAAATATAAAAAAATTATTTTTTATCCTATCTAAAAAATATGGCGGCAACCGGTCTGGCAGTCCGGTGACGTCGGCAACCGATCCAGTGGTCCGACAGTCTGACGACATCAGCAACCGGTCCTGCAGTCCGGCGCCGGCGAGCTTCGACGATCCGGTGATCCGACACATGAGATGAGACGAGAATTTCAAATTCTTAGTTTTGAGATGGTATTTCAAATTCCCAAAATTTAGTTTTAAAAAAATACCCCATAAAATCCATTCATTTTTTAAATTCTCCACAATTAATATCCAAACAAGGTATTTTACATTAAGGTATTTTAATTACCCTCTAAAAATACATTACCCCCTTAAGTTACCTCATCTAAACATTTGGATGGGGTATTTCAAAATTCCAAGATATTTAAGATATAAGGCAATTGAATTACTTCATTTGAATTACCTTCATTTTGAAAATACTTTGTTTGGAAAGAGTAATTTGAATTCCTTGTATTTAAAATTCTTTGTTTGGATAAAGCAATTTAATTTTGTTTAATTTTAAAATTTCATTTCACAATATTTATTTTTAAATTTTGAATTTTACTATAAAATGTGATAAAAAAATAAATAATATTAATTTTAAATAACAAATTATTGCAAACAGACATCAATGGTCTAGTGGTTGATCTCCACTCTTTCTCCTTAGAGGTCCAGGGTTCAATTCTTATTTGAAGCTTTTGGACAAAAACAAAAATTATTAAAATTTAAAATTTAAAATATTTTAATAATTACATAATTTTAGAAATAATTAAATTATTAATTATGTTATTATTTATAAAAAATGGTGGCAAGTGGTGGTGGTTGGCGGTAATCGAAGGTCTAGCGGTAGCGGTGGCCGGAGTTGGCAGCTGCGGTGGTCGGAGCTCACTGATGACGGCGGTGGTCGGAGTTCGTCGGGCGGCGATGGCCGAAGCTCAGCGACGACGACAGCGGTCGGAGTTTGCCCGGCGGTGGCGGTCGGAGATCACCGATGGCGGCGGCTATGGTGGTGGCCGGAACTCGGCCGACGGCAGTGGTGGTTGGCGACTGCCGGAGGTGGTGGCCAAATGTGGTGGGAGTGAGAGGAATTTACAAATTCCATCTATCTAGGAGGGGATTTCAAATTCCCTCAATTACACTACAACAAATACCCTATTAAAATTACAAGAATTTCAAATACTTTTTAAAAAAATATCCAAACAACATATTTTGAAGTAAAGTAATTTAATTACCCTATAAAATTACTTTACCCTCTAATAATACTCCATCCAAACACACACTAAAAACAATCATAAGAACAGAACCACCAGACAACGGACCTATGTTTAAAATAGATAAACGAGGACATACATAACACCTTGCATTAGGTGATTGCAATTGCTGGAAATCAGCTAGCTTTAGTTTAGGCATTTATGGATACATGACAAGTTAATCTAACAGAAATACTGATTCAGACATTTTCTTAAATACATTGAAGGCGAGTAAACAAATGCCATTAAACAAAAGAAATTCGAACATTACTCTAAAGCCTAACATAAACTCAAATTCATAAATGTGGCATTCAAGAAGTATATTGAAAGGAAGCAAAATCATAAACTTGAATTGAAATAGTTGGTAAACCGAATCTACCTCGTGGTTTGTGGTGCTAGAAGCAAAAGAATGATACAGCAGAATCTAGTAGTGAGTTATGGTTCTTAGATCAGAGAGCTTGAGCAATTAACACATGAGCATAGGTGGGGGGAAAATGCATCATGCCATTGAACATTGAAGGAAATTTGTGTGAAAATTGAAAGCCAGTATGTGCCCATGAATCTCCTAATAATTAAAACTGAACATATTAGGATTAAATGATTAAACATTTGTAAAAAGAAAAAAGAAATGCAGAGAATGTGGTGTCAGAGTTCATGTTAAGGGGACAGTAACTACATGATATGGCAGTTGTCTCAAGTTAGTGCAGCATTCCTCATCAGGTTTAATGTCACAATCTATGATAATGATTAGTTGATTTATTATGTATAATAATCTTTATTATCAATTGTTTCAATATTCATTTTATTGTTCTGATGCAACTAATATTATAAATTAATAATATAACAAACTGATTATCAATAATATTTGGATGACACATTCCTCATTAAATTTTTAGAATTTCAGATTATTTTATAATTCTTTTTATATTCTAAAATTATTTCAAGTAATTTCCTTTTCACAATTTCAAATTATTTCAAATTACTTTTTTAAATTATTTCTCCCATAATTTCAAACTATTCAGATTCATCCAATAGACCCACAAGCCAAGAATACCTTGAGAATTTGGGATGGGAAAGAGAATTCAAGGCAGTTCATTTACATTGCAGTTCCATAACTGGCAAGTTTCTTTAACAATGAGTACAACAACAATTTCCTAATAGACAACAAGGTTTCTAATAGTTTGCAAAAGCAATCAAATGTCTCTCTTTTGGTAGTGTGATTTTGCAGTACTACACATAATGCAAAGGGCTCACATTAATGCAGCTGAAAATGCCTGCAACTTACAATGCCGTCAGCTCCTTTACAAAAAGCTAAATCACATATAGTCTGCCAAGCATACCATGGAAAGAGATTTGGCCAACTAAATCCATACTGAGCAAGTTTATTTGAAGTCCAATGTTTGAAAGTCTACCAGCTTTTTAAAAGTAAAGTCTTCTCAAGTCCATAACCAATTTGTCACAAACCTCGTCATTTTTAGCCAAATACAGTTCAGCTGCTTCTCTACTATTAAAAGTCTTCCCTTCAATAAAGTAGCTTCCCTCATCTTTCACAATGATTCCATGTTCACAAGCCAAATTTAAGACCTCTGATTCATGGCAAAAGCCCCTTCCAAACTTGATGCCCAGTTCAGCCTTTTTCATTGCTGCTGGTGCTAGTTTATTTTTTACCACTTGCACAGAGACCAGAAGACCCTCTACCTGAAGCAACAGATGTCATGAAGGAGAAGAAAAGAATTAAAACAAGAAAAAAGAGGTGTTTGGGAAGGAATGGGTGAATTGTGCAAGTTTCCACATTTTATTAAACAACAATAAGATACAAAAGTAAATATCATATAAGTGGCAGGATTGAGAAGTCTTCCTCAAGAGAAAGATTTAGTCTACCAGGTTACTCATAGTCCTAACAGTACTTAAAAGTAGGTTTAATTACTCTCTAAGTCCTCAAACTATTTGGAAATTTTTAAATAGGTCCCTGAACTAAAAAAATTTGTAATTAGGTCCCTAAACATCTAAATACTTTGTAATTGGGTCCCTATACTTTAAATGTTTGTAATCGGGTCCCTAAACTTTTAAATAATTTGTAATTAGGTCCCTAGGATAGCAAAACAACCTTGTAATTAGAGCACCCTATAAATCTCCTTCCACGATTCTTGTTTATCTTGGAGGTTAATAGAACCACTGAACCACTCACAATAGCAAAGGTTTTAAAGATGTCTCCTACCCTAGAGACCTAATTACAAATTATTTACAAGTTCAGGAATCCGATTACAAACGTTTAAGTGTAAGGATCCAATTACAAAGTATTTAGAAGTTTACGGACTCACAAATTTTTTTAGTTCAGAGATCTATTTAGAAATTCCCAAATAGTTAGGGGACCTGCAGAGTAATTGAACCTTAAAAGTTCTTAAGAAATCACCTTATCTTCAGTTTTGATCAATCCCATTCTTGAAAGTCTCAAACGAACAGCTGCATAGAATCTCAAGGCATTTCCACCACATGTAACCTCTTCCATAGGTCCACGTCCCTTAACCGATTTTGGTCTAAATCTAACCTGCATATGAATATTGAATGATAAATCCAATGGTTCATTGATATATCTTACAAATAGACATTCAAACAATAAGATGTACAGTCAATCGAGTAATATGGCTCCAACCTGATTAACAAAAATGATAAGAGTTTGGGAATGAGATAATGAATAATGAATTTTCCGAAGTGCTTGAGTCATCATTCGCGATTGCAAATCTTCTTTGGTGCCAACTCCTAATTGATCTAGTTCACGTTTGGGGACAAGGGCAGCAACCTGGAATAACAAAATCATCTTAGATTCATAGGAGAGCAAAACCAAGAGGAAATGATTAAAAGCAATGAAAAAGAATAGCACGAGAGAATAAACAAAGCTAGTCTAAATCCTTGGCTGAAGTTTAGTTAGTACGGCAGTTGGGCTGGGCACAAGACTTCTTATCTGGCTCTTATCTTGATAGTCAGGCACTGCTTTTGCATCTCATGACATACTCAACGCAGAGGAAGTTCACAAAAAGTTGTTTCTTTGCCAAACTAAAAAGTCTCCTCAATAGGGGGTAACTGACATTTGGAGAGAATCTTCTTCTCCTTTTTCTAAAATGATGCAGGCTATTAAGCCAAGCTCAACAGAAGTTATAAAACTAAGAGTCGACATGGTTAAGATTAAAAGCAGCATAATCTAAAGCCACTCCACTCTACCAAATCCTTAAGTAATATATGTAGATGTAAATAATGAAACACGGTAACTTACACTATCAACCACAATCACATCTACAGCTCCACTTTTAGTTAATGTGTCAACCATGCTCAACAAATTTTCAGCACAATCAGGATGTGAGATAAGAAGGTTTTCGGTATTTACACCCATCGATTCTACAAGTGAAGGGTCCAATGCATTTTCTACATCAAGATATGCACAATATCCTGCCAATAGAATAAACAGAAGTTCATTAGATTGACGGGATGCAATACACAACATAACACACTCTCCAACAGAAATAGGGCAAAAAGGTAAGGGTGCTGAGCATCTTGCATGTGTCAACTAACAAGTAGATTATACAAAATTCATTCAATTTTTTTCCAAAATTAAAAGGTTAAATTAAGTTTTTGGTCTATATAGTTTACGCTGGTTTTTAACTTGGTCCCTACATTTTTTTCTTTTTAGAAGAGTCCTTATAGTTATAAAAGTATTCAAATAAGTCCCTCTCGTTACTCAGCTATAACACTGTTTCAATTTGTTGAGATGACAAGCGTCTAAATGACGTGGCATGTTACTATTCTATGTCAAATGCCAAATAGGCATATCATCCAACATAATATTGTAACAGTGTTATGGCTGGAAGTAATGAAGAGGGACCATCAGAAAATGCTTATAACTATAGGAACTCGTTTGAAAAGAAAAAGTGTAGGGACCAAATTAAAAATCAATGTAAACTATAAGGACCAAAAAGTTAATTCAACCTTTATAGAAAAAAGCAATAACTTTTAGAGCAAAACAGTTTAATGCATCCTATGCATGTTCGTGCTCTACTATTGTTATGATGAACAAACTCAACAAAGTATACAAGCTGAGATCATGACCCAAAAAAAATAATCTAATCCAGCATGAAGGAAAGACTTACAACTGCCTCCAACATTTAATATATTTTACAACTCTTTCTTGGATATCATACCTCCAAATTATTTGCTTAGTTTGAAATTCAAACAAGCTTCTTAACTTCCTTTTGCCCTAGTTCTTTCTCTATGCTTCACTTTTGAGAAACCATGAAAATTACTAACAAAATAATGATTGATATGATGGTTCATAAATAACTTAAGAGCTCTTAGGAAGTGTCTATATAGTATTATAGTGATATAGAAACCCTAATCTGTACATTCACCACAGCCACTTGCCACTTAAAGGAAATTAAACACAACTGCACAAAAGAAAAATCTAATTACATGCTTGAGGAATTAGATGCTCAACTGATACGCCTTTAGGCCCTCCTCTAAGACATGTATACCAGAGGAGGCCTGAAATGGGAAAGGATGTGCCTAATACCAATTTTGGGCCAGTAGTGGCTGAATTAGGAATGGATGGTTGGGGAAAACAAATGAGGAGTTAGTTATGAAGGACAGCTGGCAACAAGAGAGTGGAGAAGGAATGATTGAGGAAGATTTGCAAGTGTAGGGGCTGAGGGAAGGCAGGCAATTATTACATAGAGTTAAGGAGAGTGGGTCTGGGTGGTGGTATTCCCTGGTGTCTGGGGAGACCATTGGGTCCATCTGTTTCTTTGGTTATCTTTTCTAATGTTTTTATGCATTTGAATTCCTGTAAACCAGAGGACTACCTCTGCATTTCAAGGTTACTAGTTGAAATTCAGTCCGTAACATCAACCAAGCCCGGGGTGGTAGTAACTGTTTATCTGCACTCTGATGTATATATTGTGACCTCTCAAGCATCTACACAGTCCATAGAAAAAAATATTCCGAAAACAAGCTCCAACATTTGCTTATTATTGCTTGGCCAATCCCTTATTTGTGACATCAGTACACACAAGAAACTCAAACACTTCTCAGATTTCAGAAATCTTCATTAATAGAGATTTTTCATATTATTCAAAGTACAAATTAAGAACTTCTTTATCTACATGAAGTGGATTCAAAAGCTGAAATGTTTCAAGTCTGATTCATACCTCCAAGCTTTTGAGCTTCTTTAATAACATGAAGTGCTAGTGTTGTCTTACCAGCTGCTTCTCGTCCATAAATTTCTACAATCCTACCCTAAAATGTTCAAATATAATATATGTTAAGAAATCTCCTAAATATGATTGAAAAAAAAATCCTATGCTAGAAGAATCATCATTTCTAGCTAAGTCAGACAAGTACACATCTGGAAAAAGTTGACAAACCAAAAAACAGATTATTGATGTTACTTGACAAGGAACTGAACTGGCGTTAGCATATCTCAAGTTTTAAATTAAATGACAATCTATCATCCGAAGGTTGAGATATATGGGGAGAGTAAGGGAGAATATGAAAAGAAGAGAAAGGATGCTACAAAGGCTTAAAGAAATATTCCTCTTGGCTGCAAAAGGTTCAATTTCTGAATCTTAAGGGTGTCTCAAGATCAGAAGGCTGAGAAAAAACAAAGAAACTTACAAGAGCAAGAAGTAAACTAAAAAGACCTCCATGGGTCCAGCTGCCTCAATATGAAGAGCATCAAAGTACTTAAAATCATAAACTTTCTCATTCCAGTAGAAAAGCATCAAATTATGATATAATATAAAAGGACACTCTTTATCTATATATAGAAAGATTGTAAAACCTAAAAGAAATATTAGCCGTGGCTAAAAGGACTGACAATATATACAGGCATGTCAACTGGATCAGTCTTATTCCTAGATATATATAAGCCCTCTAACCCATGAATGTACATGCAAATGCAATATGGTGGGTCTTTCAATGGATAAATGATGGTAATTAAAAGAAAAGAATTGGCTCAATATGGCTGGAATTATGATAATATTATATCTTCAAAATAGATGAAAACTGAAAGGTTCAAGTTCTTTCTCTTTTGATAAAAAGTGGTTCAAGTTTATCATAATTAAGCAACGATTACAATCAAAAATACATTTAGAGTATAAGGAGAAGCCATTCTAACCTTCAATCTTTCAGTTTAACAGTGGAACGATATTATTTGGGAAAAGGAACTTGAATGAAGAAAAGGAAAGAAAGGAAGGCCAGTTTTGTTTGGGCATTTATGAATCATAGATTCCTTGTCAGAATACATAAGAGTGGACTAGTGCACAAGGCTCCCATCCAGTGGAATCTAGGGAGGGTAGATATACGCAACCTTACCCCTAAAAGCGGAGAAGCTATTTCCAGAATTTGAACCTGTGACCTCCAGGTCATAAGACAGCAACCTTACCGTTGCGCTAAGGCTCACCCTACCATGTCAGAATACATCAACTTAATTATTAGTCTGTACCCTAAAGTTTAATATTTTTGGTTGTTGAACTCATCCTGAAGTTGTTTTCCTTTTTTATTGCTAAGAATTGTTTCAAGGCTCGAATTTCGTATTGACAAAGACTAGTAAATCCAGAGCATTTGGGGCCATGTAACAGTAAATATCTATGTAACAGTTAACCAGAGGATCAGAAAAAGCAAATATATGTTCTACACAATTTCACTGGTGTCATCCAACAGTAAAATGCAAGCACATTATACATATCCCAATCTTTGTGGATGTGCAACACACTATTACACCAAAAAATTATCTAAAGGATAGCTGCCTAGCTGGACTAATCCTATTGTCACCTTTGGTAATCCTCCAATTCCAAGAGCTAGGTCAAGCTTCAAGGAGCCTGAAGATACCACACGAGCACGGCGTACACCGAAAAATTTCTGCAAGGATAACATTGACTCCTTGCTAAACTCACTAGAAAGCTGTGAGACAGCCAAGCGAAGTGCATCGGCTTTCTCTGTTGCTTTGACAATATCATGTGTCTCATCACATTCAAAATCTGAAGCTTCAGCTGAAACTGGAAAATGTTTCCAATATTATTAACATATCATTTGTGATTATATATACACCTAGTACTTTCAAACAGCAAGGAAGAAAGACATACATACATTCATACATGCTTACATACTCACGCATACACTGAAAAAGAAATAGAATGACGGCCACAGAAGAAGGCTAGTGGGATAAATGGACACACACAAATACACAAAGGACACTAGGATAAATGGAAACAAATACCTGCAAAAGAAAGCGAGCAGGCATTCATGCCAATCCTGGTCATTATTTGTCTACCTCCATTCTGGGGGAATAAGATGTGATTTGTCACAAAAGAAGATGAAAATGATTTAGACAACACTCATTTAGGGGCAAAGGGAAACTTAAAAACACGAGAGAGAGAGAGAGAGAGAGAGAGGGAGAGAGATGAAAAAGGAAAAGAAAATAAACTGAATGAAACATATATGATTGATGTGGAACAGCAACCAAATGCATATCTGCCACAAACTTCAAAACTTAGGTGCCAGCAATTTCCCTTGATATGTGTGTTATGTGTGGTTCTAGTTCAAAATGGATTCCTCAAATGCTGTTACATTGTTCTGATACTTTCTCTTTCTGGAATACATTGTCCGGCCCTTTTGGAGAACACTTCGTCCGCCCGAGGTCCTTTGAACTAATTTTTGGTGACTAGCTTAAGTAGTTCCAGTAAAACCGTAGAAGTAAAGAGGCTAAACTTTTATGGCAATATACAATCCATGATACTATTTGGTGCATTCGGTTGGAGCATAACACTTGTATTTTTAAGAAGTTTCATTGGCTCAGCAGCTGATTCGGGATATGATTAGGGGGCTCCTCAGCACATGACCATTTTAAGGAGGTTGCCTTAATATTAATTAATAGATATATTCAGAGAGATTAGACAGCTTTGCTCCATTATAAATTAGTATAAACCAAAACATCTTACCGATGATGATATATACACATTAAGGATCAATCATGCTAATAATAACAATTTAGAGGTTCATGTGTAATTGTGCAATCTGTAATTATAAGTTTCACTTCATTAGAACCCATTAATATTTCCAAACCCAAAATGAAAACTCACACTAAATGAAAAATAATGCTTTGCTTACAAGCTACCATTAACAAACACTAGAAGTAGTAGCTCTATTCAACTACCTACCAAAGCCACAAATTTGTTCCATCAGGAGTATAATTACACTTCAAATTCTTCTTCTAATTTTATTATAATAAAAGAAAACTTTCAAGAAACCGAAAGATAAAGAAAGTGTATAGAGAGAGAGAGAGAGAGACCTGGAGCGAGGTGCAGAGGAGAGAAGAGGAGAGAGGCCTTGCGAAGAAATGGAGACGAGTTGAGAAAGCCATTTTAATAGAAAGGGTTTCCCAAAAGTAAAAACGGCGCCGTATTATGCCACCGGAGGCGGTGAAGGGTCAGTTATGGTAGTTGCAGTTACAGTTGGAGATGGTGAGTTTAGCAAAAAAACATTTGAGACAAGGGTTTGCTGTATGGGCAAAACAAGACATTCATTCACTGAGTCAAGCGAGGTAACCACTTGTTTATGTTCATTTTAACTCCCAAGTCCCAACACCACAACCTTAACCAGCACGATTCTCTCCCTCTTTTTTTTTTTCTTTTTCAAAACGAAATACACTCTCCTCTAGGAGCCTTTTGCCATACGCATCGATGCGCATTGATTGATCCAACGGTGGGTAACTAAAAACATAACAAGAAAAATGAAAAATGAAAATTGCAACTCGATCCCTCTCCTTTTGTTTGCCCTTCACCTGAACCTGCAGGGTTGTAAGCCTCCATAGTCATACGCTCATCGTTCCACCTCCTCCATCCACGTATCTCCTCAGCTTTGGAATCGCGTTGAGCCCTTCCCACTAGCAGGGATCCATAAAAGCAATATCGTATATGTTAATTAAATTTTGACGTTGGTCCGCAGGGTTTTTTTTTTTTTTTTTTTTTAGCAAACTTCCGTTATTTTAGAAACTATTTATTAAAATAGGACTGTTTTATAATAATTTATCAAAATAAGATTGTTTTAAATAGCATAAAATTTTTTATTATTATTTTTGCTGATGTGGAAGGCGTCAATTAAGGCGCCACTTGGACTGACGTCTTCATTAAAAATGCCACATGTCACACACTCATTGATTCGCTGTAAAAAAAATATAAAAATTTTACGTTTAGCGTCGGCCTGGGCCCACGCTAAAGGCCAACGCTAGAGGTGTCACCCGTCTGAAGCTGGATCTTCATCCGTCTGAGTCAGACGGGTGATTCACCCGTCTGATGACCATTAGACAAGTGATTCACACGTCTGACAGTCAGACGGGTCTCAGACCGGTATCAGACGGGTCTATTAGACGGGTGATTCACCCGTCTGATGACTGTCAGACGGTATCAGACGGATGATTCAGACGAGTCTCAGCAGATAAGTGATCAGCAGACGAGTGAGACGGCAGACGGGTCACAGCAGACGAGTGACCAATGAGTGTGTGACATATGGCATTTTTATGGAAGACGCCAGTCCAAGTGGCGCCTTTAAAGGCCCCAGTTCCACGTCAGCAAAAAAATAATAAAAAATTTCACGCTGTCTAAAACAATCCTATTTTGGTAAATTATTACAAAACAACACCATTTTGATAAATAGTTTCTAAAATAACACTAGTTTGGTCAAAAAGCCTTGGTCCGTAAGTTTTTTTTTTTTTTTTTGAGAAATACAATTCATTTACATTTACAGAAGAAGAAATGTCTTTTACATCCAATTGTGTATGTAGCAATGAAAAAACTATACTAGTTGAATGAGTAAATACCCAATTTGATCCCTGAAATTGTATGATCGTATCAACTTAGTCCCCCACATTATCAATATTCCAAAATGATCCCTGAAATTGCAGAAAGTTAATCAGATTCGTCCCTCCATTGATATTTGCATTGACTATAATGACATTAAGTTGGTAATGTCAGTGATGGATTTGAAACTAAGTAAATAATGTCAGGGATGTATTTGCTACATTTTGAAATTCTAAGGATCATTTTGGAATATTGATAATGTGGGGGACTAAGTTGATACGATCCTACAATTTCAGGGACCAAATTAGGTATTTACTCCTAGTTGAATGACACTCCCAAAAAGCGCACTTCTATATCAAAAAAAAGAATTCGGAAAACTTTTTGGAAAAAAAAATGGATTAATATCCAACCAAATATATGTCTTATTAAAAAAATAAAAATAATAAGACATATTTGTAGCAATGAAATAGTGTTCCTCTCCCAAGTGTTAAATGATTGTTTACAAATATCCATGATCCATACTCTTTAGAATAGGCGTAATCGGATCTGCTTTTTACATATCTCTCATTATTTGGTTGGGACCCTATTCACGAATCTAATAGAATATTTATTCTTTTTTTATAATATCTTTTTATTTATTATAAATACTTTTATACTTTTATTTTATTTGAATTGTTCGAATTGTATAATCATCAATTACTGACATTGGTAAACGGGCCAAAAAATTTGATTATAATTTAAGATAAAAAGTAAGTGAGAGATAACGACATACGGTGTTAAATACGATATCCAATTCTTGATATTCAAATAACATGACTCTTTTTTTTTAAATTGATACTACACATTATGTTTCATTTTCACTAAATAATTATAAATTTTTTTATGGGATTAAAAAAATTATTAAATAATTATAAATTTTTTAAGTGCTTTCATATGGCATTAAATATCGTTATTTATCTATTCATTATTAAATGGGTGACCAAAGAGTTTCTGAAGCGCTATGATAGTTAGAAAAAGATGATGAATTTTATAATCTCATGGATTTTATTCATTTTCTTTCCTTTTTTTACTCGTTATTCATTTTATTTTAGAAATTCCAACAAATTTGATAGGATTTAATTTGATATAAATAAACTATTTTATCCTTAATAATTAACTTAAACTATCTTTCATAAAGTTTAAAATAATAAATCAATTCTCATTCTAATAATATCTTTCACAAAATTTAATTTTAAATCAATTAATTATTGTTTTATAAGTTCCAAACATAAAATTTAATTTATAAATTAAAACATTTTTAATTTTAATCGATTCATATTGCCAATAAAAATTGTGAAATGGATAAAAAAATAGTGAAATAATGGGATACATTTTTCAGTTTTTGTGATTTTCTATTTCTAAATTTTGCGTGATTGATTTTTTTTTTATTCCCACCATACCGTGGGCTCGTCAGTGGTCGAATCGAACCATTTGATCGGTCAACCTTGTTAGTTGTTACTACTTGTTACATACTCTCTCTCTCTCTCTCTCTCTCTCTCTCTTTCTCCCCAATGAATATAAAACATTGAATTTGTTATTTGAAATTGGCTTTTAATCGATCTTGCGATTAGTCTCAGGCTCAGTCATGGCTGCGACGATCTCTCACTCTCAGCTGTCGTGCTTCTCCGCCGTTCATGGACATCTCCAGATTCAGAAGCAAAGACATTTCCTTCCATGCCCTTCCCTTTGCTCCAACTCCAAGGTCAACCTCCCTCACACCTTCAAATCAAATTAACGATCTAATGAAATGCGCAATTAGTTCGGTTTTAGCATAATATAGCCATGTTTCTCTGTTTTTAGTGGAAATCATATTAAATCTAGAGTTTAATTATTATGCACCGTACCGTGAGTTTACACTATCAACCAATCATCAATGTTACGTGGGACTTAGGATAAGAGTGAAACATTTTAGCGGATGTGACAATTTATGATTAGTGCATACCTCTGTAAGGGTTCACCCTCTCAGCAAATCAACACACAAGTAATAGGCAATATGTAGCTGAATAATCTCTCTGTATTGACTTCCAATGAAACAGTACAAGAGGTTCTGATTTCTAAGTACAAAAGTAAATGACTGAAGGGAAATATGGATTCTAGTCCATTTAGGGAAAATTGGAAATCGTGCAGAAAAGTGATAGTAGTAGAGAAAGTAGTATAGGGGAAAGAGTAGAGCCCAAAGGGAGAAATCAGAATGACATCATAATTCAAGCCTACCTCTCATGTCCCGAAATTTCTATTATTTATAGTCTCCAATCAGCATATTTTCTATTAGCCATTTTCACTCTGCTGCAGCTTCTTATTCCCTGAATTCTTGGATCGGTTACCATGTGTTCTTTTGCTTCAACTAACTCAGTTGTCCTATTAGTGCTGACGTGGCTTCTCTCCCCATTCATAACAAGCTCCTTAAATCTAGATGCTTGCATATGTCACTTCTTTCAGATGCAGGATATATTCCTAGAAATTTATACAAGGACACAACTTAGCTGCAGTTGGATAGGTACTTTAGTCTTTAGGTGTTGTTTTCCAATGGCAAGCATTGTGTAATAGCTCATCTTTTCTATTGAAAAATAACAACCTAAATGTTGTCTTTTATATAAATTGGTTTGCATAAAGAATATATTTTTGTTAAATGAAAGTATGCTAGAGCAATTATTTGATATTGATACTAAACAGGAACCATATCTCATATAGTTATCACTTGTTATGAGTCTGGAGAGGCATGCCACTGATACTGCTGGTTCTGATTCCAAAAGTACACTAAGTTATGATGCTGATGTGTCAAAATTGCATGTCGAAGAAAAGCAGAATCCATATCTAACAAAAGAAGACCATGATGCTGAAAATGTAGGAATTGGAGAGGTAAAGCAGGAAGTTGTCAGTCAACAGAAAAGGAGTGCAAAAATTCATGATTTTTGTTTAGGCATTCCCTTTGGTAAGTGTTCCAAGTTTGATAATTTGCATTTCATGTGACTTTACAGGTAAGTTATAATACATTTCACTTTGGTGTTGGTGTATAATAAAAGTTTGGCGTAATTGCACTTTTAGTCCCTCTAGTTATCTCTTAGAATTTGGGTTTGGGCCTAACTCAACCCCAAAGCTAGCTCATGGGTTGAGGGTTGCACTCCACTTATAAGTACTATTCAGGCCATATCACTATCCAATGTGTGACTCTCAACATTATCAAAAGGACAAAACTTAGGTGTTGTTATTTTGGTATTTGTGGTGTTGTTTTCCAACAATAATAGGATTTGTGCAATAGCTATTACACATGTTATATTTTGATTGATGAGTTGTTACATGTGTAATCTTCTCATTGGAAAATAGCACCATAAGTACCTATGGAATTGCACCTAAGTTTTGTCCTTATCAAAATTGATCAATTTTATGCTTCTCATTTCGATTGTCAAATTGTAACCCTCAATAAATTTCAAGGGGCGGTTGAAACAAAAGGGCAAAATTGCTTGATTTTGACAATGAAAGGATTAAAACTGCGATCAAGTCTAAAAGTTTATAAAAGGTTTATTGTTTAAAACATTTCTTATACTTATATAAATGGATAAAAGAAAAATCTCTTTGGGACATTATTGGCAAGTTGCATCTGATATACACATGGCATTTTTTTTATTCCTCATATATAGTGAATGGATTTGCCTCAAAAAATGCTTTAAGAAGGCAAATGTTATATACATTATGGCCTATTAACCATTTTTCATCTAGCCGGTAGTTTAAAATGGACCATTGTGCTGAACAGGGTCTTGAGTTTGTGGGTGACATTTTGATTGTAACATCAATAATAAGAAAATGTGGTAGTGTGGTACATCATTTTCAGTACGAAAAAGGAAAATTTATGCCCTGCTAGGCTATTACCTCTATGTAAACAAAGATGTGATATGTTATCTTTGTCTTTTGTTGTAGGTGGATTTGTTCTAACTGGAGGGATTATTGGATTCCTTTTTTCACGGAGTCCTGCAACACTGAGCAGTGGTGTGCTCTTTGGTGGTGCTTTACTATTCCTTAGCACCCTTAGCTTGAAGGTCTGGAGGCAAGGAAAATCGAGTTTACCATTTATTCTAGGACAAGCAGGTATATGATGTCATTATCATTAAGACATAAAAAGGTCTAAGAATTGAGAAGGAAGAATCTTAAAAGGCTGCAGCATGATGTTATTTAGCTAATTGTTATGTCATCTGTTGACTTGTTCCCTTATTTTACAGCATTGTCAGGGGTCCTTATCTGGAAGAATTTTCAGAGCTACTCACTGGTAGTACATCTATTTTGACAAATGTTGTCCTTATCTTGATCCTCATTTCATAGTTATACTTATTTGCTTTTCTGTATGCAGGCAAAGAAAATATTCCCAACTGGCTTCAGTGCTATTATAAGGTATCTCAGTCCATGGCTTCCAGCCTACTAATTTTATTTTGGTCTTTGAATTTACTTATTGTTCTTTCAGTCTTTTAGTTGCAAGGCTTTCCTGATTTTGGTCCGAGACTGAGTCTGACTCCTTTATGCATGCGTGAAATTTTTGCTTGCAGTTCTGCAATGCTTTGCTTCTATTTGTATGTGCTTATCTCTGGAGGAAACCCACCACCTAAGAAATTGAAGCCATCTGCCAGCATTGCATGATGAGATAATCAAGGTTATATTAGCCTATATAATGTGAGAGGTATAATTACTTGTTTTGATGTGAATTGAAGTATGGTTGTAAGCTAATTTGGCTAAGTCACTTTTGCAAAAGGGTCAGCAAAGAGGTGCCAATTTGCATTAGATTCCAAGGCACTTAGTGGATTCTATACCAATAATATGAAATTTGATAGAAAAGCTGATTTGCATGTTATAACTAAATAGTTTAGATACTGACTACATGGCACATGCATTTAGATTTCGGGATTGAAATTTGGTACCAAGAACACATGCATTTACATTGCTCCGAAAGACCCTTCGAGAGGTCTAGAAGTAGAGTTCGCATATTGGAATGCATTGATTTTTAAACAAAAATGATATTTGTACATTCAGACATCAGACAACATGATTAATGGATGGACAAGTCGTGGTTAATGATGTAATGTGGGTATTTGGCAAGTTAGTTAATGTTGTCAGAATTGTGTTAATATTGTCAAAATTTGTGTTTACAAATAACATGGCTAATTTTTAAATGAAAACCCGATCAATCTAATATAATAGGTGTTTTGGTATAGAGAATCAAACGGGTTTGATTTATATTTCAGAACCGAACCAACGGGTTTGGATTGGATTAGTTTAATTGATGTTTGACCAAAATATTTTAGCCTAAAATTGTGAGCTAAAAGTAACTCGATCCTATTAAACAGAAAGGTTAAATTACTTTGTTGGTCTTGAATTTTTTTAGAAAATTTAAATAGGTCCTTAAACATTAAAGTTTGTAGTTGAGTTTCTAAACTTTTTTTTTTTTACGAGAGTTTTTAAACTTATAAAAATTTGTCATTGTATTCCTCATATACATCTTCATTAGAGTTTCGTTAAGTTTTCGTTAAGGTTCTATAAAGCAATCCATTTACTTGTGGATTTGTGGTTTCTTGAACTTTCCGGAGAAAATCAAATAAGTCCATATATTTTTTTGTAAAATTTAAATAGATTCTTATACTTTTTTAGAATTTTAACGGAGATATGAATGAGAGATTTAATTACATATTTTTATACCAGTCGACTAATCCTTGGATGGTTGTTTTAGATTATTTTAATAACTCAATCATGGCTTAAAAATTTAAACACTAAATTACATATGGAAAATAAGAAAATGAGAGTTATGTATATTTTTTTTTTTAAAAAAAAAAAACATTAGTACCACGACTTATGGATTTTTAGTTTTTGGGACCTCAACTTCCTCCTTCCTAGATCCTACATATCATCGTTCAAGAAAATCCCATATGAAGAATAATCATAAGTCATAAAGTTCATTGCGCAAAGACACAGAAAGGGTCATAATCATAAATCACATTGCCCTTGGTCTACTTCGTTTGGGTGGTGTTCTATGTTAGGAATCATGATAGAGCCCATAGAAGAAGGAAGAATAATTAAGAGAGAATGTGAAATATAGAATTGATTGAATAAGAAAAGATAATTGCATTGAGTACATCAAGCATTTATATAGGTTAATGATCTAACAACTAATTATTAACCAACTAACTAATTTCTCCAACTAACTATATATCTAATATTCTATTCTATTACAAGAGCAGTAACAATTTTGAAGCAGGAAATAATGGCATGGTGTATTGGTGATGAGTCTTCTATCTCTTTGTGGCATGACTCGTGGTTTGAGGAAATCAATCTCATCAAGAGTTCAGATGTGTTATTTCATTCCTATGGCAAGTGGAGACTAAGCATGTCCTTAGCTTAGGGAGGCTAACCAAGTTACAAATTATATGGCTAAGCTTGGAGTATTAGTTAATAAGTAATGTTAGTTAATAAATGTTGTAAATAATAGAACACACATCATATTCTGTTTTATCAGTTAGAGTAGTTAGTTGGTTTAGTTATTTTCTATTCTTTGTACTCAATATTTGATCAATGAAAGCTTTATGAGGTTATTCTTATTCAGTATATTAAGTTCTTCCAAATCATAATATGTTATCGGTCTTCTTCAATATTACATAGCTTCCGCACAATTTCTTTCTTCTTTTCTGTACCATCGAGTTGGATTAGGTTTGATCAGGCGCCATCAGAGGTTTCATTTTCATTGTTTGCAGACTCTATGGCTATAACTTTTCCGAGATCTTAGTTTTTGTTTCTTTCTCTTTTCTCTGGTATCTACCAACAAAAATCATAAATCTCAAGTCCTGTGTTTTAGGCCAAGCCACAAGTCCAGATCATGCTTCTGCATAATATACTGAATACCATTTGTTGGAAGTCCCACATCGCTTTATCGCCAGTTTGGCATCGAAGTCCCACATCCCCTGACTCAATTCCTGGGATGCGGTTTATATATCTGTTGGACCACTCCACTTAATACCAATTGGTTTTAGGTTGGAATCTAACATGGTATTAGAGCCACAACCCATATTCCGTTGTTTATCGGCAGTTTGGCATCGCCTGTTCCGTCAGGCATCTGTGGAGGGGCAGTGTTGAAAGTCTCACATCGCCTGACTCAATTCCTAGGGTGCAGTTTATATATCTGTTGGGTTACTCCACTTAATACCAATCAGTTTATATATCTGTTGCAAAGAAGGATAGCTTTCAGAGAGAAAGAAAGAGTAAAGGGGTTTCAAGAATCCAACAAGAAAGAAAAGTATGACGGGTTCAGGTGGGATTTTGAGATGAGTTTGTCATCTATTGCTTCCTATAAAGTCACACATATTTCACATTAAAATATGTCACGACCATCCCGTCCGGGCGTCATGAAAAAAGGTAAAAAAAAACAGAGGAGTCGCCACCAATATTTTTATTTGGGAAAACACTGAAAAACCCAATTATTTGAGGAAAACTGATCTTTTTTTTAAAAAGGAGAGACTTGAGTTCGGGAGTCGGTTACGAGTAGGGAAGATGTTAGCACCCCACATCGCCCGTGCTAGGAACGGTACCTCAAGTTAATTGTGCAAAATATTTAATAACCTTTGAAAATATTATTTTGCCCCATTTTTAAAACTAAACAAAAAGGAAATAAACATAAAAGAAAGAAAATAAAATTTTGGCTTGACAGAATGATTATTCTGCTCCTACGTATTCTTCGGTGCGATGGGAAACTAAACCACATAGTTCTTAATAGAAAAAGTTTGATTGGTTGGTTTAATAAGAGATAATCTTTGTTTTCAAAAAAAATTCAAATAAAATCCTATTGAAGTCTCACCTCATAAGCTAAGTAGCATCACATTTTAATCCCAGCTAAAGCCCATTAGTTAATAAACCCAACAGCCCAGAAAAATGATAAAAAAAAAAAAAGAAAAAAAACAAAACAAAACAAAAGGAAAAAAAACATGAGAATCAGATCATGTGTTTGTTCCTCTACCAAAGTAAGGAGGGCAAGGGGAGCAGCCACGCGGCGGCGAGGCAGGCTCGGCGGCTGCTACGCGTTGCGGGAAGAGGAGGCGGCGGTGAGGCTCTGGTTCGCCGTTGGTGAGTTGTCCAGTGATGGCTTGGAGTAGAAACGGGAGACTGCGCTTGAATGTGACGCGGCTCATGACGGTGCCGGGGAAGCCCGCGGTGGTCGGCGGTAGCGCGTGCGGATGGCGGTGGGTTCGCGGCGGAGTGGCGGTCGGCACTGTGCAGGAGCGGCAGTGTGGCTTGCGGCGGAGGGGTGGTGGGATCGCGGCTGGAACGGCGAAGGGGCTGCTCGCGGTGGGTCTGGCTAGCGAAGACGTGTGGGTTGCTAGGCAGCTGCGAGCTCGTGCGGCGGTGGTCGGTGGTGGACTCGCTACGACCGGCACTGCGCAGGGGAGGGGCCAAGGTTCTGCCTTCCCTTTTGTTTTTCTGTTATGAATGGATCTTTTGTCCTTGTTGGTTATGGAGGGTTGGTCTCAGGTATGAGGGAAAATGGATGGTGATCTGAAATTGAAAAAGTTTAGAAGGCCGTTTTTCTTTCTATTTCTCACCTAAATTCTAACTCGAAAAAAAAAAACGTCCCCCCTTTGCTTTCTGTGAACTGTTGAATTTATAGGCAAAATGATAGGAGAGTGATGCCAAAATTTTGCAATTAGGATATTGAGAGGGAAGTTTGTACAATGCAGGAGATGCATGCCTCCAGAGAGAGCACAACAGCTTTGTTCCCTGTCCATGGTGATGCAGAGGTGCCAGAGAGCAGTGTGTCATTGCCATTGCTGTTGTTACTTAGGAGAAAAAGGAAATAAAGTAAAAGAAAGGGGAGAAAGAAAGAGGAGAAGACCTCCAAAAATACGAAAGAAAAACCTACGTACCCCTCCCATTTTTGAATTGAATTTTTGTTATTATTATTATTATTTTTTAATTTTTATTATTATTTTCGTTTTTTTTATTTTTTATTTTTTCAACTTTTTTTTTTGAAACAAGAAATGGGCTTCTAAGTAGGCTAAACAAAAAGGGATTATGGACCAAAACCTTACTCAATTTTTTGTATTTCCTTTTCATTTTCCTAATCACTTAATTAAGGATTAATTAATCTGGACAAAATTGGGTGTTTATAGCTGTCCCTCTTTACTTGTTTCTTATTAGATAACAAGTGTAACCGTAGTTAACTTATTATTGTTATAAGAAACGAGTAAAGATGTGAACTTCAATTTTGGTCGGGAATGCTAGATCCTTGAAGTAAGATGATACTAAGACGATAAGACCTACAAGGCTCGATGCCCATTAAAGCTACACAAACGACGAAGGCTCACAGGCCATGTGGCCACCAAACAGACATAGGGCTTACGGGATGGATTGCCCGTTAGAAGCTCGAACAAAAAGACAAAGAGCCTACGGGGTAGATTGCCCATTAGAAGCTTGAACAAAAGATAAAGAGCCTATGGGTTGGATTGCCCATTAGAAGCTCGAACAAAAAGATAAAGAGCTTATAGAGTGGATTGCCCATTAGAAGCTCGAACAAAAAGATAACGAGCCTACGGGGTGGATTGCCCGTTAGAAGCTCGGACATAAAAGATAAAGAGAAGAGTGCCTGCCGAAGTTTGGCAGGAAAGGTAAGAAAACTCGCGAAGCCTGGTATCTGCTGAAGCTAACATATGCAATGCAATGATTGGCCTAAGAAATGATGTTATAATGCGTGATGTAAAAACTGCTTTTGTGATTGATGAGAAAGATGGTATGATATGCAAGAGATGCTTTTAATGAAACCTTGATGATTTTTATTTTATTTTTCGTATTTTGTTTCTTCTAATCATTGCTTGATCCTTGACCCTCAAGATTCGATCACAGCGGGCTTGAGGATGAACTAGAACAAAACCCATTACTCTTGGTATGTTTGTTAAAGGCATACTTCATCCGCGATGATTGTCCCAATAGATGGAGAAATTGTTGTTTCCTTTCAACGACATCCCTGGTCGGGAGACCACCACGCTCTTCCTGAACTTTAAAACCTTCAAAGAAATCCAAATGCTTTTATGCTTACATGTTTCTAGTTCAGTATACGCTTATCATAATGAATGCACACAATTGACAATGAAAGGTGAGAGGTATACAACAAGAATGGAAGGAAACGTCATTTATTGAAAGTGGAAAGGTGTACAAGGTAAATATCACAAAGAAACTCAAGCTTAACAAGGAAGATTGTAGTGTGGAATCAAATCTCTTTAATGACACTTTCTATAGTGACTAGAGCTAGTATCCTGCATTTAACCTCGAATACCCATTAATCAACTTCAGAGAACATGATTTGCCCCAATCAAGACTGAACATTGCCTCAGTTTACTAGCTTGATGACACTTCCTTCTTTTGCATTTTTTTTGTATTTTAACCCTAACTTTTGCCTAGACTGCCTTCTCAGGTTTTCAGTCTAGCGGGTCGCTCTAACTTTTGCCTAGACCACCTTTTCAGGTTTTTAGCCTAGCGAGCCATCTTTCTCCTTCTCTTTTTCTTTCTTCTTTTCTTTTGTTGTTTTGGAAGTGCACTCAAGCATAGTACCTTTTGACCGCATCAGAGTTTATAGGAAGTGTCAAATCTTCGCCATCTATCCTTGTCAGGATTAAAGCTCCCCCAGAGAAGGCTTTTTTCACAATGTAAGGTCCATCATAGTTTGGAGTCCACTTCCCTCGGTGATCCTTTTGGATTGGTAGAATCTTTTTGAGCACTAAGTCCCCTTCCCGAAACTGTCGAGGGCGCACCTTTTTCTCATAAGCTTTCATCAACCTCTTTTGGTAAAGTTAGCCATGACACAACGCGGTTAATCTCTTCCCTTCAATGAGGTTCAATTGGTCGAGTAGAGCTTGGACCCATTCAGCTTCTTCTAACTCGGCTTCCATCAGCACCCTTAGTGAAGGGATCTCTACCTCAATCGGGAGTATCGCCTCCATCCCATAAACCAAGGAATATGGAGTTGCCCCTGTTGAAGTACGAATAGAAGTGCGGTAGCCGTGCAAAGCAAAAGGCAGCATCTCGTGCTAGTCCTTATACGTCACCACCATCTTTTGAACGATCTTCTTGATATTCTAATTTGCTGCCTCGACTGCCCCATTCATCTTCGGACGATACGGGGAGGAATTATGATGCTTTATTTTGAAACTTTCACACACCTCCGTCATCATCTTGTTGTTGAAGTTGGTCACGTTATCAGTGATGATTTCACTCGGCAACCCGTAACGACAAATCAACTCTCTTTTGACAAATCTAATCACAACATTCCTAGTCATACTAGCATAAGATGCAGCTTCAACCCATTTCGTGAAGTAATCGATTGTGACCAAAATGAAGCGATGCCCGTTCGAGGCTTTTGGCTCTATCGGTCCAATGACATCCATTCCCCACATTGAAAATGGTCAGGGTGATGCCATGACGTTTAAGGATGTTGGTGCCGCATGAACCCGATCGGCGTATGTCTGACACTTGTGGCACTTCCTTGCATAAGACAAACAATCGCCCTCCATTGTTAACCAATAATAACCTGCCCTCAAGATTTTTCTTGACATGGCATGTCCACTCGCGTGAGTCCCAAAAGATCCTTCGTGCACATCCTTGATTAACCATTTCGCTTCTTCTGCATCAACACATCTTAAAAGCACCATATCATGGTTTCTCTTGTAGAGGACATCCCCATCTAAATAGAAACTCATTGCAAGTCTTCTTAGAGTCTTTTTGTCATTCTCTGAAGCACCTGAGGGGTATTCTCGTCTTCGGATAAAACTTTTGATATCGTGGTACCAAGGTTTCCCATCAGGTTCTTCTTCTACCACTTGGCAATACGTAGGATGATCACGACTTTCCATCTTAATGAGTGGCAAATTTCTCTCGTCGCTTACTTTGAACATTGAGGACAAGGTAGACAATGCATCAGCCAATTGGTTATCCTCCCGAGGAATATGGTGAAATGTAATTTCATCAAACTTCTCAATCAAACCCTTGATGTAATCATGATACGGGATTAACTTGGCATCCCGAGTTTCCCATTCCTCTTTTAGCTGGTGAATGACCAAGGCATAGTCTCCATATACCTCCAGCAACTTCGCTTTTGATTCCATTGCTGCATGGATCCCTAAGGCGCAAGCCTCATATTCGGCTATGTTGTTTGTACAACTGAAGCAAAGTCTTGCGGTGATTGGGAAAAAATTACCTTCTGGTGAAATCAAAATGGCTCCAATCCTATGCCCCAGTGCATTAGAAGCTCCATCAAACAACAGGGTCCACTTATCTTCTTCCGACGACTGCCCCTGCTCAAGCAAAGCCATTATATCTTCATCTGGGAAGTCACATTGCATCGACCCATAATCCTTTACAGGCTGGTTGGCTAGATAATCTGCGAGAGCGCTTCCTTTTACTGCTTTCTGTGTGACATAGACGATGTCGTACTCGGATAGCAGGACTTGCCAACGGGCAATCCTCCCAGTCAAAGCAGGCTTATCAAAGATGTACTTGATCGGGTCCATTTTGGACACCAACCAGGTAGTATAACTCAACATATAATGTCTTAGACGATGGGCTGCCCATGTCAAAGCACAACATGTGTGTTCCAGCAATGAATAGTTGGCCTCACAACTTGTGAACTTCTTACTCAGATAATAGATAGCATGCTCCTTCCTTCTTGATTCATCATGCTGCTCCAACACACAACCCATAGATTCATCTAGCACTGTCAAATACATGATGGGCAGTCTTCCAGGGACTGGAGGCACCAAAATCGGAGGTTCTTGCAAGTACTGCTTGATCTTTTCAAACGCCTTTTGGCAATCCTCATTCCATTTTACCACCTGATTTTTACGCAGCAACTTAAAGATTGGCTCACATGTCGCGGTTAACTGAGAGATGAACCTGGCAATGTAATTCAATCTCCCTAAAAACCCACGAACTTCTTTCTCATTTCGAGGTGCTGGCATATCGATGATTGCTGGCACCTTATCAGGATCGACCTCTATTCCTTTCTGGCTAACTATGAACCCCAAAAGCTTGCTCGATTTCACTCCAAAAGTGCATTTGGCCGGATTTAATCGAAGCTTGAACTTTCTCAACCGTTCAAAAAGCTTTTTCAAATCGTCAACATGGTCATCTTCAGATTCATCCACATAAACTTCTATCTCCTTATGCATCATGTCATAGAATAGAGTCACCATAGCCCGCTGGTATGTCGCCCCTGCATTTTTCAAGCCGAAAGACATAACTTTGTAGCAAAAGGTACCCCACAGAGTGACAAACGTTGTCTTTTCCATATCTTCAGGAGCCATTTTGATCTGATTGTATCCCGAAAATCCATCCACGAAAGAGAAGAAAGCATGATGAGCGGTATTATCTACCAGGACATCGATGTGAGGGAGAGGGAATAAGTCGTCTTTCGGGCTAGCTCTATTCAGATCCCGATAATCGACACACAACCGAACTTTTCCATCCTTCTTTGGAATGGGGACAACGTTTGCAACCCATTGAGGGTACTTCGCAACTGCTAGGAAGCCTGCATCTAATTGCTTCTTGACCTCTTCCTTGATCTTTAACGACATTTCTGCTTTCATCCTTCGCAACTTTTGCATCACCGGAGTATGGTATCGGTCTTCTTCAAGATTACATAGCTTCCGCACAATTTCTTTCTTCTTTTCTCTTCCATCGAGTTGGATTAGGTTTGATCAGGCGCCATCAGAGGTTTCATTTTCATTGTTTGCAGACTCTACGGCTATAACTTTTTCAAGATCTTAGTTTTTGTTTCTTTCTCTTTTCTCTTGTATCTACCAACAAAAATCATAAATCTCAAGTCCTATGTTTTAGGCCAAGCCACAAGTCCAGAACATGCTTATGCATAATATACTGAATACCATTTGTTGGAAGTCCCACATCGCTTTATCGCCAGTTTGGCATCGAAGTCCCACATCGCCTGACTCAATTCCTGGGATGCGGTTTATATATCTGCTGGACCACTCCACTTAACACCAATTGGTTTTAGGTTGGAATCTAACATGGTATTAGAGCCACAACCCATATTCTGTTGTTTATCGGCAGTTTGGCATCGCCTGTTCCGTCAGGCATCTGTGGAGGGGCAGTGTTGAAAGTCTCACATCGCCTGACTCAATTCCTGGGGTGCAATTTATATATCTGTTGGGTTACTCCACTTAATATCCATCGGTTTATACATCTGTTGCAAAGAAGGATAGCTTTCAGAGAGAAAGAAAGAGTAAAGGGGTTTCAAGAATCCAACAAGAAAGAAAAGTATGATGGGTTCAGGTGGCATTTTGAGATGAGTTTGTCATCTATTGCTTTCTATAAAGTCACACATATTTCACATTAAAATATATTTATCGAAGTAATTAGGACAAATTCTTGTTAGATTGCATCAATGGAGTAAATTGATATATATATGTCACATGTAAAGACAATTGCTTCTATAAACAACTAGTTCTTATATAATAACCACCAATAAAAATAAGAAAAAAAAATAGTAGAGGCATTCCTCCGGAAATTGAAAAAGAAAAATAAATGTAAATACAGTTGTGGGACAACTTATAAGACCAATTTGGTGAAGTTTTAAAAGTTGTATTATTGGAGTGTAGAGTTACTTAAAGTATCATAAATTAAAAAGTGGTGAGATGACATGGTAGGACACATAAAAAGAGAAGTTAAGCAACTTCAATGAGTTGCACCATTGGAGATGCTCTTAAAGTCTTGATTGAATACACTAAATTTGGACACTCTTTAAAAATATTAATAGTCCAGATTGAATACCACAAGATTTCTTTAAATTATTTAAAAGACTTAATTGAATACCACAAAATTTACTTATCTCAAAATAGTCTTTTAAATTCCTAATTAAATACACCACTTGTAACTTAATAGTCCTATTTATAGTAATACTAAACTCATAA
This sequence comes from Ammopiptanthus mongolicus, assembly GCA_039655645.1. Lineage (NCBI taxonomy): Eukaryota > Viridiplantae > Streptophyta > Magnoliopsida > Fabales > Fabaceae > Ammopiptanthus > Ammopiptanthus mongolicus. The sequence continues at coordinate 8,975,896 of CM077351.1, read as the reverse complement.
ATCCTATTAAATAAGGAAACAAAAAATATTAAGAGATCAAGAAATAACTATCAAATATTGTTTCCTTAGTTAGATGACTAAATGAATCCATAATATATTCTAAAAATCAACTAAGACATTTTGAAATATTCTAAAATACGATAAAGTTATAGTAAATCATCAATTTTGGTCCATAAAATTGGCATTCGTTCAATTTAGTCTCCGACATTATAAAAAAGCAAATTTAGTCCTTTGACAACTATAAGTCACATTGGTCCCTAACATTAGTGTGGCAAACCACGTATCCAACGGCGTGGTTTAACCTTTGATAAAAAACATCCAAAAGCCAAACGATATCATTAATTACAATATAAAAATCAACATTGTTGCAGCTCTTAAGGACCTAATTAATCCATTGGACCAAATTTCAAGGGCCAAAATATTGTTTTACTCAAAGAAAAATAAACAATGTTGCTGCAAATCAAAGAAATCTGAAAGGTCTTAAGAATTCCTGCAATTGACTGAATACATAAATTTTGGGTTCCATGGAAATAGAAAATATAATTGTGAGTTCCTTATTAGGTAGCAACTTACATTAAGGATCTGTTTAGGTAAACGGTTTAATTAAGTGCTTATAGGATAAGCATATATGCATAAGCTATTTCTATAATCAAGAGAAAATATAGTCAAAATGTTTTCATATAAGCTGTTTTCATAAGATATTCTGAAGAGCTTATCAAAATAATCTGAAAACAGCTTATGGACGTACATATCATAAACTGTTTTCATAAGCTGTCCTAAACACTCTGACAAACGCTTATGCTAGTAGATAACCCAAAATAAGCTGTTTATAAGCCAATCCAAACAGGCCCTAAATCTAGAGGGATGCAACTTTTCAAAATATGGAAAAACTTCCAAGTCATGGTGTATAGAAACAACATTAGGTTGATTGACCAACCTTTCTTTATTTTATATCCCAAAAAACTTAATATCAACATTGTATCTAATTCAAATCAAAACCGTTTCATTAAAACTCACAAACAAAAGCATATTATGTATCCATTAATTAGGCCATTTTGTTATGTCATACCATCAATTTCAAAATTCTGAGATGCTTTTCTTAATTATGCCATGCTTTTAACTTCAGACCACGTAAGATATGTTCCACTCTTTCTGTTTGCAATAATTTATCTATATTCCTATTGCTAAACAACATGCCATGAAGTTACATTTCAGAATGTTCAACCATAGAAATGAGAAAGACTAGAGTGTCTTCAATGAGCATTACTCTCAATTGTTAAGACACAACCTAGAGAGATAGATTAATGTATTTGGGGAAGAAAGAAATTAGATTGTTTATGTTTTTTGGGTTCTTTGATATATGTAATCTTTGGAACTCTTATGGGTTATACCCTTTGTGCTTTATTAATAGAAAGCTATTTTTGTGTTGCCGAAAAAAAAAATTGTTCCAAAACAACATGATTTTTCTCATTAAATTTGATGAGCCATATAAGAGGAGTAGTTGTAGTGTCATGACCTGCAACCATCAAAGTTAATATATCGTCCTCCAATTTTTCATCAGTGGGTTTATTTTCATAATCTTCTCCACCTGCTTCTCTAGCGTGTTTCGAGGGGCTCTAAGAAATTTTTTTGAGAGTCTTGTTCACTTATCCTTCTAGCAATGATAGAATCCAACATTTCATACATCATATCCCAAACTTGCACATCATAACACTATCTCTTACATTTACCACTACTTTTCCTCTTGTGGGCTTAGGCCTTGCCTACCACAAAAAAAAAAAAAATGATAGCAAAAGAAAAAGAAAGAGAAACAGGCAAAAAAAAAAGAAAAAAAAAAAAAGAAAGGTATATGATGATTAGCAAGATTTTCATGCTAGAATCTCAATGAGGTCAAGTGATCATTTAATGGGTTAAAGAGACAACATGGCCAGTTGATGTATTATGGAGACATACAATAAAGATTTTAGTATTAACAAAGGATAACTTGTAACTTAAGAAGTGCTCCATCACTCTCTAGTTGACATAAGCAGAATACACCTTTTGGTTATATGGTAAAACAATCAAACCATTTTTTGTTGGTTACAAGTAGATGTGGAAAACTACATCTAAAACTCTTAATTTTATTTATGCCTTGATCTTCTTCTTCTTCCTCTTTCTTCTTTCAACCAATGGTGAGTAAGCCTTTTGTTCCTCCATTTCATTTTTCTTTCATAACCTTTCATATATACTTTCATTTCATTTCGTTAATATTTTTTTCATTTTTGCATTACAATTTACATCATATCATTTCCATGTGGTACTGACATAGACTACACCCAAGAATGCTGGAGTCACCAGTGTAACGGTTCAAAATGCAAGTATAATGCTTGTGTCTACAGTGACTGCTTCTAACAATTAAGTTGAATAATAATCTTACATTATTTTTGTGCTTAAAGATTTATTTAGATGTCATAAAGTTGTTTCTCTAGCAATGTCTCTCCTTATTCGTGTTATATTCCTATGACCTTTCAATTTCTATGACAACCTCACAAGAGTATTAGACTATTATATAGAAATTCTATGACCTTTACTCGTCTTTGGGAGTTATGGAGAACAACAACCTGTCTGGATACTTTTAGTAAACTACATCAATTTAGAAAAGCAATATGAGTATGTAATAATTTCTAAAGCAATAATTTATTTTACTTCTACGTTTAGCCTAAGAATGGTTGGGTGAAAAGTAGTGAAAAATAATATGTATTCTTCATAGAATCATTGGAAGAAACCAACATGTGGTTGATCCGAGTGGTAACGAGTTCGGATCTTTTAAGCAAGTAGTCAGGGGTTCGATCCCGAACTCTTGCCTATGGAAAAAATCTGATTAGAAAGAGATGAACATTAATGAAAGAAATTAAATTTAGAATATATCAATATATAATTAAAGATGACTCATGAAGATGAGAGGATGACAATTTTTATGTAACCATATAGGTTAAGTTTGATTATTTTAAGATGTAACTAAACTATAAGAGATAGGTTGAGAGATAAAATACTCAGATTTGGATAGCACATGCAATAAAGATTGAGTTCTCCAATTATGACCACTCAAATGTTCAATATGGATAATGCTTGGAAGGTTACAATATTATGACTATATAATATGCATAATACATTGATGGATGGATTAAATTTAAAAGAAAAGATTACGATAATTTAAAATACATACAAAGTGAAATTGATGAGACAAAAAGGGTAATTCAAAGGGTGCTTTGTCTATGAAGTACTCGGATTTATAATCAAATGAAATTGGACTTCTAACGTTTTTATCTATATTCCTATCTTCTAAGTGTTTGTTTAATTGTCTGATAGAAAATCCCAAAAGAATTATATTTCCTTTATACCTAAAAACGATACTTGATTATTTGATGTTTTACTTGATACTTGCAATAATCTGGTACACATGCTGAGATTCCCATCACACGATGCGGCCCGGGCTCTATGAGCCACAGCTTGTGGTGCAAATCCTACCAAATTACCAGCTTTTCGTCCATTTTGGGTCTAAACCTTCCTAGGGTCCATATTCCTGCAAAACAACCAGCATAAAACATACATTAATATCAGCAAATAGCCCGAAATTTAACCTTATTAAAGCATTAGATAAGTAGCAGAATTCCCACTTATCAATCTACACGATGTCAAGCACTTACACGGGCATAACGACTCGACAAAATATCCATGAAAAGCAACAAATTAAAGTGTAAAAAATAGCACCACCGAACTCCAACTTACAGAAATAGATAGATGAGAAATGCTAGCAACACACTTTCTAACACTCTTTTTCCAACACACTCTCTGCTATTGGTTGAAATTAGTGTGGGTCCAACAAAATTCAAGTGGGACCCACACTAATTTCAACCAATAGGAAAGAGTGTATTGGAAAGAGAGTGTTAGAGAGTGTATTGCTAGAACTCCTCATAGATAGATTTCTCACTCTCAACTCACAAAGATTGTTTAACAAAATCTCAACAACATCTTAATAGATTGATACACAAGTTGAAAACCTATGAGCTAAACTCACTTTTCACCTTTTGATAGCTAACAAATCAATACTTCGTAATATGTAAATTTCTTAGTGTAATTGTTATGAAAATATGTTCTCTTAATGTCCTTTTTATATTGATTTCAAAAATATATACGTTGGGAATCAAGATAAGACCAGTTAGAGTAAAAACAAACTCTGTTTTTCAGTTTCAGAACCAGATGATTCGATTTTCTTTTTGCATAAATCAATGTATTAAACAAGAAATATAGTTATACACATTAGTACATTGATTTCGCTCTTGAATGAATCACATATGTTCTTAAGTAAATTGATTTCGTTCTTTATTAAATCGATTCATAATGCAAGTCAGAGAAAGTGCTAAACTCATCATATTGGATAAATCGATTCACAAACTGATGCATCAATTTATTCTTTGCAAAGCCACTGTATAGTTTTTGACTTGTCTTACGAACATATGTACAACATCTGTGAATCGATTTAACTGATCTAACTTTGAAAATCAGACATTCTGTTATACAATATACACAAATGTATAAATTGCATACACATATGTACAAACGTGTTTAAAGCTTGTAAATTGAAATGTATACAGATGTATAAAACTTATACACAGATGTATATAATTCATCAGAATTCTAGCTTTACTTTTAAAATCATTTGAGAAAACATTTTGATAAACAAAATTATTTCAAGACTTTATAAGATCTATTTTTTCTGTTTTTTTTAAGAGCTAACATAAAATTTAAAAGTTTGTTTTCTCTTACACAAGCATCTATTGCGTATTTATACTTTAACATGGTCTTGATGCTTTGTAACTTGATATTGCTCTTGATCTTAGAACTTTCTTCATGATTCATCTTTTTGATCTTCACTTGACTTCTGAAATTCATTTCTTAAACTTTGTAAGCAACATGATTAGTCATCAACATGATTAGTCATCAAATCATTCATACTAAGTAAGTACGTAGTCATTATCCAAACTTCAAATGAATTAAAGAATATATACTTACAAAAATAATTTTTTACTCAAAGAAAAATAAACAATGCTACAACAAATCCAAGCAAGATAAAAGGTCTTAAGAATTCCTACAATTGTCTGAATAGATGAACTTTAGGTTTCATAGAAATAGAAAATATAATTTTGAGTTTTCTCTTAAGGTGAAACTTACATTAAATATAGAGGGATCAAACTTTTGGAGATCTGGAAAACTTTCGAGTCATGATGTATAGAAACATCTTAGTTGATTGACCAACTTTTCTTACTTTTATATATCCTAAAAATTTTATTACCAACATTGTTTCTAATGCAAATTAAAACTGTTTCAGAATGACACACAGACAAAAACACATCATGTATGCATTATTAGGCCATTTTGTTATGCCATACCATCAATTTCAAAATTCAGGGGTGCAATTTTCTTGAAAACAATGTTGTATTATGACTCTTCGATTAGTTTCAATGATCAGTTGAAACTCAAATAATGAGCAATCTAGGTGAGTTATAAAAATTTGAAGTTACCATTGCATCTTTCAAACTAATATATTTTAGTACGTTGCTCACTTTGGTTGTGTAAGCCATGCTATTAACTTCAGACCGTGTAAGATCTGCTCCACTCTTTCTGTTTGCAATAATTTGTCTAGTTCCTCTTGCAAAACAACATGTCATAAAGTTACATTTCAAAATTTTCGACCATAAAAATTAAATGAGAAAGATTAGAGGGTCTTCAATGAACATTATTCTCAATTGTAAAGGCACAACCTAGAGAGAAATATTGTATTTGAAGAAGACAGAAATTAGGTTGTTTGTGTTTTTTGGGTTCTTTGATATATGTACTATCTTTGGAACTCTATCCCTTGTACTCTATTAATAAAAAAGTTAGTTTTATGTTGCTGATAAAACAATTATTCTAGAACAACATGATTTTCCTCAAGAAATAAGCCATGTAATTAAGAGTCGTTGTTGTAGTATCATCACTTGCAACCAACAAAGAAAGTTAATATATTGTCCTTCAATTTTTCATCAGTAGGTTTATTTTCATCATCTTCTCCATCTACTTCTCTAGTGTGTTTCATAATTAGAGACTCAAGAAATCCTTTTGAGAGTCTTGTCCACTTCTCCTTCTAGCAATGATAGAATCCAACATCTCATACATCATATCCTGAGCTTTCACATGCATAGTATGGTTTTTTTTACTTTGAGTAAAACATCAATTTGGTTCTTGACAATTTGGTTCTTGAAAGTTGCAACAGTGTGATTTTTCTATTGCAGCCAACAACGTTCTGAGGCTTTGGATTTTTAGTGATAATTTGAGCGGGCTAAAGATACAAAAGATGAATGGTTGATGTATTAAGGAGGCATATAAGGATATCATTGCTAACATTTACATCTTATTTTTCTCGAATGGGCTTTGAGCCTTATCTATCACAAAAAAAAGATAGAAAAAGTAAAAGAAAGAGAATCAGGTTAAAAAAAGGAAAGATATACGATGATAAGCAAGATTTTCATGTTAGATTGAGGTCAAGTGATCAATTGGGTGGGTTAAAGGGACAAACATGTCCCGCTAATCTATTGAGGAGGCATATAATAATGATTTTAGTATTAGCAAAGGATAGCTTGCAATTTAAGAAGTGCTTCATCACTCTCTAGGATACAACTTTTGCTTACATTATAAAACAAGCAAACCATTTCTCATTTTTTACAAGTAGACGTGGAAAACTATGGCTAAAACTCTCAAGTTTGTTTATGCCTTGATTTTCTTCTTCTTCTTCCTCTTTCTTCTTTCAACCAACGGTGAGTCAGCCTTTTTTCCTCCATTTCAATTTTCTTTCATAACCTTTTGTATATTCCTTCATTCCCTTTCGTTAATATTCTTTCATTTTTGCATTACATCATAGCATCTCCATGTGATACTGATATAGACTGCGTCTATGAATGCCGGAGTTACTTGTGTCATGATCCAAGATGCGTATCTAATGCTTGTGTCTGCAACAGCTGCTTCTAACGGTTAAGTTCAATAATAATCTGACATTACTTTTGTGCCTATAAGTTTATTTAGATGTCATAAGGTTGTTGCTTTGACAATGTCTCTCATTATTCGTGTTATATTCCTTTGACCTTTCAATTTCTATGACAGCCTCATAAGAATATTAGACTATAATATATGACCTTTGTTCGTCTTTGGGAGTTATGGAGAACAACAACCTGTCTGAGTATTTGTAATAAGCTACACCAACATAGAAAAGCAATATGAGTATGTAATAATTTTTAAAGCAATAATTTATTTTACTTCTACATTTAGCTTAAGAATGGTTAGGAGAAAAGTAGTGAATAATAACTAGTATGTATCCAGAGAATAATTCGAAGGAGATGAAAATTAATGAATGAAAATAAATTTAGCGTAAATCAATATATAATTAATTAAACATGACAAATGGAGATGGGAGGATACTATTTTTAATGTAACCATATATGTTAAGTTTGATTATTTTAAAACGTAACTGAACTATAAGAGATAGCTTGAGAGACAAATGCTAATTAAGAATTGGGTATATAGTACGTCTAATAAAGATGGACTTCTCCAATTATGACCACTCAAATGTTACAATATGGATATTGCTTGGAAAGCTACTATCTTATGACTAACACAAGACATCTCCTTCGCTACTTATAGATAGCTTTTACAACTAAAACCCAGAAGTATCCCTACTATCTTTGATTATGATATTTTGCCTAGTTGACTCTCTGCTTTTTTTGCTTGAAGTGACTTTTTCGAAGTAACACTTTCTTCTTCCATTTATTCGCAGGTTGTCAACTTGGAGTTTGGGCTTGGAGTTGTTTTAGGCCCAATTCACTTTCTCTGGTTTGGTCTGATGTGAGTACCACTGTTGGCTTCTTATGACTTTGTATTCTTCAAAACATTGCCGTTTGGTCTTGCTATCTTAATAAAAGTTGTAGCTCTTTCCCTTATCTTTCTCACAAGACCAAACTTGGTTCAAAAGGGTATTTTGCCGAGCAAGCTTTATCCTGAAATTTGAGACCATATTAAAAGAAACTTTAAAATGTGAATTTTAACAAGTATTTTTAATAAGGCTTGATATAACACCGGTCATGCAAAACTAAATTAATACCAAACAACTTAGCATAATTGAAGTGTAAAAAGGCCAATAACTTGTGTTATATATATATATATATATATATATATATATATATAATATTTTTCGGGTCCGAGCCGAACCAAGCCGTTCTTAAACGAGTTGGTTTGATTCGGATTTCCTGAAGATAAAAAACTTTAAATCCTAACCGAACCAATTGATTTTGATTGGTTCATATTTTTTTCCCATGCAAATCTGAACCAAGCTGACTCGTGAATGTCCCTAATTAAAAGGTCATTCTGCCAAGGTATAGAGCAATTGCAAAAATAACGTGTTTTTGACCAAACTAGTGTTATTTTAAAAACTATTACCAAAATGGGGTTGTTTTGTAACAATTTACCAAAATAGGGTTGTTTTTGCCAGCGTGGATTTTTTTATTATTTTTTGATGACGTGAAAGGTACCAGTTAAAGGCGCCACTTGGTCTTGCGCCTTCCATAAAAATGCCACATGTCACACACTTATTGGTCACTCGTCTGCAGTGACCCGTCTGCTATTTCACTCGTCTGCTGGTCACTTGTCTGCTACGTCTCGTCTATTGTTTCACTGGTTTGCTTAGACCAGTGAAACATCAGACAAGTGACTAGCAGACGAGTGAAATATTAGACGAGTGATCATCAGATGACTATCAGACGAGTCACAGCAGACAAGTGAAATTGCAGACGAGTCTCAGCGGATAAGTGACCAGCAGACGGGTCACAGCAGACGAGTGAAACATCAGACAAATGACTAGCAGATGAGTGAAAGAGTAGACGAGTGAAACAGCAGACGAGTGACCATCAGATGACTAGCAGACGAGTCACAACAGACAAGTGAAATTGCAAACGAGTCTCAGCGGACATGTGACTAGCAGACGGGTCACAGCAGACGAGCGAAACATAAGACGGGTCTCAGCAGACTAGTGAAACATCAGACGGATCACCACCAGACAAGTGTCTCCAGCAGACGGGTCTCAGCAAGGAATGTTGCAGCTTTTATTTTTTTGTTTTTTAAAAAATTTCTGTAGAATCAATAAGTGTGTGACATGTGGCATTTTTATGGAAGGCGCCAGTCCAAATGGCGCCTTCCACGTCAGAAAAAATAATAATAAAAAATTTCACGCTGTCTAAAACAACCCTATTTTGGTAAATTGTTACAAAACAACCCCATTTACAAATAGTTTCTAAAATAACACTAGTTTGGTCAAAAAGCCCGAGCCCAAAAATAACGGCCACAGATGCGATATTAAACCACCACCTCAATAAACCACATTTAAATAAGGATTTAATTGGTATGTACTGTCAGTGTAAAGATTTTTTACACTGTCAACTAATTATAACTTGTCACATTATACAAAATGTTTGACTCTTACCATAACTATATTAAAAGTCATCCATAATATGATTTCTGATTGATTGACAGTATTATGAGGGACTTTTAAATAATGTGTGAAAAAAAAATTGCAGGCATGAATAACGGTCATAGTATACCCATCCCCAGCAATTGCGTAATAATGATAATGACTATAATCACAGCTCCCCCTCATTTGTGAGACTATTCTAGGCACACATTTAACCACTACCAAAAGTAAAGGTTATGGAGAGATCAGCCCACACGACCCAATTTACAATGTGCTGCAAATGAGCCCAAACCAATTTTAGCTACTTCAAGCGATAGTTTGCCAATGGGCTGGATCTGAAGATAGTAAAATGAGAGTTATTCCCTATAAAAGACTAGCAACTTAGTGCTTGTTGGGCTGGAAGGCAAACAGGCTTTTCCAACGTATTTTGATCCCAAAAACAATTTTAACAGTAATTGGAGCTGTTTGCTTATAAAATTACGTCCAAAAAAATTGATTTTGGTATGGATAGAATTAATTTTAAAAAAAGTAAGAATTTCTAGATTTTCCGTTCAGTAGAATTGATTTCAGGTGTAGTACCCACAAAACTCTTTATATTTACACTTCAAAAGTGATTTTACTTTATCGTCCAAACAAAATCAATTCTTCTAAACTCATTTTTAAAATATCATTACCGAACACAAATCAATTTTTTTAAGCTTGAATTAATTCTATCACAATTATAACAAACGAAAAATCAATTCTATCACAATTATAACAAACGAATTAGAAGATTGTAAGATACACATGACCACTTAATGATGCACGAATCACCAACTTTAATGCAGCAAAAGACTAATAAAAGAGAACCATGGCCAAACTACTTCCAGTATGCCACTAGTGCAAATTCATGTTCAAATACTAGCTTTTTTAAAACAGAGAATGATGATAATGTTATCAAAGTTGCTGATATAATCTAGTGCATACCCAATGACTCAGAACAATCGAGCTATCATCAATATTTCATGATTTACGGACAGAAGGTATGTCCAATTATGCGACAGACCCAATAGACTTCCTATCTAGCAAACAAAAATGTCTATTTATCCATACATGTATTTTGTAAGATTTTAGGTAGCATGGTCCAAAATCTACTACGGAAAATTAACAGTTGCCACTAGCAAACAATAAATATTATAGCCTACAGGAACAACATATACTTCTTCCTATTTTTGGAAATAGGAATAGGCAGTTTCGCGACTACCTGCAACAGTTGGAGAAACTCCGCGAGAATCGTCATTAACATGTTTGGTTTAGAAAAGAAAGTCGGAAGAAAGAAAGTGAGGGAAAAGAATGTGGAAGAAAAGAAAAAAAGTAAAAAATGATATGATTGTTTAGTTGTTTGATAGGAGGGGAAATGAAAGAAAACTAAGGGCCTGTTTGAATTCTCTTTTTAAAAACTGTTTTTCATTTTCAAAAATTTAAAAATTCAAAAACTTGTTTGATGAACCCTGTTTTTTAAAATAGTTTTGAAATATGATTTTGTTTTGTAGTTTTGGGAATTAAAAAACTGAAACAACTAAAAGTTGTTTTCCTTCTCACTTTTACATTCCAGTTTTGAAAACTACAAAAACAAGGAAAAGTGTCACTTTTCATTAATGGCAGTTTTGTAATATTTGACAACTTTTATTATTTAATTTAAATTATTACATTTTTTATTTAATTCCATGAAATAATAATCTAAAATAGAACATAACATTCATATAACATGTATGGACCAAATTCAAAATCATTATCACGTATAGGGACCAAAAGATTAGTTTAACTTTTATTTGACTTTATCTCTACATGTTGCTTTATATATGTTTCTTTAGAAGTGAATTATATATCACTTTATCATGGTATTCAAACGTTGTTTTAATTACTTTTACTTTATTAATTATGTTATTACAATATATGTTACTTTAGAAAGTGAATTGTATATTAATTTTATAAAAATATATTCTTTTTTATCAAGATATTATTCAATGATACTTAATTAAAAAGGTGACGTAGATAAGAACATAAAAAAATAATATTGAGATATTATAAAAAAACTCGAAATTGATCCCATTTTAAAAATATGTATTAAACAAGTTTTCTAATTTTTAATTTTCAAAACATATTTTGAAAACAAGTTTACCAAACAAGTTTTTTCATTTTCCCATCTCTAAAACAGTTTTAGAAAATAAAATTGCCAAACAGGTTTTGTTTTTAATTCTCTTTTTAAAACAGTTTTTTAAATTGATTTACAAAACAGTTTTGAAAAACTAAAAACCAAAATTAAATCAAACAGGCCCTAAATTTTTCTTTCTTCTTGTTTGATCGTGTAGAAAGTAAGAGAAAAGAAAAAAAAAACATATTTATGAAATAACATAAATAACCTTAAATAAAAATGAGATGTAATAAGGTCAAAAGTTTGTCTTTTTGACCCTTTTCTCTCATCTCTCTCTTCCCAATTTGGGTGGATTGCCTTTTTGGTGTGGGGCCGACAAAACTTTTTCCTTCATTCCCATTTTCTTTGTCAACCGGAGGGAAACTTCCTTTTTTCCCTCTTCTCCTTCCTCTCTTTATCTTTCTTTCTCTTTTCCCTCAAAATAAACACATGCTAAATGATCAACTAACGGTAGTTCACGAGTCATGTGTCGTTCCTTGCCTGATTTGGGCATAAGTAAAGAAAAGGTGATGACAGGGATCCCACAATGGGCGTGAACTATCATCTCCATGTATTGAGAAAAACTCAAGTCCCACATTGATAAGAGATAAAGCCTCATAAGAGCTTATAAAGCTTGGGCAATCCTCACCCCTTGATCTAGCTTTTGGGATTGAGTTAGGCCCAAATCTAATATGGTATCAAAGCCTATCCTAGATCCATTAAAGGGCCGCCCACCATATGATCCACGTACCAAGCCCAATAGTGCTGGGTGTGAGGGGTTGTATTGAGAAAAACTCAAGTCCCACATTGACTAGAGATAGAGCCTCATAAGAGCTTATAAAGCTTGGGCAATCCTCACCCCTTGAGCTAGCTTTTGGGGTTGAATTAGACCCAAATCTAATACCATGTAAAGAAGGGATCACAGACGACATGGTCATTTAGGCTGGGTGTTACCCACGTACTCATGTCTTTTTTTCTCTGGTTGGAGGTTTGAAACAAGTGGGTTATTCTTCTCAAATCTTAAGAGAAGGCCATTTTTCATGTTCTTGATATGATTTTTTTTATAAGCATGTTCTTGATATAGTAGGTTAGGTTAGATGCCCTTAGTTGTTAATTTGTTCCCCCTAATTGTATTTGAGTGAAAGCAATTTTGCTCTCTTTGCACTTTTGAAAGCCCATGTTTAGAAAGCAAACAGACGCACTTATTAAGGGATCAGGATATCCTCTCCTATTCGTTTGAAATCATGATAACTTTGTTCAACAAATCTCAACCTTACGTTCAAAAATAGAATTGGACCCTTTAAAAAATATTTATGGCCATCTTTGAAATTTTTAAAAAGAAATAGAAAAAATTAAATTGCATTAAAAATTTAAGACAAATGAGAGGAGGCCAAAGCTTCCCAAATAAAGTATCAGTAGTCTCCTCTCCTTACATCTGTCTTAAACCTCATTTGTATTAAACCTTATTTGCATTATTTCAAAATAGATCTATTTAACATAGGTTGAGATTTATTCCGATTCTCGGAGGAGAGGATCCTCATGCCTTGTTAAGTATTGTTATAACTTATAGGTAGCATTTGGTATAAGTTTTATTTAAATATTTTTGGGAATGTGAGCAAGAGAATAAAATCTTGTATATTGAATTTAATACAAGATTGTATTTAAATAACCCTTCATCTCTTCAAGTAATACATGATCAAGATTGTATTTTAATCATATCCAACACCTTCAAAGAATCCGCTTTTTTGTGTAAAAATAATTTCATTGTGATGCAACAACAAGCACCAAAGTGTAGAAAACCAAATCAACCTCCACAAATCACTCCTTTTTTTCTTACTTGCCAAACCACCATGTTGTATAAAATGTTCTCTGCTTTGTGAAAACATAACTGACTCATAACTCTACCAAGCATAACATTTAGACCAAATATGCCAAGCAAACTTGCAAGAGAAAAAATTGTGTCCAACACATTCGGAATGATCAAGACAGAACACACATTCCAAGGAAGAACTATATGGGAAAACATTTCGCAACTGTAAGTTATTCTTAGTTGGCAAACCTGTTCAAAATAATTTTCCAACCAAAATCCAATACCTTCAAAGGAACAATTTTAATCCAAAAAAGTTGTTTAAAGAGGCTATCAACACCGGAAGGAGTTTGTTGTTGCAATAGCTTATATGCTGAATGAAAAATGTAAGAACCTGATCTAATCTCAAAACTTCAGAATTAATTAAATTCTAAAAACTACTAAATATAAGAATCTTCCATTCAATAAAACTCCCTTATTCACTTCAATCTCCATTCCGACTCACCATCTAACCACTCCCTCATGTCTGCTATCAAAGAATTTTTATCTTTTGAACTTGAAATGGTATATAATATTGTAAAAACTCATACAAATGTTTTCAAAATCAGCCCAAATATCATTTCAAAAAGATGTAGATTTTCCATTACCAAGTCTTTTTTAAAACCCGATAGCACCCTATCCCAGAAACAGCCTCCACCTTTATCTATTTTACATGAGAGTATTGATATTTGAACATCAAAGTTCCGGACACCCACGATTGCCATCGTATTTTTAGATTTTTTTTTAATTTGTGGCAAACTTGTAAACAAGAGAATATGTTCAAATTATACTCATTCAACTCCAATAACCAACCATTCAACTCCATTGACCAAACGTTTACAATCACTAACCACATATGAAATTGAATGAGTTTAGGCATTATGTGGGGAAGTTATCACACTTGGTTAACAGGGTTGAATTTCATCGTTAATTTTGTTTTGTACATGGTTAATCGGCACACTTGCAGTGTTCAGGTAACCCATTAACCAATCATTCAACCTCATTAACCAAACATTTACACAGTATTAACCACATATAGAATTGAATGAGTTTTGGCATTATGTGGGAAAGTTATCACACTTGGTTAACAAGGTTGAATTTCGTGGTTAATTTTGTTTTGTATATAGTTAATTGGCACACTTGTAGTGTTCAGGTAACCCATTAACCAACCATTCAACTTCATTAACCAAACATTTGCACAACATTAGCCATGTATGAAATTGAATGAGTTTACGCATCATGAGGGGAAGTTATCACACTTGGTTAATAAGGTTGAATGTCATGATTAATTTTGTTTTGTACATGGTTAATTAATGGGCACACTTGTAGTGTTAGGGTAACCCATTAACCAACCATTCAACTCCATTAACCAAATATTTACAAAGTATTAACCACACGTTGGACATATGGTGTCCATCGTAGGTGTCCCATTTTTGTTGTCAAAATATCATTACTCTTTACACAAATCCGGCACCACACGAAGCATTTTCTATTAGACCCATTATTTCTTGCATTTTTAGACCTTGGGTCAGTGTTATGAAAGTCGAACCAGACCGGTTGAAATGTGAACAGACCCTTGTCCGGTCTTGGTCAGGGGTGAAAACCGTTTCTACAGTCAGACCGCCTTGAACCAATCAAAAACCGGTTGGACTAGGTTGGACCGGATTAAATCGGATCTGACTAGTTTTCTAGAGATAGTAAAATTTAAAATTTAAAAACTGAAAAGCAAAAAAGTGAAAAAGTGAAACAATAAAGATAAAACTTAATCGGCTGGTTATTACTGTATTTCAAATCTAACAATCATAAAAACTATTGGTCCAGCTAGCCATTCGTCTCGTCCGACAATGTAAAATAGCATAACACTTTGATCTTATGTGCCTTGACTATTTTCCTTACTTTTTTTAGTATTGCATGTTATATATATCATCCGGTCAAACTATCCGATTAAACCAGTTAAATCGGTTGAACCAAAACTAGAACTTTTTCCGGTTTCATGTCTGGTCCGGCTTTAACAATATTGCCTTCGGCAAGCCGACCATAACGGGAAGACATAATTTTATTCCAAAGAGTCCCCCATTCCAAATCAAACCTCACCACCACCATCGAGGTTGGCGTTAGTGGTCTCTCGCCCCTTAATCAAGGTCTCGGGTTCGAGCCTTGGGTATGGAAAAAACCTCAGCTGGGAGGGATGCCACCCATCGAGGTGCTGAACAAACTCCTGCGGGAGATTAGTCCTCGTCTCAGATTGGCGGTGGGATACTCCTCAAAGTAGATAAAAAAAAAAAAAAACCTCACCACCACCATTTCCCAAGCAATGATAAGTTAAATAACTCCACATTTTTTTACTCCTAAACCACTTTTTCCTTTTGTCTTGCACACCTCCCCCACTTGACCCAAACTATATCTTTTTTCCCCACATGATCCCTCCAAAAAAATTTATTTAAATTTGATTTAGAACTAAAATTACGTTTTTTGGAGCCTTGAAAAGAGAAAAGAAGTACACTGATAAACAAAAGGGAACTCAAGGCTCCAATTACGTTTAGAACTAATACACCGAATATATGTAATCGAAGGTTGCAGTTCTGATACACCTTCAAATGAGGCACAATATATGACAATAGTTTTTGTCCTTGAGATATCCAATCAAAAGGAGTGGTTGAAAGACATAGAAATTATTGTAGAATCTGATTTCAAAAATGCCTTAGCTTGGATTACTGAAAAGGAAAAATGTCCCAGGAGTTTGAGATTCTATTGTAACAAACTGCATAATTTATTGTTGGTGCTAAAAAATGTTACTTTTACTCACATAAATAGGGAAGCTAACCATTGTGCATATGATTTAGCAAAGACAAGTTCAGAATTGGAACGTACCTGGATACAGTGGACATTGAAGGCAAAAGGCATGATTTCATGTAAACTAGAGGGTCCTAGCTATCAGATGTATTGAAGAAATGTCAAAGAAGTAGAAAAATATATCTGCTGGCTGAGACATAGTCTGGGTTTTTACTATTATGATCACTACTCATCCATGTCTTGCTTGTAACATGCTTTTATTTTTTAACTTGTGTTGCTTGTAATATGTTGTTCTATTAGGCTGACTGACAGGGCAGTAACTACAGGGTTTTTGTTGGAAGGATGGGGTTACTGGATGATTTAGGGAGTTGTATTTGTTCTTATGGGTTGTTTTGATGTACTAAAGACATTGTTGCATCTTTTCCCCTAATTTTTAAGCATATGATAGGATTTGATCCCTTCAACCCTTCCTAGAAGGTGGGGAGAGGAAAATCGTGATGCTTAAACTAGTGGCTTCAATAATATATGCTCTATTTATGGAGAAAATAAAAGAGGGAGCTGACTTTAGAGGAAAATTTATCAATATATCACTGTTTAACTTTTTATTTTTCAAATTACCATCGTTTTCAAATTATATACCAAACTACCACTATTTTAAAATTACATTGAGAAGTCTTTTTTACCATTCACGACTTCTCAACTTGATCAATCAAAATATGTTTTGTTTTCCCTTGGGAAGTCGGGTTTGCTAACCATGACTTCTCAAGGGGTTTTCTAATTTTTTTTTTTGAAAGGCTATATATATTATATTAATTTAAATTATTGAAATTAATTTTAATTAAGGTTATAAATATTAACGTAATTAATTTTATTAATTAAGATTAATAAAAATTTTATTTATTAAACTAAAAGGGAAAATAATGACAAGTACCCAAATATTTTAGATTTAATTAATTAAACAAAAAATACAATAATGACAAGTGCACAAAAATTAATCTCCTAAATGATGTCCAGTTCCACATCTTGGAGGTCGTCGGTTACGGCGTGGACGACTTTGAAATGGTTGTTCCTCATCCGCTGCAGCGGGTTGCTCTGCTTGCTGCACACCCTCGTTGAGATTAAGATTTGTGGGAGGCATTGAAGAACTAGCATCGGCCGGGAAGGGGAATGATGGAGCGCCAAACGAGTACATACTTTGCATGTATGCGGCTGCCGACTGTGGCGTTCCGAGGTCTATGCCAAACAGATTGCTATAAAATTCTCCATCATTGGAAGCGACAGAGTGTCGACCTTGGTCAAGCGGTGGGGCAGCGTCTCGTTGCATAGGGGTGTAGGCAAATGAATGGCGAGGCGGTTGGGGGTCATCATCAGCCATGGGAACCGGGGGGCTGGGTTGGCGACGTGCAATACGTCGTGGACGCTGTTGGGTGGGCATACTTGGTCCAACATCCGGAACGTGTTGAACATCACCCCGCGTGTCTTGCAACTGTTGTGGAATAGACAGGTACGGTCTCGAGTTCTGCCTAAACCACATCATATACTCAGCAGTGTGACACACATAACCCGGAATCGGTTGTCCCGATATGATGCCATTTCGGCGTTCCTGCCAACACTGGATCCATTCCGCATGCATTATTCTCCAGTTTTCAGCATGATTACCTCGCATGTCCAAGTCATGCAAGGCATCCATATTTGCAGGTTCTCCCGGTATTTCCTGCGAAAGACCAAATTGTAGCTTCACCCTATCTGTTTGATGCCATTCTACATTCTGAAAACATATAAGTGTGGTACTGGAAGTCCACAATCTGGATTCTCTATATGCTTCTCGTGGTATCACGCTCTGAAGATCTCTGTAAGGCAACCACAAAAACTGGTTACTTTCCATATGATCGACCCTCGATCTGTACCCCGTAATGTCACCCCGCGGAGTTCCACTATACTGTAGTCCCCCGCCACTCCATCTAGTAAAATACATCGCAAGGTCAGTATAATAAGTAGAGGATGTAAGGTAATTTAACTATGAATAGAATCTTTACCGTCGTGCTAGTGGAAATGATGGTTCGCGGTTGCACCGTGGTGCAAGGAACGGCATGCGGTACCATACCCAAGACTGTAGCAACAATACGCATCCACCCATACAGGCAGCGGCCAGTGCAGATGCACGACACATTTCCCTGTACAGATTTGCTAGACATGCCGTGCCCCAGCTGTATCTTCCAGCACGCTGAAAATCTTCCAACAGTGGAAGATACATCAAGTGAACTCTGTTACCAGATTTGTCAGGCATCAAGAGCCCCCCGATCAAGCGTAAAATGTACGCTCTGGCTTGTACCTGATGGACTGTTGCATCATGAGGGGGAGTGGCAAACGTCTGTTGCAACCACTTGAATTTTATTTGTTGTCCCTTCATCTGATTAGACGGAGGAACCACACCTAAAAGTCGATGGCATTCCTCTTGCCAGGCAAGGAAGCTAGGTCCAGTAATGGGCAGTCCGTCCACACGCAATCCTAGCTGAAGAGCAACATCTTCCATCGTTATTGTGCATTCTCCGACGGGAAGATGGAACGTGTGTGTTTCTGGCCGCCACCTTTCTACCATTGCAAGAACCAACGATTTGTCAATCTTTGTGTGTCCCACTGTTGCAGCGATAGAAAACCCAGCTTGCTCCAAGTATGGTACAATCAGTGGACTTGGAGCCTCTATGGTATGTAGGTGACAATCAATGTGGTCCTGCAACCAAAAAGCAGAGTTGTAAGTATAGAAATACTAAGGACCATTTAATGTAAATATCATTTGCAGACACTTACCATATCACCCATTTGCGATGACCTGTGAACGTGTTGTAGTCTTAGCAAATCCATTGAAGTGAAGTTTGTATGGTGTTACCTGTTGCAGGCTGAGTGAAGAATGAGGTTGACTGAAGAAATGAGGCTTAGTGAAGAAATGAGGCTGATTGAAGTTCAATTTATAGTGGTGACATTATTGTGACCCGTCTGCCCCATCACCCGTCTGCTTCACCCGTCTGTTGCTTCACCATTTACTGTGCGCATGTGAGCTCATCAGTGACATAATTTACTGCTGGGACCCGTCTGCTGGGACCATGTCAGCATGGCAGCGTGTCATAATGACTCGTCTGCTAGGCATGTGGGTGTGTCAGTGCATTGGGCAGTGCGAATATACTGTGCATATGTGAGCTCGTCTACTATTTCACTTGTCTGCTTAGACAAGTGATGGGCAGACGAGTGAAACATCAGCTGATCACTTGTCTGAGGTTTCACTCGTCTAAGCAGACAAGTGAAACAGCAGACGAGTGAAACATCAGAGCTTAGACAAGTGAAACCTCAGACATGTGTATCAACTGATGTTTCACTCGTCTGCCCATCGCTAGTCTAAGCAGACAAGTGAAATAGCAGACGAGTGAGGTTATTGTGGTGAGGTTATTGTCAGGTCTGATGTTTCACTCGTCCAAGCACACAAGTGATGGGCAGACGAGTGAAACATCAGCTGATCACTTGTCTGATGTTTCACTCGTCTAAGCTCTTATGTTTCACTTGTTTGCTTAGACGAGTAAAACCTCAGACAAGTGATCAGCTGATGTTTCACTCGTCTGTCCATCACTTGTCTAAGCAGACAAGTGAAATAGCAGACTAGTGAAACATCAGCTGATCACTTGTCTGATGTTTCACTCGTCTAAGCTCTGATGTTTCACTTGTCTGCTTAGACGAGTGAAACCTCAGACAAGTGATCAGCTGATGTTTCACTCGTCTGCCTATCACTTGTCTAAGCAGACAAGTGAAACAACATACTAGTGAAACATCAGCTGATCACTTGTCTGATGTTTCACTCGTCTAAGAAGACAAGTGAAACAGCAGACAAGTGATGGGCAGACGAGTGAAACATCTGCTGATCACTTGTCTGAGGTTTCACTCGTCTAAGCAGACAAGTGAAACAGCAGACGAGTGAAACATCAGAGCTTAGACAAGTGAAACCTCAGACATGTGTATCAACTGATGTTTCACTCGTCTGCCCATCACTAGTCTAAGCAGACAAGTGAAACAGCAGACGAGTGAGGTTATTGTGGTGAGGTTATTGTCAGGTCTGATGTTTCACTCGTCTAAGCTCTGATGTTTCACTTGTCTGCTTAGACGAGTAAAACCTCAGACAAGTGATCAGCTGATGTTTCACTCGTCTGCCCATCACTTGTCTAAGCAGACAAGTGAAACAGCAGACTAGTGAAACATCAGCTGATCACTTGTCTGATATTTCACTCGTCTAAGCTCTGATGTTTCACTGGTCTGCTTAGACGAGTGAAACCTCAGACAAGTGATCAGCTGATATTTCACTCGTCTGCCTATCACTTGTCTAAGCAGACAAGTGAAACAACATACTAGTGAAACATCAGCTGATCACTTGTCTGATGTTTCACTCGTCTACCCATCACCCGTCTGCTGCTTCCCCATTTACTGTGCGCATGTGAGCGCATCAATGACATAATTTACTGCTAGGACCCGTCTGCTGTGCACAGTATATTCGCACTGCCCAATGCACTGACACACCCACATGACCAGCAGACGAGTCATTATGACACACTGCCATGCTCACATGATCACAGCAGACGGGTCCCAGCAGTAAATTATGTCACTGATGCGCTCACATGGGCATAGTAAATGGTGAACCAGTAGACGGGTGAAAGGCAGACGAGTGAAACATCAGAGCTTAGACAAGTGAAACATCAGACAAGTGATCAGCAGATGTTTCACTCGTTTACTTAGACAAGTGATGCGCAGACGAGTGAAACATCAGCTGATCACTTGTCTGAGGTTTCACTAGTCTAAGCAGACAAGTGAAACATCAGAGCTTAGACGAGTGAAACATCAGACAAGTGATCATCAGATGTTTCACTCGTCTACCATCACTTGTCTGAGGTTTCACTCGTCTAAGCAGACAAGTGAAACATCAGAGCTTAGACAAGTGAAACAGCAGAGCTTATACGAGTGAAACATCAGACAAGTGATCAGCAGATGTTTCACTCGTTTGCCATCACTTGTCTGAGGTTTCACTCGTCTAAGCAGACAAGTGAAACATCAGAGCTTAGACAAGTGAAACAGCAGAGCTTAGACGAGTGAAACATCAGAGCTTAGACGAGTGAAACATCAGACAAGTGATCAGCAGATGTTTCACTCGTCTGCCTATTACTCGTCTGATGTTTCACTCGTCCAAGCAAACCAGTGAAACAGTAGATGAGTTCACATGCGCACAGTGAATTCGCACTGCCCAATGCACTGACACACTCAGACTACCAGCAGACGGGTCATTATGGCACACTGCCATGCTCACATGGTCACAGCAGACGGGTCACCGCAGTAAACTATGACACATTGATGCTTTCACATGCGTACAGTAAATTCACATACTGATGCTTTCACATGGTGAAGCAGCAGACTGGTGAAGCAGACGGGTGATGGGGCAGACGGGTCACAATAATGTCACCACTATAAATTGAACTTCAATCAGCCTCATTTCTTCACTAAGCTTCATTTCTTCACTCAACCTCATCCTTCACTCAGCACATTTCTTCACTAAGTCACCCGACCACATTTCTTCACCAAGTCATGGCACTTACATCAGTCTTTGCTACACTCTATCACAACGGCCAAATTGAAATGGACTCTCCATACGGGGTGTTGTTTCAGTGCGACCACCCAATCTTGCTGAAGGTGAAGAAAACCATCAACCTTCAACAACTGAGAACAACTATCCATACGAAGATAAAAGCCGGCAACGACAAGAGGGTGGGCGATATTGTTTATAGATATCCTATGTCCATTGCAACGGGATATGTTCGATACCAGCCACACTATCTTCAAGGAGATGAGGATGTTTGACATGTTCGACAATTGCAAAAGCCTCAACCTCGGCGTTACCACCATTGAGTTATACGCACATCTCGAGGATGTTTCCATCGATAACCCCCAAGGCGAACCGTCCTACATCTTTGACCTTAATGCACCAACGCAAACATTCCACACATCTTTCCATGAATCAGAACCCTACCACACATCTTTTCCAGTGAATGAAGACTACCACCCATCTTTTCCTTCCTCCTCTGACTACAACCCATCTTTTCCTTCCTCCTATGACTATTGCCCCTCCTTTCCTCCGGCCGAAGAGTGCAACCCATCATTCCTTCATGCCGAGGACAACCACCCATCCCATGTTGATGTACAAACTCATGTTATTCCCGTCAGCGTCGTGGCTAGGTTCCACCACGAAGAAGTTGGTGACTTCAGTGAAGATGAAGCCGAGATTCTTGCACTGTCAGTCAATGATGACGACGACGAAGAAGAAGAAGCTGGTGTGGGTCCTTCCTCAACCGCGCCTCCATACGAACCACCACCACACTTTCGTAATGTAAACTTAGATGGGGTTGCTCCATCAGACGATTTTAGCCACGTCCTATCGCGAGTGTCTTTGGATCAAATTGATGTCCCAGATAGCCTACAAACAAACATGAGGTTTGCTACAAAAGAAATGGCCCAATTTACGATCAAGGGGTACCATATCAAGAACTCCCTAGATTTCAAGGTAGAGCACTTCGATAACGACAGATGGATGATTAAGTGCAACAACCCTGCATGCCGGTGGAGGTGCAGAGTGAAGAATCGCACAACAAAAGGCTATTGGGACATCCGTAAGCTGGACGGACCACATACATGTGTATCAGCAACTCTCTCACAAGATCATCAGAAGCTTGACTCGAACATTATTTGTGAAAGTATCAAGCAAATGGTGAAGGAGGATCCGGCGTTGTCTATCTCGGTGTTGATTGCCCACATACGAGAAAAATACACCTATACCACAACGTACCGGAAGGTATGGATAGCCAAGCAAAAGGCTATCGAACAAATATACGGGAACTGGGAGCTATCTTACAATTACCTTCCAACATGGCTCATGGCCTTACATACTTATGTTCCGGGCACAATCACTGAACTGCAGACGCTGCCAGCTTACGACGGGACCTATCTAGTTCCCGATAAGAGAATCTTCCACCGTCTTTTCTGGACTTTCAAGCCGTGTATTAGCGGATTTGCATTTTGCAAGCCAATTGTTATGGTGGATGGAACTTGGTTGTATGGAAAGTATAAGGGGACGCTATTGATTGCAACAGCTCAAGATGGAGCCAACCAACCAATTCCCATAGCCTTCACCCTTGTCGAGGGTGAGACGGCAGAGGCATGGTTTTTCTTCCTCCAAAACTTGAGGAGGCACGTCACACCCCAAGCCAACATAACATTGGTCTCGGACAGGCACGAGTCAATAAAAGCTGCATACCGGCGAGCAGACATTGGATGGCACAATCCTACTTCAATGCATGTGTATTGCGTTCGACACATCGCACAAAACTTCATGCGGAGATTAAAAAATGCAGATATGAGAAAGAAGGTCGTCAATATGGGTTAGTACCACAGTCATACAAATTGTAATTATTTCTTGTTTCTATTCTATTCATGTCAATTTAGACATTTCTAACATTCCAACCATTCAGGATATGCCCTGAACCAGCCAAGCATGCGTTATTACCGGGGTTTGCTCCTCGACTGGAACGAAGAGGCCGCGGCATGGGTTGACGAGATCCCCAAGGAAAAATGGACTCAAGCGTATGATGAAGGGCGACGTTGGGGACACATGACAACGAACCTTTCAGAGTGCATTAACAGGGTACTTAAGGGAATGCGGCATCTTCCGATCACTGCTGTGGTCCAGGCAACCTATTATAGGTTATCTCAAACTTTCGCCGACAGTGGGAGGCAACTAAGCGCAATGATCCATTCCGGTCATGTCTGGTCTGAAATTGTCACCAAGGCCATTGAGGAGGAACGGGCAAAGTCCAACTCTCACCGTGTCCAACATTATAACCGGGAACACAGCATTTTCACGGTCGAGGAGTTGATCAACCCATGAGAAGGGCGGCCTGCGGGGCGATTCAAGGTAGACTTGAATGCGAGGTGGTGTGACTGTGGAAAGTTTCAGGCCATACACATTCCATGCTCACATGTCATCGCGGGATGTTCAAGCGTAAATCACGACTATTGGGAGTATGTGCCTGCTGTGTACAAGTTGGAATATGTCTTCAATGTTTACCGCGAAGAGTTCAGCGTGGCGCCAAACGAAGCATATTGGCCAACGTATACTGGAGTAGAGGTGTGGCACAATCAAGACATGCGAAGAAATCCGTGGGGTCGTCCACAATCTACCCGCATTCGCACGGAGATGGATCTGAGGGAGGGGGGAGTCGCCGTAAGAGATGTGGTCTGTGTCGGAATGAGGGTCATAAGAGGAATAAATGTCCGAACCGTGCCGGACCTTCTACGCAACAATAGAAAATTTGTATCGTTGTACCGTTTCTATATTTAATCAATGTTAAATATTTTCTATAAGTGTATTATTTATTGTTATTATTGTATTAATAAAATTAATATTTAAAATAATAATTTAAAATTAATATAATTAATTTAGCTAATTATCATAATTAATTAAATTAATATAAATTAATTTTAATATAGATTATAACATTTAAAAAAAAAATCCCCTTGAGAAGTCATGGTTTAGCAAACCCGACTTCTCAAGGGTTTAAAAAAAAAAATTCACTACAATCATGTTCATAAGTCGTGAAACCTAAAAACGACTTCTCAATTAATTTCGAAACAGTGGTAGTTTGGTATATAATTTGAAAATGGTGATAGTTTGGAAAATAAATATTGAAACAGTGATACATTGAAAAATTTGCCGACTTTAGAAGCACGATAATTGCCCAAGGATAGATTTTTATTCCTTCAATTAGAGAGCCTTCCATGCTCTAAGTTTCGAACCTTCTAGGATTAGCTCCATTTAGTAGTCCCAATAAGAAGTAAAAAAACTGAATTAAAAAAATAGTTTTTTTTAAAATTTTCAATACATTAAGTATTTTACTATTTAATTATTTAAATTATTTATTTTTATTCCTAATATCAAACCTTTAATTTTATCTCATTCCTAAAATCCATTATGTAGTAATACATATGAAGTTATCTCTTGAAACTGAAATCATCTAATATGATTAATTAAAAATTATTGATCAAACAATATAAGAAAAGAATAATAAAATAACTGAAATATCTTACTAAGAAAACATAAAAAAATATTTAAAAGTTGATACCCCGAATAAATATGTTTATTTTATTTATCGTAATTGATTAACGACGGAAATAGTTGGTCGCAAAATAATCGGTTGCCAATTCGATCACTAAAGGGGAAGTTAGAAAAGTCAATTTTGTTGATCAGTTAGCGATCGACGGTCGTTTTTTGCTGTAACAGTTCTCATTTCCCATTTAGAGATCGAATAAATATCGATTGATAAACCCTAACCCTTGAATGATCGGCGGTAGCTAGATCACTACAAGAAATCTCAATATTACTGATGGACTAATACTGAAGGAATATAGACCGTCAGTAATTATGGGCTTACCGATCGCCTAAATCGTCGATACAAACGACAGATGATCCTCATCTACTTTACCGACAAATATGACCTTCGATAAGATTACCGTCAGACAAGCGATCGGTAAATGTGACGAGATGTATGCTTGGCACGCAAAAATACCGACGATGTGACTCGTCGATAAATGTATGGTCCCCATACCAATAGTGAACCCGTCGGTATACGTTGTTTGGATTTATGAGGGTTCTTCATTACTGGCGACATTTCGCGTCGGAAGCAACTAGATACCCTTACCCACAGCCTAAGACATCTTTAAATATGATGAATGTATTAAAAAATACGCGCATGACTTGTCTCTCTTACCACTCATCTCAATATCAGTTTCTCCTCCTCTCTTCACTGCCACTGCGTCTCCATATCTCAGTCTTACTCTCCCTCTCCTTCTCTATCCAAACGTGTCTCCCCCCTTCTTCGTCTCCTTCCGCCTTCTCTCCACTGCGGAATGCCAACGTCAAGACTTAGTCTCTCATTCTCTCCACCACGGAACTTAGGTACACACATTGGTTCGATTTGATATGTCCTCCTTTGTCAAAATCTCCAATTTTTATCGAGAAATTTCACAAAAAATATTTAAACCAACATGTCTCCGTTGGATGGGAGTTTCTGTTTGCCCCTTTTCTGCTCCCCACACCCTCGTTGCATTGATTAGGAGATACATTTATTGTATTACACTTTTATTTATTTATTCAGATTAAATGGTGTATTATTCTTGGATTAGGACATACATTTAAAATATTTCTATTTATACATTTTATTTAAATTTTTATATGATTTTATTTTAATTGTAATTTTATAATTTTAATTCTGGAATATATTTTGTTATTTTAGTTGTAGTTTTTATAAAAATAACACAATGCAAATTTTTAAAAAAACCAAAAAAGAATTTAGCAACCGATAATGAGTAATTAGGAGGAGCTTCAATTATGTATTCATGCTTCATATCAAAAGGTATTCTTTTGAAGTGGAAGGATACACAATTTCTTTATTTTCCATATCCATAATTCAAGAGATTAAAAGAAATTCTCACTACAAAAAAATAGCGTGTTTGCCACCGACATAATCGGTCGAAAAACACCTAGAATCGATTGGAAAAGTAGTTTCCGACCGAAAAATTCCAGTGACTGAATAGCCAGTCGCGAAACTTTTTCCGACCCATTTTTCAATTCGGTCAAAATTAGCGACAGCTTATTTCGGTTGGAAACTTATATAATTGGTTGGAATTTGTTCAACATTGTCCAACCAACTTGATATTGTCCAACCAACTTTGCCACTGATGTTGCGGTCGGAAAATCGGTCGGAAAAGTTTGTGGCGCCATAATCAAATTTTGGCACTGATAACTTTGCGCCAGTAACTTTTCCGGCCGAATATATCGGATGGAAATTGTTTTTTCCTGTATTAATTTTTAAAAAAAAGTATTATTATAATATTAAATATTCTTTTTATTTAATTAAAATAGTATTTTAATTATAAATATGATTTATTTTTCTTTATTATTAATAGCACAAATTATAAATTTGCATTGCAAAATAAATAAAATCAAAAGAAACATGATATAAATAAAGTACACCAAGTCATAAAACAATACCATAAATACATAATGTATATGGAAATAAAATCAAAATACATATAATGATGGTCCCGATCATGGGTCTCCCTCGTCCTTGGCCTCATCCTTAGCCAAATAGTAATCCATGTCCTCGGTCTCGTCGACATCCATGCTAGCCTCTTTAGTAGGGGGTGGTGGAGAAGGTGATGGAATAACAGGCACAAGTGGAGGAGGTTGAACGCCAAGATGGTTGAAGACCCACTAAAGCTGTGCGGACTGTGCAGCAAATGCTGCTTGCATCTGAGCTTGCTGTTGGGAAAATGCGGCTTGCTGTGTAGCCATCTCGGCATTAAGCCATGTAATAGTATCCTGCATCTGCTTTGGAGACTGAACGAGCACGGCCTACCGTCTAGGCTGATAGGGCTTCGTGGCTACAAAATGATCACCTATCGCACCAAGCCCATACACAACTCCTTTCTTGTTTTTACCCCCAACAATGTCCAAATAGTGAGCATTTTCATGGATAGGGATCGGAGGCCTCTGATAGAAGATGCCGCTTCCTCAGCCGCACGTGCATGAGCCTCCTCTAAGGTCTCCTAATATTTATCCTACAAAATAAAGTCGAATACCATATTAATTATTATTAACAATACTTAATAATTAAATTACTAAATTAAAGTTGAATATCATTTTATTAACAATGTATGTATACTTACATTGATATTTTGGGACCTTTCGTTGACCCACGCACCAGACTTCAACTTTTTTGTCTTGGCCAGAATATCGATGGCATTAGGCTCTCGGCCATCCTTAATAGTCTACATATATTAAAATAATATAATTACATGTGAGTAATAAAAAATTAAGTAATGAATTAAACTGCAAAAATTAAAATAAAGTTACCATGTTTTGAAAGTGTTGGGTCATGGTGATAGAGCCTTCGGTGTAGGCTGAAGCTCCATTTTCTATGGCCCGATTCTGCTGGCCGATGGCGCTCCTATCCTGAAATTCTTGCCCGAAAAAATATTCTTCTATATGCACTTTCGGATGATCTGCAATCCATTTTCCTTTAGACTTGCCTTTTCGAAGAGCACTCATTCCATGTTTTATTATGGACATGGCCATGTGGTCAAATATCTTCTTTATCTCTCGCTCGTGCTGAGGTTCCGAGACACACAAGTCTTGCACGAAATGCACATATATATTTAACTTGGCGATAAAAACATATATAATACGCACAAATATAATATTGTAAAACTATATATATGTCAGAACTTTGTTTTACCCTTAACTCTTAAAACCAACGCTTCTTCGTATTGTCGTCAACATGGTTGTAAGTGGGCCATACTCCATCAAAATTTTGCTTGATGATTGTTGAAATCACTTTTGTTGTTTGGAACGATGGAGTAATGTTGTGATTAAAAAACAATCATAATATAAATAATGTTATAAAATGTAACTATTAAAAGGAAAACTAACTATAAATAATGTTATAAAATGTAACTATTAAAATAACTTACTCCCATCTGTCGGGGCTTGGAACGATCAACGTCCTCTCTACATACGGCTGAACTTTGCTACCATCTGCCTGCGAAGATCCCCCACCAACGGATGGTGGTGATGGTGCTGGGACTGGTGAGATGGTGAGGGACCCCGTAATGATGCAGGTGGGGTAGTGACCGTTGAGGGATCAACACGCGGTACAGAACTAGTACTAGGTGAGTCGGTCACTTGCTGGTCAGAACTAGTAATTCTCCCAGCACGACCTCTACCATGAAGAGGGCGATCTGGCACAGCATGATCCCTATCTATCATCTATATGAAAACAATCAATATAAACAATCAATATAAGTTAATGAAGTTGACAATATTACAATTAACAATGACTGTAAGTTAAACTAACTTTTAAAAAACAATCAATTTAATTAACCTTGCAAACAACATAATTTACCTAAATAGACGTACTATCAGCTTCTTCCCCATTGTTCGGTTCATCCGAGTCATACTCAATCGGTACCGGTACATCAACTTCTTCCCCACCGCCCCCCAACATCCACAAGAGCACGGACCGGGATAATATCTGCCTCAATATGTTGTAACCTGTGAAGCCCTTCAATGATATCATCTTGATATGGAGCCTCCATCTCAGCCTGCGGGCCACTATCTTGATGACATGCACCCAACCAACCTTGATGACTATCGAGATATAGCGCATAATAAACTTGCTCTGCTTGTTGTGCCAATATGAATGGGTCGTAAGCCTTATTATATCTCCCTATTTTCTTAACTTCGACAATTCCATATTTATGATCTACTTTTGTCCCTATATTAGGAGTATTATCAAACAAATCACACTTGAACAGAACTGACTTCATCACGGGCTACCCGGTATACTCCATTTCAACAACTTCAGCTAGCTCTCCGTAAAATCATCTTCTAATTGACCATTTGTGGCTCGTACACATACATCACAGTTAGATGATGACAAACCGTCACTCCATTCTTTTGTACGGAATTTATATCCATTCACAATGTAAGTTGAAAATGGTGTAGCGATTCTCTTTAGCGCCGATGCCAGATTAATCAACAGAGGATCTGCAATATTATTTTCTGGATTTTGAACCTAAGACGTTTAACAATTGATGTTACACACCATGCTACTATAAAAAAACATCATGTATTATAAAAACATGTATTATAATAACAATGAAAAACTTTCATTCATGCCTCCATCAAATAAACCATAATAATGAAAAATCAAACACTATCATATGTAAATAACAGAATGTGACTGTAACACCCCGATTTTTCGTGCTTTCTAAGGACGATAAACTCAATTAATGAGTTTATATTTTTATCTGTGCTTTAGAAAATGATTTTGGAAAAACTAAGATCATAGTCTTGTTTTATAAAATCGTAGGATCTTTCGGTTAAGTTTTGGGTCGAAAACTCGAACGAAAACCGATCTACGTTTTTCAGATGATAGTATTTTCTACTATCACGACCTAATCTGGACTAACGAACGAAACCATTAGTCTTAGAATATATTCCTCTATCTTTTTCCTAAAATGTGTCCTGACGTCCAAAATATAAATAATATTTTATATTCGGGCCGATAATCGATCGAGGAGACGATTCGAGCTGTCTTAGGGTTTTTCGAGACCCACGATCAGATGTTTTTCATACCAAAATTGTATCAAGTAATTTGAGGAATTCATACGAGTGTCGGGACGATTCCAAATATCGGGATGTGAATTGACCAAATTGCCCTTGGTTAATTTTATTACCAATTTACCTTTCCTATTATTAAACTAATAAAACCTAAATATCTAACCACTTTTACTCTCAACCTCTCACTTTTCATCTCTCATTTTCGGCAGCCCCCTCCCCCAAAGTCACCTCATCTTCTTCTTTTCTCTTCCTTTCTCTTCTTTCTCTTTTCTTCTCAAAATCTCCATTTTTGGAGGTAGAAAGCTTGAGTTTTTGTGGAGTAATCTTCACCAATCTTGGAGGAAAGCTTCATAGGAGGTAGTAGTTCAACTCTATCTCTCTCAATCTCTCTTTTCTCTCCTTATATTTTCATGATCAAGGATGTTAGGGTTTTGTCCCTAAAATCTTTGAAAATCCATGAAAAATTGTAGGAAAATCGTATCTGTACCAAACCAGTTTCTATGGCCTAGGTTCATGACATACTTGTATGATCCAAGAGCTTAGAGCCAAGAAATCCCTATAGCTATGTTTTCTAGATAGGGGCCGAAACCCCCCTATGGGTGTAGGGTAGGGTTTTGGTTGGTTTTTGATGATCTGATCTGATATCTAGGGCTGTCACACTTAGTTAGGGTGTTATCCAGAAAATGAGAAATTTTGGAGCTCCCTAGCTATTTTTAGTGTAATAGGGCCGAACCCTAGGGGTGGTGCATTAGGAGAAATCTTCGTTTTGTAAGTTAATGCCGATATGTTTTACGTGTATGTAGTGATCGGCAGCGTGTTGGGACGAGAAACAAGTTGATCGGGTGTTCCGAGTTGAGCTGGAAGCTACAAGAGGTAAGGGGATAAACCTGAGGAATTCCATTTCCGACGGCTATGTGCTGCATCGGTGTTTGTACTGTATTTGTATTGTATTTAAATAGTTATATCATGATGTTAGTTAATTTCTTGATTGACTGCTATTGATTGGAATATGCATTGATGTGCTGATGTATTGATGTAACTGTTGATATAGTTGAATGCATGTTATACTTGCTGAATGGTTATATGGATGTAATGTGTGCCCTGCTGTGGGATTTAGGCATTAGAGGACCTAATTTTGATTAGGATCCGACATCGTGTAACTTAAAAGCTTTAAAAGTCTGAAATGTGTTTTGATAAGGAAAAGTGAAGTTTAAAAGCAAATAGGGCATTAGAAACCTTCAATATGTCTTAATTTGATAAGTAAACCCTTTTGAGTAATGTGGTTTCCGAAGTCATACTGAGTTTATTCAAGAAAAATGAGTTTGTGCAAGTTTTGTTTTAAGTTCGTATTTTACCGAAAAACAACGAAAGAAAAAGAGATGGTCTCTGGACCAAGTTTTGTTTTATGGAAAACCGATCCCGATGACTTTGTGTAAGTATCGGAGATTTTGGGTTTTTGGTTTTCGAGTTTTCAAGGAAAGTGGTTTTAAAGCTTAAAGCTTAGAAACTAGAAACCGAGACGTCGGGGTTCTAGGGTTCTGCAGAACACGTGGATCAAGGATCCGTGTTAGTTGTGGTCCTGTCGGCTTAGGGACAATCTTTGTGGTCCTGTAAGCTTGAGGATGTTTTTATGATCTTGAATCCAACGTCCTTGACTGGTGCATCGGTTAGGGGTGTTGGGATTTAAGTTGTTTTTGGACTAAGTGTCCTGTTTTGAGAAAATGTGTTCTTGAGGCTTAAAGAGTCTAAGACATTATGGTGGTTGTTAGCGTTGATGCTACAACGAGGAAACATTGATGCGACAAAGATCAATTATCGGAAACTAGATAGGTTTCTCATGCATTAAATGCGGGGCAGACGTGCCGTGATACGGGGGACCTTGATAAGCAAGGAGAACCTGAGATGACTTACTTGTCATAACATTGTGCCTTGATGGACAATGGTGTCATACGTGTTCTGGGAACGTATTGTGCCTTGAGTTGGACAATGCAGTATGACCGTTTTCTTGTGGAGTACTTCTGATTGCGCCCCCATGTGAGAATCGCGTAGTGTCATGGGATTCAAAGTACTCGTTTTTGGGCCAAAATTTGGAGCCTGATCAGCTCGTTTTGAATGGTGATGGGATTTCCGGAAATCTAAGAATCTAGTGTGAATATTAGTTGAGATATAAAGAAGTGCCATGCATACGTTTAGGAGATAACGTTGATTGTGGGGTACGAAGCCCTTGTGCATTTATTGCCATTTATACTTAATGATATATGCCATGTTATATGACGATTTGAGTGAGTCACAGTATATGAGTCTGTTGTGTGGATTGGGCATATAGTTGTTGTTTATGGATTCATATATTGGTTTCTCACCCTTGCATGTTCTTGGACGGGTTGTCCTTGGATATATATTGTATCGTGTTTACAGATGGAGCCAGAGCCGGATCACCTAGCGCACTCCGGGATGCGCGTCCTAGCGTTTGATCGAAGGACAGACCCAGCCGCTTGGGTTATCCACCCAGGGGTGGAAAGTGCGGCGTATATTGGACCAGTTTGCACTGTAAGCGGAACGACGGAGACGGGACCGCGGAAGAGTACTCGGACAGTGGAGACCATCCAGGTGCCTCTCCCTCCCATTGGGCTGATGCTGCAGGCCCTTATGGAGCAGGGTGTGATCGAGTCGGTCGCCCCCGCTGCACAGTCCCCGCAGCAACAGCTACCCCAGACGCCTCCCCCGCCTTTTGTCTTGGTAGCGGGCGAGCACGTCGTGGAGGATGTGGAGGAGGAGGAGGAGGAGGAAGACCCTGAGGAGGATCCTCAGGAGGACCCGGAGGATCATCTTTCGGATGCTTCCGATCCCCATCCACAGGGGAACGGGAATGTAGGTTCCCAGAGTTCTTCCTCTGGTTCCAGCATTGGACTTCCCTCCGGGGGATTGTCCAATGGTTTCCATTAGTCGGACCAGCTTAGGGTGTAGACCCTTTTTTTGAGGCAGTGGTTTTTGGGTAGTCTGTTAACGGCTACTGATGGCCATAGGTTTTAGAGATATGGTTCCAGACTGCCGCTGCCTAGTTTTATAGCTTTTTAGAAAGTTTAGTAATCATTCGTTCTTTTGTAAAGGGGCTTGTTGTCCATTATATATATGTATATATATATATCTTGTTCTAATTATTGCATATGAGTAGTTCTGTTATCCGGAGTGGTGAGTTTATGTATTAATGAGAAAAAATTTTGTCACGATTTCCAGAATCTGCTTACACAAAAGATATATTTTCCGAAAGTAAAACCAGCGAAATTTTATTTATCGTTTCATTATGGGTTTTGAGTTACGAAAGTGGCACTGGGTTTGAGGGTGTCACAGTGACTATATCTTGTAATAATTTGATCTGTTACAAACTAAGTTGTCAGTATGATGAGTGGTGAGTAGCACTTGACTCTTGCCTTTTGGTACATAATATTTCTAAAAAGTGTGAAATTACCCCTTGAAAATTGTATTATGGACCCTCTTGCTGGAAGTAAAGCCAACTACACATAAGATGATTTTCGCGACCTAAAGGAGAGGTGTTCTGTGTTTTTTGATAGATTACTAATGTAATTAATGTTTCGGAACATATGATTATGAATATTTTGCATGAAATTTGATGCGTATATATTTATTCGATGAATTTTAATTTTTAAAGTTAACACCCCATCATCCAAATTTGGCTCCGTCCCTGAGTGAAAGAAACCCAAAGAATAACATGAATGAGAATTTCATAAACACAACAAATTTTGTTTTGCATGCTGCTCGTTTGTTGAACATTTGGATTTGTTTAGGTTGTTGTTAGTGATCAGTATAGGGTGGAGATGTTATGATTTTCTTTGTTTTCGTGTTGCTATTTTTGGCTTTGCCTTGGTTCATTTCATAGGCATATCACTTTAGCTTGGATTTTTTTCTCTCTTTTGTATATTGTTTATAGGTTGGGGTGTCCATTGTACCCACTTAATAACAATTAGGGATGTCAAAATGGATCAAGCCCGATGGGCTAACCCAATTAACTCGATAGCTCGTAATAATCTATCTTCCAGGACAGACAAGGATTCTTTCGCCACTTGAGGCGTTAATTTACCCACTAATTAATATCATAAAGTGTAGGCATAGTTAAACAAAATTAAGCCCGAAATATTTTTAGCCGACCCAGCCCGACCCGAAGATTTGTTGGCACAAGATGGTCTGACTTGTGGTGGGCTCGGTCAACCCGTTGGCCCAAACAATATTTTAAAAATAAAATTTATTTATGTTGTATAAACAATGTTATTATTAGAATATTTGAATGTGATAAAAAAGCTAATTAAAAGAGGATTTGTGCTAAATGCTTAGAAAGATGATTTGTATTGAAGGTGGGTGATGCTCGCCTTGCATTATTGAATTTGAGGATGAAAAATATTTAATTTATTTTAGTCTTCAACGTTGTTAAATCAAACACATTATTTATATTGTTAATAAATGAACAATCAATCACAATAAATTTGTTTGAAGAATTTGATATATATATATATATATATATATATATACCACTCTCATACTCAATTGATTAGTATGTTTAAACATATTTATTGATATATTATTATAATAAATTTATATCATTCTCATACATAATATCAATTTAAATTACCTTTTAAAAAAGATTAAATTTTCTCTTAAATTTATTTTACTATTTTAATACTTTATATATTATTTTATTGATATATTATTAAACTTATATATGAATAATATATCAAATTGTACATCAATAAAATAAATATATGATTAAATATATTAATAATGTATTTTGTATATATTGTATATAATAATCGTTTGTATATAATAATCAGTTGTGTATGAGAATGATATATATATATATATATATATATATATATATATATATATATATATATATATATATATTTTATTTTATTAATATAATTATTAATAAAAACCAAAATTTATTATAACACAAATAAATTTAGGAGAAAATGTAATATAAATTTATGAAAAAATAAATTTATTATAATATTACCTTTTCTCCTTAATTTCATTTTATTATTACATAAAGGTAAATTTTGAATTTTCTTCTTAATAATTATATTAATAAAATAAATTTTATATTATATACAAACTAATTGATTAATATATTTAATCATATATATATATATATATATATATATATATATATATATATATATTAATTTATAAATTTATAAATTTATTATTTAAAATATATTACTAAATATGTTTATACATAATAATCAAATATGCCTACACAAATATTCCAAACAATGTGGTAGGCCTAATGGTCAAGTTGCTCAAGTGTTATGCTCAGGAACCATGGGACTTGCGTTCGATTTCCTTGCGGGGCACTTTTTTCAATTTTTCCCCTTAGTATCTCAAAAGCCATATCATCAGCCTCGTCAGTATATATTTCAAGCCACATCACATCCACGTCAGCATCTCTCATAAGTGTCACGTCAGCAAATTTCATTAGTTATTGGATGAAAGACTAATCGAAGGGACTTGATTGTAAAATTGGGAAAACATTTAGGAAACAATTCGCGCATTTGATTTGGACAAGACTTCAAGAGGACCTAATTCGCACAATTAATCACGAAATGTGAGAGATTGAAAGTACAATTAATTAACCCTAAAATAAAATAAATTATGGTTCTCATCCGCATACTTATATAATAAATGGTACTTGCATTCTTTGGTATCTCGATAATTTTGGTGTAAAAGTTATCCTATCCAATTAGAAATTGCCACCTCAATTAAATAAGTTATGTTAATGCCGCATGAGACTAAGTTCTTACCATCTGATTGCGTCACTTATGGCAGGGTAAAAGTTACCTTCGGTACCAGAGAATTCACCGTAATAAATAACATAATAAATAGTCGATTATTGGGCTCAGTAGTTAGTACGTCCATTATATTGGCCACAGTGCTGTTATTTGAACATCAAAAGTTGACAAAAAAATCGACAACATTTTACATGGTTAATGCAGTTCAAAAATGTGGTTAATGAAGTATTGAGTTTGGTTAATGAACATACAAGGTGTTGCAACCCATTAACCATCTACGGAACTTCATTAACCACGATTTTAAACGTTATTAACCACGATTTTCAGGTGTTCAAAATTTTGAACTTGACATGCATATTTGAACACCTGAGAATCGTGGTTAATAACGTTCAAAATCGTGGTTAATGGAGTTCAGTGGATGGTTAATGAGTCACCTTGTATATCGATTAACCAAACTCAACACTTCATTAATCATATTTTTGAACTGTATCAATCATGTAAAATGTTATCGATTTTGTTGTCAAATTGTTGATGTTCAAAAAACATTTCTCTATTGGCCAGCAGTGCCAATCAATTAATTTTTGTGGACAAAAGTTTTAACTAAATCTCCGGACGTCATAAACCCTAAATACTATAGAATTGAAAAATTTTCTATTTGAAGATTTTGCCCCACGCCTCCGCTGTTTTCTTCAAATGCATCTGATGAGCTTTAACAAGACATAGTGGCCACAACATGGGGGATGCAACATGATGACGGATCATCATGTAGAAGAGGAGGGCTATATATGTTAAGCTTCCTAGGTAGCATGTGGCATAGGATATATTATATTAATATGCCATATTCTGAGCTTAGATCATGCATGGGCTCACAACTACCGTCATCTTTCATTAACTAGAATGACTACAATGCCAATAATAATGCTTCGAAATTTCTTTTCTCTCGCTGCATGATCATCATCAACTAGTTAACCTCTCAGGGGAGCACATCTACATTAGGGGTAGTAAAGTGGGTTGTGATTTGCTGGTCAATCCGTCAAATCACCAAAATTTGACGAGGTGGGTTGGGGTCCTCAACCCACCAGCCCACTTTGACCCGTCCCGCTTAACCCATCCAAAAACGAGTCAGTGGCGGGTTGATGCCAACCCGTCATATTAAAAAATAATTTTTTATTAATTTATTACTTATTTAATATTATTTAATTTAATTTATTTGTTACTTGGAATTATTTCATACTAAAAAAAATAATATCTTTACTTTTATGACATGAATTGTATTCTATAAGATAAGATTATTTCAATTTTTTAATAATAATTTAATAAATGCTATTAAGATTGTCCAAAAAAAGAAATGTTATATGATTTTTTTTAATTTTTTTATTTTTATAGCGGGCCAACCAGTCTACCCACCAACCCAATTTAAGGTTTCATGTGTTTGGCGGGCCAACCCACCAATCCACAATTAGGCGAGGTGGGTTGGGGGGTTCAACCCACACGACTAAAACGGGTTGGCCCGCCCCGTCCTGTTTAAGGCGGGTTCATGGCAGGACGGGGCTGGTTGATCCATTTTGTCATCCCTATTCTACAGTACAATTTGCTGATTGGGGACATTTTTAGTGACAGTCGTTAAAGTTGTAGGTATAAATATTTGTGTCTGTAACACCCGATTTTTCAAGCTTTCGAGCTTTCTGCCCTATGATATACTACTTGTTTATCTAGTAGAATCTTATACATAATGATTGTATATGCCCATGTGCTTTTGATGTGTAATGCATGTAGTTATCGTGTTTGAATCTATATATTGGTATCTCACCCTTGCCTGTACATGTTGGACACCTTGTTGTGTTTTTGGATACATGTACAGATGCATTTCAGCGGATCTCTAGGTCACTTCGGGACCCCGAAGTTGGAGTCTCTTTATGTCAACGACAAAGACGAGTGGATTGGCGTCGACGAGGCTTAGTCTCATGGGCTTTAAAGTATATTAGGTAGTATACTCTACCATCTTTAGATGTTTCTTTAGACCAGCTCTTAGGAATTTTGATGTACGTATAGCGTACGAGAAGATTGGGAAAATGATATACGCCTTATGACGAAGTTGAGTTATTATTACAATTGATGAATGCCAATTTGTTTTATATGATTGTTCTGTTTATCTTTGGTATCAGTTTTTCTATAACCACTCGAGTGAGTGTTTTTTCCTTTAAAAATAATAATAATAATAATAATAATAATAATAATAATAATAATAGATTTTTTAGTTTCCGCAATGAGTTACCATGTGATGTCCCAGAAGGGGGTGTCACAGTGTCAGTCAAATCGTACGTAAAGGTAGATGGATCGTAGGTAAAACCTATTGACAGTCAAATTCAACTGTAGGTAAATGTATGTGGATCGTAGATATGACCTATAGCGACAGTAATTTTCCGTTGTTATTCATCGCTCATAATGGACGGTTGGATCGATCGTAGGTGAATGTAAATTTTACATATACCTACAGATTTTAAATATACGATTACAGATTTTGTGTGTAAGGCAAATTTTTTGTAGTCTCCACATATCTATGAATTAAAAGAATGGTTTTAAGTTCTCGTTTGAGCAAAATGCCTTTTGTAATAATCAGTACATTTGAATAATTATTTTTGATGTAGATCTTTTCTTTTTTGAATTGTTTTTATAGTTGTGCCTTTTATTGTATCAAATCCATGTATTATGTAACCAAAAAAAATCCATGTATTAGTTGTTCTTAATTTTGACTTATATACACTTTATGGGTTGGAGTATTATTTCTTACTCTCTCATTAATAAAAGATTAAAAGGTGATATTAATTATACAACGACTTGAAAGTTAATTACAGGCACGAGGATACCCTTTCTCCATCACAAACTAAATTCCAGTCCAGAGACATTGAATGTAAATATGGTCCTCTTAGCACAAAGTGGTTACTCTATCTGATAACGAAATAAAGAATGATATTCTTGGAACTGAAATTGTTTTAGCTTGGTTGACGCATGACACAATTTCTGCTCGGCATGAGTTGCGACTAGCTAGCATCGCAAGCACTTGCCTGCCAATAGCTTAGGGTTTTGAGGTCTCTTCGTCAATCACTTTCAGAATAGCTGTAGTAGTGTAGTGTGCCTCAGCTATCTCGCCAATTCAAAACATGACAATGACTTCATACCTTATATAATTGGATTTAATTTGTATGGGAAAAATTAACTCCATTTCTCTTTCTCACCAGAAATTGGGAGGTCCATTATTATGGTTCTAGCAAATAAATGAAATGAAGATCACACACATAGTAATTAATAAGTATCATTTATTTTCTCAAAAGTATATAATAATCTCTTCATTGAGAAATGGAGAGGATTTTTATCAAATTTAAATGCACACTATCGATGAATTATAAATTGTCATATCATTAAAAATATTTGACTTATATTATAATTACCTTAAAAATTATACATAAGATGATTTATAATTGAATGACAATATAAAAAACTTAAGACTAAACAATGTATCGAAATTAAAACTCTAAAAAAATATATTATTTCTTTTTTAAGTACTAAATAAACCACTTTTTAATATACTCTTGTCACATTTCTTTATTCAAACAAACAAAATATAGAAATGATGCAAAAAAAATTAAGGGCTAGTTTATTATAGATTATGAAAAAATGATTTTCATGTAAACAAATATAATATGTAATAAACATATCTTCTATTTTCTCTATAGAATTAAATTTTAGTGAGAAGCTAAATGGAATAGCTTTTCATTTTAGTCATAAAAATTATTTTTTTTTAAAAATGATTTCCAAAAAAATCTTAAACAAATACAATTAAAACTACTAAAAATGATTTTTAACTTAAAAATGTTAGAACACACACCCAGCACAGACGGGTGAACAGTATACAGAACACACGCTCAACACATAGACGAGTGTATAAGTGCACAGACGGGTTGAACAATATGCAGACGGGTAACGATTACTAAGTGTAGACGGGTGAACAGTGCATAGACGGGTATCAGAGAAAGTTGATTACTGAATAATACTTCACTTTTTTATTCCTTTGCACTCACCTCTATTTATACACTCATAGTTACAAATCACTTGTAACTAACTAACTAACTTCTCTAACTAACTAACCACTTATTTGAATTACAAGATAATAAAAAAAAATGATTCTTATCGTCAAATAATCTTAAATAAATGCACTCTAATGTGTAAATATCATTATTGTATATATTTTTTTTTTATAAGTAATCATTATTCTATTTCTACTTTTTCCACTTATAAAAAATATCAATATTTACACAAAGCATGTCCAACACACTACAACCCACTTATATACATATCAATGAAATATTTAAAAATACTACTTGAACTTTAATCAACAGAAAAATAAGGTTGATGTGTAACTACAGTTAAAAAAGTCCGAGTTACTAATAATAAAGGAGTAATATTATTTGAATATCTGAATTTGGGACACCTACGGTGATACCATAGGTGTACATGCTATATATATAGACAAGTTGTAATAAAACAACTCAACAACAAGTATATCATCACTCCTAAGACACTTATAATTGCTTTCCCACTTATTTATTGTTTTCTTCTCTCTCATTATGTATTTCATCACTCCCAAGACACTCATCTGATATTTCTCTCATCTCAACACTCGTCTAAGCTGGAGCTCACCCGTCTAATGAATATATATGACCTGTCTGACCGAGAAAACTCACCCATCTACTCTCAGTTTCACCCGTCTGAAGCTGAAGATCTTCACCCGTCTGATGACTATAAGTTAAGAAATGTTCACCAGTCTAAGGACTCTCAGATGGGTGAATATTTCTTCACTGATAGTCATCAGACGGGTGAAAATCGTCAGTTTCAGACGGGTGACACTGAGAGTCATCAAACGGGTGATCATTTAAAAGGTTATTCACTGAGAGTCATCAGACGAGTGAACATTTCCTCACTGAGAGTCATCAGACGGATGATTCAAACGGGTGAACATTTCTTCACTCAGAGTTATCAGACGGGTGAAACTGAGAGTAGACGGGTGAGCTTTCTCTGTCAGACGGGTCATATATCTTCATCAGACGGGTAAACTCCAGCTTCGACGAGTGTTGAGATAAGAGAAATATCATGTGAGTGTCTTGGGAGTGATGAAATACATGATGAGAAAGAAGAAAACAATAAATAAGTGGGAAAGCAATTATGAGTGTCTTGGGAGTGATGATTGTTGAGTTGTTTTATTACAAATTTATCATGGACACCGTAAGTGTCCCAAATTCAAATGTTGAAATAATATTACTCTAATAAAGTCCACACTTGTGGTTTGCGGCAGCCTTGAAATAAAGGAGAGCCTTGTTAACCAAAAAAACAAAAGGATGTGATCTCTATCCCTAATCCCTTATTTTCCCTAGTAAATTTGTTTTGCAAAAAGGTTATCAGCTAAGCACAGTTTCTTTTTGGATAAATCAAAATGCATTAGAAAAGAGTCATGTACAACAAATCCAACAGACCAGACATAAAAGAAAGAAATACATCACCAATTTTACATGCTCGATCACCCTATACAAATAGAGCCAGACCCTAAAAAAATAAATACACCTCCTTCTATACAGGTGCAGAGAGCAAAAACCAGGGCAGCAAACAGATCAAGCCATCTCCCTGTAAAAACATAACCAGATCTATAAACATACAAAATAAACTCTTTCTATATATCCAATACAAACATAGCATCCTTAAAATGCAATTACACCTCCTGTATACAATTAATTTTTATTCACCTGACCAAAACCTTGTAAAACCTTGCTAGGTATTGGATATTGGATTTGTCACCCTGCTCATTTCGATGAATTACAATGAAATGAGATATGAATAAATGGGAGAACGAGAAACCATTCAATGTCTTTTTATTTTATTTAAATGAAGAAAAAGAAGCAAATAATTTCTCCTCACTTTTTTTTTCTCTAAGGAAAATTCATAAGAGACCTTACATGAGAGAAAGGAAAATGGAAGAAGGGAATGAGAAAAAAATGAAACACATTGTGGGGGTTAAATTCACACACTCACAATTCATGTCCCGCGATTTAATCAAGTGAATTCAAGGGATAATTTCTCCTAAATTTTACTTCAAGGATCAATCCTCCAAAAACATTAGGTGTAAGTCAAGAATTAATGATTTTTATATCTCTAATACAGTCCTCTCGTGTAAGTCCTTTGTTGAGGATTTTTTTTTTCGATACGTAGATATTTTATTAAGTACTCCGAACAAATTTAGGAAAAGAGAAGCAAACAATACATCTGAATATCCCATTTTTGAAACTATGGAGTTTGCCTGCCAGAACACCCTTCCCAGGCATAAGCGAAGGGGGCTCTTTAAAATCTTCTTATGCAAAACCCATCTGAGGAAAAAACCATCAAGAAGGAAAAAAAGTACCCTTGTTGCAAATGCCCATATACACTCTCTTTATGGAAACAATCCAGTTCCAGCATCACAGTGAAAAACTCTACCCACCTTCTAGGAAGGATTGTAAAGCACCCACTCTATCATTTGCTCGAAAGTTAGATTACAACAAAACAACAAACCCCTCAAAGAAAAACCATGGTTGTGGATACTTTGAATACTTTGGTTATAATAGAATTTCAATCCAATTGGTCATAAAATTTTCAATTCTTCGACAAGGATTAACTCGTGCTGTAGATTTAAAAATAATTTTCATCTCCAGCTAATATAGACTCTATTTGTTAAAAAACTAGCTGATAGCGGATAAGTTAACTAATAGCATATGAGCTTATATAGCTTATAGCGGATAACGAATAAGTTAGCTAATTGAATTTGAAGAGTTTAATAAAATTAAAGGTTGAACTAGCTGATAAATACAAAATGATATAAGAGAATATATATGTTTATATGTTTTTTATGCAAATTCTATTTATATATATATTATTTATTTTAAAATAATTATCACATGTAATACTTTTAATTTATTTTAAATTATTTATACCATTTGTCAACAAAATTCCCCAACTCTTTTTTTTTATATCGAAAATCTATCGGTAAGGGAAGTTACTTACTTTGCGATGGCCTGCCCGTCAGACATCCGTCGGGCACCAAAATATGTTTTTTTCCACTATTTTTGTTTTTCTTAAAAGCTCATTCAAACACTCATATTTTGTTTAAACACCGACTGTAAATACTTTGTAGAATAAGTATTTTTTTAAAAAATCTGAACTCTGAAGACAAATTTCGACTTTAGATAGAAAAAAAATCTGAAGACATATTTTGTTAATCAGGTTTACAAAAAAAAAAAAATATCTTTATATCGATAGAAAATAAATATAATTTTTTTAATATATTAATTACATTATTTTTATATAAAATCTCCCTTTTTAAAATTTTTTAATTATAGGAGAACCGGTCAGCATCCTCGTGTATATATAACTAGTTTCACTCATAAACTGTGTCCTACATATATATATTGGCTTGGTTTCTCTGGTATCCTCCACACTCAACGACGAAAACTAATCCTTCAAATCAGATAGGATCACAAAGACGAAAAAGCTCTCTCAAGAGTTTTAATGCTGCTGCAATGATTTCAGAACTGAGATTCGAACTCGAGATCACTCGTTAAGTTGAAAGAAATCAATATCATCTTATCCAAGCGTTTTTGTACCATGTGCAATATATTTATAAACTGCTTTCAGTAGACAGTAGTCATAAACCAATACATACTATTCTAACTAATTATAGTCGA
This sequence comes from Ammopiptanthus mongolicus, assembly GCA_039655645.1. Taxonomy (NCBI): domain Eukaryota; kingdom Viridiplantae; phylum Streptophyta; class Magnoliopsida; order Fabales; family Fabaceae; genus Ammopiptanthus; species Ammopiptanthus mongolicus. The sequence continues at coordinate 8,931,725 of CM077351.1, read as the reverse complement.
TGTCAGATTTCAGATCACAGTGCAGATACTTTCCAACATCATTTTCATTCAATATAGGTTGTGGAATTGTAAGTTGTGAAATTGTATGCCATCATTTGGTTTAGATTTTGGAGAGGCCAAAATCAATTTTAGGAACAAAAACAAGATTATTAGAAATGAAAGTTACTCTTCTTGTGTTTAGGTGACAAAACCGTGGTGGATAGAATTGATTCTGGGGTGGGTAGAATTGATTCTGATGGAAGCAAAAATTCTTAGCTTTTTGGTTGAATAAAATCAATTCTGGGTGTGGGACCCACAAAATTCTTTATATTTACATATCAAAAGTGATTCTACTTTTATCATCCAAACGAAATCAATTCTTATGAACCTACTTTTAAAATATCATTACCAAACATCAATCAATTTTTTTAAACTCCATTTTTTTTAAAATCAATTCTTTTAAAATCAATTATTCATAATCAATTTTATCACAATCTAAAACAAATGAATCCAGTATCTGATATTTACCAATTCATAATAGGAGGATTAGCATTGGAGAAATGAGAATTAAATCTCAAACCACCACCTCTGGTATGATTGAGAAATACATAGGTTAAATTAGTATTGCAAAGTAAATATTTGATTAAAATAAGGTTACTGAATAAATACTTATTATACTAATAATCCACAATATTTTCTTACATCAACCCGAAATTGAAATAACATAATAAGTTCAAAAGTTTCAAAAGTAGACGTCTATTACAACTCGCATAATAAAAACAACTAAACGATAACAAAGATTCTCCTGACATATGTCATACAATACTAACACAAGCTAAACTAATGAATAAAGTCTTCAAGCGTCTGTGTGCTCAACGGAGTCGTCCTCAAACTCTGAAAATAATACTACTAATGAGATATAAAATCTCAATGAACAAAAATACAATTATAAAAGGTTTTCGCAAAAGCACTGTTCTTAGCCGGCGCGGTAATCGAAAAAATTGTCCATGATACCTGCTATTTGCCAAAAACATAACATATTTTATGAAAATAATAATACTTACAAAATAACATAAATATCAACCAATCATCATCAAATCATCACACCTCATATGTCAAATAATTCCAAATAAATCACATATGTCAAGTAAGTCTCAATAAATCTCAAGCGTCATATGACTACCAAACTTCACGTAACAATGAGGTCTCGTTGCCTACCTCTGCTCATGAAAGGTATTTCGATGTCACATTCTCTTCAGTGACATTACTCTTTTTCAATACCAACCATTGTACACTTGTGGTATTACTTATTTCGACATCCCAACGCGTGGCGATGTTACTTTCGATACCCCATTATGGCTGTATTTCATAATTTTGACATCCTAATCCATTAGCGATGTTACTTTCGATACCCCTATCATAGGCGGTATTGCAGCACACCACAACCATCATGTATAACAGTTAATTAACCATGCCAAGATAACACATATCATCATACATTCCAAATAGAGCATGCTAATCATCCAAGTCACATACAAAATATACATATCATAGCATCAAATACAAGAATATACACATAATTTAAGGTACGAACATTATAAAGGAAAAACCCTCAAATTTAGAAATTAGGATTTGACCAAACACGATACAACATCCTCAAAACCATGTTTTGAAATCATACCTCAACCCAAAGATAATTTGCACCATGAAAAATGTGAGAAAGAGTATTTCTACTTACTTCTTGAAGACCTCCAAGAAACTCCAAGCGTTTTCCCACGAACATGCCAAGAAAACTCCAAGAAATCTCCTCCTTGTTCTCTCCCTATGCCTCTTCTTCTCCAATATCTCCTTCTCCAAGCTCTTGAATCCTCCAAGGTAAGCAAGACAGAGTTTTAGGGTGTAAAAGGGCTTCTAGCCGCACTAGGGTATTATTTGGATTGTATTTATAGGGTTTTTTGTGTTTTCCTCTTTTGAATCTCGCGTATTTTGTGTTCTGCCAATGAGCACGGGTGTGCTCCTAATGAGCATGGTCGTGCTCTTTGCTAAGAGCAAGGGCATGCTTAGATGAGCAAGGGCGTGCTCATTGTAACACCCCAGTTTTTGCTTGCTTGTTAAAAAGTGTTGTTATATATGTTATCCTTGTTGTTATATATATGTGATGTGTTGTTATGCTTGCGTTAGATGTTTAGGGATGTGTTTTGAAGGTAGTTAACCTTAAAACAAGTCAAATTTGTGATCCTGATAGGATAGCATGCCCGTGCTCCCGTGCAGCACGCCCGTGTCAGTTGGTCAGCACGCCCATGCTCTACGCACGCACCAGAAACTGGTTTTGGGCCTTAAGTCGACCCGTTTTGCCCAATCTTTTTTATACCTCTTTTGCTCAACCTAAAACTTATATCCGTCATTTCTAAACTTAGAAACAGCCATTTGTGACCTTTCTCATAGGTTCCTATTGAATCTTTGAGCGTTCCCAATCCTTGTTTGGGTGTTCTTCGTCAAGAACACATCCTTGTAGTGTTCTTCATTGCATTTGGGGATAAGCTGCTAGCTTAGTGTTACCCTAAGGTAAGGTAACCAACATTGTTCATCATTTTTCTTTGAATCCTTTGAGCTTATTGTTGAACCGTGTTCTCCCTATCAAATCAGACTTCGTTGTTCATGTGCCAGTGTTCTGAATGGCAACTAGTAGATTAGTTCCCCAGGGATCTAATCGAGGTATGTTTGTAACCCTTGTGTTAATTCCCTTTCCTTTTCTTGTTTGGGAAATTAACTTATCCTTTTGCCTTGATGCTCTTAGTAAAAGCTCGCTGAACCTGTTGAACCCGTTGGAGGAGTCAAGTGTTGACTTCACTCTTGTGGACTCATATGCTGGAATCGTCACATCAGATATGGGGAGAAGGGATTAGTATAACATATAGGTTCTAGGATAGTGTAAGATGAGGGTTAACCCATGACCATATTTGTGTGCTATATGCCTTGGTTGATGTACGAATTGGTTATAGTTGTTTATACATGATATTAATTGTCTAATTGGTTTATATGACCTTGACATGATGTTTAAGATGATGTTGTTAATAAGCCATGATTGTATGAATTGATATGTTGAAGCTGTTGTTAAAATTATGTTAAAAAAACACATAGGGATGTTAGCACTAAGCCTAAAACTATGATTATTCCAATTGATGTGCATAAAACATAAAAGATGTTGATGATGGATGAGATTAATGCCAATGGATTAGTCAAGTACCTTAGGATTGATTTGGAGGGTTGAAATCTAGGAAAAACACTAAGTTTCCCAGAACTGAAACATTGTAACAGTGTTAAGTATGCCTGTGCTGTACGCCCAGAAAATCTAGCACAACCGCGCTCTCAGCAGCACGCCCATGTCGGAAAAACGAGCAAAATGACGCTGTTTAGCACGCCCGTGCTCTCGCGCAGCATGCCCGTGCTCAGGCCTTGCCACTGTCAGAATTAAGAAAACTTCACAGTTTTAAATAAAAAGAGATTTAATAACCATTTTGGATAAAATATGACATAAAGAATTATAAAACACGACCTTAAGGATAGTTAATGAACTAGTATAATATGACACCCCCTTCTGGGGCACCACATGGTTACCCGTTGCGGAAAATAAACTTTAATTAATTGTGCTGGTTTACTTTCGGAAAATAAGATTTTCTACTTATTGTGAAAATCCGTGATAAAAATTTTTCTTCTAACTTAGCTTACTACATATCAACGTAACGTAAATACGTACGGAAATAAACATCAAGCAGAGTATACATAGTAATATATCAGAATAGAATACATAGGCCTTATACATACGGCCATCCAAAGCAGTCGTGGCTGTGAGTAGCCAGAGTAATCAACTAAATGTTGTTTAAAATAGAATAGGACATATCCTATAGCTGGTCTTACTACTAAAACACTATGACTTCTCGTGCGTCACGCTCCTCCGCATACTCAAACGTCAAGGAATGGATCCCCGAATGTTCCAGCGGCATCTTGGAATTCATCTGAAGATGTAAGGGTGAGATACCAATATATGGATTCACACACGATAACAACATGTATATCACATCATTAACACATAAGCAGAAATAATTATCATGTGTAAAGTCCTACTGATAACCAAGTAGTGTATCATAGGGTCTTATACCCGACAGCCATTGTTATTTTCAAAAGAGATGCATGACACTATAATGCTCATCATCTAATTCTTTACTTAATCTCCGGACACCATTGTGTAAAAACTGAGCTGATCAGGCTCAAGGTACATTGGCCCTAGGCACAATGACCAGCACCTAAGTGCTTATTCGGAAGTATATGAACACCATGACATTACGTGATTACATGGAATTACATTCAGCGGTACTTAATAAACTGTAAATGGTCATACGATATTGTCCAACTCAAGGCACAATATTTGTCAATTTTATGACACCATTGTCCATCAAGGCACAATGTTACACAATGACTTAAAGTCATCACAGGGTTCCCTGCCATCAAGGTCCCCCAATCCAGATGGCACGTCTGCCTAAAAACAAATGCATGAGAAAAGCGGTTCAAGTCATGCCACTTTTCTTTGTGTTCATTCTTTCGTTGTCGTAGCTCAAAGCTCCCGACTATTCACAATTTACACTGTTTTAAAACTTCTAACACAGGACGAAACGTCCGAGTGCTCAATCGCGGAGCCCTAGATCGATGCACCAGCCCAAGGTCCGTGGTAATAGAAAACAGTATTCACCTTTAATTTCGTTTACTCATAACAAGAGGAGGACACATAGTCCATAGGACACACAGTCCATAACATCATTGCACGGCCTTTCGTGCTATTTTTACAGAACACTAACATCCCGACGTCTCGTATGCTAGGTTCACGTTTTCTTCGTTTTTCACCATTTTTCGTTCTGTGAAACACAAATCCAAAACGAAAACTCCGCAACTCATCCAAGTTGTCGGTTTTTACACCGTTGGGAAAACTCGTTTTACATAAAAACTTTTCTGTTTGAAAACGGTTTGAAAACCATCGAATTATGGTAAAACTTAACTTTTATTGAAAGTCCCTTTCCCAAAAACCAATTTTTGAAAGGAAACAGCTGAGACCAAAAACGTCATCCCAGAACAGCATTACTGTTTTTGAAAACGTTTTTCGTAAATCTTTTCGGAATTAAAACATCATTTTAGTGTTTAAAATCGTACTTTTCCTACTAACTTCATAAATTACTTTTGGACTCACTTTTTCTTTAGAAAACTTGCGTCGTTGAAAATACCCAACGTTTCCCAAATAAATCTTTGGCATTTAATTCAAAAATTTTCAAGGCTTTTATCTCCGTTAGTTAATTGAGCACTGACCACTGTCAGGCTTCCCAATCAACAATCAACATCACAGTCAACATCGTAAATGTTACAGCAGATAATACAGTTAAATTGCATATCCAACTACTACATCGCACATTAATAAACAATTATCAACAAATCAGATACTTGCCGAAAGTAAATAAATCAACCACCACACAACTTAATTATATACATACAGAGCAAATATGATGACATGTAGTCATCAGGAGAATCCCTCAGGCATTTCCCCCTTACCTCTTGAAGTTCCCGGTAAGTACAAAGTTGTCCGATCGGTCCACGAACTCTCCCGATTCCTTGTCCGATTACTCGTCGGCAACTACACACAATCAATCAATCAATACAATAACTTTAAAACACAAAAATTCTCTCCTAATCCCCCCTCCTAGTTTCGGCCATGTATAAGAAAATATGGTTAGGATCCTCAAAATTTCACATACTCTTGGATTTATGATCATAGAGTAGTCTAGTGTTAAGGAAAATTGTCACAAGTGGAAAATTGAAACAAACACATCCAACTCCCCTAGGGCATAAATTCGGCCATCCATAGAAACATAGGGTAGGGATTTTATTTTGTTTCAAGCTCTTGGATTCAAGATATATAGGCAATAGGAAGATGAAATCCATGGTTATTTGTTAAGAAATGCAACAAAATCTCATCTTCTCACACCCCTAGGGTTTCGGCCCTATGGAGTAAAATAAGGCAGCAATGTTATTTTGCCGTATGCTCTTGAATGATGAATATAGAGATCTTGATGAGTTCATAGAAGTTGATTTCATGTTCATAGGATTTTTCTATAATTTCTTATAGATTTTTGAAGTTTTAAGTTCAAAACTAAACCCCCCTGTGAAAGTAGAGATTAAAGAGAGATTAAGAAGTGAGGGATGAAGTTGTTACCTTCTTGATGATGAAGCTTGAGAAAACCCAACAAGAATCACTCCAAAAAGCTTGAAGATCTTAAGGAAAAGTGAAGAAAGAAAGCTTTGAGGAAGAAGTGAGGAAGAGAAATGAAGAGAAAGAGTGAGATGAAGAAGAGAATGAGCTTGGCCGAAAGGCCAAGTGTGGGTGAGGTGGGGTATTTATATTTGGTCACAATGGCAATCTTGTAATTCAATGCAAGGGTATTTTGGTAATTTCACTCAAAATCCTATAAATATCTAGATATTTGTTTTGGTGTAATGATGATGATGATACGGTGAGGTGTTGTCAACCTTATGCGTAGCGGGTCCCGAAAAATCCTGTATTCAGCTCCGTTGTCCACCCGATTTAGGTTTTATGCCCAAAGAACGTTTGACAACTGATTTATTTTGAAAGTTTTCAAAATATCCAATGTCGTTCAAAATAAAATATAAAACCTAACTGTTTCGTTCACGAGTCAAAATTAGGTCGTCTGGGCAGTAAAATCATACTGTCAGTGTAAAACACAGACCGGGCTCCGTGTGGGTTTTCGACCAAAATTTAACCATAGCTTCCTACCATAGCGTAGAGCATGACTATGGTCTCGGATTATTTTTTTGCATTCTCTAAACCCTCCAAATAAATACAAACAGATAAATACTGTTTAAATAAAACGGAAAGCCCAAAAGTTTGAAAAAATCGGGGGCGTTACATATAATGATATGGTAAGATGTAATAATGGAGACTTAATAAAGAAATTAATTAATGAGAATATGCTGTTATCGGTAACAATGTACTATTACCGATGTTGTTGGTTAAATCATTCTTGATGCTTAATGGTCAAGATTTGATGACAACCAAATAAGTGGGTTGCCTTGTTGATGATCTTAGGTTGAATTATCAAGCACAATTGGTTAGATTACCAATGAAACTTAGGAAAACAAGTAGTGTTAAATTCAAGAAAGATGGAAACAAGAAAATGGATGGAGATGAGAAAGGGGGAGAGGCGCCACAAATCCAAGGAGATTTGATAAGCCTAGTGAAGATCGCCACAAAAGTCTTGAACTCTTGATAAGATCAAAGGGGGTGGCTCAATGAAGAACCTAAGAGAGACAAAACCCTCACAATTGGATTCAATCCAAAATCAACTTCTTAGTTACCATTCCTCTTCATAAAATTCGAATACATATAGGCTTGAGGGAGTTGCATGAAGATCCAACCAAGGGTCACCATGAAGTGAATTAACTCCCCCTCATAAAAGTAGCAAATATCCACTAAGACTAATAAAAAGAACTAACCATCCACTAAGTGGCTTTTAAACTTAACTCTTCATCTTTCTAAGGAGTTACCTAGGCATGCAAACCAAAGGTTATCCTCCTTTGTGTTCATGAATTTTGAGCTCCCCTCCTAATGGGTCCTAGCCCAATTTAGTTTAACCCACTTATCATAGAAATCAAAGTAAAGCACCCAAAAATTGGGTCCACTCATATTTTATTACACTTTTATTCAACTAGAAATAAAACTAGTAAATGGGCTTTGAAGAAGGTATGAGTCACGCCCCTCATCATCATATGTCTTCAAGTTGGATGAGACAAGTTTTGGGCTCCACTCCATCAAGACTTGGACTTGGGTTTGCTTTAATCAAGGGTGTCACCATTTGTTTTAAGACCTCTTGGGCTTTCTTGATCCTAGCTCTTGTCATTGGCCCACCAAGTCCTTGTAATGCTCCTTTTTCCATGTTCTTCTTTGGGCTCATATCAAGATTGGTGTTGATAAATCACTTTGATGCTTATTGGTCAAAGTTGATAGCTTGTGTTAATGGTGTTAATGGAGATGGTTGCCATGTTGTTTGTATGTTAGCATTGCATGCATCATGACATGGTATTGTTAGTTTGGGGGAAGTTACGATGATTGGGGAGTTCGCCCGAGAGTATGACGAACTGGTCGTCCGCGGTGATTCATCCGAGAGTTAGGTGAATCAAGCGCATCCATGGTAGTCCATCCGAGAGTATGGTGGATCAGCTATCCAAGGGGTTCACCTGTGAGTTTGGTGAACTACCGACGTTGGTGCTTATTGGTCAATGTGGATATGTATGTAACTCCAAAATCGTCTTCCTGAGTTAGTTATTAATTAGATCCACATTGCATATGGAGTAACGAAGTAGTTTTGCATCGCATAGTATGTTATAATGTGATATGATGAAGTATGATTAGGTTATGGTGTTTTATATGCTGCATGATCATCTTGCTAACTGCTCTATTATCGTTTATGTTTATACGTACAGTTCTTTACTCCCTACTGTTGTCGTTGTTGTTTTGCATATACCTTTGGTTATGCAGAGGATGGTGAACAGTCAGTTGAGGAGTGATCCCGAGGAGATCGCTTGCTCATAATATAGTTAGTTTATGTTGTTTTTCCGATATATTATCGGTAGTGGTTACCAGTGCAACACCATTTCCCGAGTGCCACATTCCCGAACGTTTATAAGGCCGAAAATATTTCTTAATGCGGAAAATACGGTTTTCTTTTTTTTTTTTTTCTTTTCACACAAAGATAATGGGATTTAGTAAAGGTAAATAATACTAATACACGAACTTAGGTTCACCATGCATTTCTAGAACATAATGCAAAATAAATATAGGGACATAAACAGAAAAGAAATAATACTATATACAGACAGAGGTCTAATGTATAACTGACATAAAAAGATACAATAAGTACTAGGAGTCGTAGCTCCCAAAAGGTACTACAAAAACTGACATAGTCTGGCCGATAACAAAACTAGACCACAAAAAGAAGGTCCGCCTCAGGGCTCAAGGAAACTACTGGGCTGAACCATCGTCACGTCCATCTGTTCAAACAGCAACAGCAAGTACCAACAGAAAACATACAGATATGGGTGAGATTCCCGTTCATCAACACAACAAAACAGCAGTAGTAAAAACGGGACGACTCACCGGGTAACAGCGTACCCAACATGCTTACAAGAATTCTCAATGTCAAACATATTAAGCAGTTGACGGCATAATATCATGTTAAGCAGTTAACAGTATAATATAAGGTACTCGTAAACAGTACAACGATGTATAACAGTAAATGTAAACATCAATAACTATGCAATGCAATGCAATGTAGATGACTCAATGTCAATGTCACTGGGTACTACTCTGACCCCTACTCCATGGAGCTAACAAAACATTCGGAGAGAGTGAATGGGAGGACATGTTCCGGTTTCTGCCAGCCATGAGCAAGATGCTACAACATTCGTAACGTGCACGTATCTGGCTTTACGGTAACACTCTCGACCAAACGTGAAAAGTACGGCATCTAGTAGAGGATATCAGTGTATTGTACGGATTCGCCACGACACAGAAGAGCTACCAACTGGTCACATGTAAGCCCTTCCAACCCTGATACCTCCAAAAAGACCATTGAAGATCGTCACCGTAAGATTCGCACCCGCATCAAGGTGTAAGCTCAACTCCTAGGCTCAAGGCCTTACGACTATGCAAATGAAATGCCAATGCTTACACAAAGCAGATGCGATTAAGCAATGTCTATCCCCCGAATAAACCTCGAAGTCTACTAAGGTTCTCTTCCTTAGGAACTATACGCGTCTTTTGAAAAACAAAACCTTTATCCACCGGATAAATCTCGTGATTCCTCTGGGATCGAGTCATCACAAGACTGAAACAATTGAACGATTGATCGGGATCCGAATCAACGGTCCGTCATCGAACTACTGTTTCAAAACCCAAAACGTTTGTAAACCAGAACAACTTCTCAATTGAAAACTCATTTGATTTGAAACAATTTTTGAAACACTTACTTACTCTATTTTTAGCATTTTCTGAACATGGAATTCGCTTAGCGAAATTACATTCGCCTAGCGAAATTGAAACAATAATGCCTCTTTTGGAACTCCTCTGGATCGCTCGGTGAGACATAAATCGCGTAGCAAAATGTATTGTATTCGCTTAGCGCAAGTACAGACGATTACACCTCTTTGGAAACACCTCTGGATCGCTCGGCGAAACAGAATTCGTATAGCGAAATTTCACTTTCTTCGCTTAGCGAGTATAATTTCGCTTAGCGAAATGGAGGCGGTTATACCTCTTTTGGAGACTTCTCTGGATCGCTCAGCGAGACGTAATTCGCATAGCGAAACTCGTTTGGTTAGCTTAGCGAATATGAATTCGCTTAGCGAAAGTGAGGCAGTGATGCCCAACTTAGACTTTCCCTGTTTTCGCTTAGCGAAAGTAAATTCGCTTAGCGAAAAGTTGCCTTAAAACAAGACATCAACCTTAGGGAACCATTTTGATTCTCTTCATGAAACCACTTCTTTTCTCATTTTGAGTCACTTGATTAGCTAGATGAACTAAGGATAAGGTATAAAACATGTTTCACTTTGGTGAAAGCACTTTGAGATTTAATTCCATTTAAAGTCACTTACGGTTTTTCTTTAAAAAACACAAGTTATTGAAAACACTTTTTTTTTACATCAAAACTTGACTTGTCCAAGAACTATTCATATCCTTCCTTTCCTCAAGGTCATGGCTAATAGCCAACTAGGAATCAATGTGAAGTTTTACTTCATCAACCAATCAAAGTATGGCTCACAATACTTACACAATCATGATAACCATAATACACATTACTACATCATAATCAAATATCCAAGTCCATCACACATTATGGTCTCATAATCAACAATAAAAGTCCATACTTGATCTAGTGATCAAAGTAGGTTTTCCAACATACATGAAAATGTTTTTTTTCATTCAATCATCTCATCATGACATTCTTGTTCTCCATGAGAACTTAACAAAACTAAACACATAAAAGTGAACCCAAACTAAAGGGTTTCACCCACACATAATTTAAACAACCATCTTCACCACCATTTTGGTGTGATGAGGTTCTTCTCCCCATACCTGTTGATGAGCAGATTCCCGGATCAAAGTCGGTTGATCGGTTTGTGAACCTCCTGATAATCGTCAACAACTACAACAACACAACAATCCAACACTAAACAACAATCAAAGCCAATCTCAACTATCATAACAAAGAGGATTTCGGCCACCCTAGGTTAAAAGGTTAGGAATTGGTTTTGGTTTTCCATCTCATGGATTCAAAGGCATTAGGAAAGCTAAGGATGAAATCAAGTGTTAAAAATCAAAAATTGATGAAAACACTATTCATCATCTTCAAGTAGGGTTCGGCCAAAAGTGATTTTTGAGCTATGATGAGAGTTGAATCATAAGCTCTTAGGTTTAGGTAGAGATTGATGATGTGAGTTCAAAGAACTTGGTCTTACCTCAAAAGGATTTTTCTACAATTTCCTATGGATTTTCAAAGTTTTGGATCTAAGAAATTCTTTTCATAAAAATGAAGATTGATCTTGAAATAAAGAAAGATTCAAGAAGCTAAGAGATCATAGAAGTGATCTTACCTTGAAATGAAGGAAGATTGCTCAAGAAATCAAGTGATTCCAACAAAACTCAAGGAGCTTCAAGACCAACATTGGGGTTTTCTCTCAAGAACAACTATGGAACTCTAAAGGAAGAGGGGCTGTGCGAAAATGATGAAGTGAGGGGCTGAGTTCAGCCTCTTAAAAGCTCACTTAAGGGTAAAAAGGTCATTTGCCAAAAGGGTATAATGGTAAAAGTGTAAAAGACTAAGGTTAGGGGCATTTTGGTCATTTTGCGTCTAGATATTTCCGAACGTCATGACGACTCCGGCATACTCTCTCAAGTGTCCTGGGATGATGTGATATCAAGATTATCTGTTGGCGAGTCCCGGTAAATCCATATGTGGCTCCGTTCGTCACCCGATAGAGGATTCCGCCCGAACGAAGGTCCGGAAGTGATTTTTCTGAAATTTTTACGAAATTTAACCAAAACGTAGAGAATCGAATTCTAAGACTTATTGTCTCGTTCACGGGTCCATCTGAGGTCTTCTGAGCAGTAAAATCATACTGTCAGTGTAAAAACGCAGACCAGACTTCATTTGAGTTTTCGACTCAAAACTTAATCGTAGCTTCCTACGATATCGTCGAGCATGACTATGGTCTCGGAATATTTTATTTCCATTCCTAAGACCTCGAATAAAATAAAGACATTAAAATACTAAAGAAATAGAAAACGTGAAAATCGGGGCGTTACATTCCTATCCCTCTTAAAAGAATTTCGTCCTCGAAATTATACGTACCTCTTAAAACAAACTCGGATACTGTTGTTGCATGTCCTCCTCTCTTTCCCAGGTAGCATCACCTGTAGTCTCGTTCCAAATAACTTTGACTAAAGCTATCTCCTTCCCTCTCAGTTTCTTTATCCTTTTATCCTCGATCTTAACCGGCTATGTCTCATAGGTTAGGTTATCCTTTAGTTGTATTGAATGAGACTCTATGACGTGACTGGGATCAGGAATATACTTTCGCAATTGCGAAACATGAAAAACATTATGAAGGTTGGATAGAAAAGGCGGTAAAGCTATTTGGTAAGCTACTAGACCTATCCGACGAAGATTTTGATAAGGTCCAATGAATTTTGGAGTGAGCTTTCTGGACTTCAGGACCCTGCCCACCCCAGTCATCGGAGCGACTCTCAAAAACACATGATCCCCTTCCTCGAACTCAAGTGGCCTACGTCTTTTATCCGCATAACTCTTCTGTCGGCTCTGAGTTATCCTCATCTTTTCTTGAATCAGTTTTACCTTCTCAGTTGTTTGTTGCACTAGTTCAGGTCCTAATGAAGCACTTTCTCCATCTTGGTACCAACACAAAGGTGTTCTGCAACGTCGTCCGTATAAAGCTTCGTAGGGTGCCATCCCTATACTCGAATGATAACTGTTGTTGTAGGTGAACTCTATCAACGGTAGAAAATTCTCCCAACTGCCGGCATGTTCCAACACACACGCCCTTAACAGATCCTCTAAAGACTGAATCGTCCTTTCCGATTGTCCATCAGTTTGAGGATGGTAAGTCGAACTTAGTCGTAACTTCGTTCCTAAAGCTTCATGTAAACTTTGCCAAAATCGCGAAGTAAAACGCGGGTCTCTATCTGATATGATACTTGAAGGTACTCCATGCAGTCTCACAATCTCACTGATATAAATCTGAGTAAGCTTTTCCATAGAATACTTGAGAGTAATCGGTAGAAAATGAGCTGATTTCGTAAGCCTATCAATTATAACCCAAATGGAATCGTATCCTTTAGGTGTCCTTGGCAAACATGTTACGAAATCCATTGCTATGCCGTCCCAGTTCCATTCTGGGATATCCAATAGAAGTAACATTACAGCTGGCCTCTGATGTTCAACCTTTGCTTTTTGACACACCAAGCAAGATGCCACATAATCAGCTACATCTCTTTTCATGCCTTGCCACCAAAACAACCGCTTCAGGTCTTGGTACATCTTGGTTGACCCTGGATGCATACTTAACTTGCTTCTATGAGCTTCGTCCAGAATTAACCTCCTTATCTCTGGGTTGTTTGGCACACAAACCCGTGCTCCTCGTCTTAGGATTCCATCTACTCCTTCCTTGTATTCAGACGTCATTCCTCTCTTTAGATTCCTCCGCTCTTTCTCCAGGTACTGGTCGTATACTTGTTTCTCCCGAATCTGATCCATCAGATCACAAGATACCATAACCATCCCCATACATAGTCTTCCTGGCATACTAACCACGGACAGATGCATATCTCTGAACTGTTCCAACAGCTCGTGTTCCTTAACCATCATGGCAGACACATGTAACACTTTTCTACTCAGGGCATCCGCTACCACATTAGCTTTTCCCGGATGATACTGCAACTGGAAGCCATAGTCCTTCAAAAATTCCAGCCACCGTCTTTGCCTCATGTTGAGCTCTTTCTGATCGAACAGATACCTCAAAGCTCTTATGATCGCTGAAGACATTGAACGTCGAACCATACAAGTAGTGTCTCCAAATCTTCAACGCAAAGACTACCGCTGCTAACTCCAGATCATGAGTTGGGTAATTCTTCTCGTGCACTTTCAATTATCTCGAGGCATATGCTACCACCTTCCGATTCTGCATCAGAACACAGCCTAAACCTTGGTATGAAGCATCACAGTACACTTCAAAAGATTCGCTTGGATCTGGCAATATCAACACTGGTGATATAGTCAGCCTCTTCTTCAACTCCTGAAAACTCTGCTCACAGGCTTCAGTCCATTCAAACGCTTTGTCCTTCCTCGTCAATTGGGTAAGAGGTCCTACAATCTTAGAAAATCCCTCGATGAACCTCTGATAATACCCAGCCAAACCCACAAAACTGCGTATCTCAGTCACGGTGGTTGGTCTTTCCCACTCAAGAACTGCTTCGACTTGCGACGGATCTACAGCAATTCCTTCCTTTGAAATTACATGACCCAAAAACTGCACTTCGTCGAGCCAAAACTCACACTTGGACAACTTGGCATACAACTGTTTCTCCTTCAGAACTTGAAGAACCACACTAAGATGTTCAGCATGTTCTTCCTGGTCTCGTGAATAGATAAGTATGTCATCTATGAAGACAACGACAAACTTATCCAGGTATGGACGAAAGATCCTATTCATATAATCCATGAATATAGCTGGAGCATTCGTCACACCAAATGGCATCACAAGATACTCATAGTGCCCATAGCGTGTTCGAAACGCTGTCTTCGGTATATCTTCTGCCTTCACACGAATCTAGTGATAACCCGATCGCAAATCAATCTTGGAGAAAACTGCAGCTCCCCTCAACTGATCCATCAAGTCATCTATCCTCGGAAGTGGATACTTGTTCTTAATAGTAACCTTATTCAACTGGCAATAATCCACACATAGGCGAGATGTTCCATCTTTCTTTTTCACCAACAGCACAGGTGCTCCCCATGGCGACACACTGGGTCTAACAAACTGCTTCCCCAATAAGTCTACCAACTGTTCCTTCAAAGTTTCCAACTCAGCAGGTGCCATACGATACGGTGCCATAGACACTGGTCCTGTTCCTGGCACAAGATCGATCGCAAACTCGATGTCCCAAACTGGCGGCAAACCTGGTACGTCTTCAGGAAAGACTTCCGGAAACTCATTCACGACAGGTATGTGCTCTAAGACTAGCTCGCTCTTGACCTCCAAAGAAGATAGTAACATGTATCCTTGAGCTCCTTCTCTCAAAGAAGTGTTTACTTGGTTGGCAGTCAAAAATCCAGAATTCTCACAACCAGGGAAAACTAAGGTTTTATTTGCACAGTCTAACAGGACATGATTAGAAGACAACCAATCCATTCCTAAGATTACATCCATTTGCGAGAGAGGCAAACAGATCAAATCAATCAAAAATGTTCTATCTGTAACAGAAATAGAACAGTTCAAACAAACTTTAGCAGTTATAACAGGCTTTGCAGTAGGAGTAGAAATTACCAAATCAAAAGGTAAAAAAGACACAGGTAATCCCAACAGATTCACACAGTCATAGGCAATAAAGGAATGCGTTGCGCCTGAATCAAACAGTACAGTTAAGGTTTTACCTCCCATGACACACTGACCTTGGATCAAGTCTTCATTTTGAGAAGCTTCAGCACCACCCATAATGTAAACTCTGCCCTTCATCTTAGGCCTTGCAGCTTGGACATTGTTGACAGAATGTTCCAATTTTGGTTGCATGCATTCACGTGAGATATGTCCCGGCTTCCCACACTTGAAGCAGATAATCCCTTTGATCGAACAATCTCTGGTGATGTGATTACTCTTCCCACACTTCATGCACTTGGTTGGGGCATTTCCAGACTGACTGAAACTCCCACTGCTTCCTCCAACGGAACGTTGTTGTCGACCTTGTTGCTTTGCATACGGCTTCCATCGAGATTTGTTGTCGCGACTACCGCTTCCTCTCTGAAACTTGCTCGGTCCAGAACTCTGTACCCGCTTGTCCTTAGGCTCCAAACCCTCGATCAAACGACACTTCTCTATTAACCTCGGAAAAACAGAAATTTCTAGAGGAACAACAACTCTTTTCAAGTCGATCCTCAGACCTCCTTCGAATTTTCTGCACTTCCACTCTTTTCTTGGGTTGTCCAGAAAGTAATTTGAAAACTTTGCTAGACTTTCAAACTTAGCCTCGTATTCAGCTACGTTCATTCCCCCCTGTCTCGGCTGGAGGAACTCCATCTCTTTCTCGTGTCTTGCGCTCGCAGGAAAATACTTCTCCAGGAATTTTCCCCTAAAAGCATTCCAATCCATAACTTGTTGATCGTGAATCAGCATCTGACGGGCTCCTTCCCACCAGTATTCAGCATCCTCCACCAGCATATAGGTTGCGTAGACAACCTTGTCATTCTCAGTACATCTCATCGCTCCAAAGATCTTCTCTAGCGTTTAGATCCAGCGTTCAGCTAATTCAGGATTGAATTCACCTTTGAATTGAGGTGGATTCCGACGGAGAAATTCATCCAGTCCTCTACCTCCGGCAGCTCTTTCGTCACGTTGAATCATAGCAGCAGCCATTTCCCATATGGCGTTCACAGCAGCAGTCGGGTTTTGAGCAGCCATTGCTACCTTCAAAACCAGAACTGTCAAACACAAGAACCACAACAAAACTAAAGCAAACAACAGAGAAACACACAGAGAACACAACACAAACAAGACAGACCATAACCTACAAACCCCAAAAAGACTCGGCCAGCTCTGATACCAAATAATGCAACACCCTTTCCCAAGTGCCACATTCCCGAACGTTTATAAGGCCGAAAATATTTCTTAATGCGGAAAATACGGTTTTCTTTTTTTTTCTTCTTTTCACACAAAGATAATGGGATTTAGTAAAGGTAAATAATACTAATACACGAACTTAGGTTCGCCATGCATTTCTAGAACATAATGCAAAATAAATACAGGGACATAAACAGAAAAGAAATAATACTATATACAGACATAGGTCTAATGTATAACTGACACAAAAAGATACAATAAGTACTAGGAGTCGTAGCTCCCAAAAGGTACTACAAAAACTGACATAGTCTGGCCGACAACAAAACTAGACCACAAAAAGAAGGTCCACCTCAGGGCTCAAGGAAACTACTGGGTTGAACCATCGTCACGTCCATCTGTTCAAACAGCAACAGCAAGTACCAACAGAAAACATACAGATATGGGTGAGATTCCTGTTCATCAACACAACAAAATAGCAGTAGTAAAAACGGGACGACTCACCGGGTAACAGCGTACCCAACATGCTTACAAGAATTCTCAATGTCAAACATATTAAGCAGTTGACGGCATAATATCATGTTAAGCAGTTAACAGTATAATATAAGGTACTCTTAAACAGTACAACGATGTATAACAGTAAATGTAAACATCAATAGCTATGCAATGCAATGCAATGTAGATGACGCAATGTCAATGTCACTGGGTACTACTCTGACCCCTACTCCATGGAGCTAACAAAACATTCGGAGAGAGTGAATGGGAGGACATGTTCCGGTTTCTGCCAGCCATGAGCAAGATGCTACAACATTCGTAACGTGCACGTATCTGGCTTTACGGTAACACTCTCGACCAAACGTGAAAAGTACGGCATCTAGTAGAGGATATCAGTGTATTGCACGGATTCGCCACGACACAGAAGAGCTACCAACTGGTCACATGTAAGCCCTTCCAACCCTGATACCTCCAAAAAGACCATTGAAGATCGTCACCGTAAGATTCGCACCCGCATCAAGGTGTAAGCTCAACTCCTAGGCTCAAGGCCTTACGGCTATGCAAATGAAATGCCAATGCTTACACAAAGCAGATGCGATCAAGCAATGTCTATCCCCCAGATAAACCTCGAAGTCTACTAAGGTTCTCTTCCTTAGGAACTATATGCGTCTTTTGAAAAACAAAACCTTTATCCACCGGATAAATCTCGTGATTCCTCCGGGATCGAGTCATCACAAGACTGAAAGAATTGAACGATTGATCGGGATCAGAATCACCGGTCCGTCATCGAACTACTGTTTCAAAACCCAAAACGTTTGTAAACCAGAACAACTTCTCAATTGAAAACTCATTTGATTTGAAACAATTTTTGAAACACTTACTTACTCTATTTTTAGCATTTTCTGAACATGGAATTCGCTTAGCGAAATTACATTCGCCTAGCGAAATTGAAACAATAATGCCTCTTTTGGAACTCCTCTGGATCGCTCGGCGAGACAGAAATCGCGTAGCGAAATGTATTGTATTCACTTAGCGAATATGTATTCGCTTAGCGCAAGTACAGACGGTTACACCTCTTTGGAAACACCTCTGGATCGCTTGGCGAAACAGAATTTGTGTAGCGAAATTTCACTTTCTTCGCTTAGCGAGTATAATTTCACTTAGCGAAATGGAGGCGGTTATACCTCTTTTGAAGACTTCTCTGGATCGCTCAGCGAGACGTAATTCACATAGCGAAACTCGTTTGGTTAGCTTAGCGAATATGAATTCGCTTAGCGAAAGTGAGGCAGTGATGCCCAACTTAGACTTTCCCTGTTTTCGCTTAGCGAAAGTAAATTCGCTTAGCGAAAAGTTGCCTTAAAACAAGACATCAACCTCAGGGAACCATTTTGATTCTCTTCATGAAACCACTTCTTTTCTCATTTTCAGTCACTTGATTAGCTAGATGAACTAAGGATAAGGTATAAAACATGTTTCACTTTGGTGAAAGCACTTTGAGATTTAATTCCATTTAAAGTCACTTACGGTTTTTCTTTGAAAAACACAAGTTATTGAAAACACTTTTTTTTACATCAAAACTTGACTTGTCCAAGAACTATTCATATCCTTCCTTTCCTCAAGGTCATGGCTAATAGCCAACTAGGAATCAATGTGAAGTTTTACTTCATCAACCAATCAAAGTATGGCTCACAATACTTACACAATCATGATAACCATAATACACATTACTACATCATAATCAAACATCCAAGTCCATCACACATTATGGTCTCATAATCAACAATAAAAGTCCATACTTGATCTAGTGATCAAAGTAGGTTTTCCAACATACATGAAAATGTTTTTTTTCATTCAATCATCTCATCATGACATTCTTGTTCTCCATGAGAACTTAACAAAACTTAACACATAAAAGTGAACCCAAACTAAAGGGTTTCACCCACACATAATTTAAACAACCATCTTCACCACCACCATTTTGGTGTGATGAGGTTCTTTTCCCCATACCTGTTGATGAGCAGATTCCCGGATCAAAGTCGGTTGATCGGTTTGTGAACCTCCTGATAATCGTCAACAACTACAACAACACAACAATCCAACATTAAACAACAATCAAAGCCAATCTCAACTATCATAACAAAGAGGATTTCGGCCACCCTAGGTTAAAAGGTTAGGAATTGGTTTTGGTTTTCCATCTCATGGATTCAAAGGCATTAGGAAAGCTAAGGATGAAATCAAGTGTTAAAAATCAAAAATTGATGAAAACACTATTCATCATCTTCAAGTAGGGTTCGGCCAAAAGTGCTTTTTGAGCTATGATGAGAGTTGAATCATAAGGTCTTAGGTTTAGGTAGAGATTGATGATGTGAGTTCAAAGAACTTGGTCTTACCTCAAAAGGATTTTTCTACAATTTCCTATGGATTTTCAAAGTTTTGGATCTAAGAAATTCTTTTCATAAAAATGAAGATTGATCTTGAAATAAAGAAAGATTCAAGAAGCTAAGAGATCATAGAAGTGATCTTACCTTGAAATGAAGGAAGATTGCTCAAGAAATCAAGTGATTCCAACAAAACTCAAGGAGCTTCATGACCAACAATGGGGTTTTCTCTCAAGAACAACTATGGAACTCTAAAGGAAGAGGGGCTGTGCGAAAATGATGAAGTGAGGGGCTGAGTTCAGCCTCTTAAAAGCTCACTTAAGGGTAAAAAGGTCATTTACCAAAAGGGTATAATGGTAAAAGTGTAAAAGACTAAGGTTAGGGGCATTTTGGTCATTTTGCGTCTAGATATTTCCGAACGTCATGACGACTCCGGCATACTCTCCCAAGTGTCCTGGGATGATGTGATATCAAGATTATCTGTTGGCGAGTCCCGGTAAATCCATATGTGGCTCCGTTCGTCACCCGATTGAGGATTCCGCCCGAACGAAGGTCAGGAAGTGATTTTTCTGAAATTTTTATGAAATTTAACCAAAACGTAGAGAATCGAATTCTAAGACTTATTGTCTCGTTCACGGGTCCATCTGAGGTCTTCTGAGCAGCAAAATCATACTGTCAGTATAAAAACGCAGACCGGACTCCGTTTGAGTTTTCGACTCAAAACTTAATCGTAGCTTCCTACGATATCGTCGAGCATGACTATGGTCTCGGAATATTTTATTTCCATTCCTAAGACCTCGAATAAAATAAAGACATTAAAATACTAAAGAAATAGAAAACGTGAAAATCGGGGCGTTACAACCAGCTTTGATATGTGATATCAGGATTTGGGTTTTGTTTCTTTATCTTTTCCGCAATTATTTTTTATGTTTTAAAACGTTTTGGATCATGTGGTACTTGTTACCCTTTGGTTTTAATTAATGGATTTTATTTTATATAATTTATTTTACATTTATCGTATGCGGGGTAGCGGGTGTCACACTCATCACTATCAAAAATTCGCGTTTTCTGACATGGGCATGCTGCACAGGAGCACGAGTGTACTGAACATGAGCAAGGGCGTGCTGAACATGAGCAAGGACGTGCTTATGTGTCAGCAAGTGATTTTCGCTTAGAAAATCACACTTAAACATTTTTAATTATTTTTAATCAATTTTATTTACTTCAAGGGCCTAAAACATGAATTCTAAACCTCCTAAAAACTCTTTAATTTTCCTAATATTATTATCTCTATTTATTTTATTTTCTAGAATGTTACAAATATCATTTGAGCTACAACTTATTAGTTATAAACAAAGTTTTAAATTATGATTGTGCTCGCAGTCACAATTGCTTCGTGTTTACCATCATTATAAATAATTGTGGAAAAATATGATTGATGCGGCCGCAATTACAGCTGCGATGCGATTTTGAATAATACAAAAATCAAAATATCATGATCAAATTGCGGTTTTCAAATCTCATTAACTTTAGAATGTTGATTATAAGTATATGAACTTAAAGTGTGAAAAATGTATCCTAACAACGGAAGACAAATTATCTAAGGTGATGTCGCTAGATTAATTATTTTAATTAATCGATTATGTGGATTGTCATTAATCAATTATTAGGAATTATTGTTAATATATATTTTGGTCATTTGTTGATATTAAAACACTTGATATATATGATGATATAGCATTGGGCTTAACCTCATGAACGGTCTATGATGAGTTGGGCCTTTCACTTAGAAACCAGTTGAGAAGTCTCTGTTCTCATCTGGAGTCTATATACCGCCTCCCCATTAAGCAGTTATGACAGACTGACTGTAGCTCTAGGAAAGAGAGCAGTTCACTCTCACACTCTGTTCTCTCACACTCTTTAGCTTCTTTGTATCCCACAACTCCACTTGACATCAAGAATAATAAGTAAGATGAATCCTCATTAGTATCAAGTACATGCTCTTGGTCTACCTCTATAAATTTAATGTCATACTATGCTATATTTTTGTATCTATTATTAATCTGGAATAGAATTTTTTCACAATTCCTTCGGATGTTTGATTCATAAAATATTTTATTTTCAGGTAAATTACGTTCCTAAGAATCTCATTCCCAAAAAAATTTATTTCCTAATTTCATACATGTGAATAGAATTTTTAACTTTTATTCATTAATTATTATTTTAATAAAACTTATACTAAACATTGAAAAATGACGTAATGTAAAAGATAACAAAGAAAAAACAATAATTTATTTCGGAAAAAGATTTTGGTATTAGAACAAAATTTGATGCTTGAAAAGTTTGAAAAACATGAACTGACATGGGGAACATGATAAGAATAATGAGTTATTCGTAGGCCTCTGATTAAGTTTGGGCCATGTTCCCCCGTGTTTAGCTAGATATATAGAGTACAAATATTTGCTGATGGATGACATCATGAACAGAACTGGAACAGACATGTGGCGTTCTTCTACTCGTTAAATTCATTGATATACACATGTCCTTAATTAATGATAAAATCCGTACTATACATCCAAATTCTCACATGCACAGACCACCGAGTATTACCCTGAACCAAATAACATGTGAGAAAATGTAAATGTTAAATACTTTTTTCTTTTGGTACAAAATTGTTCAATACTTAAATTAGCTTTAAGGTGAGATTTAGTTCTTCCATGCAATCACGAAATATATGCTTGAATCATTTCCGATCAAGAGGCTCGTAACTATATACTTTCCCTCTGGATTCATTTATTGTAAGAAGCTAAGTATTTGTATCATTTTTGTATTTGTTGTCTACTCATATACAAATAAAAAAAAAATATCTAAATTTTTCAGACTCAAATATATGTAAAAGTCAATCAAATCAACTCTATTTAATATCAGTATTTTAAAAATACCTTTTGATTAATTATTTTTTATTTTTTTCAAGAACATTATACACTCTCAAAAAATAACTTCCAAAAACATTATACAATACAAAAAAATAATAATTTAGCAACTATAATTTATTTTTTATATTAATCAAGACAATTAAACTAATATCATTAACTTTTTTAATAAATGTGAATTTAATTTTATTTTTTTACTTATATATAAATATTGTGGAAGTAACAATCTAATAAATGGGAATACGAATATGGTTCCTGAAGTGTAGGTTTAAATATATTTCCCCCTTAGCCTTACTTTGTTTCTTTTCCTTTTCTATAGTAGTTGGTCTCCTAGGAGAGAGCAAAGAATCAGTACTTATTAAATTTAGGCTTTGGAGTTGAAATTTGAGACCAAATAATGTGGTGTTGAAAGATTTTTCCTTTTGTCCTCAATAGAGTACTTGCTTGGCAAAACAAAATGTACTTTAATTAGGGTAGCAATCTATTGTCGGATTGTGGTCATCAAGCAACCATTATACTGTTATGGCAAATGCTAACCGTGACATTCTTTAAGAAATCAAAAGTATTAAAAAATGATATATTTAATATTTTTTGAAATGATATATTTAATTTATCAATAAAAATTTATTATTTTTTGATTTCATAACCAGTATCGTAACAAAATTAGATAGCAAAAGTCTACTTTTATTTAGCAAAACAAAATTTACTTCATAATTGAGACTCTGTGTTGTGAAAAACCAAACTAAAGGAAGTGATTAAAATGAATAAGACTCTTATAAAATGATATACACTCTAAAAAGTGAATAAGTACGAGAATTTCTACCATTAGATAATTTAGTAGGTTGAAATCTCTATGCATTTTATCAAATCAAAGGTAAAAATCCTTTACTTGTTCACTTTAGAGATGATTTCACTTTAAATGAGCTTTTTCGGCCTAAAATGGTATACATATGTAGCCTGCAATTAAAGATCATTAATTTGCATGAAAGTAAGTGTGTAGTTTTCAAATGTGCAATGACTAAAGATGCTACTATTTATTTTCCCAACTCAATATGTGAACTTTAAACAATAGAAAATACAAACGAATACTCTAAGGATATTGGTTAAGATATCTAAAAATATTAAGTTTTCATGAGAAATTATGTATTTAATACTCACTCCAGATCTATATATAAGTAAAAAAAATTAACTTCACGTGTATTAAAAAAGTTAGTTATATTAGTTTAATTGTCTAGCTTTGTGTAAAAAATAAGTTATACTCCCTCCATCTCATTATATATGTCACATTTACAAAAAAAAATTGTCCCAAAATATATGTCATTTTCTATTTTCAATGTAATATTAAATGCTTTCTACCAATTGTACCCTTAAATACTCCACTTTGCAATTATAACAATAGTTAATACAATAATGATTAATAAGATTAATTTGGTAAAATTACCACTCTCTTTCTTTCATTTATTGATTTTTCTTAAACTATGTGATTTAGCCAAATATGACATATATAATGGAACAGAAGGAGTAGTTACTAAACTATTCTTTCTTGATATTAAATGCGATTTACATTCTCAAGATATTAAGTCTTCTTACATTTTTAATTAGTACTTTAATTAATATTAAAAAGGTTATTAAGAAGATTTAGTAAAATTCTTTTAAAACATCAATGTTTAAGATAATCGTATAAAAATTAAAAAAATCTAGGTTTAATTATTTTGTTAGTCCCCAAACTATTTTGAAATTTTTAAATATGTCCCTAAATTAAAAAAATTTGTAATTGGATCTTTGAACTTCTAAATACTTTGTAATTGAGTTCCTGCACTTTAAACGTTTGTAATTGAGTCCTTGAACTTATATATAATTTGTAATTAGGTCCCTGGGGTGACAGAAAAATCTTATAATTAGAGCATCGTATGAATCTCTTTCGAGGTTTCTTGTCGGTCTTGGAAGTTAATAGAACCATTGAATCACCACAATAGTAAAGATTTTAAAAATGTCTCATATTACTGTGACCTGATTATAAACTATTAAAGTCCAGTGAACAAATTACAAAGTATATCAAAGTTCGGGGACCCAATTACAGATTTTAATTCAGAGACCTATTTAAAAATTACCAAATAATTCGGGGACCTGCGGAGTAATTAAAACAAAAAAACTATTAAATAGTGTCAATTAAAGGAAAATGTAACTCTATTTAATTAAGTTATTTTTTTAAACAATTAAAATAATATCACTCTATTAATATTCTCTTATAGAAATAGAAAATCTAAAGAAAAGAAAGACAGGAGAAGTTTTCTATATTATCGGAAGGTGCTACAAAAAAAGAGGTGTTTAACGATCACTAAATTCGGTCGCTAAACCATTTAGTGACCGAAAAAGTGGTAGCAGAATGCCTAGTCGCTAAACCGTTTGATGATCGCGCGCTAATTCATTTAGTAACCGATTTAGCGACTAAATTTTTATATTTAGTGACTGATTAAATTCGGTCGCTAAATTACCTTTTTTTGTAGTGTATATATGTACAATGAATTTACACCTATTTATAGTCGTATGAATATACAATGGTAGCTAGTTCAAAGTGTAAATAGGATATAATTCAATAAAATCCCTAAATTAATTGCTTGTTGTTAAATTAAATAAGATAGAAATTATACTCCTGGCTTGGGTTCAATATGTGGTGTTGCCTTTTTTCAGTTTTGAGCATTATGGTCAGCACCGTGGTCTAATTTTTTTTCCTGATAAGTAGTTAGCCTATTCATCTATAAAGTCCTGAAAAACTTTAGCATCATAGTGCAAACTCTCCCAAGCTTCTAGGAAGGGTTGGAAAGCCGCACACCCAATCATGTGCTCCAAGTTTAGGCAAAAAGAAGAGTACACAACACCTGTGAAATACAATTATTACACCTTTGCATCTAATAGACTTTAGGCCCCACTCTGGCATCCCAAGACCGCCGGCCCACATACATCCTTCCCCAGGCATAAGTAAAAGGGGCCTCGTTAAAAACCTTCTAATGCAAAACTCTCCTTAAGTATAAAATCATCAAGAAGGAAAAAGAGTATCCCTATTTTAAATTCTCACCAATACTTTTGCAGGTTCAATACCAACATCCAATACAAAAGAAAGCAACCAGCTAGCAGATACAAAATATCAACCAAAAGTCCACAAATCATGGCTAAGCACCTAGGACCAGCTCAAAATACATATGGAATACAATAGTAAATTCAAAGTTCTTTGGTCTATTCAAGTCCTTGTTGCATCGCTCCAAAGGACTATCACCCATTTATGATTGAGTTGGTTGCTGCTAACCGCTCCTTCTTGCTTAAATAAACCTGGAGTTTTGAAAATATCCTCCTAGAGGTAGGCTATCACTTGCTGCCAAACCCCTGCAATTAAAGAAAATTGTCCCTGGAACCAAAATATTAGTAGTACCAATAAATACAGTCAAATTAAGTCCACATTGACCATGTTCCTTCCATTTCGGCCCCCTCTTTTGCAAGATTGTCTGCAATCTGATTTGCTTCTCTATTCTTATGAACAAAGATCATTTTCTTTAAAATATATACACAAGATATTTTGCAATTTATTACAGTAGAACCTTAAATTCCATGGACAACCCTCTTTTCTATTCACCCTTATAGCATTTTTAGAATTTGATTCTACGATTATGTCCAAATCCTTGTTCCAATCTTGTTGTAGGGACATTTCAATTGCAAAAACTATTGCCATAAACTCTGCTTCATTGGAATCCCTAATGCCTACTGATGTAGCAAAAACTGCTTTAATAGTACATTGGTTATCCCTAAGTATCCCTCCTATTCTTGCTAGACCAGGTTTGCCTCTGGAAGAACCATCAACATTCCATTTTAAGGTATTAGGTGATGGCGGGCTCCAGCATACAACTATTCTGTTTTCTTTCATTTTTGTCCACATTTTAACACAATCCAATTTAGTAGCTATTTCATCTGGGTTAAAAGGGCACTTTGGTTCCCACCCTTTAAGCCAAAACCCAAGTCTTAATCTAATTAGATAGTTTAGATTCTCCCAATCGACCTTTGATTTCTCAAAAATAACATTGTTTCTTAGATTCCAAATGGTCCAAATTACAACATAAAACAGTGACGTCCACAATTTCTTTTGAAAACCACCGTCAAACACCCCTAACTAACAATCAAACCACTCATTGTTTTTGTGATTGGTATTTGTATATTTCACCGATCCAAACGCCCCATCCATACTCTCTATGAATGTTTGCAATGCAAAAATATATGTCCAACTGACTCTTCCTCACTATCACAGAAGAGGCAATTAACTTCATTACTTGAAATCATATTCAGCTTTCTAAGTCTATTCCTTGTATTTAATCTCTCCTGAATCACAAACCAGCATTTGGGATGCTGTTGTATGGACTATCTTTCTTCAACGGAATTAATGGGTTTGTATTCAATAATGACGAGTTTAATATTCTTAGTTTGATGAATTTTGTGAAATTTCGATCTCAGACTTGGTTTTATATTCAAGAACAGATGTTGTTTCTTTCACTTTTTCATATTGGTGTTGTCCCTTAGAATGTTTAAAGACTCTCTATAGTCTATTAGAATTTCCAATTGTTTGTGTATTTTTTTGATGTTGTTTGTATATGAGTTAAAAAACCTCTTATACTCCCTCCAATATCTTTTTTGTGTTATAAAAAAAAACTTCACCATCAAACTTTCTGAGCTTGACTTTAAGGACGCGAAGAAAAGTATCACTGTATATATATCAACTTCACCATCAAGCTTTCTGAGAGCTTGACTTTAAGGACGCGAAGGAAAGTATGATCACTCATTCACTCCACTGACCTTATAACTGGGACAAAGTCACAAGACACTTTTCATGACAGATATGCGAGAAAGCATCTAATATTTGTTGGTTATAGGGGAGTATATATATATATATATATATATATATACTCCCTTATAAAAATGATATGAGCCAATTTTATAAGATTATAAAATTATACGTATAATTTTTCCTCCAAATAGCCCATACCGGTAACAATAATTAATTGTTGAGGATAAAAATTGGAATGTTGATGGTTCTTCCAGAGGCAAACCTAGTCCAGCAAGAATAGGAAGGGTACTTAGGGATAATCAATGTACTATTGAAGCAGTTTTTGCTACATCAGTAGGCATTAGGGATTCCAATGAAGCAGAGTTTATGGCAATAGTTTTTGCAATTGAAATGCCCCTACAACAAAAATGGAACAAGGATTTGGACGTAATCGTAGAATCAAATTCTAAAAATGCTATAAGGGTGAATAGAAAAGAGGGTTGTAACACTGTGTATAAAAATTATACCTCATATATTATAACAATGAGAGTAACCATTCACGTTTGGTTCATGAAATATTTTATTATCAGGAAAGCTACATTTTCGGGAATCCGAGAAATCTCATTCCTAGGAATATTTCTTTCTCACATCCACACTTGATAATAGTGTTTTTCATTTTTATTCACTAATTATATTCCTGAGCATATTACATGTCTGGGAATAGTTTTTAAAAACTTGTATCAAACATGAGAAACTTTTATTCTTATGCTTATATTCCCGAAAACATTAAAATAAAACTTTTATCAAACGCTACGCATTTTCTAGCTCAGTGCCCAGATGTCAAAACAAAATTAAATCAATAACATTTAGAACAAATGCTAAATTATTTATCATTGAATTAGTCTGCCCCCACATAATTAGTGATCATTTAACGCTATGGAGATATAAGCTAAGATTGTATATATCGAAAAATTAAAATGGGGAAGAAAGTAAGAGGCCGAAGGTGTTGTTGGAGTCTTCATCATCATGTCTAATGTCTTCGCTTCATAATTAATTTGTATTGATATTTGGCTTCTCTGGCACAAAGCAAGCTTCCTAGGACCCTGCATGCGTTAATTTCCAATGCCACCAAGTCACCAAAAGATCGCAAGTGCTATACACTGCAACTGCAATGATTCGGTAATTTGTTGGTAACACGAGCTTTCGCACTTCTGAGTTCTGATAGTGACACTGTACTTTGACACACTTGATAGAACTTAGTTGGAGTTACAAAATGCTACACGTATACGTATATTGCAGAATCAGAAGTATGACTGATCAATTATTTAATCGTTATAGGAAGGGACAGTGTCAAGATAATTAAAGTTGAAGGAGTAAATGAAGAAAAGGGAGGGAAGGGAAAATGCATCAACCGTTGAAGGGGGGTTTGAATTCTAGTCAGTAGTATACTTTGAAGAATAAAGTACGAGATTATAATTTTTTTTTTGAGAAAATTAATGGTATAAATTATCACGGATATATTATTTGTGATATGCTCTTGTATCTTATAACATTTGAAACCCTTTTCTTATATAAAAAAAAATTCATTTTTCATTTTTCATTTTAACGTGCATTACTCCTCAACTTAGTCACTTTATATCTTTAATGAAAGTTGTAGGCGTATTCGCAGATCGGTTTGGATCGGTTTGGAGGCAAAAAGTTATCTGATCCAAAAATAAAAACAAGATATGATTCGATTCGATTTGGATTGAATTGATTCCGAAATCAAATTCGAACCAACCCAATCCGATTAAACAAAATGTTTGGGTTGTATTGAATAATTCGATTTTTACCAACTAAGAAGTAAGTCTAAATAACATCAACAGATAATATATATATATATATATATATATATATATATATATACATACTAAAAATTAAAAATTAAAATACTACGAACTAACAAGTACCAATTTTGCGTTTGAAACATTAAAAATAAAAATAGTACAAAATTATGTCATCGCAAGCTATATTAATAAATGTATTAGGAAAACAAAAACCAACAAATAATAATCTCATATCGTGTCACATATTAATAATAGAATAAATAAGTATTAAATTTTATAGATGCGGTTCAGGTCGGTTTCATAAAAAAGAAACCAAAAATCATACCAAATTGATCGGTTAGCACAAAGAAAGTGAAATTAAAAAATTTAATAAAATCGATTTTTTTTATGTTTTTGATTTTTTTAATCACTGTTAACAAAAGGTATGGAGGCCAATTGCCTTTACTAAAGTCAATTATGATAAATATTATACAAAATTGTCATAAGCGTTTATTCACCACAAAACATGAGAATATATGATCACTGAAATTTATGAAAGAAATGTTCTATTTTGTTGGGGGGGGGGGGGATTGTAGAAATTACTCAAAATTGTTTTGTTTATTATGAAATAATTTTCCCTACGGAAGCAAAATTAGTACATGGGAATTTTTCCCATAAGCTCAGTACATGAATCTCTGTGATAGAATATTTCTTTCATAAATTTCAGTGATCATTTCTCATGTTTTGTACAAAATAGAATTTCAGTGAGTACACATGAGCTTAGTACATGAAGCAAATTATTTCATACATAACATTGTAGAAATTACTCAAAATTATCAAATACATACAAATGGCATACATAAAGGTTAAGGATGGAAGGAGAGCACGACACCTCTCCCTTGCGGCCCCCCTATAATATATATTAACATAAATATTTCAATTTTAGATTTCTAAATATTCTTTGACTAAATTCTGAGCCCATCATTGGGAATATGACAAGCAGCTGGTAGGTCTGCGAAGATGACAACAAGGGAGGAAGGACGAAGCACAAATAGAAAGAAAAGAGATGCAGGAAGTAACGTAGATATAAGTTCTTGAAGGAGGAGGAGTGAATCATTTCATGGGGGGCGGTGCACCCAGGGTTAAATTTAGGAGTCACGAATGAGGTGAGGTTCAGTTGGCAGCCTTAGCTACTATGGTGCGTTTGGATATACAGTTTATTTAAGTGTTTATGAAATAAATTTTTTTTTAAATCAGCTAAAAATAACTTATTTTTATAAGTTTATCTGATAAGCTTATGAAAATAAGCTAAAAAGAGCTTAAAAGACCATAGAGCCTGTTTGGATTGGCTTATAAACAGCTTATTTGGACTTATCTACTAGCATAAGCACTTGTTAGGATGTTTGGGAGAGCTTATGAAAACAGCTTATGACATGTTCATAAGTTGTTTTCAGCTTATTTTGATAAGCTCTCCAGGATAGCTTATGAAAACAGCTTATAACTTATATGAAAACAGTTTGACTATATTTTCTCTTTGATTATAGAAATAGCTTATACATAAGCGCTTATATGATAAGCACTTATATAAGCGCTTATTTAAGCTATTTATCCAAACAGACCCTATTTTAATAAACTATTTGCTTAGATATATTATTATAAGCTATTTTCATAAGTTTTTTATAAGCTCTTCCAAATACATCCTATGTGGAAAGAGTACTTTGCCAATAATTTAGAGATTTGAATCACACTAAAAGTACTTTTTATAAGGGTCATGTTAGAAATATAGTAAAATAATTCATGCCTTTTCATTAAAAAACTTAAAACTTTGGGAGAGTTAGCTATGTTAGAGTTTTTATGTTGGTATTTGACTAATGGCTCACGTTTTTATTGTGGTATTAAACCTTTTATGACTAAGTGGCTTAAAAGTTTATTCTTTTGACGCCCTCATTTTTTTATTAAATTTAAACACATAATAAAAATGAACATGTAAATTATCCACGCTTTAAACCCAAATTAAGGACGTTTTATGTAATAAGAGTTGCTTAATTAATAGATTCTTAAAATTAAGAACAAGTTATTAGTGAGTTATAATATTGGAGTAATCTAATATGGATGACACTTGTAAGGATAGTTATTTCTATAAGGAACCAGTTCTTATATAAGGAACAACGATAGAAAAGGGACTAAATTGCAATATCCAGTAGCCCAATCACAATTTATAAATGAATTAATATTTTAAATTGAAATAAAAATAAATGTAAATAAAGATGTGTGATAATTTATAGGATCCATTTAATGAACTTTTAGTAATTATATTATTGGAGTGTAGAATTGCATAAAATAATATAAAATAAAAAATGATAAGATGATATAATAAGATTATCCATAAAAAGTGAAGTTGAACAATGTCCAAAGTATTAATGTACTTTCACCTAATAGTTCCATCATTTAGAACGGTTGATTCATGGCACGCCATGCCATCAAAAGTCCAACCACAAAAAATTTATGGGACAAAAACTTTAGGGGTCAAGATGCTTACTAGTTCTTCCACTAGTATATACCTTGTGATCACCTTGTGATCATCACGTGTAGTAGTCCCTACATGATTCCCTCTTAACAAGAGTAAGGCTTGCTCAAAGTGATTCAGATCATGTCTATATCCGTATCGAGATGAAAACACAACATTATAAGACGGATAAATATCGTTTTCTAGCTTGGACGAATGTAACCACTCAATTTGTAACATGCGTATGTCCTATTAATTAATCAAGCTCTTGAATCTTGATCAGCTTATTGTTAAGAAATTATATGTGAAAAAAGACAAGTGTTATATAACATATAATTGTGTGTGCTATATAGCATCTTGAACACGTTTGTGTAATCGGGGTTGATAAACTGTGGCAGGGGAGACAAGGTCATTAACCCTGAATCAATCTACAACTATGTACAGAGCTTTAATGCGTGAAAGATCCTAATTATATTTATAGATTTAGATGATTTTTTGTTTTTGTTATTTATGGGTTTTGGTTAATATCTTTCATGTTTTTGTATTTTTTATTCTTTTTTATTTTTAATTAATAAATTTATGATGTGTTAGAGATGATAGATGAAGTTTGTGGTATCAACAGTTTGGATGCATTACTCATTATGATGTTTGAGAAAATATGTGAAAGTGAAACTCTTGTTAATTACAATAAATATATATATATATATATATATATATATATATATATATATATATATATATATATATATATATGCCTCAGCGGATTTAATGATATCGACAAAAACATATTCCCACCTGTTGATCAACAGTTACTTCACCGAGCTCCGAAGACCCCTCCCTGTCTGTACTCCCGCTTCGATGATAATAACAATTTAATGTAACACAAACTTTGAAACAGTAATAAACATCTGATTGGTCCGAGTGATAATAAATTTGGATTCTTTAAACAAGTGATCAAAGATTTGATCTCTAACTCTTATGTATGACGAAAAT
This sequence comes from Ammopiptanthus mongolicus, assembly GCA_039655645.1. NCBI lineage: Eukaryota > Viridiplantae > Streptophyta > Magnoliopsida > Fabales > Fabaceae > Ammopiptanthus > Ammopiptanthus mongolicus. Next base: position 8,898,867 of record CM077351.1, on the reverse strand, counting down.
CTGATTTGGAAAATGTCGGTCTTTAAATATTATCTAGTATCTTAAAGGATTAGTCTTCGTAATTTCGGGTGAAAGAACACAAACCAAAAAACTTTCAAACAGTAATACTATATTTGTACTATCATATATCTTTGCACATGTGTAAGTCTCTCTTTTAACGTAAACATAAAAATAACACTTTCTAAAATAATTATTTTGAAAACTATGTGTGAGGAATTTTTTCTCAATATGATTTTCAAAAATGATTTTCTCTACACAAAATCTAAAACAAACGGACAGCAAATAATAATTGAGGATTTTATGCTAGTTAGGCTAAGGTAAATTCTGTAAGAAATTAAAATTGTTGGGATTGCATTCACAACCTTTTGCAGAACATTACATTTTTATGTGAATTAATGTAAAAAAGTTGAGTAATAATATACATAGATATAGAAATAAATAAATTGGCAGAGAATTTTCGTGAGAAAAAAAATGTTTATATATATATAGGAGGGATCCACTTACTCAAAGAGTAACTTTAAGAGAGTTACTCTCAATCCTATCCATCCATTTATTCTAATCCAACAAAGGTCATGTGACTTCTTTAATGAATTAATATAGATCCATTGGATTAGAATAAATGGATAGATGAGATTGGGAGTAACTCTCTTAAAGTTACTCTTGAAATAACTTGATCCCTCTCACATATATATATATATATATATATATATATATATATATATATATATATATATATATATATATATACAAGTGAGATGAGTGTGTTATTGTGAGAGATGAGAGGAGTAAATATGGACCTTTGGATCACACATGAATGATCAAGATTATAACATAAAGTTATATGACTTTTTTAAGTGATCACATGACCACTAACTAACTTCTAATTCTGACCATTCATGTATGATTTAATGGTATAGATTTATTCCTCTCATTCTCACAATAACACACTACTTTCATTTAAGTTGTCCCCTATATATATACCACAAGTTTGAACTCATGATCTTACTACTAGCTCAATCTTAATGATTTACCTTAATTTTAACGTTTTGTTGATAATGTTGCTTGAGACTTTAATTAAACAAGCTCGTCAGATAAAAACCCAAGACTGAAACCACTGAATACCTTTTTATTAGGCGACTTGATCAAGAGTAAGTAGGGGAAGTAGGGGACCTAGCTAGCTTGATTCGCTCATCACTCAACTCTAACAGGAAGAAGCTTATAGTAGGGGCAGGACCGGGCAAATACTCTCCAAAACCAAAAGGAATACAGTTCTACTGTTTCCTCACCTGACAACAGTGCCTTTAGCTTAAGTCATCTTCATGCACATAAATTCATAAGATATAGTTACATTTATCAAGACATATTTTATACCTTTATATTATTATTTTAATATAAAAAAATGTTAAATTAGACTTTTGATCATTTATCTTAATTTTTTATATTCGTTTTGGACTTTTGGTTCGTAATTTTTAAAAAGATTTATTTTAATCCCTTAAATATAAAACATTAACCAAAGTTGTTCTTTCAGTCACTTCTATTAGTAACGTCATTAATTTTAACATACGTGACAGTTCTGTAATAACATAACTGATGACATGACGGACTTCTTCAATTTGGCATGATAATGTGACAATCTTCTTTGATGACGTGTTAGACTTCTTCTTCTTTCCCTTTCTATAACTTTGGCTTCTCACTCCTCACACTTGAAGGAACCTATTTGAAACACAAGAAAGGGGATTGAATTATGTTTCTTGAAGATAAACAACGGACGCAAAGAGCTTTTCCAAATCCAGTTGGACACTTACTTAAAAGGAACAAGAGAGATAAGAAAGCAATTCAATCCCAAAGAGTTAGTTAAGAAATAAACTAAAGCAATAACGTAGGAAGAGAAGGACACAAAGATGTTATCATGATTCACACTTCATCAAAGAGATACGTTAAGTCCTCTCTACTTGAGAGTTTTCTCCACTATAAATTGACATATCATTAAAAATGTTTAACTCTTATTTTGACTACCTTAAAAATCACTCATATCATGATTTATGATTAATTGACAATATAAAATCTTTATACTAAAAATGTGTACTAATTAACCTCTAATATAAAACTTTATTGAGGTTTTTCCATTGTAATTTTTTCTTTACAATATTATCAATACCTAAATTTCGCATCTAGTATAATACTGTTCACCATGCAAGTTAGCTGGAAATAGTGTTAACCAATAACCAAGCAAGGCAATAGAAAATATAATCGATAACACATTAAAACCAAATGGTTACTTTTTTTAAACTACTCTCTTGTCCAATAAATGAATGAACTCGTAAGAATATTGATATGATGTAAATAGTATATATTATTTCTATGATGTGCGGTTATAATAAAAAGATACTGCTTGCACATCATTTTTGCTGATACTAATTTTAGACAAAATTTGTACGTTGTTAATTGTGTAAAAGCGATCTACAAATTCTGGTACCCAAGTATCAAAATAAAAATCATGCAATTGTTTATTTGAATTAGCTTAGTTGGTTATGCTTGCGAAATATAAATTAAAAGTGTTTAGATTCAAACCTTTACCATACATTCCGTCTTTTTCCTTTTTCCTTCTCCCGTATCATGGTCTTCTAATAAAGCGTCTTTTATGAACGACAAAAAAATATATTATAAAATTCACCAAATAGAATAACTTTTTTTCTTTGGTACATAATAGAACGAACTAGTTAGTAGTTCATACATTACAGATACTGGCTGAACTTTGTGTAGATACTGGTGGGAGTCATCAGTCACCGCTGTGCCATTTGTAACCGATTTTCTAATTATATATATATATATATATATATATATATATACAGTTTAATTGTCATATACTGAGAGTGTATAGATTTTTATACTGTCAACCAATCACTAATCATAGTATAGATGACTTTTAAGGTATTTAGGATAAAAATCAACATTTTGACTGGTGTGTTAATTTATGACATGATGTCTATATAAAAATGTTTTACATTGCCAATGTATAACAATTAAACTCATATTATTATTAAATAATTTTATAATAAAATACTAAAATATGATTCTATTTTGCTTTATTAAGAAATCTATGAAAGTTGTTATTTCATTTTATTAAAATGGTTAATTAGAAAGTGTATAAACTCTTTATCTTTCTAATTAGATCATGATATATATATATATATATATATAAGAATTTTCCCCTCTTCATTTTATTTGTTTATTCATTGACATACTTTTGACTTATTTTTCGACCTCATTTTTAGCTTTATTGATTTTCTTAATAGATTAACATATACTCTAATATTATTTCTCTTGATTGTATTAAATTTTTCTTATATTGTTCAATTGCTCAATATTTTTTCTAGGCTGAATACAAAAAACTTCCTTTGTAATATTCGTTTATCACTTTTAATATTTGTTTGAATTATATAAAAAAATTCTAGTTATTTTGAAGGTAAATATTTCATCTTAAAAAGTTTAATATAAAATGTAATAATTAATTCATCTTTTAATAAAAGGGCTAGTGAACAAGAAAGAAAAATTTACACATTAAACATTCAAATTGCCCGGCTAAATTTTTTATTCAAGCTCCAATAAGGATTGCGTGGAAGAAGACATCAAATTTGGTTAGAAATTTAGAAGGACGAGGTTGTTTTAAAAGATCCATATAAAAAACAAATCTTTGACAAATGACAAAATTCATCTTCAATTTATTATTAAAAAAAAAAAATCAAATTCAACTAATGAAATCTTAATGTAACAATGTTAATCATAAGAATCAAAAGTCATTAATTATTAAAAAAAACAGTTTGTCAAGGACGATTGATCAGTCCTCAAGGATTAGTCTCACAATTATACTCCGTCAAGGTCAAACACACACAGAGAAAAAAGAAGCCAAAACTTAGGTACAATTTTATAGGTACATTAGATGGTTTTCCAAAAGAAATATGACATGTATAATAGCAGTTACACATGTTATCTTTTCATTGATGAACATTTACACATGTCTTATTTTCATTGGAAAACAACACCTAATATACCTAAGTCTTGTCCAAAAAAAAAAACACTTGAGGATACCCGCCACAAGTATCAGATTGTCTATAAAAGAGATCACCCCTACAAATTGTCTTCTCAACTTTCCATTTATCCTTGCTCTTCTGCACCTCTTCTTCTGCTTCTCTACACTGCCTCCCAAAGTAGTTGCCAACCCCCTCATATCCCTTTCGTACAAATCAATTTTCAGAAAAATCATGTTGTCAAAATCTGCTGGTTTCTATGAACATGAGAGCTTTTTATTTATCAATATTTTCATACTTGTACTCCTTAATTTTTTTCACAAAGCTAACTCAGGTTGTAGTAACTCTGTTGCCACTTCATTAGTCTCACCCTATGAGATCCTCTCATCACTGCAAACACTACCTCTTGATGGTTACTTGAGCATAAGGGACAATGAGGATACTGCCAAGGACTTCGGCAACATATACCATTTTCCTCCTCTAGCAGTGTTGCATCCAAAAACAGTTTCTGATATTTCACACACCATAAAACATATTTTTGAAATTGGCACTGCTTCAGAGTTGAAGGTTGCTGCTAGAGGCCATGGCCATTCCCTTCTAGGTCAGGCACAAGCACATGGAGGCTTAGTCATTAACATGAAGTCACTGCAGGGTCCTGAAATGAAAGTACACACCGGAGAATTTCCTTATGTAGATGTCTCTGGGGGTGAGTTGTGGATAAACATTCTGCATGATACTCTTAAACATGGGTTGGCACCAAAGTCTTGGACAGATTACCTTCACCTTACTGTTGGGGGCACTCTATCAAATGCTGGAATAAGCGGACAAGCCTTTAAGCATGGACCCCAGATCAATAACATCTTCCAACTAGAAGTGGTCACAGGTAATGCTCAAGTAAAATCTATTCAGGAATTTGTACGAAGGTATTGTCCAAACTCCAAACCCAAAACCTCTCAGAAAGAGAGGTTTTATTTTAGTTATTAAGATTTTAGGATAAGTGTTAAAAGGATTGCTAACTGAACAAAATTAATCGGAAGGACCAATTAACCATTCTGAATGGTCATTATTGTTATGGCCTAGCAAGAATGGTTATTAGTCCTTCACCTTTAATTTTGTATTGTTAACTATCTTTTCAATTAATAGTGTGTTTGGTTTTACGTTAGGAAGGCTTCTGTCCATATGCCCATTTGGGACCTTCCCAACAGCAAACCTAACACGAACTAATTCTCCCTTGGATTTTTATCATGCTGAATGAGAATTTTGGAGTTTGAATGCTGCATTCAATAAACTAAGCATTTTGTGTAGCAATCATTTTTGACTTCTACACCACTTTAATCTGGCATGCAAAATGCTTCATTGTAGGAAAGGGAGAGGTTGTTACATGCTCAGAGAACCAAAATGCCGACCTTTTTTATGGTGTTCTTGGAGGGCTTGGTCAATTTGGCATCATCACCAAGGCTAGAATTTCTCTTGAACCAGCACCTAAGATGGTGAGTTTAAACTCATTTCTCTAGAAATGAAGACAAAAAAAACAAAAAAAGATCCCAACAATATTTATTAATGACATAATCTCTCACTTTTGACAGGTGAAATGGATTAGGGTGCTCTACTCAGAATTCTCTATATTTGTCAAGGATCAAGAGCATTTGATATCACTTGAAAACACATTTGATTACATTGAAGGATTTGTAATTATAAATAGAAGTGGTATCCTTAATAATTGGAGATCATCCTTCAATCCTAAAAACCCACTTCAAGCCAGTCCATTCAATTCAGATGGGAGGACCCTTTACTGTCTTGAGATGGCAAAATACTTCAACCCTGATGAAGCTGAAGTCATGAATCAAGTATAGCATACCAAGCAAGTTATTAAATTGCATGGTCATAATTAGAACACTAATTGTGTGCAACAAACACCACTTAACAAAGTTCTCATTTTTCTCCGTTTCATACGCAGAGTGTTGATCACCTGCTATCAAGACTGGGTTTTATTCCACCCACACTCTTTCTATCCGAAGTTTCTTACGTGGAATTCCTGGACAGAGTGCATGTTTCTGAGAAAAAGCTAAGAGCAAAAGGCTTATGGGAAGTTCCTCATCCTTGGCTGAACCTCCTTATTCCAAGGAGTGAGATTCATGACTTTGCTGAAGAAGTATTTGGCAAAATCCTTAAGGACACAAGCAGCGGTCCCATACTCATTTACCCTGTCAACCAAACAAGGTATCTATAGCTTGTCAAACTTGATGCATACATACCAATTATACACTTCTTTGGAGGGGAGGGGAATGGAGAAGAGCAAAATCCCTATTTATTCAATTTTGGCTTACCTCTAATATTGGGGAATTTGAAGGGGACGAAAGGGGGTTTAAAATATTTTGTATACATTCATTAAAATATTCTTACTTATATTTTGAAATCCAAATTTATAAGGATATTAAAGTAATTTAGTTTTAAAATCCCTTCCCTCCCCTTGTGAACCAATAAGGGAGAATGTTATTTCTCCCCCCTCCATTAAAATCTCTCTCTTCCTCTCAACCAAACAGAATATCTAATTAAAATCCCTCTCCTTCCTTTCCCTCATTCGGAACAAACATAGTCTTACATTCTACTGTTATGTATCTTTTTCTTACTTTTGTTGTTTCAGGTGGAATGGTAAAACATCCTTGGTTACCCTAGAGGAAGATGTTTTCTACCTAGTGGCATTCCTATCTTCTGCAGTCCCATTTTCTACAGGTGCAAAGAGTCTAGAATACATTCTAACCCAAAACAAAAGGATCCTAGATTTCTGCAAACATGCACAACTCAGAGTCAAGCAATATCTTCCCCATTACAGTACTGAGGAAGAATGGCAAGGCCACTTTGGGTCTAGATGGGAAGCATTTGTAGAAAGAAAAACAACCTATGACCCACTGGCACTGCTTGCCCCTGGCCAGAGGGTCTTTCAAAAGGCAATGTCTACCTCCTGTTAGTTTTAGGAGAATAAGGTTGTAAACTTTTGATAATTAATCATATATGTTTCCCTGCTCTCAATAAATGTAAGCATGGCCGTTGCAATTTCTTTTCAAATAAAATGGATGCTTTCTTTTTTGGCCATAATTAGAACATAGAAGATTGGATGAGGAAAACACCAATAATGAGTTAGTGGTGATAATTTCAGTAGTTTACGAGAAATTATGAGTTTTAAAGTTTAAATCATAGTGCCATCCTTGTAAGATAGAAATATAAGTATAGAAAGGATTATTTGAAGTAAAACAAAGATTAAATAGTGTTGGGAAAAGTTTACTCAAATGTAGTCCGCCCCTAGCCGCCTTAATTGCGGCAATTTTGGACTGTCTTCATTAATACAATCTCCAACACCTTCCTTGTGTTGGGTGTGAAGGGAGGTGTTTAATCCCACTTCATTTATAGATATGGTCTAAGTAGTACTTATAAGGTTTGGACAAAATTTATTATTACACAAATAAATTTAGGAGAAAAAGTAATATAAATTTAGGAAAAAATAAAGTTATTATAATATTACCTTTTCTCCTTAATTTAATTTTATTCTTACATAATGATAAATTTTAAATTTTCTTCTTAATAATTATATTAATAAAATAAATTATATATATATATATATATATATATATATATATATATATATTTTGTTGATGCATATTTTTATATATTATTAATATATAAATTTACTAAATTTATTATTTAAAATATATTACTAAATATTTTTATACATAATAATCAAATATTTCCACACAAATATTCCAAACAATATGGTTGGCCTAATGGTCAAGTTGCTCAATTGTTATGTTCAGGAACCATGGGACTTGCGTTCGATTTTCTGGCGGGGCTCTTTTTTCAATTTTCCCCCTTAATAACTCAAAAGCCACATCATCAGCCTCGTCAGTACATGTTTATAGCCACATCACATTCACGTCAGCATCTCTCATAAGTGTCTCGTTAGCAAATTCCGTTAATTATTGGATGAAAGACTGATGGAAGGGACTTGATTGTAAAATTGGGAAAACATTCAGGACACAATTTGCGCATTTGATTTGAAATCAAGAAGACTTAATTCGCACAATCACGAAATACGAGAGATTGAAAGTACAATTAAGTCTAAAATAAAATAAATTATGGTTCCCATCTGCATACTTATATAATAAATGGTGCATTATCTGGTATCCCAATAATTTTAGTGTAAAAGTTATCTTACCCAATTAGAAATTATCACCTCAATTAAATGAGTCATGTTAATATCTTATAGAACTAAGTTTTCACCATCTGATTGTGTCACGTATGACAGGATAAAAGTTATCCTTGACATACCAGAGAATTCACCATAATAAAAAGTCAATTATTGGGCTCAGTAGTTTAGTACGTCCATAATATTGGCCAGCAGTGCCAATCAATTAATATTTGTGGACAAAAGATTTAACTAAATCTCCGGTCATAAACCCTAAATACTATAGAATTGAATAATTTTCTATTGGAAAATTTTGCCCCACCACTCCGCTGTTTTCTTCAAATGCATCTGATGAGCTTTAACAAGACATAGTGGCCACACATGGGGGATGCAACGTGATGACGGATCATCTTGTAGAAGAGGAGGGCTATATATGTTAAGCTTCCTAGAGGTAGCATGTGGCATAGGGTATATACCATATTCTGAGCATCATGCATGTGCTCACAAGTACCGTCATCTTTCATTAACTAGAATGACTACAATGCCAATAATAATGCTTCGAAATTTCTTAACTTCGCGTCTTTAGGATCTCTTTAGGTTCGCTATCAAGAGAGGTGTTTTCGTAAAATTTTCTCTTGCTGCATGATCATCATCAACTAGTTAACCTCTCCATGGAGCACTTCTACATTACTATTTGCTGGTTGGGTGGTGGGGGGGGGGGGGGGGGAATGGTTTTAAGTTCTCGTTTGAGCAAAATGTCTTTTGTAATAATCAGTACATTTGAAATAATTATTTTTGATGATTCTAGCCATTAACTTGACGACGCAAAATCTCTCGCTCTCTCTCTCTCAGCCTGGGACACACACACACATATATGAACACTCATGAGTGTAATTGCTAGGTCAGTTATATCATCTAAGGATGTGATATGCCAATAAATCCAATCAATTGGGTAGATTATCTTTTCTTTTTTGAATTGTTTTTATAGTGCCTTTTATTGTATCAAATTAATCCATGTATATTTGTTGTACTTAATTCTGACTTATATACAGTTTATGGGTTGGAGTATTATTTCTTACACTCTCTTTAATAAAAGATTAAAAGGTGATATTAATTATACAACGACTTGAAAGTTAATTACAAGCACGAGGATACCCTTTCTCCATCACAAACTAAATTCCAGTCCAGAGACATTGAATGTAAATATGGTCCTCTTAGCACAAAGTGGATACTCTATCTGATAACTAAATAAAGAATAATATTCTTGGAACTGAAATTGTTTTAGCTTGGTTGACGCATGACACAATTGAGTTGCGACTAGCTAGCATCGCAAGCACTTGCCTGCCAATAGCTTAGGGTTTTGAGATCTCTTTGTCAATCACTTTCAGAATAGCTGTAGTAGTGTAGTGTGCCTCAGCTATCTCGCCAATTCAAAACATGACAATGACTTCATATCTTATATAATTGGATTTAATTTATATGGGAAAAAAATTAACTCCATTTCTCCTTCTCACAAGAAATTTAGAGATCCATTATTATGGTTTTGAGCAAATAAACGAAATGAAGATCATACATATAGTGGTGAGTATCATTTATATTCTTAAAAGCATATAGTAATCTCTTCATTGAGAAATGGAGAAGATATTTACCAAATTTAAATACACACTATCAATCAATTATAAATTGTCACATCATTAAAAATGTTTGACTTATATCATAACTACTGTCGGAGTCCCACATTGTATAGTGATATGGCCTGAATAGTATTTATAAGTGGGGGGCAACCCTCACCCCATCATGAGCTAGCTTTTGGAGTTGAGTTAGGCCCAAACCCAAACTCTAAGATGGTATCAGAGCGGGTTTGTCCCGCTTCTGCTATCCCTCTGTGTCTGTGTCTATGTCTCCGGTCACCAGAGAACATAAGTTCAGATCTGTCCAACCTATCATAATTCCAAAGGTCACATTGCCGGCCTACCCACTTCTCACTGCCGCCGGAAACATCCTCAGAACTCATGAAGTTTCTTCGCCGGAAAACGTCCCATGCGCTGCCACGCGCCGCCCATGTGTTCTCACTCTGTCGGTGAGTGTTAGCCACGCGCCACCTTCCCGACGTCGGAACCGCCGCGCGCTTGCCTAGAATTGATTGCTGGCCTCTCCTCTTCCTGTCTACATGGTCAGTTGTCCGATTCTCCATCATTCTGACAGTGGGTCTCCCCTTCTTTACGCATCAGTTTTCAGCAAATTGTTCTCTTTTACTTACCCTATTTTCTAAGGTGTAAAATGGCTTCTGATTTGCAAAATGATTCCTCCCATATATGGCTTCTCTAGTCACAGTAACCGATCCCAATGTTCCTATTGTAAGCGAATGGGGCATACTTAAGACAAGTGTTATTCCCTACATGGTTTTCCCCAGAAACCAGCCAATGTGCCTCATTCCTCTAGCTTTGGAAAAGGGACAGGTCAAATTTTTTTGTCAGAGAATGAGTATAAGGAATATTTGCAACTTAAGGTAGCTCAAAACTCTTCATCTTCAACCATTGTTACCCATAATGGTAAGTCTATGGCTTGTCTCTCTAAATCTATGTCTATTGGATCTTGGATTTTGGATTCAGGTGCATCCGATCACATAGCTGGTAATCCCTCTCTTTTCTCACAAATATCACCACTCAAATCACCCCACCTTATTACCTTCATCCCATGTATAACTTTTTGAGTTATCATCGTTTATCATCACCCCATTATGCTTTCATCTCTTCTTTATCGTCCATTTCCATTCCAAAAACTATCCAGGAAGCAATCTCTCATCCAGGTTGGCGGTAGGCTATGATTGATGAGATGACAGCCTTAGAATCTAACCATACATGGTCACTCGTTCCTTGCCCTTATGAGAAAATAACTGTTGGTTGTCGATGGGTTTTTACTATCAAAATGGGTCCAGATGGAAGAGTTGACCGCTTAAAAGCTCGCTTTGTAGCTAAAGGCTACACCCAGATATTTATTGGCCTTGATTATGGTGACACCTTTTCCCCGGTTGCTAAAATGGTCTCTGTTTGGTTCTTCATCTCTATGGCTGCCATAGATCATTGGCCGTTATATCAATTAGATATCAAGAATGCTTTTCTTTATGGTGACTTGTTCGAGGAGGTTTACATGGAGCAACCACTTGGCTTTGTTGCTCAGGGGGGATTCAGGTTTAGTTTGTCGATTGCACAAGTCCTTGTATGGTCTTAAACAATCTCCTCGGTGTTGGTTTGGGAGATTCGGTAAAGTTGTCTTGCAATTTGATATGACTCGTATTGAGGCAGATCATTCGGTATTTTATAGACATACATCTTCTGGTCAATGTATCTATCTTGTTGTCTATGCGGATGACATTGTTATCATCGGAAATGATTACGAAGGTATTCAAGAACTAAAACAGCATTTGTTCAAGCACTTTGAAACTAAAGACTTGCGCAAATTGCGTTATTTTCTTGGGATTGAAGTTGCTCAGTCAAAGAATGGTATTGCCATATCCCAAAGAAAGTATGCTCTTGATATCCTAGAAGAAACCAAGATGCTAAATTGCAAGCCAGTTGATACTCCTATGGATCCCAATATTAAACTTTTTCCGGATCAAGGAAGGCCTTATTCAGACCCCGGTAGATATCGAAGACTAGTGGGAAAATTAAATTATCTCATTATTACTAGGCCTGATATATCTTTTGCTGTTAGTGTTGTCAGCCAGTTTCTTAATTCTCCATGTGATAGTCATTGGGATGCAGTTGTACAGATCTTAAGGTACATTAAAGGTTCCCCAGGAAAAGGGTTGATATATGAGAACAAGGGTCATACAGATATTGCTGCCTATACCGATGCTGATTGGGCTGGTTCTCCTAGTGATAGAAGATCAGCATCTGGATTTTGTGTTCTGATTGGTGGAAACCTTATCTCGTGGAAGAGCAAGAAGCAAGATGTTGTTGCTAGATCAAGTGCAGAAGCAGAATATCGAGCTATGACGCTTACTACATGTGAGTTGATTTGGCTAAAACAACTTCTTCAAGAGTTAAAGTTTTGCAAAATTGGTCCAATGAAGTTAATATGTGACAATCAAGCTGTTTTGCACATTGCTTCTAATCCAGTCTTTCATGAACGTACAAAGCATATAGAAATTGATTGCCACTTCATTCGAGAGAAGATAGTTTCTGGAGAAATTGTCACTGCTTTTGTCGGCTCCAATGATCAACTTGCAGACATCCTCACCAAGTCCCTTTGAGGTTCTCGAAGCCATTATATTTGTAACAAACTTGGAGCATTTGACTTGTGTTTTCCTCTTTTGAATCTCGCGTATTTTGTGTTCTGTCAACGAGCACGGGCGTGCTCCTAATGAGCACGGTCATGCTCTTTGCTAAAAGCAAGGGCGTGCTTAGATGAGCAAGGACATGCTTATCACCGTCAAAAATTTGCGTTTTCCGACACGGACGTGCTGCACATGAGCACATATGTGTTGAACATGAGCAAGGACGTGCTAAACATGAGCAAGGACATGCTCATGTGTCAGGAAGTGATTTTCGCTTAGAAAATCACACTTAACCATTTTTAATTGTTTTTAATCAATTTTATTTACTTCAAGGCCCTAAAACATGAATTCTAAACCTCCCAAAAACTCTTTAATTTTCCTAATATTATTATCTCCATTTATTTTATTTTCTAGGATGTTATAACAAAAAAAAAATTCTCACATGCATAGAGTATTACCCTGAACCAAATAACATGTGAGAAAACGTAAATTGTTAATTACTTTTTTCTTGTGGTACAAAATTGTTCAATCCTTAAATTAGCTTTAAGGTGAGATTTAATTCTTCCATGCAATCACGAAATATATGCTTGAATCATTTCCGATCAAGAAGCTCGTACCTATATACTCTCCCTCTGGACTCATTTATTGTTAAAAGCAAAATATTTATATAATTTTGGTTTAATGAAGTTTTTAGTCCCTGAAAAGTGAGTCAATTTTGGTTTTGATTTCTATACTTTTTTTTCGTTGGTTTTGGTCCTTATAAGTTCCAAAACTTTGGTTTTGGTCCCTGCCGTCACTATTTATTCGTTAAGTGTTGACGTGGCTAGCGTACTGTCACATTAGCACTGCTATGTAGGTTATTATAATATCTTTATTTTTATTATAATGTTATTATTTGTTTTTTATACTTTTATTAAATGAATGAAAGATTGAAATGACAACATTCAGGAACATTTATAGGGTTTCCGAATACCTCTGTGGCATTAAATATTATAAAAGAATGTAAAAAATTTAATATTTAATCATACGTGACATTAAATATTATAAAATTAGCCTACATAACAGTACTGACGTGATGGTCCGTTAGTCACGTCAACGCTTAACAGATGGATAGTGATGACAGGGACCAAAACCAAAGTTTTGGAACTTGCAGGGACCAAAACCAACAAAAAAAAAGTACAGGGACCAAAACCAAAACTGACTGACTTTTCAGGGACTAAAAACTTAATTAAACCTATACTTTTTGTATTTGTTGTATTTATACCTTAATACTCCATCTTCACTTATATATACACGAAAAAGTACCTAAATTATTTGAACTCAAATATAAGAAAAAGTCAATCAAATCAACTCTATTTAATGTCACTGTTTCAAAAATATCATTTGATTAATTATTTTTTATTTTTTTTAAGAGCGTTATACACTCCTAAGAAACAACTTTCAAGAGCATGATAAACTTTAAAGAAAGGGTAGTTTAGTAACTATAACTTATTTTTTACATAAATCAAGATAATTAAACTAATATAACTAACTTTTTTAATACATGTGAAGTTAATTTTTTTTTTTTGCTTATATATAGATCGGGAGGGAGTAACAATCTAATAAACGTGAATACGAATACGGTTCCTGAAGTGTATGTTTAAATATATTTCCCCTTAGCCTTACTTTGTTTCTTTTCCTTTTCTGTAGTAGTTGGTCTCCCAGGAGAGAGCAAAGAATCAGTACTTATTAAATTTAGGTGAGACCAAATAATGTGGTGTTGAAAGATTTTCCCTTTTTCCTTAATAGAGTACTTGCTTCGCAAAACAAAATGTACTTTAATTAGTGTAGCAATCTATTGTCGGATTGTGGTCATCAAGCAACCATTATTACCTTTATCGCAAATGCTAACCATGACATTCTTTAATAAATCAAAACTATTAAAAAAATGATATATTCAATATTTCGAGAACTGATGTATTTAATTTATCAATAAAAATTTATCATTTTTTTATTTTATAATCAGTATCGTAAGAACATTAGATAGCAAGATTCTACTTTTATTTAGCAAAACAAAATTTACTTCATAATTGAGACTTTACGTTGTGAAAAACCAAACTAAAGTGATTAAAATGAATAAGGCTCTTCTAAAGTGAGATACTTTCTAAAGTGAACAAGTAAGAGGGTTTTCACCATTAGATAACTTAGTGGATTCAAATCTTAATGAACTTTATCAAATCAAGGGTAGAAACCCCTTTACTCATTCACTTTAGAGGAGCCTTTTCCGATTAAAATGATATACATATATAGCCTGCAATTAATGATCATTTGTATGAAAGTAAGTGTGTAGTTTTCAAATGTGCAACGACGAATACTCTAAGGATATTGGTTAAGATATCTAAAAATAGTAAGTTTTCATGAGAAGTTATGCATTTAATACTCTCTCCAGATCTATATATAAGCAAAAAAAACTAACTTCACATGCATTAAGAAAGTTAGTTATATTAGTTTAATTGTTTCATTTGTGTAAAAAATAAGTTATAGTTACTAAACTACCTTTTCTTGGGAGTGTATGATGCTCTTGAAAGTTGTTTCTTGGGTGTGTAACATGCTCTTAAAAACGGCCCAGGTGACCGCAGTACCCTCAGCTTGCATCCTCTGGCGGCAATTCTCCCACCAATGCTTAGCCTCCTCAATGAGCATGAAAGTAGCGAAGATAAGCCGCTGCTGGTCATTACAATCTATATATGGCCATGAAATTCTTCTCGGTCTCTCTCAGCCACAGTAAAGCTCCCTCGGGGTCGTAAGCTTCTCTGAAAGATGGCGGATTATTCCGCTGGAACTTATCAAGACCCTGAAACGCTGCTGGTCCACCCTGATTGTTGTTGGCTTGCCCTATTGCATTGGTAAGGAGTGCCAACGCGTCCGCAATCGCCTGATCATTCCTAGCTTTACCTGCCATGAATTCCTGTACAATGTTCTAGGCAACTCTTAGATACAAAAACTTAAGTGGGTAAAAGCTACAGGCCGGCTCTTAACTTAAAACATCATTGCCTATAACGATTATAGACAATACAAACAAGAGCACACAACAGACTCACAATTGACTCATACCACGGCCTGATAGGACAGACCTGCTCTGATACCACTAAATGTGACACCCAACTACCCCGCATATTATAAAAGCATTAAAAAAAAAGTAAAGATGTAAAATAAAACATGCATCATTTCATAAAAAGGTTCACGGGTAGAAAATGTACCACATGAACTAGTTCTTAACAACGCGGAAAAAAATTAACCAATATTAAAAGAAATAAAAACATAAGCATAAAACAAACCCAACCCTGATTGCACAATTCAGAGCGGGTACAACCGTTCCGAAAAACATCCTCAGAATACAACTAAAACTAATAAATTAAAAGAAAACTAAGCTGAAGGCCCTAACTATGGGTGGTGGCTCCGCAGAGTCACTCCTCTCTGGGTTGCTTGCCATCCTCTGCATAAGCCATACATGCCAAACAAGAAAACAAAGAACGGAGAGTAAGGAAACATGTAAACACAACAGCATAACGATAGAAGTAAGATGATCATACATAATGGCATAGCAACAATCATAAGCATACAAATACATATGTAAGCATCATCTCAACATCATAAATCAACCAAGTATGCTATATGGTGCAATGTAACACTGCTCCGCTACTCCATCAATGCAGGTGGATCCAACTATCTCAGGAAGAGCAACTTCAGAGTTACATATTCGCATTGGCGCCGGCTGTCTACCAAACTATGGGTGAACCCCCTTGGATAACCAACGCATCAAACCATGGATGCCTCATCACTGGGGGGGTGGTTCATTGGGTGAACCTACCATGGATGGCTAGATCGCTGTACTCTTGGATGACCTCCTCTATGTTGAACTTCCCCCAACTAACATCTTCAATGTGATGCATGAACACAACAACAAATAACGGGTAACTGCCACCTTCGCTTGGGCCACTGAAGGCACCCAAGAATATCATTCTCAACATTGGGGCACTAAAGGCACCCAATTATATCATGATCAGCGTTGGACCACTAAAGGCTCCCAAGTCCATCATGCGGTAACCCCTTGGGCACCGACTTAACCAACTTATCGTTTCTCAATGTCTTAATTAATATATAATTAAGTTATCTAACTTCGTCATTCGATTGGTGTATTATTCCATCATTATTGGGGACATTGGGGTTAAAAAGTCCAACTAAACCTTTAATCTCGGATTCTGTCCAGAGGGGTGAGCACGAGCGTGCTGCCACTTAAATGAAGCACGGGCGTGCTTCCTTTCATGCACGGTCGTGCTCAGTTGCACGATCGTGCTTCCTGTTATGCACGGCCGTGCACTGATGCACGGTCGTGCTCCTCTGCTGCACGACCGTGCTTAAAGCGCGACCATTTTCCAGAGTTCGAACTAGGAGCACGGGCGTGCTTCATGTTCAGCACGGTCGTGCTTATCGCGCGATAGTACTGTTCTGGGCAGAGTTCAACACAGATTCTTTTAACCAATTAAGTCCTAGCACTATCAAAAATCATTCCTATGGTTCTTGACTAAACCATCAACATAAAAACCTCACCTTTTACTAATTCATGTCTTATGAATATTTTTGGAGAAAAACAGTCCCCTTATTATTGAACCAATTAAAGTCCTAATTAACCGATTAAGGGTTATATTAGCAGGTTTATCACAACAACAACCACTCGCCCATCAATATCATATAGCAACATCTCAGCCAACAACAATCATGATATAAACATACCAGTACAACCATAATATCATGGTACCAACATAACAAGCAATGCATATAACATTTGGCACATCAAATTTAACCAGAAACATGTTATTAACAACAACAAGCATTTATAGCAACGGGCATGTTAAACAAACAACATACAAATAACTTCGAAATCATGGGAACCCCTCATCTTATACTACCCCCACTGCCTAGTGGTTACACAATCCTTCTCCCCATACCTGGTTCGAAAGTTCCAACAACAATAGCCCCAGACAGCAAACCGGTCACGTCCCCTCGAGCGGCTCAGTCTAAAACCAAGCCTTGGTCAAGTAAAACATTAACCAAATCAGTTTCCAATTCAAAAACCAAGAAAGGGAAGGGACATTACCTATATATAACTGGCACAAATGAACAAAAGCTTCCCAAAACTCTCCAAAACTCCAAGAATGCACTGAGTTTGATGGAGATAGGGAATGAGACAGGTCTGGCCAATATAAGGGTTAAAAATGCAAACCTCGATTTCTGTGCCAATATATATAAGCTGCACACGAAGCACGGCCGTGCACCCCCTTCAGCACGGTCGTGCTGGACTTAGTGGCTACGAGAGCCGTGCTTGTGACGCAACTGGTCACAAGACACGCGGCCAAACACGGGCGTGCTGCACATAAGCACGGCCGTGCTTATGTTCCAGAAAGGGGCTTTTAAGCCAAAAATTTCATTTAGCCCTTAACCAACAATTCTTACTTGACCAAACAAACTTAAATAGCCAAACAAGTTTATATAAAGTACTTAACGAAAAGCAGAGTATTACAGTATATATGTACAATGAATTTTCACCTATTTATAGTCGTATGAATGTACAATGGTAGCTAGTACAAAGTGTAAATAAGATATAACACAATAAAATCCCTAAATTAATTGCATGTTGTTAAATTAAATTAAGGTTTGGTCTGAGTGGTGATGAGCTTGGGTCCCTTAAAAAGTGATTAAGTGTTTGATTCCTAATTATCCGTTGAGAAGAACCCTTTGAATTACCGAAACCCTAATTTCAAGTTAAATTCTCTTTACTAGTTGAATCCTACCTTTAGTGAATCAATTCTATCTAACCCTACTAATTATCCTGATCCCACAGAAAATTTGTATTAAGATCTTCCTTTCTTTCTTTCTTTTTGTTTTCTAGCTTAATAGATTTTTTTTAGTAATTTAAGAATTAGTATATGTGTTCTATTTTTTTATGGATTAAGACTCTGATGACAACGAGGTACCCATAAGTAGTCGTAGTGATGGTGAAATTATGGCTTTATTAAGGTGGGGACCCTCCCCTTAGGTTTCTCCAGGAGAGTTGACGAGGAATAGGGGGTTACATACCATATGATCTTAATCCAAGTGTTTTGATGTCTATTATTTTCTGCCTTAAATTCTATGTTATGAATTGCTTCGAACAAGTCAAATATTTATGAAAATAAACTTTTTTAATTAATGTTGTGGATTAAGATTTCGACAGTGATATATCAATAACAAGTCGGATTAACAAAGAAATTATATCTTTCTTGAAGTGATGATCATCTTTAATTTTTCGCAGGAGCATTGACAAGGTGTTAAAGATACCAATCTAATATTAATCCAAACTTTTTAAGATGATGATGAT
The DNA here is from genome assembly GCA_039655645.1 of Ammopiptanthus mongolicus. Lineage (NCBI taxonomy): Eukaryota > Viridiplantae > Streptophyta > Magnoliopsida > Fabales > Fabaceae > Ammopiptanthus > Ammopiptanthus mongolicus. The sequence goes on along the minus strand of CM077351.1, from coordinate 8,879,983 downwards.
AATAATAATAATAATAATAATATAGTAATAATAAAACAATTTAACTTGTATGCCTTCCAAGAATAAAAAATTTAAAACTTTCTTTACGACGGAAAAATTGGGATATGATCGAAGTGACAGTTACTTAAACTCTAACCAAATTTCTTGAGGTTTTTTTATTGGATTTCGCCAGGAGCGATCACGGGGTCTAGTTTTCGCAAACAAAACAAACAAAACCTTTTGGATAAAAGTAAAAAATTAAAACTTTGCCAACAATAGAAAAGCTTAGGGATGATCGGATCAGTGGCGGTTACGTAAACTCTACTCAATATTCTTGAGTTTTTTATTGGATTTCACTTGCAGGAGCGTTGATGAGATCTAATTTCATACTTAAAAATAATAACCTTTTTTTTAAAAAAAAAAAGAATAAAAAATATTTTTGAGCAAATTTGCTTATCCCCAACTTTATGATTAAGGCATATTCTTTTCCTCAAAGGTCAATTTGAAAAAGGACCATTTCAAAAATTAATTCTAAAAATTATATTTTTGAAATTAAATCTTTTTTGCTCTTACAAATTATTTTGTAACTTTTAAAAGTTTAATATACCACAACCATATTTAATAAGTTCAGAGATTTAAATTTGTTCCATAGTATAAATGTTAGTCACTCATTCTCTGCGTAGTCATTTACCATTTTTGATATTATGCGGACAAAATGAGACATTCAAAAATAAAAATTTCAAAAGTTATTATTTTTAAATAATAAAGGACCAACTCCATTTGATAAGTAAACACTTTATTATAAATTACACACACAATTCATTTTTATGAAGAAATATGTTAGTTATGCTCGGATTTGGTTACACACATAGACAATTCATTTTTATGAAGAAATATGTTACTGATATACGCTCGGAATTGGTTTCTAGACACTTCCGGTTCTTATACGATGAAATCAACTTACTTATTTATCGTGTCTTCTCTGTTTCTCATAATTCTTCCTTATTGTGTGCTGTAATCTTCTCTAAGTTTTGGAAATGCTTAGCCCCCCACCCCCACCCCATAAAAAAAGTCTTAGCTCTTTCGTGGCAGATTCTTCTTGATAAATTGCTTACTTAACAAAATTTGTTTGAAAGGAATATTATTTTGAATCAATATGGTGCTTTGAAAGGGTTTCTCACCTTTTTCTTCACATGCGCCTTCACTTCTAACTTTTGATATAAATTATACTCCTGGCTTGAATTCAAAATGTGGTGTTGCCTTTATCCAGTTTTGAGCATTATGGTCAGCATCGTGGTTTGATTTCACGTAAAAAAAAAAATTAAATTTTGCTTCGAAAATGATTTGGGATGTTGTTGTATGGACTATCTTCAAGGGAATTAATGGGATTGTATTCAATAATGATGAGTTTAACATTCTTAGTTTGATGAATTTTGTGAAATTTCGATCTTAGACTTGGTTTTATATTCAAAAACAGATGTTGTTTCCTTCACTTTATCATATTGGTGTTGTCCGCTAGAATGTTTAAAGAGTCTCTATAGACTATTAGAATTTCCAATTGTTTGTGCATTATTTGGTGTTGTTTATATATGAGTTGGATTACCTCTTATTTCCAACTCTTATAAGTTATACTCCCTTCATATACTTTTTGTGTTATAAAAAAAAAAAAAAAAAACTTCACCATCAAACTTTCTGAGCTTGACTTTAAGGACGCGAAGAAAAGTATCACTGTATATATATCAACTTCACCATCAAGCTTTCTGAGAGCTTGACTTTAAGGACACGAAAAGGGATGGATCTATTAATAGGCTGGAAAGGGCTTGCGCCCCTACCAACTTTTTTCTTTTCTTTTCTTACAAGTAATTAATAATATTATATGTGTGCTTGATAGGTTTAACAATAATAAAAAAAATTAGTAAAGACATTCTAGTAAAATAAATTACATTGTCAATCAATCACACTAGGACTCTTAAAGTATTTATGATAAGAGTCAACTATTTTTATTGATATAATAATTTTTGATTGATTGACAGTGTGAAAAATATTTACAGTGATAGTGATGCATACCAATTATAAAATTTGATGCATATATTTGTTAGATGAATTTTAATTTTTATAGTTGGTCCCTCCCTTCATTAAAATCTGGCTCCGTCCCTAGACACGAAAGAAAGTATCATCACTCATTCACTCCACTGACCTTATAACTGGGACAAAGTCACAAGACACTTTTCATGATAGATATATGAGAAAGCATGTAATATTTGTTGGTTATAGGGGAGAGAATAAGGTATATATATGTGTATTATAACAATGAGAGTAATGATTAGCATTTGGTTCATGAAATGTTTTATCGGGAATCTGAGAATCTCATTCTTAAGAATATTTCTTTCCACATCTACACTTGAAAATAGAGTTTTCCATTTTCATTTCACTAGTTATATTTCTGAACATCTTTTATGTTTGAGAATAGTTTTTAAAAACTTGTATCAAACATGAAAAACTTTATTTTCATGCTTTTCCGAGAATATTAAAATAAAATTTGTATCAAACGCTACGCATTTTCTAGCTCAGTGCTCAGATGTCAAAACAAAGTTAAATCAATAACATTTAGAACAAACGCTAAATTATTTATCATTGTATTAGTCTGCCCCCACATAATTAGTGATCCCATTTAACGCTATGGAGATATAAGCTAAGATTGTATATATCGAAAAATTAAAATGGGGAAGAAAGTAAGAGGCAGAAGGTGTTGTTGGAGTCTTCATCATCATGTCTAATGTCTCCGCTTCATAATTAATTTGTATTGATATTTGGCTTCTCTGGCGCAAAGCAAGCTTCCTAGGACCCTGCGTTAATTTCCAATGCCACCAAGTCACCAAAAGATCGCAAGTGCTATACACTGCAACTGCAATGATTCGGTAATTTGTTGGTAACACGAGCTTTCGCACTTCTGATAGTGACACTGTACTTTGACACACTTGATAGAACTTAGTTGGAGTTACAAAATGCTACACGTATACGTATATTGCAGAATCAGAAAGAAATTGAGAATAAACAAAAGCGTATGACTGATCAATTATTTAGTCGTTATAGGAAGGGACAGTGTCAAGATAATTAAAGTTGAAGGAGTAAATGAAGAAAAGGGAGGGAAGGGAAAATGCATCAACCGTTGAAGGGGGGTTTGAATTCTAGTCAGTAGTATACTTTGAAGAATAAAGTACGAGATTATAATTTTTTTTGAGAAAATTAATGGTATAAATTATCACGGATATATTATTTGTGATATGCTCTTGTATCTTATAACATTTGAAACCCTTTTCTTATTAAAAAAAAAAAATTCATTTTTCATTTTAACGTGCATGTACTCCTCAACTTAGTCACTTTGTATCTTTAATGAAAGTTGTAGGAGTATTCGCAGATCGATTTGAATCAATTTTGAGACAAAAAGTTATCTGATCCAAAAATAAAAACGAGATACGATCCGATTTGGATTGAATTGATTCCTAAATCAAATTCTAACCAATTCAATCCGATTAAAAAACGTTCGGATTGTATTGAAGTATTGAATGATTCTGTTTTTACCACCTAAAAAGTAAGTCTATATAACATCAACATATATAATATAATATAATATATATATATATATATATATATATATATATATACTGAAAATTAAAAATTAAAACACTACGAACTAACAAATATCAATTTTATATTTGAAACATTAAAATTAAATAATAAAAGATTACGACACAGCAAACTAAATTAATAAGTATATTAGCAAAGCAAAAACCAACGAATAATAATCTAATATGGTATCAAATATTAATAATAGAATATATAAGTATTAAATTTTATAGATGTTGTTTGGTTTCATAAAAAAGAAATCGAAAATCAAACCAAATCGATCCGTTAACACAAAAAAAGTGAAATTAAAAAAAATTAATAAAATCGATTTTTGTTTGTTTTTGATTTTTTTTTTGATTCGGTTTGCGTTTTTTAATCAATTTGGATCTGAACACCCTTAATAAAAGGTATCGAGGCCAATTGCCTTTACTGAAGTCAATTCTGATAAATATTGTACAAAATTATCATATTGCTCTCATAGAGTCATAGTATAATTAGAATTTTTCCCATAAGCATTTATTCACTACAAAACATGAGAATAGAGAATATATGATCACTTAAATTTATGAAAGAAATATTCTATTTTGTTGGGGGGAAATTGTAGAAATTACTCAAAATTGTTTTGTTTATTATGAAATAATTTTCCCTAGGGAAGCAAAATTAGTACATGGGACCCATAAGCTTAGTACATGAATCTCAGTGATAGAATATTTCTTTCATAAATTTCAGTGATCATTCTCATGTTTTGTACAAAATAGAATTTCAGTGAGTACGTACATGAGCTTAGTACATGAAGCAAAATTATTTCATACAGAACATTATAGAATTTACTCAAAATTATCAAATACACACAAATGGCATACATAAAGGCTAAGGATGGAAGGAGAGCACGACACCTCTCCCTCGCGGCCCCTCTATAATCTATATTAACATAAATATTTAAATTTTAGATTTCTAAATATTTTTTGACTAAATTTTGAACCCATCATTGGGAATAGAGTAAATACTCAATTTGGTCCCTGAAATTATAGGTCGTATCAATTTAGTCTTCCACGTTAACAATATTCCACAATGATCCTTGAAATTGCAGAAAGTTAATCAGATTCGTCCCTTAGTTGATATTTGCATGGACTATAATGACATTAAATTGGTAATGTTAGGGATGCATTTGAAACTAAGTGAATAATGTCAGGGATGCATTTACTACATTTTGTAATTCCAAGGATCATTTTGAAATATTGATAATGTGGGGGACTAAGTTGATATGATCCTATAATTTCAGGGATCAAATTGGGTATTTACTCATTGGGAATATGACAAGCAGCTGGTAGGTCTGCGAAGATGACAAGGAGGGAGGAAGGACAAAGCACAAATAGAAAGAAAAGAGATGCAGGAAGTAACGTAGAGATAAGTTCTTAAAGGAGGAGGAGGAGTGTTAGCTTTGTACCACCATTGCCCCACCCCTCTGGTCACAATACTAACTTTCGTAGCAATAGACAGCACCTAGAGCAGGGAAGAGAGGAGTAGTGTTATTTTTTTTATGGAACAAGAAAGAATTTTATTATAGGATTAGAAGGGATATTACAACCCTTATACAAGATTACAAACAGAAGTGCATTGTTTTATACACTAAAAGATGAGTGGTATTTTTAGCATGGGGAAGGTGCATATATAATTAGGAAGATGATATGGTACTCCTTGGATATCAAACCCTTGTATATGTACGTGGACAAATCAGATTGTAAGAATTTAATCCCATGTGATATTGATATAATTTAATTAATTGAGATGTCACATTCTAGTTGGACATAGGATACCCAAATCCTCTACTTTCCAAATGTAACATACCCATGTAATTATGTTGTCCTTTTGTTTTTTCCACAACAACAGGACTCGCCACTTCTACGGGGTTAAACTTAGGAGCCAATAATGAGGTGAGGTTCAGTTGGCAACCTTAGCTACTATGCGGGTAGGCTAATTTGCCATAATTTAGAGATTTGAATCACACTAAAAGTACTTTTTAGGTTAAAATAATAATTTGGTTCCAATACATGACACGGATTCTTCATTTAGTCTATATACGTAAAAATTTGGAAATAAGTCTCAATATGTGTGAACATTGGCAAATTTGGTCCCTGTATGTGCAAACGTTAACAAATTCGTCCTTATCATCAACAAATTGGTCATTATACGTGACACAATTTTTTGATTTGGTCCCTAAACCTGAAAAAAATTAAATTCTGTCCTTATATATAAGTACAATCGATAATAATTTTGTCTCTGCCGTCTATCCAGGAACTCGGACCCAACTAAAGATTCTTTTCGTATTGAATATTTTCTACATATTATATCAATCTATTTCTTCTATTGAGAGTAAAAGTTGTATGATTTGGTTCGTAAATGATTTTATGTTCTGAAATTATCCAAGTTGACTCTTAATAGAAGAAATAAATTGATATAATATATGAAAAATTATATAGAAGAAATAAGTTGTAAGATTTGGTCCTTATATGATTTTTAGTTCGGTCCGAGCTCCTTGGCAGACAATAGGGACAAAATTATTATCGATTGCATATACAGGGACCAATATTTTTTTTTTCAAGTTTAGGGACCAAATAAAAAATTTGTGTCACGTATAAGGACTAATTTGCTGATGGCAGTGAACAATTTTCTAATGTTTGCACATATAAGGATCAAATTTGCTAACGTTTACACATGTAGGGACTCATTTCCAATTTTTTTACGTATAGGGATTAAATGAATAATCTGTATCACGTATAGGGACCAAATTATTACGTTAACCTACTTTTTATAAGGGTCATGTTAGAAATATAGTAAAATAATTCATATGTTTTCATTAAAAAAAACTTCAAACTTAGGGAGAGTTAGCTATCACTACAACAGAAAAGGGATTAGACAGCGATTATTTTTTGCCTACAACAGCGCTTACAAGCGCTGTTCATGTAACTGCTGTGGTAGGTTGGAAGGAAAATGCAGCGATTCTGAAGCGCTGTCTAAAAGATAATTAGACAGCGCTTCCTTGAGGTAAGATAATTCTAAAAGATAATTCTAATCTTCATATATCAATTAGAATTAAAGTACATTCAATTAATAATAAAATATGTGTAATTTAATTATTAAACTAGAGCTAAAATTACATACCATCGTTAGGATTTGTGTTTGGTTTTGAACGACGATATCCTTGATAAACTTCAGGACATAGTAGCCACAATTGTCGCTATTCGGTTGGCGGGGGCACTATAAAACCGAAAATAATAAATTAAAAGTTTCAAGTTAATTTTTAACCTAAATAATTGCATAAGAGGTTTTGTAAATACCTCTATAGATATCCATTTAGTCTTGGACGACTTAGAATATCTCGATTTGGCTCCTCCACTGCAGGCACGATGAATTAGCAAAGCCCTGATTTCAAAATCAAACAACTTCATTAAGTTACATAATCATGATCACTATTTATATATATGAAGATAAAAATAAATGCATATATACTTACTGATTGTAGATATCCTTCATTTTTTGGCTAATGTTATAGTCAATATACAAGGGGTCTAAATGGTACATTATGTATTCTTTGGGATTGATCGCTAACAATCCCCAATGATGCCTACAAAAAGGTTTATTATAGTTAGCAATCATCACATTTCACAAAAGAAAACAATATCGCTAACTATGTGATATACTATATGATTTAATGACTCTCCCTACATTAGACGGTGACAAAAACAAGGTCTCATAATCTGGATTTGCTAATGACAAGCGATCAACTATATATTGTTGATGCCCAGATCCTACTTCCATAGCTGTTCGTAAAGGGCATAGAAATCTGAACCTCTGAGTCCTTTGTTCAGGTACCAGGAATATATTGTACAAGTATCTAAAATTAAAACATGTATATAAATTAATAGATTAATAATAAATCAAAATTTTAGACGAGATATAACCTTTAAAGTTTGATGTAATACCTGAGATATACACTAATAACAGAGAACCCCAGCCATTCATGATTAAGGATTTCTTTGAGATCTTTCATTGACACGAGGTTCCTAATGTTTGAAGAGTACCCCTCTGGAACCTTAACTCCATGAAGAAACTTACACAAAACAATTTTCTCTTTTCTAGATAGAGTATAAGCGGCCGGAGGTAAATATGTACGTTTCCCCTTATTTACCGGTCCCAATTCTCGTCTCAATTCCATACTAACCAAGTTCAGCCTTGCATTGATGCAATCTTTAGTCTTCCCTGGCACATTGAGTAAGGTACCAATGACACTGTCAAATATTTTTTCTTCAACATGCATCACATCAATGAAATGTCTTACGTATAATGACTTCCAATAAGGGAACTCAAAGAAAATAGACCTTTTCTTCCACCCTCGTGTAATAAGCTCTCCCGCAAAAGGTTTCCCGAATTCAATATTCAAATCTTCTACCTTTTCAAATAGTTGCACACCCGTCAACGGCAAAGGAGCTCTACGTTCTTCTGTATTCACTACAACAGAAAAGGGATTTACCAGCGGTTATTTTAGGCCTTCGCCAGCGCTTTCGGGCGCTAACTATTTATCCGCTAGCAAAAGGGGGGAAAAGTTCGCCAGCGATAAAGAAGCGCTGGTAAAGGTTCAAAATTGCCAGCGTTTCCTTGAAGAAGCGTTGGTAAAGGTTATAAAATTGCCAGCGCTTCTCAACCTTTACCAGCGCTTCCTTGAAGAAGCACTGGCAATTCCTTTATATATATATATATATATATATATATATATATATATATATATATATATATATATATATATCATTGTTGGTTTTGCTTGTGTTGATCTTGCAAATTGTATTGGTAAACGTAAGCAAAACCAGCAATGAATTAATATATATATATATATATATATATATATATATATATATATATATATATATATATATATGATTCAAAACCAAACAAGTTATATATATATATATATATATATATATATATATCATGTACATGCATGTACAATTAGCAAAACCCCAACAATATGTTTATATACAAGAGCAAAAATCTTGTACCTATCACAGTAGCCTGATTGAAGAAAGAAGCAACCCTCAATCAATTAATCCTAGCACTACTATATTCATGTACATGCATGAACAGTTAGCAAAACCAACAATATGTTTATATACAAGAGCAAAAACCAAAATCCTAGCTAGCACTACTAGCTTGATTGAAGAAGCCCTTGATCAATTAATCCTTTGCTTTCCTTTCAACAAAATCCTTGCTCCTCAATAATATCCAAATAAATATTCTTAAGTTCAAAATGATATATAAACTCGAAATGTCAAGGACTACAATAGATCACACTTACATATACATTCATTCGATAAAATCAACAATATAACGGCACCACTCTTACTTGATCATCAGAGTATACCGGCCATTTACATTCTGGATAGTACTGCGAAACGAAAATTAAATCAAGTTAATAATTAAAGTACATACATTTCAAACATGGTCAAATTTGAGAGTAATTAAATATATAAACTGTTGGAGAGAAGGGAAGAAGAAATCCACACACACACTACTTAAAACAGAGAAGATTTAGAGAGAAAAGATATATGCTGAATAATACTCAAAATTAACTCTTTATTGAATTCATATATCACTGCACTTACAGTACTTCACACATTTATAGATGTAGCTAGACCTCTAACTAATAAGTCTAACTAACTCATCTAACTCAAAGAGCTAACCACTTTTACTGTTATAACTGTCATCAACAGTTCATAACTACTAACCACTAACTGACTTTGAAATACTCTGTCAACACAACCACCTAATTCAAAGTTCACTCAACACACAAGATATGCTAATGCATCACTATGGAGTCTAACATCCCAACTAGGTTGGCACCCTAGACTCCATTTATCATTTGCTGCACATCAAGTTTGAATCAATTCTCTTATTGATACAACTTTCAAAAAACTCCTTAGCTCTTTGAATCTCTCAATTTTCATAGGCTTGGTCATGACATCTACTTTATGAAATTCAGACCTGCAAAAGCACAATTGCAGTTTCCCTTTATTCACTTGATCACGCAAGAAGTGAAATTTGGTCTCAATATGTTTACTCCTGCCATGAGTCACTGGATTTCTTGCCAAACTGATTGCAGATTTGTTATCACTGGATTTCCTGCAGATTTTTTACTAGGTCACAAGGAAAGAAAGATCATGAGCAATTTGTTTGTAGAAGAGGTAACAAGTCTTTTTACATTGACAACAATATGTACACTTTAGCACATGTGTGTTGAGCAGCTTTTGTTTGGTTTTGTAGGGTTATTTTATATATGAATATTTGCATTGGCCACTGGTCTATACTCTTTAGTAATGCATTGGTTTTAATCAAGAAAAGCACATCCAAGGGCACACTTCAAAATCTGATATTTACTTTGTTGAGCAAAGAAACTTGATTTTTGCCTTAAACTGTAGTGAAACTTTGGCTAAACAACGGTACCAATATACATGCTAGAAAATTATAAAATTTTATATATAAATATTATTGTTTGTTAGATTTTGAATGTCACCGGAATCACGCCATTTGGGTTCCTATAACCCGAGTTATGCGCATTGCAACCTAGGCTGTCTAGAACTAGCGCAGCAGAAAAAACGTTTCTGCATAATGGCCTACTGGGAATTCGTTTGTAGACCGAAAAATATGGATTTTCTCCATAATAAATTTTTGCGTCTTAGCTTTAAATATCCACTGGAATTAGGTTAAAAGGATTTCGGTAGCCCGAGATATGCGTCTCGAAATTCAGGCTGTTGGGAATGGATTCTGCAGCACATGAATCAACTTTGAAGTTTAAAATAAATCTATCCATATAACTAAAAATTCTGAAATTTCTATGGAGTGAAGCTATTTGTCTTAGGTTTCTAATTTCTCTGACGGCACGCAATTTCAATTATTATACATAGAGTTATGCATTTATAACTGTACACTATTCAAAATCTTATTTCTGCAAGATTCTGCAGAAATAGAACCGTTTTCAAAGAACTATGAGAATGATACAATGATCCATAATTCTTGAAATTTTCACCAAATGTGGCCTTAGATCTTATCTTTCAAATGACACTAACCTCATACCTACAGGAGGTCCCTACCCTGATATATTCACAAATCTTCGCCTGCTGTTCTGCTAGGACAGTAGGGAGTTCATAGAGTTGGATTTTGTGTTTTTTTTTCTTCAAAAGTAGATGAGTTGATGAAATTCATCATGTCAAGGCTAGTGTATAGATTCTTAGTTGTGTTGGTGTTCAAATGCATGTAGAAGAATGATATATGAAGGACTAGGGTGTTCAAACTCCTTGTCATCCTTTTATGCATTATGAAGTTCAGTTGCAAAATTGTATTTTAGAATGGTACCATTGATTTAGTTATCTTTTTGTTGTTCTTACGGTTGAGGACACTATCAAATTCAATGATTTGGAAGTTATGGCTTGATGATAAATTTGTTGTTTGGAAAATGATTATGATGACAAGTTATGGAAAACTTACGTGATGATGAGTAATGTAAACGGATTACACCTGAAATGGGTTTGTGAGGTGAATCATGGTAAAATGTTCTGAGCATCAGCAGCATGGATTTGAACCTAAAAGTTTCTGTTTTGAGCAAGAGGAGTCCTCAAAATTCTTCTATTGTGAGCATCAAGAATCTCCATGTGTTCATGCTGTATGTGCATCGTGAATCCCTTTTCAAGCAACTAGCCATTACTGAGCACTTACACTTCAGACATTTATAGATGTAGCCAGACCTCTAACTAATAGTCTAACTAAATCATCTAACTAGCTCAAAGAGCTAACCATATTTACTGTTATAACTATCATCAACAGTTCATAACTACTAACCACTAACTGACTTTGAAATACTCTTTCAAGATAAACTAGAACCAAAAGTATATACCAGTGATGGGATTTGATTTTGGTTGTCAATGACGATATCCCTCAAAAAATTCATTAAATAGTAGCCACAGTTGATGTCGTTCGGTTGACGGGGGCACTATAAAACCAAAAATAATAAATTAATTGTTTTCAGTTTTTAATTTAAATAACTGCATATATAAGATAGAACTTTTAATTTGTAAATACATACATCCATAAATATCCAGTTAGTCTTGGTGATATGATCCAAGTTAGAATCATCAAATTTGAAGGATCTATCCAAGAGCTTGTTCTTAGTTCTTATGTAAAAATGATGAGAAGAATTGGGGAAGAAAAAGGTGCGATTGTCACCCGAATATGAAGAACAAAAGGAATCCACCAAGGAGTGTAAATAACGAAATAAGAAACTTAAACAAATAAGAATGAAAGTGCAACAACTAAAAACAGAATGTAAATGGCACAAATGTAAAGAAGAACATAAGATAAATTAAGAAAATGGAAGAGGAAGAAGATGAAGGGGAAGGGGAAGGCGCCACAATCATCCAAAGAATTGGAAGATTGATAAGCCAAGGAGGATTCGCCACAAAGAGATAGAACTCTTTGATAAGAATCAAACAAGTTCTAATCCAAGAACTTGAAGAGGAGGAGCCAATGCTCAACTCACAAAAATACCAAAATAGGATAAATTCTAATTTCATTCAAAGTTATGAAATGAGGTAATACAAGTCCTATTTATAGAAGCTAAGGAACATTCTAGGTTAAGGAGGTGAGTATTTTCGTGGACCATGAAGCCCATTATACAATTAAAGCTAAAACTAATTACAAGCCCAATTAATCCCTAATTAAAATAATTCCGTCCAGAACAGCGTTCTCAACTTCTAGCCCAGTTTTAGTCATGATAGAGTCCAAATCAGGTCTTGAGATTCCAATAAAACTTGTAGATAATTCTCTTGTCTTTCCAACGCATCAAGAATCACTTCAATCGGACATCTAGAACTCAAGATATGGCCAAAATAAAAACACAGATCACTTGGACTTGAATGGATTAATCTTCTTTTGTTTTAAAATTGACTTGTCCCTCCTTTGCCTCCATCGAAAGGCAACAATGGCTCGGTTTCTCCATGGCCTAAACCAAGACATCCAAGACATTGTTGGGCTTCAACACTATGTGGAGCTTGATGACTTAGTGCACCAATCCATGAAGGTCGAGGAACAACTCAAAAGAAAGAGGCACAAAAGATATTGCAATTTTCCTTCTACTCCAACTCTTAAACTTAGAAGTAGAGATATAAGGTGCCTAGTGTGTTTTGGATGGGGGCATTTGGATTATCAATGCTCAAATGGGAAGGAAAAGAGTGAAAAAAATATTGAGAGAAAAGAGGAGAGATTGAAAAGAAAGATTGATAATTTTGAAGCATATTGGAAGACAATGTCTCAAGACAAAATTCAAGAGACAAATTTGAGATTGAAAAGAGATGAAGAAACGAAAGAGGGAATGAAATTAGAATTTATCCTATTTGGGTATTTTTGTGAGTTGAGCATTAGCTCCTCCTCTTCAAGTTCTTGGATTAGAACTTGTTTGATTCTTATCAAAGAATTCTATCTCTTTGTGGCGAATCCTCCTTGGCTTATCAATCTTCCAATTCTTTGGATGATTGTGGCGCCTTCCCCTTCATCTTCTTCCTCTTCCATTTTCTTAATTTATCTTATGTTCTTCTTTACATTTGCGCCATTTACATTCTGTTTTTAGTTGTTGCACTTTCATTCTTATTTGTTTAAGTTTCTTATTTGGTTATTTACACTCCTTGTTGGATTCCTTTTGTTCTTCATATTCGGGTGACAACCGCACCTTTTTCTTCCCCAATTCTTCTCATCATTTTTACATAAGAACTAAGAACAAGCTCTTGGATAGATCCTCAATTTCGGTGATTCAAACTTGGATCATATCATAATGATGGAGGCAAAGGAGGGACAAGTCAATTTTACAACAAAAGAAGATTAATCCATTCAAGTCCAAGTGATCTGTGTTTTTATTTTGGTCATATCTCGGGTTCTAGATGTCCGATTGAAGTTATTCTTGATGCGTTGGAAAGAAAAGAGAATTATCTACAAGTTTTATTCGAATCTCAAGACCTAATTTGGACTCTATCATGACTAAAACTGGGCTATAAGTTGAGAACGCTGTTCTGGACGGAATTGTTTTAATTATGGATTAATTGGGCTTGTAATTGGTTTTAGCTTTAATTGTATAATGGGCTTCATGGTCCACAAAAATACTCACCTCCTTAACCTAGAATGTTCCTTAGCTTCTATAAATAGGACTTGTATTACCTCATTTCATAACTTTGAATGAAAATAGAATTTATCCTATTTGGGTATTTTTGTGAGTTGAGCATTGGCTCCTCCTCTTCAAGTTCTTGGATTAGAACTTGTTTGATTCTTATCAAAGAGTTCTATCTCTTTGTGGCGAATCCTCCTTGGCTTATCAATCTTCCAATTCTTTGGATGATTGTGGCGCCTTCCCCTTCATCTTCTTCCTCTTCTATTTTCTTAATTTATCTTATGTTCTTCTTTACATTTGCGCCATTTACATTCTGTTTTTAGTTGTTGCACTTTCATTCTTATTTGTTTAAGTTTCTTATTTAGTTATTTACACTCCTTGGTGGATTCCTTTATTCTTCATATTCGGGTGACAACCGCACCTTTTTCTTCCCCAATTCTTCTCATCATTTTTACATAAGAACTAAGAACAAGCTCTTGGATAGATCCTTCAAATTTGATGATTCTAACTTGGATCATATCACTTGGATGATGAAGAAAATCGGGACTTGCCTCCTCTGCTCTGGGCATGATGAATTTGCAAACCCCAGAGTGCAAAATCAAACAATTCATTAAAGTATATAATTTGAATTATCATATATATTAAGATAAAAATAAATGTGTATACGTACTTATTGTATTGATCCATCATCGGTTTGCGATAAGTATAAGGGACATGCAACAGGTCAAAATAGTACACAATGTCTTCATGGGAATTGATTGCTAATAATACCCAATGTCCCCTACAAAAATGAACAGAGTTGGCAAATCCTAAGCCTAGATAATCACATTTTACAAAATTTATTATCGTTATTTAAAATGACTCACCCTACGTTGCAAGGTGACAAAAACAATGACTCAACGCCAAGTTCAGCTAATGCTAAGCGATCGGCTCTATATTGTTTTTGCCCAGTCATTGACTTGTGCAAAGCTGTTTTATGTGGGAACAAAAACACGAACCTCCGAGACCGTTCTTCTGGGATCAATATCTCATGATACAAGTACCTTAAATTAAAACATGTATACAAATTAATGGATAAACAATAACCGTACTTGAGATAGAAAAAATAAGTTTGATGTAATACCTAAGATATACCGTAATAACAGTCTGAGATAGTATCTCATGACGAAGAACTTCCTTGATTTCGAAACGAAGGCCGAGTAACAAAGTGATCTCATAACCCAGCATTTCTGGCTCCAATGGCACTATAACATCTGGTGCATTCATATTCTCTAACATATAGGCTTCAAGATAAGCCATATAATCTGCACCATGAGCCTTAGGAGAACGGGAGGCCTGAGATTTGCTCTGGGGCTGAGATTTGCTCCCGTTCTTCACTAGGGATGTTATTGACCCTTTTGTTTGCCCCTTGCCAACTATAGGAAGGGAAGGTTGGGATTTGTCAGTTGTGTGCTCCGACACTTTGCCTTTGCCATTGTCCTTGGCTTTGAATTTTGAGGGTACCTGGATATTTTGCATTGCAATACATTAATTAGTTAGTGAATGATGTTTATGATAATAAATCATGCATATTTATTAACTTATATCATGTTACTTACAACTACGAGGCTGATTGGCCATGCCACATAGGTGCCTATTGCATCTTCCACGGTCAATACATCTGCCTCCTCAAGTGGTACAGGCAATGATGCATTCCCCTCAACCGCATGGTCAACTCTAACTTTCACATGACCGGGAGGTAATGGTCGGTTGTGCAATAGTGTTTGAACCGTTTTGTTAAACATTATCCCCTTACCGACCATTCGACGAGTTGGGCTTGACAAATATAGGTTGCACACAGAGGTGTCCTGAATTAATGATAAACAAAATATTAATATTTAAACTGTAAATGGATTAAATATGTTTAAGTAAAAACAACGTATGAATTATTAATTACCTCGGGTGACAGCATAGTGCAACCATCTCTGGGGCTATATGGGGTAGAGGTAGGGAAAGCAGGCTCATGCGCCTCCACTGGATCATGCCTGTCTTGCTTGGTGCTTCGCAATTCATCTTCTTCTTTCCATAGACGGCGTATCTCAAGCATCATCTCTTCCATTCTATCATTATTAGCACACGTTTGTGGTCCGAAGAGAAGGCTCGAAGTGATACCAAATCCAGTACCCCTTAGGCGACCAAGGTACTCTTTCCTTGATAAGGCTCGGGCAAGGATGTCTTTACGACCATCACAATCTGTTATATCCCCTTGTGGTCCAGACTGTGATATGCTATCATGAGACACAAATGAAAATGTTAAATATTATCATAAGAAAGTTAAAAATGAAAACACTTGTTAATTAATGCTTTCATACTTACAATTTGTTCAACCACTTGCCTAATGGTGGGATCAACAATTTCTCCGTTCTCATCTCGACGACTTTCCATCCACAAAATATGGCGTTGAACCATTTTTTTTGTAACATCGTCCCCTGCCGCCAACAACTGTACATTTGAACAAACAAATATTAGTAAACATTAGCAAATCATAACCCAATTATAAGGATATTGTACATACCAACTTTTCCTCAATGCCGGAATACCCCTGACTTCCACCTCTATAAGGGTATTCAGGATTTGACGCTCTCTGTCGATTTTCATTGCTAATCCTCTACACAGACACAAAAATATATATATCAATGCATGCATGGTTAATTAATGTCATATATACAAGTCATAAGGATACTGTACATACCAAAAATTCTTCATCTGTCGTTCGTCTTGCTACAAAAGCTCTCCAAGCATCCAGTGAAATGTACTCCGCATATGGCGCTGAAGGCTCAGGTCTAACATTCCCTTCCTCATCTCTCAGGTACTTCGTCGTCAATTCAGACCGGAATGATCGGTGCATATTTCCGGCCATCTGAATTAACATTTTCTGGTAACATTTATCAACATCAAAGGTCGTCTGCAAACTTAATGTCAGAGTATAAGTATGTTTACATAATTAAGAAATACTATAACTAATCAATGTTAATTAATTTACCTCTATATTATGCCAGATGTCTTCTTTGACACGGTGCAAAGAAGAATCCCTCCAATCATTGCAGGTAATTGGGACCGACTGTCGCACTAAGGTCCCAATGTAACTCTTCATGTCTCTGCTGACTTTACCAACGGGCTGGCCTTTAACATTCCATTTAACCTGAAAAAATTGATTAAGTATATAAATTTAAATAACAAACAATAAAATGAAACAGTTAATTATATATATATATATATATATATATATATATATATATATATATATATATATATATATATATATATATATATCTTACCAAAGGTCTCACTCCTTTACTCCTTTGTCGAATGACATTTTTCTTAACTGTCGGTCCGCGACGCCTCACATTTTTCTTCGCCTCCGCAGGACTATCATGAGATGGAGACGCCATTTACTTGCAAAAAAAATTAGACAGTAGTAAAAATATTATTTCATAATCATATATACAAAAATCGATGAATATAAATTTAATTAGCCAGAACTTAAAAAAACACAATCACTAGCTATACTTACATATTAAAGTCAATCTTTTCCTTTTTCTCGTTGGATTGAGACTTGTGTGTCCCTTATTGGTACGAAATAATGGATTGACCCAAATTCCCTCATCATGATCATTTCTATTATACATATCCTCCTCTCTGGTTGGATTACCCTCAAGTGAATGTGATGTCCCAAAGAAAGGATCATCCTCCATATTGGCATCTTCATGTGTTTGATGATCATCAATATCATTAACAACCATTTTGTTAGACAATAGAACAATGGACCCATTTGTATCAGCTGGATCGGCGACATAGAACACTTGTTGAGCTTGTGATGCTAAAATAAAATGCTCATCTTTATACCCCACCTTATTGAAATCAACGCGCATGAACCCCAACTCATCCATTTGTACACCGTTATTATTGTCAACCCACTTACACCGGAACACAGGCACCCGAAACATTGTGTAATCCAACTCCCATATAGCTATACTTACATATTAAAGTCAATCTTTTCTTTTTTCTCGTTGGATTGAGACTTGTATGTCCCTTATTGGTACGAAATAATGGATTGACCCAAATTCCCTCATCATGATCATTTCTATTATACATATCCTCCTCTCTGGTTGGATTACCCTCAAGTGAATGTGATGTCCCAAAGAAAGGATCATCCTCCATATTGGCATCTTCATGTGTTTGATGATCATCAATATCATTAACAACCATTTTGTTAGACAATAGAACAATGGACCCATTTGTATCAGCTGGATCGGCGACATAGAACACTTGTTGAACTTGTGATGCTAAAATAAAATGCTCATCTTTATACCTCACCTTATTGAAATCAACGCGCATGAACCCCAACTCATCCATCTGTACACCGTTATTATTGTCAACCCACTTACACCGGAACACAGGCACCCGAAACATTGTGTAATCCAACTCCCATATACCTTCGATGACCCCGAAGTATGGCATATTCTCATATATGGGGTTTCTGTCTTTGGCACTTGAGATATGCATAGATTGAGCTATAAGAGTCACCCCACTATTTTGCACTATACTTCAATCATCTTGTTCTTTTGTATAGAATGTGTACCCGTTCATCAAATAACTGGTGTAAGATAAAACATGTAGACTTGGACCTTTCATTAACCATCTCAATCTTTCTGAACCTGAGGTAGGATTTAGAGCATACTCAACAGAAATGTGATTTTTTAGCCACATTATAAAATACCGAATATGTTCTCTTTGTAACCAATTTTGATTCTTATTTGGGTACAAATTCTTAAGTATGTCCTTGTGTTTTACAACATATGTCTCAACTTCATCGGCGTTGTGTAGAACATACAAGTGTGCTTGCTCCCATTCTGTTCTTGGTATAGTCAATATTTCAGTTCCAGAAATCCCTTGCCCTATGGTTCTTCTTGTGTGACGAGACTTTGGCATCCCTGTGGAATGTTTGACATTGGATAAGTATTCGGTACAGAATTCAACAGCTTCTTCAACTATATACCGTTCAACAATACAACCCTCTGGTCGTGATCGATTTTTCACATACCCTTTTAATATTTTCATGTAACGCTCAAACGGGTACATCCATCTCATATAAGCTGGCCCACACAATTGTGTCTCTCTAACGAGATGAACGATTAGATGAACCATTATGTCAAAGAATGAAGGTGGGAAATACATCTCAAGATCACACAAAGTCACAATTATTTCTCTTTACAATGCTGGCAACTTTCAGGGTCAATCACTCTGCTGCAAATTGCCTTGAAGAAGAAGAAAATTTTAGTTAAGGTCTCTCGCACTTTGATGGGCAAAATGGACCGTATACCGATGGGTAGTAAACTCTCCATAAGAACATGGTAATCGTGGAACTTTAGACCCTTCAACTTGAGATCTTTCATCGACATGAGGCTCGCAATGTTTGAAGAGTACCCTTCTGGAACCTTAACTCCATGAAGAAACTTACAAAAAGAAATTTTCTCTTTTCTAGATAGAGTATGAGCTGCCGGTGGTAGATATGTACGTTTCTCTTTCTTCACCAGTCCCAATTCTCGTCTCAATCCCATACTAACCAAGTCCAACCTTGCATTGATGCCGTCTTTAGTCTTCCCTGGCACATTGAGTAAGGTACCAATGACACTATCAAAGATATTTTTTTCAACATGCATCGCATCAATGAAATGTCTTACGTATAATGACTTCTAATACGGCTGCTCAAAGAAAATCGACTTTTTCTTCCACCCTCGTGTCACAAGCTCTCTGGCAAAAGGTTTCCCAAATTCAATACTCAAATTTTTTACCTTTTCAAACAGTTGCACACACGTCAACGACAAAGGAGCTCTACTTTCTTCTATATTCCCATTGAATGCCTTTCTCCATAACCGATAATGATGACTTGAATGCAAAAATCTACGATGTCCAAGAAAGACATTCTTCTTACCATGTTCCAACCGTATCCAATCTGTACTATCTTCACATATAGGGCATGCACATTGACCTTTCGTACAATATCCTGACAGATTACCGTATGCCGGAAAATCATTAATTGTGCTGAAGATCATAGACCTCAAGGTGAAACTTTCTTCTTTATACCCATCGTACACCTCTACACCTGTCTCCCACATTTGCTTCAAGTCTTCAATTAAAGGAGCCAAGTATATGTCGATATCATTTCATGGTTGTTTGGGCCCAGAAATTAACAGAGACAGCATCATATATTTGCGCTTCATGCATAGTCATGGGGGTAGGTTATAAATCACCAAAATCACAGGCCATGTACTGTGAGAGCTACTCTGAACACCATGCCGGTTAAATCCATTAGTAGACAATGCAAGTCGGAGGTTTCTTCGTTCTTGCCCGAAATCAGGATAATCATGGTCAATTCTTTTCCATTGAGGAGAATCTGTCGGGTGCCGTAGCTTGCCATCTTTAATCCTTTCATCCTCATGCCATGTAAAGTGCTTTGAATCTTCTGAACTACTGTACATGCGCCTAAATCTAGGTATTATTGGGAAATACCACAAAACCTTCTCTAGAGCTGATTCTTTCTTCTTATATCGTGCGGCCTTACATTTAGGACATGTATTTAACGATGCATGTTCATTCCGAAATAAAATGCAATCGTTAGGACAAGCATGTATCCTCTCATAGCTCATGCCAATAGAGCGCAACATTTGTTTAGCCTCATATGTCCGACTAGGAAGCACATTATCCTCCGGCAACATATCTTTCAATAGTGTGAGTAAGCCATTAAAGCTCTTATCAGTCCATCCATTGACCAATTTCAAGTTAAACAACTTTAACATCGCCGAGAATCTTGTGAATTTAGTACAAACCTCATACAACGGTTTCTCTGCATCACTTATCAACTTCTCAAACATTTGAGGACAATCACGAAGATCTTCTTCAACCACGTTTGGCATCTCTTCAAAACGATCGCCCTCATATGTATTTGTATTGGCATCATTTGACGCATATCTCCCACTATTCCCCATATCACTAGATTCACCTCTGGCTCACCATGCTTTGTCTAACAAGTATAACTTTGATCAATTCCATTGCATACTAAATGTCCTTCCAACTCAGGTACACTAACTCGTCTTGTATAACAACAACTTAAACATGGACATATGATTCTACTAGGGTTTTCTGCGTGTCCAACTGCAAACCTAATAAAATCTTGCACTCCTTCCTTATATTCCTTCGACAAACGATTGGCAAACATCCACTTTCGATCCATATTTTCCCGATCTACAGCAATTATTTTGAGTTTAAAGAGGTTGACATCTGCATTCAATGAGTTACTACATGCATGCATGATGCATGTCTACTTCGTACTAAAGGGTGGGGTCCTATCCTATCCAAGATTGTAAACTTCGCATTATATTATTGTATATATGTCTTAATTACTTCTTGTTCTAAGAAAATTTTGGCAGCATTTCCTCTTAGTTCTCCAAGCACACAACTTAATTCAGGCGGTATTACGACCCAAATTAGGTATGTAAGCAGAGAACAATGAGAAAATACAAACCAATGACATTCTTAGATCAAGAAGTGATTAAGACATACAATAATATGGATTGAATGCGATTTTACATTCTTAGACTGTTCACTTTGGACAATTCAAGAACAACTTGTATATTGTGCCAAAAACAATATACAAATCGTTATTGAACAGGAAACTTAGGTTAATGCATGTGTACACCTATAAAAATAAGCATGTCTAATGATTATACTGCTTATAAGAGATTAAAAAAAGATAAATACCTAGTAGGAGTAAGAAATCTGTGGCAGACAATAAGAAAATCAAGACATGACCAAAACTGCAGATTATCAAGTGACAAAGATGAAGTAAAGGTAAAATTAGATAAAGAAGGTGAGACCAAAAGCAGAACCAAGGACAACATGAAAAAGAAGAAAACTAACCTATTTCGATATGTGAGAAATGGGATGTCCCTATCACTCCATGAACGAATTTCTTCTAAGTGATTCCCGCTTGGTAATGTGCTGCTTCAATTATCACATGTTAAAATAAATAAATGAGAAACAGAAAATAAATGAATTTTATGAAACCATTGAAGCTACTCCCACAAAACTAACTAACATGTAAGATTTTATTTTTCTTTTAGTTCCCACCTCTGAACCACCCTTTACTTTTTTATAGAACTACCGGCTTTCTCACTCACTTATTACACTCCATTTCACCTTGTTTTCATGGTTTTGCTTTCAAATTCGCATTTCACAACATAGGCAAAAAATTACCAAATGAGATGCATAACAAATTAAGACCAAATAAAGACTTAAAGGGTGCAGAAGAGAATAACGACAGTTTGTATATAGCCAACGGAAAAAAATATGGTAGGGGATATTGCAACTGTTGGAAATTTATAGAAATAAAGAAAATAATATTATTATTCAATACAAATAGAATACCCTATAACCAAAGCCAAAGCTCCTAAACAAGCCTCTCTGCCGAGTAGACTTTCCAAACACACAGAAAATACATGCATAATTCCTACTGACCTCAACTTTCTCCTCCTAATAAACACTCCACACAAAATACCAACACAGAGATAAATTGTCAAAATTATACTCAACTCAAATGCATTAAGAATATGATCATTTGCAGGCTTGCAACAGAACTTTTTAGACAACAAGTAGTATTTATCTGCAAAAATATGATAAAAGACTATCTTTTGAAGCAAAACTGAGATTGCAATAGATCATTTACCACTAAATATCATGTAGATACTGCACTAAAATCTTAGCTTTATTATTGATATTTCCAATCCTAAGCAATCGCTAGGAGCTTGGCAAGGAAGAGGGCTGTGAGAAGAAAACAGTAAATCAGAATCTGCAGGAACCAAAGTCTGATGATGAAATTGAGGGTGATTCGGATGAGAATGTTGAGCAAGACTATCTCTTGTGCAGGGATAGAGAAAGAAGGGCAGTTAAACCTCCAAACAGGTTTGGCTATGAAGATGTAATAGCATATGCACTCAATGCTGATACATTCTTCAATGATGATGAACCAAAGACTTACAAGGAAGCCTTTGAGGGAAAAGACCAGAAAAATTGGCAATTTGCAGTGGAAGAAGAGATGAAGTCTCTATACAAAAATGAAACATGGATTCTTGTTGAAAAACCCAAAGAAACAAAGCTAGTAGGAAGCAAATGGGTTTACAAGAAAAAGGAAGGCAGCTCTAAAGGTGGGTCCCTTCGTTACAAAGCTAGATTAGTAGCTAAGGGATACACACAAAGAGAAGGAGTTGATTTCACAGAGATTTTTTCTCCGGTTGTGAAACATTGTTCTATAAGGATGGTTTTGGCAATTGTTGCTGAATTTAATCTCTTCTTAGAACAAATGGATGTAAAAACGGCTTTCTTACATGGTGAACTAGAGGAGAAAATCTTTATGAGGAAACCAGAGGGGTTTGAAGTCAAAGGCAAAGAAAGCTGGGTGTGCCAACTTAAGAAATCCTTGTATGGATTAAAACAGTCACCACGACAATGGTATAAGCGTTTTGACAGTTTTATTCAGAGCATTAAATATAAGAGAAGCAAATATGATTGCTGTGTATATTACAAGAAATTACAGGGCAGCAGCTATATATATCTTCTCCTATATGTTGATGACATGTTGATAGCAAGTAGTAGCATGGAAGAAATACAAGGGTTGAAGATGAAGCTGAAAACCGAATTTGAGATGAAAGATTTGGGTCCAGCAGAGAGGATTCTTGGCATGGAGATCACAAGACAGCAGGGCACAGGAAATTTGACCATCACTCAAGAGAGTTACCTTAAAAGAATCATGCACAAGTTCAATTTATAGGAAGCAAAACCAGTCAGTATCCCTATTGCAGCACACTTTAAACTATCAACTGAGAATTGTCCAAAAACAAGTGAAGAGCGGAAGGATGTGGAAAAGGTGCCGTATGCTAGTGCAGTGGGCAGCTTGATGTACACCATGGTGTGTACTAGGCCAGACATTGCCTATGCAGTAAGTCTAGTGAGCAGATATATGGCAAATCCGGGAGAGCAACACTGGTTGGCTGTTAAACACATTTTAAGATACTTAATGGGATCGGTTAATACAGGTCTGAGGTATGGAAAATGGGGTCAGAATTCAGGTGGAGCTCATGGATATGTAGACACTGACTTTGCAGGGGATAGAGACAGAAGAAGGTCACTCACAGGGTATGTATTCACTTTATTTGGGAACACAATAAGCTGGAGGGCTTCACTGCAGTCTGTAGTAGCTCTAAGCACAACTGAAGCTGAGTATATTGGGATCACAGAGGCTGTGAAGGAGGCAATCTGGGTAAAAGGGCTGAGCAAAGAACTTGGAGTAAATCAAGAAAATATTGAAGTGTTTTGTGACAATCAAAGTGTGATTCACTTGTCCAAGAATCACACTTTTCACGAGCGAATTAAACACATAGATATTAGGCATCACTGGATAAGAGATGCTGTTTCAGAGGGACTGGTTCAGATCAGGAAAATACACACTGCTGAAAACCCTGCTGATTTCATTACAAAGGTGGTACCTCTAAGCAAGTTTAAGCACTGCTTAAGCTTGCTGAAAATAGACACTGGATGAGCAGCTCCAGAGTCAAGGAAAGAATATGCCAAGGTGGAGATTGTTGCTTATGTGGCATATATTCAGTTATACAGATATAACCTCTTGCTTGTGCAGCATTAGTGACAGTTAGTGTAACTGATTTCGGTTATGCTTTAGTGCTACTATAAGTAGGAGTAATTCACTATTATCATTGCAATCAGTATTCACATTATTTGAGAATTCAAGAATAGAAAATACTCTTGTAAAACGCTTATCACAGAGAGGAAAAGAATCAACCAGATTCTTGAGTGTCTTTGGGTGTAAGTGGGATAAAGGGGAAAACACTGAGTGATACATTGTGATATACTATGCAAACTGTAGCTGGTCTTATTCTCGCTTTCTAGCTTTGATACATTTAATTCTTGTTTGTCATATTGTTTCTATTTTGTTTTCATGAATATTGTATACTGGGACTGTGGATGTTTGTGATGTTTATAGGTGAGTCACAAACCTAACATTAATCTCATTCAAACCGCATTTGGGTAATGCCTTACGAATAATTTGGCAAAATAAGAACATCCGCAATCAAAAGATAAAATGGTATTGGGTTGACACAAGAATTTAAGATCAGTGCGTGATGACTTACCCAATTTGGTTCCAACTAGTACCACTGGGACACCAGGAGCAAAATGTTGGAGTTCAGGGATCCACTGCTAAGTGTATACAAAATTAGAAGAGCAAACTCGAAATCGGGAACACATGTCAAAGTACAAAACACAGAAACACAAATATACCTTCTTCAACACATTCTCATAGCAAGAATACCTCAAGGAAAATAAAAGAGAAAAGGAACCAGCAAGAATACCTCAAGGTCCTCGCGCTGTTGGGAAGAGGGTTTGAGGAGAGAACTGTGTGGTTTCGCGAAGGTGCTGAGCGTGAGTGCTTAGGTCGCGGTTGTGGAGGAGAGGGTTGTGGAGGAGCGGATTAAGGGTCGCAGTGGTGGAGGAGAGGGTCTGTTCCGATTGTAGAGGAGAGGGGTTGAGTTCGCGATTGTGGAGGAGAGGGTTGAGTTCACGGTTGTGAAGGAGATAAGGAGGGTTGAGTTCGCCGTTGGGAAGGAGATGAGGAGGGTTGAGTTCGCGGTGATGCTTAGGTCACGAGAGTACTGTGTGAAGACTATTACTGAAAGCGCGCGCGAAAGTGTAAGTGAAGATCAGTAATCAGTAATATAAATCAAAAAATTATATTTATGTCGAAAAGGACAATTGCCCACGCTTTTCCAAATAAGCGCTAGTAAAGGAGCAAAACATTTGCCAACGCTTTTTTACTATTGCTAGCGCTTTCCTAAGAAAGCACTGGCAAATGTTTTGTTCCTTTACCAGTGCTTATTTGGAAAAGAGCTGGTAATACTCGAGGTTAGAATATTGCTTGCACTTACTTAATAAAGCGCTTGTAAATCCCAATAATTTGCTAGAACATATCAAAGAAAGCGCTAGTAATACTTCTCCGCCTCATATTTTCTAGCGTTTCACGGGAAAACGCTGGTGAAGGTTGCGTCAATTATTCCCTCTTTTGTCGTAGTGATTCCCATTGAATGCTTTTCTCCAAAATCTATAATGATGACTCGAATGCAAAAATCTATGATGCCCAAGGAAGACATTCTTTTTACCATATTCCAACCGCATCCAATTTGTACCATCTTCACATATAGGGCATGCACACTGACCTTTGGTACTATATCCTGACAGATTACCGTATGCCAGAAAATCATTAATTGTGCCGAAGATCATATATTTCAAGGTGAAACTTTCTTCTCTATACCCATCATACACATCTACACCTGTCTCCCACATTTGCTTCAATCTTCAATTAAAGGAGCCAAGTATATGTCGATATCATTTCCTGGCTGTTTAAGCCCAGAAATTAACAAAGACAACATCATATATTTGCGCTTCATGCATAGCCATGGAGGTAGGTTATAAATCACCAAAATCACAGGTCATGTAATGTGAGAGCTACTTTGAACACCATTCGGGTTAAATCCGTCAGTAGACAATGCAAGTCGTAGGTTTCTTGATTCTTGCCAAAAATCAGAATAATCATGATCAATTCTTTTCCATTGAGGAGAATCTGCTGGGTGACGCAGCTTGCCATCTTTAATCCTTTCATCCTCATGCCATGTCAAGTTTTTTGCATCTTCTGAACTACGATACATGCGCCTAAATCTGGCAATTGTGGGAAAATACCACAAGACCTTCTCTGGAGCCGATTCTTTCTTCTTATACCTTGAGGCATTACACTTAGGACACGTCTTTAACTTTGCATAGTCATTCCGAAATAAAATGCAGTTGTTAGGACAAGCTTGTATCCTCTCATAGCTCATGCCAATAGATCGTAACATTTGTTTAGCCTCATATGTCCGATTAGGAAGCACATTATCCTCCGGCAACATATCTTTCAATAGTGTGAGTAAGTCCGTAAAGCTCTTGTCAGTCCATCCATTGCCCGATTTCAAGTTATACAACTTCAGCATCGCTAACAATCTTGTGAAGTTAGTACAACCCTCATACAACTGTTTCTTAGCATCACTTATCAACTTCTCAAACATCTTAGGACAATCACGGATATCTTCTTCAATCGCGTGTGTCATCTCCTCAAAACGGTCGCCCTCAAATGTACTTGTACCCGTATCATCTGACACATACCTCCCACTATTACCCATATCACTAGATTCACCTCTCCTCTCACCATGTTTTGTCCAACAGGTATAACTTTGATCAATTCCATAGCACACTAAATGTCCTTCCAACTCAGCTACACTAACTCGTCTTGTATAACAACAACTTAAATAAGGACATACGATTTTATTAGGGTTTTCTGCATGCCCAACTGCAAACCTAATAAAATTTTGCACTCCGTCCTTATTTTCCTTCGGCAAACGATTGGCAGACATCCACTTCCGATCCATATTTTCACAATCTACCACAAGTTTAGAGAGCTTGATGTCTACATTCAATGAGTACGACATGCATGCATGGTGCATATGTCTACTTGATACTACAGGGTGGGGTTCCTATCCTATCCAAGATTGTAAATTTCGCATTATATTATTGTATATCTTAGATACTTCTTGTTCTAAGAAAAATTTGGCAGCATTTCCCCTTGGTTCTCCAACCACACAACTTAATTCAGGTGATTATGACCCAAATTAGGTATATACCCAGAGAACAAAGAGAAAATACAAACCAATGACATTCTTAGATCAATAAGGAAATAAGACATACATTAATATGGATTGAATGCGAAGTTAAAATCTCAG
Source organism: Ammopiptanthus mongolicus (assembly GCA_039655645.1). Taxonomy (NCBI): domain Eukaryota; kingdom Viridiplantae; phylum Streptophyta; class Magnoliopsida; order Fabales; family Fabaceae; genus Ammopiptanthus; species Ammopiptanthus mongolicus. The sequence continues at coordinate 8,852,263 of CM077351.1, read as the reverse complement.
ACTGTCCACTTTGGACAAGTCAAGAACAACTTGTATATTGTGCCCAAAACAATATACAAATTGTTAGGAAACTAAGGTTAATGCATGTGTATACCGATGCTAAAATAAACATGTCTAATGTTACAACTAAATGATTAAAAAAAGTAAGGGGAATAGCAAGTACCGTAGTGAAGCCGAGCAGCTTGAACAGCAGAGAGTTGATTGACAGAGGTGCCTGAGAGAAGCAACGTTTTATTAGTTTCTTTATTTCTTCCGAAATCAAATACCAAATTTTAAAGGAAGTACCAAGAGCTAGTCAAGTAAGCTACCTGAGAGAGGAGGCAACCAAACACACCAACAAGTTTGCTCTAATCGAGCAAACACCAACAATGAAACTAAAACTGAAATCAAGCAAAAACGAGCACACACACATACACATATCAGAACTCATAATTGATCACTAACCTATCAACTAAGAAGCAATGTATGACAAAGTAGAGCAAATCTAACCATACTTACCATTTCAACAAGATGCTTTTTAGGAGGTGCAAGCAAGTAGTTCGGAATGCAACCCAACTGGCCCAAGATTTCAAATCTCTGCACTGGAAATAACACACAACTACATCAGAAACATAAATCCAACCTGAGATAAGTTGAGACATAGGTCTTAGGTTCAATGCTCTTGTAAAGCATAAAAATACTAACCATTTTATACACATTATGGTTAGGAAAAAAAAGTTGAATTCGAACATGAAACAAAAGTCATTGTGTATGCACATTACTCAACAGTACAACCAACACCACAAGGGCCAAATTCATGATTATCAACTCTAGGGAAATGACAGTGTCTGTTTCTTGGCAAATGTATGAGATGATGGATTAAAAAAACTCAAGAACTATCCCTATGACAGTATTGAAAATGTGTCACGAGTGAGCTATGATGGATTAGACATTCCATAACAAAAAATCTTTCTACACATTGCATTTTTTTTTGTCACCGCATTACCAATTCTCTATTCTGTACCAATGTCATTTGCTAACAAAACCAAATCAGAGCAAGGGTGTTGTCCTCATTCTTATCATTTAATTCAAATATATAAGCTGAAAATGTAAAATACAAGAATTCAACAGCCTAATAAGATAATCTATATTACTATTTTAAAAATTCAAATTTTACAGTATACAGGGAATGAAGGGGTTACAGGGAAGAGGAGAGTTTGCAGTGAAGAGGGGGTTACAGGGAATGATGGGTTACCTGGGAGCTTGCAGTGAAGAAGAGGGCTTTCAGAGAGAAGGTGGTTGTCGCGTTGGGTGAGACGACCCGCCATCCCATCGGTAGAACCTAATATATTAACTAATCTTAATCGCATAATGAACGTTAGCGCGCCTTATTAAAACGAAGCGAAGCGGAAAATTTAGCGCGGAAGCAAACAAATACACGGCACGCAACGCTTCAGAGTACACAGCTTAACATATAAAGAAATACATCACATACAGTATTGCCCCATCAGTAGTGCTACAGTAATACAGTAATACATACGAGTATACTCTTACAAACCAAAATAAGACCAAAATAAAAGTATGAAAGATAGACCGAGAGATAGCTCTCCGACTAATCATGATCATTGCCCAACCTCTCGAGGCTAGGGTCCGTGCCACGTCCTCCAGCGTCAGGCTCGTAAGGAATGCCGTCCAGCTCTTCAGCAACTGGTTCCTCCTCGAGGTCTTCCCATAAAATAAGAGCAACACATACAGAAAAATAGCGGGAGATAAGAAACATATATCATCAATATGGGAGAGGGGCATCAGTACAGCATATATATATACATCACATAACACAGATAACATATATAACACAACCTCATCCATCTCTTAAGTCACCAATCACAATCATCTCAAACATCGTTCTCTCGAATAAGCCTATGGGAGGGATACTAGTCCCTATGTATATGTTGTCTTCCCTATATGCATGTCGGCCGATACATCACGTCCCCAATTGGACATCCCCGTCGGGATTACATCACATCATATCATATCCCGCCTCGGGATTTTACGTAACGTCCCCAATTGGACATCCCCCTTTGGGACCAAATGCTGTGGTATGAAATGTTATGAAAATACAACAAACATCCATCGCAGGTTGATATCGGAACCTCACGCCTAAACACTCGTCCACGACCACGACACATCGCATCACATCAACGTCAACATCAATCATCAACATCAACATCACATCATCATCAACATCGCATCAGCATCAGCATCACGACGCCTTGCGTCTACGAGCCACAGCTTCATGGTCGGGACCACAACGATATCAACCCGAACAACATCAAAACTCACGATACTCTCATCAACACACAACCAGTCAAATCACAATATCATCACAACAGTAATTCTACCAGTACAGTTATCTTCATAAGTCAAACAACAATTCATCACGTAGGCAGTTCAACAACATAAAACCAACAGATAATCAAATAACCAATTCAACACATCAACCTCAATAAACTACAATAGTCATATCATCAACTTAGTGGTGATAGCCCAAAAGTACCTACACCCCGGGTCCAGGCACTTTTCCAGGGCTCAACCTCTAGTAGGGTTTTAGGGTTTCCCTACACAGATGTATATATTCTATACTAGCTTGCCTTCCCGACGATATGAGTTCTTTCTCCCCACCTTAGTGATTTCCTCGAGCAGCTCCGGCTACAACTCCGCAGCTGTCAGTCGGGTGCGCTGTCGGATGTTCGAATCCTGTCCGAGTCTATACAACAAAACACAACCAGAAATTGCAATAAGGAAACCATAATCTATCTAATCTCTAGGATTAGCTACTGCCCTTAATTACTTAAGTAGGCTAGGGATATTGAAATTCTACCAACTCTTGGATCAATGACCCTTAAGCATACCTAATGCATAATCAATGATCAATTATCAAAGATTTGAACCAAAACCCCTTAAACCATCAAAGTAGGGTTTCGGCCCTCACCATGAAAAATAGGCGAGAGTGTGATTTGGCCTCCTAATCACTTGGATTACATGATTAAGGGATGACACATGAGGAATCAAGAACAATGATCAAAAACCCATTTTTCCCCCAAAAACCCACCCATTCGGACTTGAAAAGATACATAGGCTAGAGATTTTATTTCATCACAATCTCTTGGATTATGATAGTAGGGGATGATACTAGCTCATAGGAATTGGTTTGGTCTCAAAATGATTTTTCTATAATTTTCTAGAGATTTTTGAAGTTTAGATCTAGAAATTGCAATTCATGAAAATAAATATTGAGAGCTCTAGGATGAAATCTATACCTTCTAGGTTGTAGAGGAGGATGAGAGGAGCAACTTTGCTTCACAAACTTGCTTGAAAAAGCTTGAGGAAGCTTGAGGAAAAAGAGGTTGAAAATGGAGGAAGAAGAAGGAAGAAGAAAGAAGAAGAAGGAGAAAGAAGAAGAGAGAAGCAGCCAGCAGCAGGGGCACGTGAATGAGGGGGAGAAAAGGTGAGTGGGTGAGGTAATTGTTAATATTTAAGAAGACTTAAGGGTTAAGAAAGGTAAAGAGGCAATTAGTAAAAACTAACCAAGGGTAATTTGGTCAATTCACGTCCCGATAATTTGAAAATCCTCACCATATTTGTAGGAGTTCCCAAATGATTTAACATAGCCCTGGTGTTAAAATCATTAGCTCAAGGTTCTCGAAAAACCCTAAGACAACTCGAATCGTCTCCTAGAACGATTATCGGCCTGAATATAATAATATTATTTTTATTTTCGAACGTCAGGACGAACTTTTTCGAAAGTGTAGGAAATGTGATTCTAAGACTAACTGTCTCGTTCACGGGTCCAAATTAGGTCTCGATAGTAGTAAAGCACTACTGTCAAGGAAAAACGCAGACCGAGCTCCGTCTGAGTTTTCGACCCAAAACTTAACCATAGCTTCCTACGATAGCGTAGAGCATGACTATGGACTTGGAATAATTTATTAAAGTTTCTAGACACTCAAATAAAATACAATTACTTAATTACTGATTAATTAAAATGATTAAGAAAAATCGGGGTGTTACATTGGGTGAGAAGGTGGTTCTCGCGTTGGGCAGAGAGCAGGCTGCACGAACAATGCACTTGATGAGAGGTGTTTCTCGCAGTGGTTTGAGAATTAATGGTGTTTGCGGTGGTTCTCATGGAGGTTAAGGTTTGAGAATGGTGCCAATGATGAGGATGATTGGTGTCTGAACTTAGGTCGTGGAGGAGAAAGTATACGTTATGAAAATTTAATGCAAGGGTAAAGGAGAATAGACAGCGCTTACTAAAGGAAGCGTTGTCTTAGTGTGACCTTAGACAGCGCTCCCTTGAAAAAGCGTTGTCTATTCTCATACATTAGACAGCGCTTCTTTGAGAAAGCGCTGTCTATTCTCTTATCAACCTTTTAACAGCGCTTCCTTGAGAAAGCGCTTCATTGATCAAGCGCTATCTATTCTCATTCATTTAACAGCGCTTGCTAGGAGAAGCGCTATTGCACATTCTCTGCATCATTAAACATAGCGTTTCACTAGAAAATGCTATTGAAGGTGCGCTTCCAAAGACATAATCTGGCTTAGTGTATGTTAGAGTTTTTATGTTGGTATTTGACTAATGGCTCACGCTTTTATTGTGGTATTAAACCTTCTATGACTAAGTGGTTTATAAGTTTATTCTTTTGACGCCCTCATTTTTTTTTAATTAAAAAAAGTTAAATTTAAACACATAATAAAAATTTTAACCTTTTTTAGCATGCTGTTTCTGAAGGGACTAAGGCGGTTACCAAATTCACTAGTGGTTAGGGTTTATGTCATTTTAGTATCAGAAGTTACGTATTGTAAAGCCTGATATTAATGGTTTGTTTTGTGATTCTCAATTGAAATGAAATTATGTTTTTCACAAAAAAAAAAAAAGAACATGTACATTATCCACGCTTTAAACCCAAAATTAAGGACTCTCGTTTGAGGAGACTTGTTAAAGATATTAGAGCAGTTTTAATAAGAGTTGCTTACTTAACAGGTTCTTAAAGTTAAGGATAAGTTTCCTTCGATCCTTCCTAGAAGGTAGGGAGGTTGCTCACCGTGACGCTCTAGCTAGATTCTTTTAATGAAATTTCCAATTATTGAAAAAAAAAGTTCTTAGTGGGTTGCACCATTGAAGTAATCTGATGTGGATACACTTGTAAGGACGATTGTTTCTATAACCAACCAGTTCTTATATAAGGACCAACAATAGAAGAAAGGGAGTGAATTACAATATTCCTCAGCTCAATCATAATTTACAAATGAATTAATATTTTAAATTGAAACAAAAATAAATGTAAATAAAGATATAGGATAATCTGTGGGACCCATTTAGGGAACTTTTAAGAGTGCAGTGTAACACTATTGAAGTGTAGAGTTGCTTAAAGTAGTATAAAATAAAAAAAATGGTGAGATGACATAGTAGGATCGTCAATAAAAAGTGAAGTTAAACAACTTCAATGAATTGATATTATAATAAAAAGTAGGATAAGGCTTCTCTAAATTGATTTTTTCTATAAAGTGAACAAGTAAGATTGTTTTCACCCTTGATTTAATAAAGTGCATAAAGATCTTAACCTATTTTATTAAATCAAGAGTGAAAGGAAACACTCTTACTTGTTCATTTTAGTGAGAAATTCACGTTAGAGTAGTTTTTTCCTAAAAATATTAATGTAGTTTCACCTATTAGGTCAATCATTTAGAAAGGTGGATTCATGACACGCCATGCCATCAAAAGTCCAAACACAAAAAATATAGGGGACAAAAACTCTAGGGGTCAAGATGCTTACGAGTTCTTCCACTAGTATATACCGTGTGATCACCTTATGATCATCACGTGTAGTAGTCCCTACATGATTCCCTCTTAACAAGATGTAAGGCTTGCTCAAAAGTGATTCAGATCATGTCCATGTCCGCATCGAGATGAAAACACAACATTATAAGACGGATAAATATCGTTTTCTAGGACGAATGTAACCACTCAATTTGTAACATGCATATGCGCCAACCCTCGATTGTTTGGGATTGCATTCACAACCTTTTGGAGAACATTACAATTATTTTGGAAGCTATATGAGAGAAATTTTTCTCCAATCTAATTTTTCAATATGATTTTATTTTTATAAAATCTAAAACATACGGACACCAAATAATTGAAGATTTTATGCTAGTTAGGCTAAGGTAAATTCTGTAAGAAATTAAAATTGTTGGGATTGCATTCACAACCTTTTACAGAACATTACATTTTGAATTTATTTAGTATGCATTATCACTGTAAAGACTTTTTACACAGTCAATCAATAAAAAATTATCACATAAGTTAAAATAGTTAAATTTTATCCTAACTACCTTAAACTTCACTCATACTATGATTTTTGATTGATTGGCAGTGTAAAAATTTTTACACTGACAGTGTATAACAATTACACTCTTACATTTTTATGTGAATTAATGTAAAAAAGTTGAGTAATAATATAAATAGATATAGAAATAAATAAATTGGCAGAGAATTTTCGTGAGAAAAAAAATGTGTATAGCATTAGAAAACCCTGCAGAACACTATTATTTATATATACCAAAAGTTTGAACTCATGATCTTACTACTAGCTCAATCTTAATAGAGAAATGTTAAGTTGATAACCAAATTTGGGACACCTACGGTGACACCATAGATGTAAATGGCAAAATAGTAATAAAACAACTTAACAATCATCACTCCCAAGACACATAATTGTTTTCCCACTTATTTATTGTTTTCTTCTCTCTCATCATGTATTTCATCACTCCCAAGACACTCACCTGATATTTCTCTCATCTCAACACTCGTCTAAGCTGATCTTCACCCGTCTGACCGAGAAAGCTCACCCGTCTACTCTCAGTTTCACCCGTCTGAAGCTGAAGATCTTCACCCGTCTGATGACTCTGAGTGAAGAAATGTTCATCCGTCTGATTCACCCGTCTGATGACTCTCAGTGAATAACATTTTAAATGATCACCCGTCTGATGACTCTTAGTGTCACCCGTCTGAAGCTGAAGATCTTCACCCGTCTGATGACTATCAGTGAAGAAATGTTTATCCGTCTGAGAGTCATCGGATAGGTGAACCAGACAGGTGAACATTTCTTCACTGATAGTTATTAAACGGGTGAAGATCTTCAGCTTCAAACGGGTGAAACTGAGAGTAGAGCTTTCTCGGTCAGACGGATCATATATCATAAGACTGATGAACCAGACGGGTGAGCATTTCTTCACTGATAGTCATCAGATGGGTGAAGATCTTCAGCTTCAGACGGGTGAAAGTGAGAGTAGACGGGTGAGCTTTCTCGGTCAGACGGGTCATATATCTTCATCAGACGGATGAGCTCCAGCTTAGATGAGTGTTGAGATGAGAGAAATATCAGGTGAGTGTCTTGAGAGTGATGAAATACATGATGAGAGAGAAGAAAATAATAAAGAAGTGGGAAAGCAATTATGTATCTTGAGAGTGATGATTGTTGAGTTGTTTTATTATTATTATGTCATTTACACCTACGTGTCCACCGTAGGTGTCCCAAATTTGATGTCAAAATAACATAACTGATCTTAATAATTTACCTTAATTTTAACCTTTTGTTGATAATGTTATCGTAGGTATTTCAAATTTGGTGTCAAAATAACATAACTGATCTTACTAATTTACCTTAATTTTAACCTTTTGTTGATAATGTTGCTTGAGACTTTAATTAAACAAGCACTCAGGACTGAAACCACTGAATACCTTTTTATTAGGCGACTTGATCAAGAGTAAGTAGGGGAAGTAGGGGACCTAGCTAGCTTGATTCGTTCATCACTCAACTCTAACATGAAGAAGCTTATAGTAGGGGCAGGACCCGGCAAATACTCTCCAAAACCAAAAGGAATACAATTCTACTGTTTCCTCACCTGACAACAGTGCCTTTAGCTTAAGTACACATTCATCTTCATGCACATTAATTCAGAAGATAAGTAGCTTCATTTATCAAGACATCTTTTGTACCTTTACATTATTATTTTAATATATAAAAAATGTTAAATTAGATTTTTGATCATTTATCTTATTTTTTAGATTCATTTTGGACTTTTGATTGATTATCTTTAAAAAGATTCATTTTAGTCTCTTAAGTATAAAACATTAGCCAAAATTGTCCTTTTTTTTTATGAATGTCAAAATTGTCCTTTCTGTCACTTCTATTAGTAACACCGTTAATTTTAATATACGTGACAGTTTAGTGATGACATAATTGATGATATGACAGACTTCTTCAATTTGGCATGAAGACATGACAGTCTTCTTTGATGACGTGACAATCTTCTTCTTCTTTCCCTTTTTTATAACTTTGGCTTCTCACTCCTCACTCTCTCTCTCTAGAAGCTTTTTCTCTCATTCAGTTTCTTTCCTTTTTTTGGTTTCTTACAATTATCAGGTGTGATAATCTCATTGTACCAAGCTAATTAAGTTTAATTCAAGAATAGCAAGAGTATTATACTATAGAACTCTTTGACCCACAACAAACTACAAAAGCGACCCGAGAAGAGAGATAGAGAACGAGAGAGGTGGAGAAGAACTTATGTGAGAAGCGCATCAAGTAGAGAGAGAAAGTGAGGAGTGAGAAGCCAAATTGATAAAAAAGGAAAGAAAAAGATTGTCACGTCACTAAAGATGACTGCCATGTCATCAGCTATATCATCACTTAACTATTATATATGTTAAAACTAACAGCGATACTAATAGAGGTGACAGAAAAGATAATTTTGGCGAACATTTCATATTTGGGGATTAAAATGAATCATTTTAAAATAAGAGATCAAAACGAATCTAAAAAATAGGATAAGGAACCAAAAATTTAACTTAACTTATAAAAAATATTTTTAAAATTAGTAAGTTATATAGTAATTCTCATCATTTTATACATGTAACTAATAAATTAAATGCTCAAAAGTCAAATGGTCCATCAAGAAGCTAGTCCAAGCCATGTGCACTCGGAGATTGATTCTAATAACAAGACAAATTGCAGACAGGAAAATAAAATTTGCAAACAGCAAGATAAAGAAGTCTAAGTCCAAGGAATTTGAGAACAAAAAAAAAAAGGAAGGGTTTTTGCTTTGTGTGACAAATTGGGGCACTTGGCTAGAGAATGTAGCTATTGTGAAGAGACATTTGATAATAGGGATTCCTTTTAGTTCTTTAACAATCCTAACTTGAGAATCCTAAAATTCTAATATTTGAAATTTTTTTATAAAACATATTCTCACAAAAGTAGCATTTTTGTGAATGCTTTTTTTGACTATCTCTCCTCCGAAAATATTCTCATGGGTGAGGATGAGAATTTTAATTTCGCATGAACAAAAAAAAAAATTAAGCAAGGTGATCATATGTCACCATAAATTCTATATAAAAAAAAATATGTCACCATAAATTTATTGATAAAAATAAGAAAAACAAAGAAAACAAAATCATGGGGGACATAAATCAAAACTCATGCAAAACAAACAAGAATCATTTAAATATAAAATTAAGCTTTCTCTTCTTTCTCAGGTTATACTTCTGAGATTTAGACATAATCACTGTGAAATTAGAATCATCCTCAACAGCATTATCATTATTCTGCCAAAAACTTGGCAAGTACTTTCATATAATGAAATAACATTAGGATGCATAGGGATTGAATTAATCACGGGAATCTCAATTCTTACCACGAACTATTAAATCAAAGGTAGCCATGGAATGCATTGAATTTAAAGCAGGGTCAAGCACAATAGCAATAGGAGTTGAGTTTTAAGGAATGGAGTTTGTGACACGATCAGGGGTGGTCTCAGTCGATTCATTATCATCAGCCTTGTCAGTCAAATTCTTATCCTTTTCCAAAGAAAGACTATTAACTATCAGTCGTATTAATGCCACCAACATTCAAACTATTATCACCTACAAATTCCTTATTGGTCTGCATAAACCCCAACAAACGGTTAGAGGCTACATTATAATTTTGATGAATCTGTTGTTGATTTCCATTGGAGGTTGTGTTCACAACAGAAGACTCTTGAATAACTTGAACCGCAATAAGAGAAGAGGAGCCACTAATGCCTTCCTTATGAGCAATCACTGGAGCAGACAATGTTACAATGATATCTTCCCTATCTAATAAGATAACATCAGTGTTATTAATTAAAGTGACCACTTCTTTATTCTTAGAGACATATTTAGGACCATTCTTGCAAGGTACCAAATTAAGAGGTTTCTCCTTCTGAATAACTTGGATCTTTACCAGAGTTAGGAACAATAGTAGCCATCTTTTTATAGTTAGCCAAAGAATAAACAATTGTTTTACAAGTAGGACAGAAAAAGGGCCATTTTCATACTCTACTCCCACAAAGAAAGCATATCCCTCTCTTTCCACCAGAATTTGGTCTTGCAATTGCCCAGTAAGATCAATGTCCACAAGAGTTCTAGCAAAGTGGCCCAGAGTTCTATTTCTAGTTGCTGTGAACACCCAATTTTGTCCGGGTTAATTCGTCTTTTGATTAAGCGATTAGAAATAGAGAACAAAAATTAAGTAGGCTTTGGCCCATAATCCCATTTTTGTTTAACCCACTTAAAAGCCCTTTTCTTGTTCAAAAAAAAAAACGAAAAAAAAAAATTAATAATAGCAAATTTCAAAGGGGAGGGACGTGAGTATTCTCCTTCTGGAAGTCTTCCCTCCCCCTTTCTTTCTCTCCCTTTTGTTTTCTTTCACTTTATTCCCTTATTCTCCTAAGCAACAACAACAATGGCAGACACACTGCTGCTGCATCCCCAAGGACAGGGAACAAGGCTGATCTGCATTGTACATCTTCTCAGCAAGCTAACAGAATTTTTTGGAATCATTCTCATTTGCTTTTGCCTATTGATGGGACCACGGCAAGTGTACCGGATCGTTGCAAGTAATAAAAAACGGTGAAACCGGATATCGTTCTCAGGGATCGAATGCCAAATATCAATTCTCGAATTCAACTACTACTTAAACGAATATTTTGGTTCAAAGGGAGCTCAGGCAGATTCACAAAGCACAAAAGATGAACACAAGAACAGAATTTTGGTAATTTTCGCTTTGACAACTTAACAAACACTTAGAACGCAAAAAGGGTTGAAATTCAATTAGAGGAAAGAGTTGGGATTAAGTTTCATTTGACTTCATTTGCTGCACTTTAATTGGGGTTAAAACGAAAATACTTCACCTATTTTGTTATCGGATTCTCCTAATTTTCCAAGACCCAATTCCTTAGGCCAAAGAACTTTAATTCCTAATTTAAATCCCTAATTCCTTAGGTATCTCAAAAAGGGAAAAATCATGAAGTTCAAGAATCCAAAAGATAACAAGCATTCAAAGACTATTCCTAGTTCAAGAATCTCAAGGTTCATAATCTTAAAGAAATTCATACTTCAAACTCTCATTCAAAGCATAAACCAAATAAATCATTCCAAGGATGATCAAACCCTAGAAAGCTTTAAGAACAAAGATGATAAACTCAAAATAGAAGAAGCCATGCATAACACCCAAGTCAAATACAAGCAAAATCCATCAAAATCCACTTAACCCCAACAAGGGGAAGTTTAGCTAAACATAGAACTACAGAGAGAAACTAAAACAAAAGAGAAAAGAGAATACTCCATGATGAACTATGAAGATGATACAAGCTTCCACTCTTCTCTACTCCAAGCCACCACAAGGTTTCCAAATTAGGGGTCCAGCCACTCTCTAATCTCGTGTCCCCCCTTAAAACCCCCCAAAATTAGAATAGAAAGGGTTTCTGCTGTGCAAATGGGCCAACTGAAAAATGGGCCTGCGACCTTAACACCGCCCAGCGGTAAAATTATCGCCCAGCGGTGGGAGGTCAGAAACAGCTGCGTGAAAATCTGGGACTCACCGCCCAGCGGTACGAAGTCAGAGAGAGAGCTAAGTGTAAGACACCTCCACCGCCCAGCGTCCAAATCCACCGCCCAGCGGTATGCTGACAGTACTCATCCTTATATTTTAGGCGCTTTTCTTCCTGTTTTGAATTCCATCTAATCTCCTTTACTCGCTGCAAATAAAATAGCACTAATTAGCCCTGAATACTCAATTAAACAGCCAACTTCAAGAGATTTATGCAACTACCTATTTCATTCAATCATGTTCAAAACCAATGTTAATTGAGATAAAAACAAGGTTAAAAGTTGGATACAAATGGTTTAAATCCTTTCAAAAGCATACCCAAAATAGATAATTCGCAGGATTATCACCTATAAATTCAACATTCACAGAGAACACCAGGGAGGATTTTTTCGAGCAGAACAGAGGGAGGGGGGGCTAAACCATTCATCATCAGAAAAACTCTTCCCTCACTTCAACTCTCATCATTCAACATACACAGCTCCCATTATTACTTCATCTTCATCCTCAGAGAGCAAAAATACCATCCTCCACTCTTCAACACCCACTCACAAAATCCAGCAACTTCACCTAAAAACTCCACACCACCAACCATTGTTCTAATATTCAAAACTGAAGCAACAGAATAGGGAAAGGGTATACAGCAGCACCTTGGGCCCCTTCCCCTGCCTAGTGCCGGTCACCGCGCATCCCTTGCCCAGCACCGCCGCCCACCGCGTCACCTCCGTGGACCAGCGTCGCCGTCCCACTCCGCCGTTCCCGCCGTAAGCAGCACCGCTCCATCGCGCGAGCTGTCTCCCATCGCACAGCCACCGCATCCCGCCGCGACACCATCTCCTCAGCAGAACCTCGAGCCAGCGCCGCCGTCTAGCAGTTAGAGGTCACCGTCTCAGTTCCCCCAGCCGCCGTTCACTACGCAGCCCGCTCCGATCCTCCGTCGCTCCTGCCTCTGTCGACCTCCGTCCAGCAAGCCTACCGCGCCGCCGCTGCCGTGCTCCTGTGCAGCAAGGTCTCCTCCCCTGCTCTGGGTGGGTCGCGTGAAGGGAGGGAGTAAAGGCTCCTCCTTTTGTTTATCTCAACTCTGATCTCTTTATTGGTTTTAATATAATGAATTAGTTTTTTTTTATTTTTGTTAGATAGGAAAAGAGGACCAGCTAATGGTAATAGTATTTAGTATTGGGTTGGGTTTGGTATGAAGGATTAGCTTAGGTTTTTTTCTGATTTCTTTTTTTCTTTTGGACCAAGCTCATACTTTTTTTGTGTGTCAGATTCTGGTTTTAAATAAGAAAAAGGAAGGGAAAAATAAAAAAAAAATAACAATCACTTTCAAAGAAATTCACGCAACAATCTACGACATTGATGTATGAATTTTCATCCTCAAGTGGCGTATGTATTGTAAGGGTTCATCGTATAGTTTTACTATCTTTAACCCCGTGCAAGAGTGAATTCTTCTTTAAGTAAAATATTTTAAAATTCGCGCGACAATTTATGACGTTGATGTATGGTCTCCCATCCTCAAGTGTCGTAAGAATTGTAGAGGTTTATCGTATAGTACTGCTATCTTTAACCTTGTGCGAAAGCGAACCAGTTTTGAAATAAAATCCTTTTTCGAAATCAAATCTTTTCCCAAAAACTAAAATCAACCAACCAATCAAACTTTTTCTATTAAGAACTACGTGGCTTTGAGTTTCCTATCGCACCGGGGAATACGTAGGAGCAGAATAATCATTTTGTCAAGCCAAAATTTTATTTTTCTTCCTTTTGCGTTTATTTCCTTTTTTTGTTTTAAAATGGGGTAAAATAATATTTTTAAAGGTTATTAAAAGTTTTGCACAATTAACTTGGGGTACCGTTCTTAGAACGGGTGACGTAGGGTGCTAACACCTTCCCTACTCATAACCGACTCCCGAACTCAAATCTCTGTCTTGTTTTTTTTGGACCAGTTTTCCTTAAATAATTGGGTTTTCCAAAGTTTTACCAAAATAAAAATTTTGGTGGCGACTCCTCTGTTGTTTTTCTTACCCCTTTTTTTTTCGCGGCGCCCGGACGGGACGGTCGCGACAGTTGCTTCATCCAAAGAAATAGGGATGCGAAGACCCCATGCAATTTCAAACAAGATTTTCGACCTCCAATATTTTTAAGGTAGCCCATGTATACGAACCCAACACTATGTGTGTGTCTGCTTTAAAGAATTCGGGTTGAAATCAGGTGACCAAGAAAACAACAAATCCTAGTGTGAGATTACAAGAATCCACCATCCAAACGTTACGAAAGTCTTCTGGGGAGGCAAATTCGAATTCATAAAATCCTTTACCAAGAGGAATCATCCTCCATTGACCAAGAGGTTTCCAAAGTTTGGATAATTTGAAGCGCAATGCTTCATACTTGACAGGTGAATCACCTTTTGAGAGGATTAATGGATCATGAAGATTGTTCTTACATCCATCCAAGCCAGCTTTGTATTCTTCCTCAGAAATTTTGATCGATAACGCATCACCTTTCAAGCACGGTCGCGGCAATTAACTCAATATAATAGGGTAATATAGGCATTACTTAGAGCTTGTGCGAAGGTTTTTCATTGAGGAGAAGAATTCATTGAGTTGGTGACAAACGAGGCTCGAGGAAGCCCCATGACCAGTTTGGTACGACGCTAGCCATGAAGATGGAGCTGAAACATATGCATGTGTAAGATCTTCTTCCTTCTTGCTGATGCTGTTGGCGGGACGACACTGTGCTCCCTTTTCTCTCATTTTTGGGCAGCGCTGCGAGACTACCTCTGTAACGACATTATGAGACGCTGCTTATTTTCCTCCTTTTTAAAAAACTCGCTAACGCTCCGAGGCTCCTTTTGGTCTGTGCGACGCTCTTGAACGAAGAAAACCCCCATAGACATAAGAAGGTTTTGTTATTTGAAACGATTATTGTGCCCTAATTTCCCATGTATTAATATTATGCTAGAATATATTTTTGTTTGGGAGAAAAAAAAATCATGTATAAAATCGAGGTATGACAAATACTGGTCTACACTATTTTTTTAAATTATTTTAACTTTAACATGCTTATAATGTTTTTAGTTTTTAAGTTTTCATGTTGTCGATCAATCACGCATCACCTCATGTGTAAGTGTAAGGTAGTTACTATAAGAGTTTAAAAAAATTAATGATGTGGTAATATATGATTATTTGGCAATGTAAAAAATATTTACATTAATAGTATATATATTAAAATTAAATATTTATAAGATTTTAATTTATACATTTGTCATCACTTGTTGTAAAGTTTGAAAAGAAATTAAGAATGGTAACAAATTGGGTTTGGCATCGAAGTTAATAAGGAAAAAAGGCTCTTGAGGTGAGTTAATCTAAAGAAAAATGGTAGAGTTTAGAAATGGAGTTTAATTTTGGATTTCATATTGCATATCCAATTGAAAGCTAATAGTCATGCAAAATTAGGAGTCTAATAGAATAAATTCGGCTTTTTTACCTCAGAGGGGTAATTTGGATAGGAAATTCCCAAAGTAGTGCAACTCCAAAAATATTTACCTATATGGTGTAAGTCGTATGTGATAGATACGACCCATGAAAATGAAGTCGCAAATAGGAAGCTGATATAGTATTTTAGTAAAATTCATGTACTATAACAACAACTTATACGTTTGTTATTTTTTTTAAAAAAAAAAAATATCGTACTCTCAGTTAATAACATGTATGTATCAATTTATTTTCCACGATCAAATGCAAGTCATATCCAATGTTCATGACTTAAAATTGCAAGTCGTTAATGATATCCATGACTTTGCACGAGAAATATTTTTTTAAAGTAAATGTTCAAATTGATCATTGACCAAAAAATATGACGATATTTTGGTCCCTGAGAAATGAAAAATACTAATTTGATATTTAAGAATGTAAAATGTCGGTCAAATTGATCACTGACAGGGATTAAAATATCCCTAAAAATTACCTTTAAAAGAATCAATTTGACCTGCATTTTACATTCCTGAGTATCAAATTGATATTTTTTATTTTTCAAGAATCAAAATATCACCATGATTTTTTATCGAGACTAATTTGGATATTTATTCTTTTTTTAATATAAAATATAAGCAAGTGGTTAATGTTGAATATGACTTGCCCGAATTCATGCAAAAACTGAAAACTTGTTTAGCTTATCTGCGAAGCAATAAAAGGTACCTCCCTATAAATTAATGAAGCATAGAAGATTGTTTAGTTCCATTGTTGAATTTAACTGCAGAAGGATGGATAACTAGATCTCTGATGATGACTTTGTGTTACTAAATGAGGATGGAAATCCGACTTGCCTACTTTTTTTAATAAAAAAAAATCATGAGGGAAAAGTTTCATTTCACATTAACGACTTCCATTTTTTTGAAAAAAAAATTAACTATTACGCAGTTCGTTGATAAAAGATACGACTTGCTTTATTTTATTATAAAAATATATAATTGATCACACGTCGTATGTTACAAGTACGACTTGCTTAACTTTAATTTTGAAAGTAGTATTTCCCTTTTACGACATACATCCTGCGTGGAAATTTTTTTTTTCAAATTACACTACTTCGATAATTTTTAAATGAAATTGCTCTACTCAAGTAAAAAAGCCAATAAATTCTTAATGCGTTAATGGTTGACTACTTACTTTGGGTTGCGTGTTGCGTAAGTTTTTTTTTTTTTGACAATGTTGTGTAAGTTAAATTTATAGCAACTACTCATATTAACATATCCATTGTGAAAATATTAACAAAGGCATGTGAGGTATGGTTTTTTTTTTTTTATATATAATTAAGCAAAGAGAATATATTGATTAGAGCATAAAGAGGGATTAAATCCATATACAAGAACCTAAAACGAAATTAAAAGCCTGTGTTTTATTCACTCAAAACAATAAAACAAAGCATTCCCGATGGGTCTAAGTTTGATAAGCGAGAATGCCATTCTCTGAATGGGGTCAAGGCCCGACGACAGCAAACTTCAATAATTTTTCAATAACAGGTTCAGTCGGGTTCGATAACGATAGATTAATTTTTTTAGACCCGAACCCAACCAAAACATGTGTCAAACTTGTGTTATTTACCCGATGAGCAGTTTTAACCCACCCGCTTCACCAAAATTTAAAATGGGCTGGCCGAGTTCAAACGGGTTGTCGGATCTTGATCACCGCTATATTTAGGATAAAAAATTATAGAAAATATATTTTTGTCTATAAAAATGCAATTTATATAAAAAATCATATCAACATGACATTTTGTTTATATTATGTTATTTTATTTAATAAAATAATTAAAAATAAAAAATTAATATTTTAATTTTTTAGATGATAAATAATTTAAAATAAATTAAAGTATTAAAAATTATAATTATTTTGAAATAAATAATTTATATATATAGAGAATTTATATAAAAAACATATAAACATGTCCTTTTATGTCATTTTATATTTACCAGCTAGTTCAACCCCCCCAATTTTACCAAACATTTCAAATCTTATTAGCTAGTTCATCCACTATCAGTTATAAGTTCAGTCGCTAGTTATTACCAAACAGAGCCTTAATATCTTATATATAAACAAGTTTGTCAGACATCTTAATACACAGGCCTATCACAATTGGTAGATAATTGGGTTCCTTAAACATAATGTCAGATATTCGATTCATGCTGTGTGTATGGAAAAAACTTTATTGGAAAAGACAAAACTCACTTCAATGATCTCAATGCCTAAAAAGATATTAGTCTCCGGCTATTGGCTGAGGATACCCTTGTGCACACCGAAACATATTTAATATAAAAGGGTTTAATTAATATATATTGTTGATGCAAAAAAGATTTTTTACATGGTTAATCAATCATAAATTAACATATCATTAAAAATGTTTAACTCTTATCTTGACTATCTTAAAAGTAATTCATACCATGATTCAGGTCCGACCTAAGGGTAAAGCAAGTGAGGCCCTTGCTTTAGGCTTCTCAATAAAACAATTTTTTATTAAAAAAAGGCCACTTTGTATCTTTTTATATTAACTTTTTGATATGTTTGGTACATCAACAAACATAAAGTCCATTTGGTATAAAAATTTATCATTAGTATGATAGATATTAATTTTGTATGAAAAAATTATGGGGTTAATTTTTTAAAAAGGCTTCAAAGTTTGCTTTAGTCCTCAATAGGTGTTGGGCCGATCTTGCCATGATTTATAATTAATTGACATTATAAAATCTTTACACTGATAATACGTACCAATTAACCTCTAATATAAAACTTTATTAAGGTTCTTACATCGTAATTTTTTCTTTACAATATTATCAATCACTAAATTTCGCATCTAGTATAATATTGTTCACCATGCAAGTTAACAGGAAATAGGGTTAACCAATAACCAAGCAAGGCAATAGAAAATATAATCGATAACACATTAAAACCAAATGGTTACTTTTTTTAAACTACTTTCTTGTCCAATAAATGAATGAACTCGTCAGAATATTGATATGATGATGTAAATATATATATTATTTCTCTGATGTGCCGTTATAATAAATAATAATAAGATAATGCTTGCACATCATTTTTGCTGATACTAATTTTAGACAAAAATTTGTGCGTTGTTAATTGTGAAAGTGATTTACAAATTCTTGTACCCAAAAGTGTTGAAATAAAAAATCATGAAATTGTTCACTTGAGTGAGTTCAGGTGGTTATGTCACGAAATATAAATTATAGAGTAAAGATTTAAATTAGACTTCGACAAAAAATCACGGTAACATTTTGATCCCTGAGAAAGGAAAAATATCAATTTGATAATGCGGATCAAAATAGTCCCTGACAGGGACTAGAATGTCCCTAAAGGTTACCCTAAAAAAGATCAATTTGACCCGCATTTTATATTCTTGAGAATCAAATTGATATTTTTCATTTCTTAGAGATCAAAATGTCACCGTAATTTTTTATTAAGCACCAATTTGGACATTTACTCTAAATTATTAGTGTGTGAGTTCAAACCTTTACAATGCACTCCTACATTTTCTTCATTTTCTTTTTTGCTTCTTCCTTATCCTTATCCTGACATCCTATTGAAATCCTCTTATGAAGCATCCTTTAGACAAAAAAAAAATATTATAAATTCCACCAAATAGAAAAACTCTTTTTCTTTGGTACATAATAGAATGAACTAGTTAGTAGTTCATACATTACACACACTGGCTGTGCCACTTTTTACTGATTTTCTAATTACATATATATAATATTATTAGAGTTTAATTGTCATGTACTGACAGTTTAAAATTTTTTATACTGTCAACTAATCACTAATCATGATATAGATGACTTTTAAAATAGTTAGGATAAAAGTTAATATTTTGACTGATATGTCAATTTATGATTGAATGTCTTTGTAAAAATATTTTACCCTGACCAGTATATAACAATTAAACCCATTTTATTATTAAATAATTTTATAATAAAATACTAAAATATGATTCGATTTTGCTTTATTAAGAAATCTATGATTGTTGTTATTTCATTTTATTAAAATTATTAATTAGAAAGTGTATAAACTCTTTATATATATATATATATATATATATATATATATATATATATATCCACATATACAATATTTTTTCCCTCTTCATCTTATTTGCTTATTCACTGACTTACTTGACTTATATTTCGACCTCATTTTTAGCTTTATTTATGTTCTTAATAGATTAACATATTCTCTAATATTATTCTCTTGATTGTATTAAGTTTTTCTTATATTGTTCAATATTTTTTCTATGTTGACTACAAAAAACTTCCTCTGTAATATTCGTTTATCACTTTTAATATTTGTTTGAATTATATAAAAAAATTATAATTATTTTGAAGGTAAATATTTCATCTTAAAAAATTTAATATAAAATGTAAGAGTTAATTTATTTTTCAATAAAAAGGCTAGTGAACAAGAAAGAAAAATTTACACATTAAACAGTCATATTCCCCGCTAAAATTTTTATTCAAGCTCCAATAAGGATTGCGTGGAAGAAGACATCAAATTTGGTTAGAAATTCAGAAGGATGAGGTTGTTTTAAAAGATCCATATAAAAAACAAATCTGCGACAAATGACAAAATTCATCTTCAATGAATGAAATCGTGATGTATTTTTTCTTTTTATACATAATGAAATCGTAATGTATAAAATATAGAACAATGTTAATATTAATTAAAATAAAATTTGAATTCAAACTTAATAGTGATACAAGTAATAATAAATAGGTATAGCTAAATACACAATCAAGATTTAAAAAATTACTTTTGTTAATAATAAATTCAAATAAAATTTCTAATTTAATAATACAAATGATTGACGACTGTAACATCCCTCTCCTTCGAGTGTCACTTTCGTAACCCAAAATATCCCTTTTTCCTTGTTAACAAAAGACTTTTTCGAAAACAACTCTATAGTGTTTGCGGAAATTTGATACCAAAGGAAAAGTTTTAACAATCAAAGGAAACAAAATGAAACTCATCATATATGACAATAATTCAAGTTCTTTCATTAGGCATACATACTTCGACTCTCTCAATACACAACACTCATAGTACCAGTCGGAAGACTGGACTTACGAATTTATAAATTTTAAGAGCTGGTCTGACAAAAGAATTCTATGGACAATAAAACTTACACTGAGACCGGGTCTCGTCGTCAACAAACCGCACCTCTTCGTCGTCAACCTCAAGCACTCAAGCTATAGGGTCCCGGAGTAACTTAGAGGACTGTTGATAAACATCTGTACATGTATCCAAAAACACAACAGGGTGTCCAACATGAGGCAAGGGTGAGAAACCAATATTTGAATCCAAAAACGACAACCATATACTCAAACACATACAGCAGATTCATATAAGCATATCTCACAAGTATCATCATGCATAGTCTAGTATAATATATCAAAGTACTAACAATAAAACACAAGGGTCTCGTACCCCACAATCAACGTTATTTTCTAAACGTATGCATGAACACTTCCATATATCTCAACTAATATTCAATTCTAGATTTCCGGAAACCCCATCACCATAAATACGAGTTGATCAGACTCAACGTCATTGCCCCACAGGATACAATAACAAACGCCAGAATTAAAATTCGGCCAAAACGTGAGCACGTAACCTTCCAGGAAATAATACATGGACGCGCATGTCAGTGGTACTCACGATGTATAAGTCATACTATATTGTCCTCTTCACTGGGCACAATACGCTCTCCCTGGTACGTATGACATCATTGTCCATCAAGGCACAATGCTACATAATGACATTAAGTCATCTCAGGTTCCCCTTGCCTATCAAGGTCCCCCGTCTCACGGCACGTTTGCCCAACACACAAATGCATGAGAAAACTATCTAGTTTCCGATAATTGATCTTTGTTGCATCAATATTTCCTCGTTGTAGCATCAACGCTAACAACCACCATAATGTCTTAAACTCTTTAAGCCTCAAAAACATTTTTCTCAAAACAGGATATCTAGTCCAAAATAGTTCGAACCCAAACATCCTTAACCGATGCACCTGTTTAGAATTTTGGATTCAAGAGCATAAAAACATCCTCAAGCTTACAGGACCACAAAGATCGTCCCTAAGCCGACAGGACCACAACTAACACGGATCCTTGATCCACGTGTTTCTACAGAACCCTAGAACCCCGACGTCTCGGTCTCTAGTTTCTAAGCTTTAAAACCACTTTTTCTTGAAAACTCAAAAACCAAAAACCCAAATCTCCGACACTTACATAAGTCCTTGGAATCGATTTTCCATAAAACAAAACGTAGTCTAAAGACTATTTCTTTTCCTTTCGTTGCTTTCCGATAAAATACAAACCTTAAAACACATCTTGTAAAATCCTTTTTCTTGGATAAAACCAATAAACTTGGTAAATCACGTTTATTAAAATGCTTTTGCTCAAACGATTAACTTTATTAATTTTAAAAACTAATAAAGGTTTCTAACATCCTATTTAATTTAAAAACATCGTTTTTCGTTATTAAAAACCACATTTTCATAACTTTGCTCTTTTAAGTTGATTTTCCTTAAAAGCAGCTGTTCGTTATATTTTATTTCAAAAGAGATAATTCATTTATTTTTCTCTTAAATTATTTATTTCCTCAATTTAACATTTCAGACTTTGAAAGTTTTTAAGTTACATGATGTCGGATCCTAATCAAAATTAGGTCCTCTAACGCCTTAAATCTCACAGCAGGGCACACGATACATCCATATAATTATTCAACAATTATAGCATGTATTCAAATATGTCAGTAGTTATATCATGCATATTCAAATCAACAGCAGTAAACCAAACAATCAACCAATAATCAGATACAGAATATTTAATTACAATACAAACACCGATGCAGCATATAGCTGTCGGAAATGGAGTTCCTCAGGTTTATCCCCTTACCTTAAATGAAGTCTCTTTGATGAGCAACTCCAAGCATCAAATCCAAGAGGTGGCTGAAGGTGACATTGAAGTCCCAACTCCACAACAACCCCAAGAATGCATATCCAGCTCCCCCAAGTAAGCACAGCCACACTAAAAACCAAGAGATAACATCCAAGCACATTTAGCATCCAAATAACATATCAATTAATTAATCATCTTTCACATTTAAAGCATGAAATTAAAATGCTAGGGTTTTGAATTGCGGATTTAGGGTTAGGGTTCCTTATGAAATCAAAAGCCAAGAGAAAGGAATGAAGGATTTTTACCAAGGAGCAAGAAAGAGCGGCTCCGGCGGTGGCAGTGGCGGTGCTTGGTCCAAAACGTGGAGGAAGATGCCGCCTTCCACGTGGTTGGTTCATTTCTGGAAAGGGAGGCCAAACGGTGGCCGGAAAACCCCAAAAACAGTGGCGGTTCTATGGTGGCTCCGCCGTCAACGTCGTTCGTTTGCAAAAATGTTGAGCTAGAAATGTAGAGGAAGGTGAGGAGAGCAAAGTTACAAGGTTGGTTTGGTGAAAAGTGGCCGGACGGTGGCCGGAAAACGCCCAAACAGTGGCGGTGGCCCCGTCGTCAACTTTCTCCGTTTGGAAAAATGCTCGGTTAGAATTGTAGAGGAGAAGGTGGGGAGTATTCCTATGATTTCGGTTTTGAGAGAAGTGGCCGGAGTTGGCCGGAAATCAAGAGAGAAGGAGGAGAAAGTTAGAGAGAGAGAGACGTCGTTCCAGAGGAAGAAGAAAGAAAAGAAAGGGAAGAAAGAAAAGAGAAAAAGAGAGAGAGAGAGAGAGAGAGAGAGAGAGACGGTGGGGGTGGGGGTGGGGTGCTGGGTCCTTTTTTTTTTTTTTTACAGGTGAAAATTGAGTAGTTGAGATTAAGGCAAAAAAAGAAATAAATCTTGACCCTTTAATCTAAAAGCAAAGAGAAACAAATCGAAATTTTCAAATTTTGAAATAAGATAAAGATTGATGATTGAATTTATCAACCTAGGGAATCAATAATCCAAAATAAATTTTTGATTAAATCCAAACCATTTTATTTTCAAATCTAAAATCAATTAGATTAAATTTGGAAAATAATTTCTTTCAATCATATTATTTAAATAACTTAAATAATATTTTTCTAAACAAATAATAATAATAACAATAGACGAATATTTTTGTCTTGTAAGAGTGTATAAACTATGATAACGCACCCAATAAAATAAATACGATAATTTAAGCAAATAAAATTAATTATTAACATATATAGGATTTTCGGGGTGTTACAACGGCACCCGATGATGCTATCATGAAATAAATCATATATTTTCTATTATCACATTTACATATATTGACCAAAACATTTTAATGTAATAATTAACAAAAAATTAACAATCTCTTTCCTAATTTGTTTTACTACTTTATAAGAACATATATTTCATAATATTTAATCGTTTAACAGGATTTCTTGCACGGAAAAAAAGAAGAAATAAATTAAATAGATTTTCAAGTGAGAAAAAATATGATAGATAAAAATAAAAATATTTTATTAAAATGGTTAACTTGCACCAGACAAATAGAAGAAATAACTCAAATAGATTTTCAAGAGAGAAGAATAAAAATAATATGATAGGTGATTTTATTTTCTAAAAATGGTTAATTTACATGAAAAAAGAGGAGAAATAAATTAAATAGATTTTCAAGGAAGAATAAAAAAATAATATAATAGATAGATATATTTTCTAAAAATTGTTAACTTGCACCGGAAAAAGAGAAGAAATAAATCAAATAGATTTTCACTACAGAATAATAAAAATAACATGATAGATGAATGTATTTTATAAAAATGGTTAACTTGCACTGAAAAAGAGGATAAACAACTCAAATAAATTTTTAAGAGAGAAGAGAAAAATAATATGATAGATAAATATATTTTCTAAAAAATTGGGGAGTTGCATTAGAAAAGAGGAGAAATAAGTCAAAAAAAATCTATAAAAGCGAAGAAAAATAATAATATGATAGATAAATACATTTTCTAAAAATATATCACTTGTACGGGAAAGGAAGAGAATTAACTCAAGTAGATTTTCAAGAGAGAAAAAATAATAATATGATAAATAAATATATTTTATAAAGCTGGTCAGTTTGCACGGGAAAAGATGAAAAATAAATCAAATAAATTTTCAAGAAAGATCAAAAAAATGTGATAGATAAATATATTTTCAAAAAAAATGTTAACTTGCACCAGAAAAAGAAAAGAAATAAATCAAATAGATTTTCAAGAGAGAAGAAGAAAAATAATATGGTTGATAAATGTATTTTCAAAAAATGGTTAACTTGCACGGAAAAAGAGAAATAAATCAAATAGATTTTTAAGATAAAGCAAAAAATAATATGATAGGTAACTATATTTTCTAATAATTGTTAACTTGCACCTCATAGATTTTCAAGAGTGAAGAAGAAGATTAATATGATAGATAAATATATTTTAGAAAAAATAGTTGACTTGCTCGAAAAAAGAGGAGAATTAAATCAAATAAATTTTAAGATAGGTGAAAAATAATAATATGATAGATAGATATATATATATATATATATATATATATATATATATATATGTTTCTAAAAATGAATATTATTATGAAGAACATTGAGACGTATTTAGTATTAGTGTTTAAAAATGTTGTTGTTACTTTAAAAATATATATTTACTATTAAATGCTCCGAGTAGTACGATACTAAGATAATTGGAGAAGGTAGTGCTAATTTATAATTTTGCTTTGAAAACAAACAAATTCACAATAAAACTTTAAAGTCTACAATCAAATATTATGGTTTTTTATATATTCTTTATACATGGCTTATTTTTTAAATTATATTTTTGGTTCGAAACCCACCATAATTAGGGCCTTTGGTTCCACAGTGGGTCCACCGGGATATCCCCATAGTTTCGGCCAGTTGGATCAGCTATGAGACTAATTCGCGGTTCGACAGCGATGGATGTCCAGTTTTTTACACACGGAGTTTGGCTATCTCTCAACTAAACGACTGCAGAAATCGAACTTGTGTCCTTTTCCTTGGGAGAGAGTCAAGCTACCAACTTGCGTCATTATCTTATTTTTTAAATTATATTTTTAATACTAAAATTGTGTAATAGATAAGATGTACTTATTATTTACACTTAAGAATCATTATTGCTATTGTAATATTATTAATAATTGTTACGTTAATATTTGTTATACTTTATGATCGACGATTCAGATGAAATAATTCTTTAATAATTTTTTGTATATAATTCCCCACAAAAAATTTTCAACAACAAACGTGAAATCAATTATTACATATTTAAAAATAAAATCCCAAAAAATTAGCTTATTTCCCGTATATGGCACGGGTCCATAGTATATAAAATAGAACAATGTTAATCATAAGAATCAAAAGTAATTCTCTATTAAAAAAAAAAAAGAATCAAAAGTCATTATTTGTTCTCTTCTACATAATCCACATCCACTATTTGTGAACTACTCTATTTTACATTAATATGTTAAATGATTCATAACCGCCACGACAAAATTCATTACAACTTTATAATTTTAAATAAATATCCAACTTACTTCTTAATATTGATATTGTCAAGTTCCATAGGCTCTGTTTGGATTGATGGAACATGGTGGAATGGAGCAAGGTTCCCCTGTTTGGATTTTTAAAAAGTTAATGGAATGGAATGGGATATGGTGGGATGCATTCCATCCTATTCCATCCTCTCATCTTATTTTTCTTCCCCCCAATTTGGGGGGTATAGGATGAAATCCTTCTTCTAATTATTTAATTACATATTTACCCCTAATTTGGCACGTCTATAATCTCTATCATTTGGTCGGAAAAAAATAAAAGGTTGTGTCATGGGATATTTTCTAAAATCTGTTCATGCCTATAATACTATAATGGTTTTTCTTTTTTGGATAAAGTAACATTATAATTGTTATAGTTGAAATCAAGAAATTAAACAATGATTGGATAATAAAATTATGTGTGGACAATTTAATCGTGGCTAGCAGTATTTAGCACAATTTGAGATCAATTGAAACATCCTATAAAATTTTGTACCAACCCAACTTGGCAAATTTTTTCTTTTGACAAAGCAATTTTGTATGATGTGTTGCCTTATAAGTGTGGCATTAGCATTAGAAAGAAAGTGGATTGACGAATGATTTGGATAATTTAGCATGTGTTTGTCTTAGATTTTATTTAACTTAAACTGAGAAATGCGGCTTCCCGAGGCAAGAATTTCCACTTTTATCCAAAGCTTCTTTTTGAAGCTTTTTATGAACGGAGGTTTGAACGGAGGTTTCCGTTTAAAATAATTTAAAACAAATACAGCCTTAATCATTGGTAATATGTTTTAATTTTAAATAACATTGTTTTTTTTAAACAAGGGTAAAAAAGGAATAAAGAATCATAATGCATTTCATTCCGTCCACTTTCCAAACGATAGAATGATAACTTTGTTCGGTTCCATCATAAAGTACCCACACAATGGAATGGAAACTCGGTTCCATTCCGTTCCGCTCATTTTAAAGTTTCTTAGCAGGTAAAGTTCACTTTTATTACTTGAAAAACATATGGTTGCACCTTGTAAAGAGAAAAGGAAATTATTATGGTCAGGGTCCTACATATTGAAATTTATTAATTTAGAAGTAATAGAAGTTTAATGTAGGATCTTCCTTACATATATCGAAAGAAAAATCAATAATTCACCAAAAACAAAAAAGTTTAATTGAGATATGTGATTGTAGTATATTTTAAACTCTTTTTTTTTATAAAAAATGAAAAATGAAATCCATTGGTTACCATATTGTAATTGGTTAATAAAATTTGAAAGTAAAAAAAACTTAAAGCACCCCTGATTTGTTCTATTGAAAGAAAAATTAAGAAAAAGAAATACAGAAGTAGTTGACATGTATGATTGTGGAATTAGTTAAATTAAAAAAATATTAATATTCCTATTAATTTGTTATCGTGCTTAGATTTGTTGATCTGCAAATAATAAAAGCTTAGAGCAAGAGTCAATAAATAAAAAAGAAAATAATCAATTAATTTGATGGTGAAATATATTAATTTTTTTTTTTTGGGTGCAGAAGTAGGTTTTTGGTGCAGGAAATATATTAAATTAAAATAATATAAAAAGAAACAATGAAATTAATTGATGAATTTGAAGATATATTAAAACATAAAATATAAAAAGGCATACTTGATATACGTAAATCCGCATGACAGAGGAATGTAAATGAGAAGAATTTCTCATATTTAAGAGATATCACATATTTAAGAGTGAGAATTCAAATTAAATATTGCAATTATTCAGTCAAAAAAAAACTCAAATTAAATATAAATAATTTAAAACTATAAGTTGAAACATTTATATCCTCTGCTTTAAACCCATTAAAAACAGAAACTATTATTTGCTTATAAAATACCAATTAATATATGGTCCATTTAAATTTCCATCATTGATTCTAAGGATACAAACATAATTTTTAAGCACGCCAACTCAAAATTAATTGTAAAATTCTTTATTGCATGCTTATTGAGCAACCATTTATTCACACTACTAAACCTTTTACATGCGAGTCTTTTTAGGTTTTCCGGAGTATCTCATGCGTAACTGTGAGTATTAATCACACGATTTACTGGCCGATATTGAAGGGATTAAACTTCTGACCATTTATTTAAGAGACCCGACCTGTTATCATTCGGATCAACCACATGTTGGTTTTTACAAGCGAGTCTAAGCATACCCAAATAATACTTAGACACAACAACTTATAATTAATAGAAGAAACAAATTTGAAGTATGCATTTAGAAGCATGTTAAAATTCCTCCTTCAAAAAACTCTTAAACTTAAAAATCTTTTTTATGTGTGCATGTTAGAGGCTTAAAACTGAGTTCACCACTTTAGGAGGACTTTACCTAATTAACGACGCAGTGCCCGAGGGTTACTCTCACAATTATACTCCGTCAAGGTCAAACACAAAAAAAAAAAAAACACTTGAGGATACCTGCGACAAGTATCAGATTGTCTATAAAAGAGATCACTCCTTCAAATTGTCTTCTCAACCTTCCATTTATCCGTACTCTTCTACACCTCTTCTTCTGCTTCTGTACCCTCCCTACTAAAGTAGTCATCAACCGCCTCATCTCCCTTTCTTACAAATCAATTTTCAGAAAAATCATGTTGTCAAAACCTGCAGGTTTCTATGAACATGAGAGCTTTTTATTTATCAATATTTTCATACTTGTACTCCTTAATTTTTTCACAAAGCCAACTCAAGCTGTAGTAACTCTGTTGCCACTTCATTAGTCTCACCCTATGAGATCCTCTCATCACTGCAAACACTACCTCTTGATGGTTACTTGAGCTTAAGGGACAATGAGGATACTGCCAAAGACTTTGGCAACATATACCATTTTCCTCCTCTAGCAGTGTTGCATCCAAAAACAATTTCTGATATTTCACACACCATAAAGCATATTTTTGAAATTGGCCCTGCTTCAGAGTTAAAGGTTGCTGCTAGAGGCCATGGCCATTCCCTTCAAGGTCAGGCACAAGCACATGGAGGCTTAGTCATTAACATCAAGTCACTACAGGGTCCTGAAATGAAAGTACACACTGGAGAATTTCCTTATGTAGATGTCTGTGGGGGTGAGTTGTGGATAAACATTCTGCATGATACTCTTATACATGGGTTGGCACCAAAGTCTTGGACAGATTACCTTCACCTTACTGTTGGGGGCACTCTATCAAATGCTGGAATAAGTGGACAAGCCTTTAAGCATGGACCCCAGATCAATAACATCTTCCAGCTAGAAGTGGTCATAGGTAATGCTCAAGTAAAATCTATTCAGGAATTTGTACTAAAGTATTGTCCAAACCCAAATCCTCTCAGAAAGAAAGGTTTGATTTTATTTATTAAGATTTTAGGATAAGTGTTAGAAGGATTGCTAACGGAACAAAATTAATCAGAAGGACCAATTAACCATTCTGAATGGTCATTATTGTTATGGCCTTGCAAGAATGGTTATTGGTCCTTCATCTTTAATTTTGTATTGTTAACTATCTTTCCAATTAATAATGTGTTTGGTTTTCCGTTAGGAAGGCTTAAGTCCAAATGTCCGTTTGGGACCTTCCCAACGACAAACCTAAGACAGACTAATTCTCCCTTGGATTTTTATCATGCTGAATGAGAATTTTGGAGTGTGAATGTTGCATTCAATAAACTAAGCATTTTGTGTAGCAATCATTTTTGACTTCTACACCACATTAATCTGGCAAGCAAAATACTTCATTGTAGGAAAAGGAGAGGTTGTTACATGCTAAGAGAACCAAAATGCGGACCCTCTTTATGGTGTTCTTGGAGGGCTTGGTCAATTTGGCATCATCACCACGGCTAGAATTTCTCTTGAACCAGCACCTAAGATGGTGAGTTTAAACTCATTTCTCTAGAAATGAAGACAAGAAAAAAAAGATCCCAACAATATTTATTAAAGACATAATCTCTGACTTTTGACATGTGAAATGGATTAGGGTGCTCTACTCAGAATTCTCTATATTTGTCAAGGATCAAGAGTATTTGATATCACTTGAAAACACATTTGATTACATTGAAGGATTTGTAATTATAAATAGAAGTGGCATCCTTAATAATTGGAGATCATCCTTCAATCCTATAAACCCACTTCAAGCCAGTCCATTCAATTCGGATGGGACGACCCTCTAATGTCTTGAGATGGCAAAATAATTCAACCCTGATGAAGTTGAAGTCATGAATCAGGTATAGCATACCAAGCAAGTTATTAAATTGCATGATCACAATTAGAACACTAATTGTGTGCAACAAACACCACTTAACAAAGTTCTCATTTTTCTCCCTTTCATATGCAGAGTGTTGATCACCTGCTATCAAGATTGAGTTTTATTCCATCCACACTCTTTCTATCAGAAGTTTCTTTCGTGGAATTCCTGGATAGAGTGCACGTTTCTGAGAAAAAGCTAAGAGCAAAAGGCTTAAGGGAAGTTCCTCATCCTTGGCTGAACCTCCTTATTCCAAGGAGTGAGATTCATGACTATGCTGAAGAAGTATTTGGCAAAATACTTAAGGACACAAGCAGTGGTTCCATACTCATTTACCCTGTCAACCAAACAAGGTATCTATAGCTTGTTAAACTTGATGCATACCTACCAATTATACACTTCTTTGGAGGGATGGGGAACAGAGGGGAGCAAAATCCCTCCTCACTCAATTTTGACTTCCCTCCAATATTAGGGAATTTGGAGGGAAGGGGAGGAGGTTTAAAATATTTTGAACACATTGACGAAAATATCCTTACTTATATTTTGAAATCCAAATTTATAAGAGTATTAAAATAATTTAGTTTCAAAATCTCTTTCCTCCACTTGTGAACCAATAAGGGAGAGTGTTATTTCCCCATCCATTAAAATCTATCCCTCCTCTCAACCAAGCAAAATATCTAATTAAAATCTCTTTCTTCCCCTTCCCTCGTTCAGAACAAACATAGTCTTATATTCTACTGTCATGTATCCTTTTCTTAATTTTGTTGTTTCAGGTGGAACAGTAAAACATCCTTGGTTACCCCAGAGAAAGATGTTTTCTACCTGGTTGCATTTCTATCTTTTGCCGTCCCATTTTCTACAGGTGCAAAGAGTTTAGAATACATTCTAACCCAAAACAAAAGGATCCTAGATTTCTGCACACATGCACAACTCAGGGTCAAGCGATATCTTCCCCATTACACTACTGAGGAAGAATGGCAAGGCCACTTTGACCTAAATAGTGTTTATAAGGCTTAGACAATCCTCACCTTATAAGTCGATTTTGTGGGATAAAATTTAGCCCAAATCCAAATTTTAAGATGGTATCAGAACCCATCTTAGAAACGTTGTTGGGTTGCCCGCATCATCCACGTTCCAGGTGCATAGCTGTGGACGTGAGGCAGTGTGTCGGAGGTGTTTTTAACCCCATATCGCCTAAAGATATGACCTAAATAATACTCATAAGGCTTGGACAGTTCTCGCCTTATGAGCCGGTTTTATGGAACTCAACCCCAAATTGTAAGAAATGCCAACAATGGTGGCTGGGTGCAATGGATCAAAGTTCAAAATTTGGAGAATGCAATTATTAGAACAAAATCCTAATTATCACAGTACACGAAAGGTAAATCTTATATACAGAAAAAAAAAATTTAAATAAGGAGAATTATTATCTTCTTTTTTGTTTGTTATTTAACAATAATAACCAATTATTTTAAGTCAACTTCTTTTAGTTATCAAAAGCCAAATTTTCAGTTTTTCAGTTAAGTTATTTAAAGTAAGGTCTTTTCCATTTAATCTACCTGTTCTCCCTATAATCTCTTATTAGTCTTTTATTCGAATTTCTATCATCTCCTAAATAATCATTACTCTAATTTTCTCTCAAATACAGTCATTATTAATCTCAATTTTTTTAATTTCCGACTATCCACATCAACAAGTCATCTCTCTAGGGTTATATGTAAATTTTTCTAGGGTTATATGTAAATTTTTACTAGCACTTGACTACTTAACATTCTCTACCACAAAACTTTCCTTCGAACTTAGCACACACTATACAGACACCAATTATACCTAAATGGCCAAATCATTTCTTCATTTCAACCACATCCACCTAGCTTAAATCTGTGTGTCACATTCTCATTAAAGTGAAAATCCAATAATAAATTCTTATAATTCAGCAAAAAAAAACAAATACTTCAGAATGTAACATCCTTCTTCACAAAGACAAACCAAACACTAGCTAACCAACCAACTATTTTTGCAAGAAAGTTTTATAGAGTAATATTAGTAACAAGATGGTTTTCAGCACCACATGACTATTAGCCAGAATCACATTATGATCACCCCAGTTAAAAAAACAAGAAGTTGCGAATACTAGTGCATATAATAACAACAACAACATCTATTCCCCCTTTGATGCTCCAGTCCAGCCAAGGCCCGGCCTGCTTACTTCACCCTGTGGTTCTTCATAATCTCGTGCATCACGAATTGAAGCTTCAAAGTCAGTAGAATCACTTGCAACAGGAAGAAAGCTACTGATATCATCTCTGGCACCAAATCCTCCAGCCCGAATAACATCATCAGTTGTTATGGATGCCTCCATGTTAACATCCCCAGAGGCATCCATTTCCTCAAGAGGTGTACCCTTTGGACGAATTTTTCCACCTTCCCTATCAGCTATCTTTTTCTCTGCAACATCTCCAGCGGGTCTTGTGAAATTTTTTAAAACATCTTTGTCTTTGATCTCAGATTGACTGGTGTTAGCTAATACGTCCTCCGCAAGAATGCTCTCATTATTATCTGTTGAACTCATACAGACAAAGTCTTTACAAATATGAATGAAAGTAAATAACGTAAAGAACATCAAAAATACAGAATTACTAAGTAAAGGGGTTCCTGTAAAGTAAAAATCCAGTTTCAAATTAGCTCTAAAGTAGTTTGGAACAAATTGAAATAAATGTTCATGCAGGGCAAGACCATGCACTCCCTATACTCAATATATTATGCAGAAAGAGAAGGTTAAAATAGGTGTTGCTTACACTCACTTGCATGGATAAAAAAGTTATCTGATTTATTACTTTTATTTATAGCTTTTGCAGAACTTACATCTGACTAGAGCAAATGGCTTGCTTACAGTGCTCTAACATGCATTATAATACAGCTCTACGGCTATGAACTTAATGAAATGGCAAAATACATATCAAGGAACTCATACAAAGACTTCAAAATGCCAAAAAAATGATGAAAGTTTGGATCAAGTGCAAAAAGATTTCCATGAAAAGCATAAATAATCTCTGGATGAATAGTATAAAACACGTTAGCATGTCAGTGGAATGCCTCACTCATTGATACTATTCTTTCCTTCACAAAATAAATAAATAAATAATTTGATTCCCTCTCCTTCAATTGTAATGATGAGTCAACCAATTTTCATGGCTTTATTACATTTCTGCTAAATATTGTTCATAGTTTCACCAGAAGAAAATTGATTGACGTAATTTACATTCCAAAGTGCACTATCTACTTAACAGAGTAATGTCATACATTCCAGAAGGAAAAGTGCTTCATGTGAGCTTCAGATAAAAGAAAGTAATTAATGATAGCACTCACCACGCATAATTTTATCTGATTTGCACTCCATGAAAGATTACAAATCGCATTAACAAATACACATTGAATTCTTATTTAGGTTCATTCACTGTATTGGTAGGGCTGAATCTTCCACAAAATCTTTTAAAAATCACCTGCAAAAAGAAGTAAACTACAACAGTAGCATTATGAACCATCCAGGGTGTACGTTGCAAGATTATATGGTATAATTACTCAAAATTGAGAAGGACTTGGGCAACCATTGTAGAAAAAAAGCAAAAGGAAAGTAGAAGAGAAGAAAGATCCCACTGCAAGTGCAACATCTATCAAGATCCATACGATACAGGTATTTATTGGCATTTGCTTAATTACTAAGTGCCTGTTTGGTTTAGATTATTTTCAACGCAAACGTAAAAATAACACTTCCCGAGGCAATTATTTTGAAAGCTATGTGAGAAGAGCTTTCTCCCAACGTGATTTTCAAATGTGATTTTGTCTTTATAGAATCTAAAACAAACAGGCTTAGTAGTAAATACTATTAGGACTTCGAATGTTAGACTACTATTGCTGAAAAATTAGCCATCCTAGTTATTTGTAGTTAATATTCTTCATTATATATAGTTGTACTAGTTGTATTCTCATACTATATTCTGTACCTAGTGTCTTTCTTATAGATAAATAAGACAGAGGAGTAAGGCAAAACCCATTTACATTTTCTCCAAGGATTTTTTTTTTTTGTCATAAATGTTTTTCGAGTATTGTAGTGGCTCAGTCTTTTTTTTTGATCAATAGTGGCTCAGGCTATAATGCTGTTGTTGCAACATACAAACAGAAATATGCATTAGACATGATGGATTAGAACAATAAGCTTATACTAAGAAGGGTAGGTCCCTATACCCAGGACAATATTGTAGATTTGTAGGGAAACTGAATTATCTCACTATCACTCGTTGAGCATGGTTAGGCAATTCCTAGTTCCTACAAGTTCCATGTGATAGTCATTGGGCTGGTGTGATTCACATCCTCAGATACACATCAAAGGTGCATGAAGTGGGGTCAATGTCTTTTTTATGAAGATAAGGGACCTACTCAAGTAGTAGTCTATACATATGCAAATCGAGGTGAGTTTCCATCTAATAGATGTTAAAATTTAAGACATTGCTTTCTTATCAGAGAAAAGCTAGTTTGCTAAAAGAGTAAGAAACGATATATTGTTGCAAGTAGAGTTTAGAAGCAAAATATCAAGCTATGACATTGTCAACATGTGAACTGCATAGCCGCATAGGAAACATGTGAACTAACAGCTTCGAGAATTAAACTTTGGAGAATATGGTGCAGCTAACCTGTGACAACAAAGTGATCCTAGTATCTTACACATCGCTTTGAGCCCAATTTTTCATGAGGGACCAAACATATAGAAGTAAATTATCCTATTCATTAGAGAGAAGATTCAGAGGTGACAGGGTGTGTTACTACTAGATTTGTCAACTCTAATGACCAACCAACATACATATTTATTTACTAAGTCTCTCATAGGCCCTCAGATTAGCTATATTTGCCCTGTAACCTAAATGGTGTCTCGGCTATTAGATTATTTAGTGAGAAAAAAATCATGATACCCTTTATCAAATTAAAGATAGATAAACCACTACTTGCTCCAAGAAAAGCTAAAGGTGAAGTTAGAGCTGTCAAATCGGGCTAGCCGGGCCCTAAAGGTAGAGAATCCGGATCCCTAATGCAGGGTGTAAACACTTGCAGTAGCTGTACACCCTCCAGATTATGTATAAATAACACATAGTCGTAAGGTGAGATTCATGTTCGTTGAAACAAAATATTTTTATGATATTTTAACTTCAAGAATTCAGCTGTCCAAAATATGCAGTCAGTCCAATATCAACAAAATTTCAAATAACCGTGAATGTATGACTACTAAGATGGAGGCAAATAAAATCATAGCCGTGCAACCTTTTACATAGATTTTGCACCTTCGATCATTTTCATCAGGAACCATAAGAATGAAATAACAACGAAACAGATATTATTATTTTTTAAAAAGTTCAAAAAGACCAAAACAAATAAAGCAGGACCAAAAATGACCTACTTAAATTTGTTAGATATGATTAATATTAATGTCCAAGTTCTCCTGGAAATTAAAGAAGAATAAAGCAGTACCTGAAAGTGTAAGAATGGGAGAACTGTCACCGAAAGCGGATTCAGGATGGTGGGTGTTCCGTGTCTGTGTTTTCTCGCCCACTTTCTGACTGAGTTTCTATGTGGATTTCAGTTCAATGATGAGTCGGCGAGTGAGAATAGATGAGCCACGTGTTCACTACAGTCTGCGTTTAGGTAACGCTGCTGCCTGCTGGAGTGTCCTCCTTGCCACATTTGTTTCTCTTGTCTACTATGTTTGCATTAAGGATAAGGACAATTTTTTGGTTGATTTTTAAATATAAAAAAGTTTAATTTTGATATGAAAGTGTAAAGTTTCTTACATTCTTAATCAATTATCAATCATTATAAGATAACATCGATGTTTTTTTCAGCTTAATCGGTGATCTCAAGTTCGAATTTTAGTATCGAGAATGCAGCGTTAAAACTTTTGAAGGAGAGCTTATCATCCTTGTGATCATACTTGACTAGAGGAATTAGTCTTTATAATTATGTGCGAGATATCTTAAAAAATCAAAAAAATTATCAATAATTTTATGTGTTGGCTTTTAAAAATAATTTTGATAAAAATCAAATATTTTTGGTAAGAGGGTATTTTTTCAATATATCACTCTTTTAATATTTATTTTCCAAAATACCACCCTTTTCAAATTATGTACCAAACTACCACTGTTTTGAAATTAGTTTAGAAGTCGTTTTTAGGATTAACGACTTCTCAACATAAGATTTAATAAATTTACTTTTAATCCCTTGAGAAGTCTGATTTGCTAACCACGACTTCTCAAGGGCATATATTTTTTTTTTTTTTTTGAAGTTCTATATTTAAATTAATTTAAATTATTATTGAAATTATTGAAATTAATTTTAATTAAGGTATAAATATTAAGGCAATTAATTTTATTAATTAAGATTAATAAAAAATTTATTTATTAAAACTAAAAGGGAAAATAATGACAAGTACCCAAATATTTTAGATATAATTAAGTAAACAAAAAATACAATAATGATAAGTGCACAAAAATTAATCTCCTAAGTGATGTCCAGTTCCACATCGTGGAGGTCGTCGGTTACGGCGTGGACGACTTTGATGTGGTTGTTCCTCATCCGCTGTAGCGGGTTGCGCTGCTTGTTGCACACCCTCGTTGAGATTAAGATTTGTGGGAGGCATTGAAGAACTAGCGTCGACTGGGAAGGGGAATGATGGAACGCCAAACGAGTACATACTTTGCATGTATGCGGCTGCCGACTGTGGCGTTCCGAGGTCTGTGCCAAACAGATTGCTATAAAATTCTCCATCACTGGAAGCGATAGAGTGTCGACCTTGGTCAAGCGGTGGGGAAGCGTCTCGCTGCATAGGGGTGTAGGCAAATGAATGGCGAGGCGGTTGGGGGTCATCATAAGCCATGGGAACCGGGGGGCTGGATTGGCGACGTGCATGACGCCGTGGACGCTGTTGGGTGGGCATACTTGGTCCAACATCCGGAACGTGTTGAGCATCACCCCGCGGGTCTTGCAACTGTTGCGGAATAGACAGGTACGGTCTCGAGTTCTGCCTAAACCACATCATATACTCAGCAGTGTGACACACATAACCCGGAATCGGTTGTCCCGATATGATGCCATTTCGGCGTTCTTGCCAACACTGGATCCATTCTGCATGCTTTATTCTCCAGTTTTCAGCGTGATTACCTCGCATGTCCAAGTCATGCAAGGCATCCATATTTGCAGGTTCTCCCGGTATTTCCTGCGAAAGACCAAATTGGAGCTTCACCCTATCTGTTTGATGCCATTCTACATTCTGGAAACATATGAGTGCGGTACTGGAAGTCCACAATCTGGATTCTCTATATGCTTCTCGTGGTATCACGCTCTGAAGATCTCTGTAAGGCAACCACAAAAACTGGTTACTTTCCATATGATCGACCCTCGATCTGTACCCCGTAATGTCACCCCGCGGAGTTCCGCTATACTGTAGTCCCCCGCCACTCCATCTAGTAAAATACATCGCAAGGTCAGTATAATAAGTAGAGGATGTAAGGTAATTTAACTATGAATAGAATCTTTACCGTCGTGCTAGTGGAAACGATGGTTCGCGGTTGCACCGTGGTGCAAGGAACGGCATGCGATACCATACCCAAGACTGTAGCAACAATACGCATCCACCCATACAGGCAGCGGCCGGTGCAGATGCACGACACATTTCCCTGTACAGATTTGCTAGACATGCCGTGCCCCAGCTGTATCTTCCAGCACGGTGAAAATCTTCCAACAGTGGAAGATACATCAAGTGAACTCTGTTACCAGATTTGTCAGGCATCAAGAGCCCCCCGATCAAGCGTAAAATGTACGCTCTACAATAGGCTTGTACCTGTTGGACTGTTGCATCATGAGGGGGAGTGGCAAACGTTTGTTGCAACCACTTGAGTTTTATTTGTTGTTCCTTCATCTGATTAGACGGAGGAACCACACCTAAAAGTCGATGGCATTCTTCTTGCCAGGCAAGGAAGCTAGGTCCAGTAACGGGCAGTCCGTTCACACGCAATCCTAGCTGAAGAGCAACATCTTCCATGGTTATTGTGCATTCTCCGACGGGAAGATGGAACGTGTGTGTTTCTGGCCTCCACCTTTCTACCATTGCAAGAACCAACGATTTGTCAATCTTTGTGTGTCCCACTGTTGCAGCGATAGAAAACCCAGCTTGCTCCAAGTATGGTACAATCAGTGGACTTGGAGCCTCTATGGTATGTAGGTGACAATCAATGTGGTCCTGCAACCAAAAAGTAGAGTTGTAAGTATAGAAATAGTAAGGACCATTTAATGTAAATATCATTTGCAGACACTTACCATATCACCCACTTGCGATGACCTATGAACGTGTTGCAGTCTTAGCAAATCCATTGAAGTGAAGTTTGTATGGTGTTACCTGTTGCAGGCTGAGTGAAGAATGAGGTTGACTGAAGAAATGAGGCTTAGTGAAGAAATGAGGCAGATTGAAGTTCAATTTATAGTGGTGAGTGGTGACATTATTGTGACCCGTCTGCCCCATCACCCGTCTGCTTCACCCGTCTGCTGCTTCACCATTTACTGTGCGCATGTGAGCGCATCAGTGACATTATTTGCTGCTGGGACCCGTCTGCTGTGACCATGTGAGCATGGCAGTGTGTCAGAATGACCCGTCTGCTGGTCATGTGGGTGTGTCAGTGCATTGGGCAGTATACTGTGCACATGTGAGCTGGTCTACTGTTTCACTTGTCTGCTTAGACAAGTGATGGGCAGACGAGTGAAACATCAGCTGATCACTTGTCTGAGGTTTCACTCGTCTAAGCAGACAAGTGAAACAACAGAGCTTAGACAAGTGAAGCCTCAGACAAGTGATCAGCTGATGTTTCACCTGTCTGCTTAGACAAGTGATGGGCAGACGAGTGAAACATCAGCTGATCACTTGTCTGAGGCTTCACTTGTCTAAGCTCTGATGTTTCACTTGTCTGCCCATCACTTGTCTAAGCAGACAAGTGATTCACTTGTCTGAGGTTTCACTTGTCTAAGCTCTGATGTTTCACTTGTCTGCCCATCACTTGTCTAAGCACACAAGTGATTCACTTGTCTGAGCTCTGATGTCTAAGCAGACAAGTGAAACAGCAGACTAGTGAATGACTTGTCTGCTTAGACAAGTGATGGGCAGACAAGTGAAACATCAGAGCTTAGACAAGTGAAACCTCAGACAAGTGATCAGCTGATGTTTCACCTGTCTGCTTAGACAAGTGAAACAGCACACTAGTGAATCACTTGTCTGCTTAGACAAGTGAAACAGCAGACTAGTGAATCACTTGTGTGCTTAGACAAGTGATGGGCAGACAAGTGAAACATCAGAGCTTAGACAAGTGAAACCTCAGACAAGTGAATCACTTGTCTGCTTAGACAAGTGATGGGCAGACAAGTGAAACATCAGAGCTTAGACAAGTGAAACAGCAGACTAGTGAATCACTTGTGTGCTTAGACAAGTGATGGGCAGACAAGTGAAACATCAGAGCTCAGACAAGTGAATCACTTGTCTGCTTAGACAAGTGATGGGCAGACAAGTGAAACATCAGAGCTTAGACAAGTGAAACAGCAGACTAGTGAATCACTTGTGTGCTTAGACAAGTGATGGCCAGACAAGTGAAACAACAGAGCTTAGACAAGTGAAGCCTCAGACAAGTGATCAGCTGATGTTTCACCTGTCTGCTTAGACAAGTGATGGGCAGACAAGTGAAACATCAGAGCTTAGACAAGTGAAGCCTCAGACTAGTGATCAGCTGATGTTTCACTCGTTTGCCCATCACTTGTCTAAGCAGACAGGTGAAACATCAGCGGATCACTTGTCTGAGGCTTCACTTGTCTAAGCTCTGTTGTTTCACTTGTCTAAGCAGACAAGTGATTCACTTGTCTGAGCTCTGATGTTTCACTTGTCTGCCCATCACTTGTCTAAGCACACAAGTGATTCACTAGTCTGCTGTTTCACTTGTCTAAGCTCTGATGTTTCACTTGTCTGCCCATCACTTGTCTAAGCAGACAAGTGATTCACTTGTCTGAGGTTTCACTTGTCTAAGCTCTGATGTTTCACTTGTCTGCCCATCACTTGTCTAAGCACACAAGTGATTCACTAGTCTGCTGTTTCACTTGTCTAAGCTCTGATGTTTCACTTGTCTGCCCATCACTTGTCTAAGCACACAAATGATTCACTTGTCTGAGGTTTCACTTGTCTGAGCTCTGATGTTTCACTTGTCTGCCCATCACTTGTCTAAGCACACAAGTGATTCACTAGTCTGCTGTTTCACTTGTCTAAGCTCTGATGTTTCACTTGTCTGCCCATCACTTGTCTAAGCACACAAGTGATTCACTTGTCTGAGGTTTCACTTGTCTGAGCTCTGATGTTTCACTTGTCTGCCCATCACTTGTCTAAGCACACAAGTGATTCACTAGTCTGCTGTTTCACTTGTCTAAGCTCTGATGTTTCACTTGTCTGCCCATCACTTGTCTAAGCACACAAGTGATTCACTAGTCTGAGGTTTCACTTGTCTAAGCTCTGATGTTTCACTTGTCTGCCCATCACTTGTCTAAGCACACAAGTGATGGGCAGACAAGTGAAACATCAGAGCTTAGACAAGTGAAACCTCAGACAAGTGATCAGCTGATGTTTCACTCGTCTGCCCATCACTTGTCTAAGCAGACAGGTGAAACATCAGCTGATCACTTGTCTGAGGCTTCACTTGTCTAAGCTCTGTTGTTTCACTTGTCTGCTTAGACGAGTGAAACCTCAGACAAGTGATCAGCTGATGTTTCACTCGTCTGCCCATCACTTGTCTAAGCAGACAAGTGAAACAGTAGACCAGCTCACATGTGCACAGTATACTGCCCAATGCACTGACACACCCACATGACCAGCAGACAAGTGAAACTGACACACTGCCATGCTCACATGGTCACAGCAGACGGGTCCCAGCAGCAAATAATGTCACTGATGCGCTCACATGCGCACAGTAAATGGTGAAGCAGCAGACGGGTGAAGCAGACGGGTGATGGGGCAGACGGGTCACAATAATGTCACCACTCACCACTATAAATTGAACTTCAATCTGCCTCATTTCTTCACTAAGCTTTATTTCTTCACTCAACCTCATCCTTCACTCAGCCACATTTCTTCACTAAGTCACCCAACCACATTTCTTCACCAAGTCATGGCACCTACATCAGTCTTTGTTACACTCTATCACAACGGCCAAATTGAAATGGACTCTCCATACGGGGTGTTGTTTCAGTGCGACCACCCAATCTTGCTGAAGGTGAGGAAAACCATCAACCTTCAACAACTGAGAACAACTATCCATACGAAGATAAAAGCCGGCAACGACAAGAGGGTGGGCGATATTGTTTATCGATATCCTA
Source organism: Ammopiptanthus mongolicus (assembly GCA_039655645.1). Taxonomy (NCBI): domain Eukaryota; kingdom Viridiplantae; phylum Streptophyta; class Magnoliopsida; order Fabales; family Fabaceae; genus Ammopiptanthus; species Ammopiptanthus mongolicus. The sequence continues at coordinate 8,810,547 of CM077351.1, read as the reverse complement.
TGTCCATTGCAACGGGATATGTTCGATACCAGCCACACTATCTTCAAGGAGATGAGGATGTAGAACTGATGTTCGACATGTTCGACAATTGCAAAAGCCTCAACCTCGGCGTTACCACCATTGAGCTATACGCACATCTCGAGGATGTTTCCATCGATAACCCCCAAGCCGAACCGTCCTACATCTTTGACCTTAATGCACCAACGCAAACATTCCACACATCTTTCCCTGAATCAGAACCCTACCACACATCTTTTCCAGTGACTGAAGACTACCACCCATCTTTCCCTTCCTCCTCTGACTATGACTACAACCCATCTTTTCCTTCCTCCTATGACTACCGCCCATCTTTTCCTTCCTTCTCTGACTACAACCCATCTTTTCCTTCCTCCTATGACTATCGCCCCTCCTTTCCTCCGGCCGAAGAGTGCAACCCATCATTCCTTGATGCCGAGGACAACCACCCATCCCATGTAGATGTACAAACTCATGCAATTCCCGTCAGCGTCGTGGCTGGGTTCCACCACGAAGAAGTTGGTGACTTCAGTGAGGATGAAGCCGAGATTCTTGCACTGTCAGTCAATGATGACGACGACGACGAAGAAGAAGAAGCTGGTGTGGGTCCCTCCTCAACCGCGCCTCCATACGAACCACCACCACACTTTCGTAATGTGAACTTAGATGGGGTTGCTCCATCAGACGATTTCAGCCACGTCCTATCGCGAGTGTCTTTGGATCAAATTGATGTCCCAGATAGCCTACAAACAAACATGAGGTTTGCTACAAAAGAAATGGCCCAGTTTGCTATCAAGGGATACCATATCAAGAACTCCCTGGATTTCAAGGTAGAGCACTCCGATAACGACAGATGGATGATTAAGTGCAACAACCCTGCATGCCGGTGGAGGTGTAGAGTGAAGAATCGCACAACAAAAGGCTATTGGGAGATCCGTAAGCTGGACGGACCACATACATGTGTATCAGCAACTCTCTCACAAGATCATCGGAAGCTTGACTCAAACATTATTTGTGAAAGTATCAAGCAAATGGTGAAGGAGGATCCGGCGTTGTCTATCTCGGTGTTGATTGCCCACATACGAGAAAAATACAACTATACCACAACGTATAGGAAGGTATGGATAGCCAAGCAAAAAGCTATCGAACAAATATACGGGAACTGGGAGCTATCTTACAATTACCTTCCAACATGGCTCATGGCCTTACATACTTATGTTCCGGGCACAATCACTGAACTGCAGACGCTGCCAGCTTACGACGGGGCCTATCTAGTTCCCGATAAGAGAATCTTCCACCGTCTTTTCTGGACTTTCAAGCCTTGCATTAGTGGATTTGCATTTTGCAAGCCAATTGTTATGGTGGATGGAACATGGCTGTATGGAAAGTACAAGGGGACGCTATTGATTGCAACAGCTCAAGATGGAGCCAACCAACCAATTCCCATAGCCTTCGCTCTTGTCGAGGGTGAGACGGCAGAGGCATGGTTTTTCTTCCTCCAAAACTTGAGGAGGCACGTCACACCCCAAGCCAACATAACATTGGTCTCGGACAGGCACGAGTCAATAAAAGCTGCATACCGGCGAGCTGACAGTGGATGGCACAATCCTCCTTCAATGCATGTGTATTGCGTTCGACACATCGCACAAAACTTCATGCGGAGATTCAAGAATGCAGATATGAGAAAGAAGGTCGTCAATATGGGTTAGTACCGCAGTCATACAAATTGCAATTATTTATTGTTTCTATTCTATTCATGTCAATTTAGACATTTCTAACATTCCAACCATTCAGGATACGCCCTGAACCAGCCAAGCATGCGTTATTACCGGGGTTTGCTCCTCGACTGGAACGAAGAGGCCGCGGCATGGGTTGACGAGATCCCCAAGGAAAAATGGACTCAAGCGTATGATGAAGGGCGACGTTGGGGACACATGACAACGAACCTTTCCGAGTGCATTAACAGGGTACTTAAGGGAACGCGGCATCTTCCAATCACTGCTGTGGTCCAGGCAACCTATTATAGGTTATCTCAAACTTTCGCCGACAGTGGGAGGCAACTAAGCGCAATGATCCATTCCGGTCATGTCTGGTCTGAAATTGTCACCAAGGCCATTGAGGAGGAACGGGCAAAGTCCAACTCTCACCGTGTCCAACATTATAACCGGGAACACAGCATTTTCACGGTCGAGGAGTTGATCAACCCACGAGAAGGGCGGCCTGCGGGGCGATTCAAGGTAGACTTGAACGCGAGGTGGTGTGACTGTGGAAAGTTTCAGGCCATACACATTCCATGCTCACATGTCATCGCGGGATGTTCAAGCGAAAATCACGACTATTGGAAGTATGTGCCTGCTGTCTACAAGTTGGAATATGTCTTCAATGTTTACCGCGAAGAGTTCAGCGTGGTGCCAAACGAAGCATATTGGCCAACGTATACTGGAGTAGAGGTGTGCCACAATCAAGACATGCGAAGAAATCCACGGGGTCGTCCACAATCTACCCGCATTCGCACGGAGATGGATCTGAGGGAGGGGGGGAGTCGCCGTAAGAGATGTGGTCTGTGTCGGAATGAGGGTCATAGCAGGAATAAATGTCCGAACCGTGCCGGACCTTCTACGCAACAATAGAAAATTTGTATCGTTGTACCGTTTCTATATTTAATCGATGTTAAATATTTTCTATAAGTGTATTATTTATTTTTTTATTGTATTAATAAAATTAATATTTAAAATTAATATAATTAATTTAGCTAATTATCATAATTAATATAAATTAATATAAAGTAATATAAATATAGAACATTCAAAAAAAAAAAAAAAAAACCCCCTTGAGAAGTCGTGTTTGTCAAAACCGACTTCTCAAGGGGTTAAAAAACAAAATCAGATATATGATGTTGAGAAGTCGTTAATTCCAAAACCGACTTCTGAACTAATTTCAAAACAGTGATAGTTTGGTACATAATTTGAAAAGGGTGGTATTTTGGAAAATAAATATTAAAAGAGTGATATATTGAAAAAATTGCCTTGGTAAGATGAGAAGTGAGAATTGCAAATAAAACAGATTGAGCCATAGTCACCATATGATAATATAACAACGGCAGATTTTGATTTTGTTTTGATGATTTGATCTTAAGAAAGTTTTGCTTTCCCTTGTTAGTTGATTTATTTTAGTTTGTTGGATTTAATTCATTTTAATTAGAATTCCTGTTATTTGAGTCTCATTTGTTCATGTTTTGATTTAGGGTCAATTTGAGAGTTTGGAGGGAAAAAAGGTTTCGAGATAAAAGTGGTGAGGAATGAGGTTGGGAAAGGAGGATAATCCTTCATTTTGCATGGTGATTTGTTTTTCAACAAAAGAATCAAAATCTCCCAAAATAGGGGAATTAAAAAAATGAACTAGGGGAAGGATTTTGGAGGGCTTTTAAAAGTTTTTCTCATCTTTTTTCTCTTAAAAAACTCTCAAATGTCTTTCTCTCCCTTCCCAACTCGCAAACAAACCCTTAAGGTGGTAGGAGAAACAGGAATGAAGTTCAACATAATGAGGAGTAGAAGCCAAATGAGAGAAAAAGTCTAGCGGTGGGCGCCAATACACGGGTTTGGATCATTTCCTTTTATTCTCTCATTTTTTCTCTCATATTATAAGAGAAAAAGACACAAAATCAAGTTTTAATGGATCTCATACATAAATGCAAATTGTTTTTGTGTCTTTCTCTCATAACATGTGAGAAAAAAAAGAGAGAATAAAAGGAGAGAATCCAAATCTTAAATAGACTCATCTTTAACCCTTATTTTATTTTTATTGAACCCTCACTCTGATTTTAACTTTAATAATAATTTATATTATTTTTTAAGCGTGCATAAAGGTATACATTAATCGATAGTCGGAGATTAATTCCTTTCGAGACATAAAGATCATCAAAGTGAGTCTTATATTTTTTTGGTTAAACTAATTATTTGGTCCTTATATGTGACACTGATTGTCAATTTAGTCTCTATACATAAAAACTTTTCAAATCAGTCCTTATATGTAAAATCATTTTTAATTTGGTCCTTGTCGTTTATTAGTGTTATAACGTCGTTTGTTGAAGTTAAAGTATAAGGACTAAATTAAAAATAATTGTCATGTATAGGATTGAATTCAACAAAAAAAATTGAATTCGGTCCCTACACGTGACAATCATTTTTAATTTGGTCCCTAAATGTGACAATCATTTTAAATTTGGTTTCTGTCATGTGACAGCGTTATAACACCAATAAACGGTGAAGACCAAATTAAAAATAATTGTACATATAGAAAGTGATTTGAAAAGTTTTTACGTATATAGACTAAATTAAAATCAGTCTCACGTATAGGGACCACAATATTAGTTTAACCTATATTTTTTAACAAAGTTTTTTTCATATATATGATTGGAATCGAACTTTTGACAATATGCTTAAGAGACTCAGCTATTACCAACAACAATAAATGCTAACAAAACACTCACTCCTATCTGTTTGAAATTCATGTGGGTTCTACAAAATTCAAGCGGGACCCACTTGAATTAGTGAGATCCATATGAATTTCAATCAATATAAGTGAGTGTGTTAGAAAGAAAATATTAAAAAGAGTGTGTTACTAGCATTGCTATGTCAACAACAGCTATTACCAAAGCATTGTAGGTTAATAATTTGAGTAATGTTAGGTTGACACCTAACATCGACAACATACGGTGGACACCGTAGGTGTAAATGGCAAAATAGTAATAAAACAATTCAAGAATTATCACTCCCAAGACACATAATTGCTTTCCCACTTCTTTATTGTTTTCTTCTCTCTCATCATGTATTTCATCACTTCCAAGACAGTCACCTGATATTTCTCTCATCTCAACACTCGTCTAAACTGATCTTCACCCGTCTGATGAAGATATATGACCCGTCTGACAGAGAAAGCTCACCCGTCTACTCTCACTTTCACCCGTCTGAAGCTGAAGATCTTCACCCGTCTGATGACTATCAGTGAAGAAATCCTCACCTGTCTGGTTCACCCGTCTGATGACTCTCAGACGGGTGAACATTTCTTCACTGATAGTGATCAGACGGGTGAAGATCTTCAGCTTCAGACGGGTGACACTGAGAGTCATCAGACAGGTGATCATTTAAAAGGTTATTCACTGAGAGTCATTAGACGGGTGAATCAGACGGGTGAACATTTCCTCACTAAGAGTCATCAGACGGGTGAACATTTCTTCACTCAGAGTCATCAGACGGGTGAAGATTTTCAGCTTCAGACGGGTGAAAGTGAGAGTAGACGGGTGAGCTTTCTCGATCAGACGGGTCATATATCTTCATCAGACAGGTGAAGATCAGCTTAGGTGAGTGTTAAGATAAGAGAAATATCAGGTGAGTGTCTTGGAAGTGATGAAATACGTGATGAGAGAGAAAAAAATAATAAATAAGTGGGAAAGCAATTATGTATCTTAGGAATGATGATTATTGAGTTATTTTATTACTATTTTATCATTTACACATGCAATATCACCGTTTCTCTAATAATTTATTCGGTTAGATAAAAATAAGTGAGCTCGAGTCAAGAAATGGTTCCCCTTATTTATTATTAATTTAATTATTTAATTATTAGTATACATTTAAGCCAAAAAAAATTACATCGGAGGAGTGGCAATTTGAACTTCCATCACAAGACAAGACAATTTGAAACAATTTGAAAACCCTACTCCCCCGTTCCTCCCTCTCTGCACGCCAATGTCGACGGCGGCGGTGCACCTCCGATCTCCGATCAACTCCTCCTCCGTCGACACCACCCCCAACTCTCCTCCTCTTCGCCAATCTCCTTTCCCCCATTTCACAGCCGACACCATAAACTCCTCCGCCGCCGCTTCCACCACCCGCTCGAGGTCGAGGCCGAGGCTTACCAAGCTGAGAAAGCAGTCGGCGAGGTCCAGAACCAGAACCACCGTCTCCGGCTTCAATCCTTTTTGCTCCGATCAGGTAACCGTTAATAATAGTAGTGACAACGGTTCTTCGAACTGTTATCGCAAGTTTGGGGACACAGGTTTTGTGTTCGCCGCTTCTTCTTCTGCTAGGGATTTGATTTCCGAGCAGGGAGAGTTAACGACTGAGAAAGAAACGGGGTTTAGGAAGAGTGACGGTTTGGAATTTGTGTTTAGTGCTAAACGGAGTGAGACGGAATCGAATTCACGTGAAAATGAAGCGAGAACGGTTTCTGGTGAGGAAAGGAAGATGGAATTGAATGTTGAATTGGACCAGAGAGAGGTTAATAATATAGGGTTTGTTTTTAATGCTGATCGAAGCAATTTGGTTTCTAGTTCTGATTCAGTTAATGTAAAATCTAGTGAATGCGTTGAAAACTCAGGTGGGGAGAAGAAATGCGAGAATGGTTTTGTTTTTGGTGACAATCATAAGGGTAAAGCATCAAATTTTAACGTGGAAAAGCAGGATTCTCTTGATACCAAAACCGATACGAATAGTAATAATGATACGGGTGCTCATTTGGGTAATGATAATCTTGATAAGGGTAAGAGTGGATATGAAGGTACTAATGGTGTTTCTACTGCTTATAGTGGCTGCTTTCATTCGTATAAATTAACAGATGAGATGAAGAAACTCAACATTGACAATTCTGAGGGTGATGATATCACTAGGGATTCGACGAATTCGCGTGTAAATAGTAGCGCTGGTTTTGTTTTTGGAGGAAGCGAGAAGGTTTGTGGCTATTCTTGTGTTAGTTCAGGAACTAATTCTGATGGTCAACAGTCTTATACTAATGTTGCTTTTGAGAATATTGGTGGGAAATTTTTCAAAGAATGTGAAACAAATGTTGTTCAAAATGGAACTGGTTGTGGTATTGCATGTGGTTCTACAGGAATACCTTGCTCTGAGCCATCCAGTAGTCAGGAAGGCATCAGAGATTTTCAGTGTGGAAAAATTCCAGAATGTTATGTACCTGAAGGTTCACAAGTAAATGGAGCTGCAGCACCATTTTCCTCCCCATCATTTGGTCTCGACTCCATTCAGAATAATTATGCTTCCGCTGGCCATCCCTTGAGTGCAGATAATGATAAGCACGACGATTGTTTTACTAGTATTCCGGACGCAACCAAGGAGTCTTTTGTAGACTTTAAACCACCAACATGGGATCCTTCTTGTTTTAAAGACAACTTATTTCCTGTGTTAAATAAAAATTTAGAATCCACACAAAAGGGCAGATCTTCCAAAGAAAAAGGATTGAAACATATGAGGAGAAAATTGAAGCCACATTCCTTAAATAAGAAACAGACAAGGCTAGATCGTTTGTCAAAGGAAAACAGTTCACTCGAAACCCCTGATTGTTCTGGTAGCCTCTCACCCATGGATTTTTCTCCTTATCAGGAAACAGGAGCAGATGATCAAGATGTAAAAGCTTCTGAAGAATTAAATGATCTGCACCCAGCAATTCCTACTGATTATAAAGATGAACACTTTACTGCTGTAAGGAGAGGAGTAGATACTAATACAACTGATCAAAGACATGGAGATCCAGATAAAGACAAGTTATTGTCATGTAATGGAAGTTCCTTTGGTGGTGATTTTCATTCTTCTGGCCCTGAAATAGTCGAGCCTAGTTTGAAAACCGAGCAGTTCATCAGTAGTGTTAGTGCTTCAGCAGGTGCTGGGGTTGACTTTAGCTCAAACACTGAAAAGCAGAAAGCTGATATATTTTGTTTTGATCATGTTCTGGGTAATTCAAAGGAGACAGATTTTGCATTTTCTGCATCATCAACTGTAGAGGGTACTTCATCATTTAAGCGTAAACAGAAGAAGAAATTTAGAAGGAGAAAGGGCTCTGCCTCATTTCTTATCTCTCCAAATATGAATGGAAAGTTTGGATCTTCTGTACAATTTTCACCACTTACCACTGCCAACATGTCATTGCATTCTGAAGTGATGAATAGGTCTCAGATAAATGACCAGTTCAAGGAAGGGGATATTACATACTCAGCGACAATAGATGAAGTCTGTGACAAGTGGAGACTCAGGTGCTAACCATAACATTAAAAAGAAAAACTATCTCTATCAAAATTTGTTTTTTGATATTTGGTTATATTGATTTCTGTTAGATGTTGTCGAAATTTACATTCTTTATTTATAGTGTGCAATCATGATTTAATCTAGGGGAAATCAAGCCTATAAAGATGGGGATCTTTCTAAAGCTGAGGACTTCTACACACAAGGAATAAATTCTGTCCCTTCAAGTGAAAGATCAGGATGTTGGATTAAGCCTCTTTTACTGTGCTATAGTAACCGTGCAGCCACATGCATGAGACTTGGAAGGATTAGAGAAGCTCTAGGGGATTGTGTGTTGGCTACTGCTCTGGACCCCACCTTTCTGAAAGTACAGATGAGAATTGCTAAGTAAGGTTTTTTTTTTTGTAAATCGTAATTGTATTATTTTAGATTACAAACTATAGTGATTTCTGGGTTTCCCTCGAGTTATGAATTGTTATTTTCTTCTCCAGTTGTTACCTTTTGCTAGGAGAGGTAGAAAATGCTCAGCAATGTTTTAACAAGTGCATGGAATCAGGTAATGTTGTTTGTTTGGATCGGAGAGTCATAGTAGAAGCAGCTGAAGGTTTACAGAAGGCTCAGGTACTTCAATGGTTTTCTTTATATGTGGATAGCGCAATTGCGATCAATTTATCTTATTGCATTTTTTGAAATACTCTCAATTTGCTTGTCAATGATTGTTCCATTTTCTGGGCTACTTCATATTATTATCAGCTTCTTTATAGGATATATTATTATTGGTGGCTTGGTCTAAGTTGCACCTTTGTAAAATTGGTGCATGGGTGCTCTTTTTTTGGGGACCAATGGGAGTGCTTCATTTGTACACATATGCTCCTCAAAATTTTGATCATTCAAAGTGTATTTAATTTGTATAGTGTATAATAAATTTTATGTATTGGCACATTGACATTTTACATTGGTGTATAAACACCGTACTTTGGTGTATTGTACTGGAAATTAATTATGTATTTTGTATTTAGAATTTAATTATTTTTATTTATGTAATTTCTGTGATCCATTATTATTATTATTACTATTATTTTGTTCTTATGTATTTTCTTAATAGGAATGAAAATTGAAGTATATGATTCATAAAAAAAAAAAAAGAAAACATTTTCATTTAAAATGTCTAAATACAGATAAAGAAAGTGAAATACATAAGTGGACTATGTGCAAATACAAATAGAGTTGTAAATACGGAATTAGGTGTATTGTTTTGGACCGGGTCCAAAATAAAATATCAAAAGTTGAACCTGAGTTGGCAATTTGATTGGTCAATGTTGATTGGTCAAAGAGGTGCATGCATACACCATTTTTAAAAAGGAGCAACGTAGCCTTTACCTTCATTGGTTATTACTTCTACCTTACCTATTAGTCTTGCAAGAAGCAATTAATCTTCAATTCTGATCTTCTATTTTTCTTTGTTTGCTTGTGTGTTGAGCAATTGCACATGCTTTTACAAGATGTCTAAGAAGTGTTATTCTGTATTAACAGAAAGTGGTTGAGTGTATAAAGAATGCCGCCGAACTTTTAAAGAAGAGGACTTCTGATGTGGCTGGTACTGCTCTGGAACTACTTACATCGGCATTGTCAATAAGTTCATACTCAGAAAAATTGCTTCAAATGAAGGCAGAGGCTCTGTGTTTGGTATTTTCTATTCCAGTTCCTTGCTCCACTCATCTTATGCATTCTTATTCTCCTTGTCTGTTGTTGTTTTACTGAACTAATTTTTATACTATGGCTGATAGAAGGGCTGTTTATTTATTGTGAAATCTTGCAGCTGCAAAAGTATGATGCAGCAATTCAGGTTTGTGAACATAGTCAGTATCTTGCAGAAAAGAATTTTGCCTTGGCAAACAGTGCCAACAATTCCAATATTTCCATGTGTGATAGTTACTCATGTGTAAAATTGTGGAGGTGGTCATTGATATCCAAGTGTTACTTTTATATGGGAAGGCTTGAGGCATCACTTAATGTTCTTGAGAAATTACAGCAAGTTGTGTTTGTCAATGACAAGTAATTCAATCTTTTACCAAGCAAGGCTGATTCTTCATTTGCCATTTCAATCAAGATATATTTTCTTTTTCAAAGTTTCATTTTCATTTCCACTATGCAGATGTGTGATTGATAACAGTGAAGACTTGCTGTCATTAGCTGCTACAATACGAGAACTTCTAGATCACAAGGTGATTTCAAGATGTCCATCTTTTTAAATCATTGCCTGAATGGTAGTTATTGAAACGTCTCGACGGTCCTCAGGTTTAGTGGCATGTCATGCATACTGCAAACTGCAAACTTACTGTTTTATGTTCTTTTATGGATCCTATATCAGTGATGATGTATACTACTATAATATATTCCATGTACGAATTAATTATTTAATATACAAAATCCTCTGTCACAAGAAAAGCATCCTAATAAAGTATCATTATGTAGTTTCTCTGATGGAAAAATTCTTTGTATTATAAAAGTGAATTTAATAATTGTGTTCTTTTTGAAATCTATGATATGACAAATAATATTTCAGGTTTATATATGAGAATAAGGAGGTTTGCTTTGCACTCCTTTATTTGAACCATTTGAGATTTGTAGTTTTGTATCATTTCCAGGTATTATTCTGATTGAATGTATGTTTATCGTTATGTTTCTTCTTAACAACAGAATGCAGGAAATGAGAACTTCAAATTGGGAAAGTATAAAGAAGCAGTGGAGAATTACACTGTTGCTCTATCTAGCAATATCAAATCACGTCCTTTTGCAGCAATATGTTTCTGCAATCGTGCTGCTGCTCATCAAGCTTTGGGCCAAATTGCTGATGCCATTGCAGACTGCAGTATGGCTATGGCCCTCAATGGAAATTATGCAAAGGTATGCTTTTCTAAAGTCCCTTGAATTAGTTTAACTCATGAGTGCTTATTTGGATTTTCTTCCTAGATCAAGTAATATGAACTACAGACCAAAATTTCATTTGAATTGACGAGTTTCATGGAATATGATGATTTTTTATGCTCAACTTTAATTTACATGGTAGGGGCGGGGGGAATCTGATTGCTGTCATTTTGCAGGCAATTTCAAGAAGAGCCGCCTTACATGAGATGGTTAGAGATTATGAACAAGCAGCTCTTGACCTCAGGAAACTTATATCTGTTCTTGAAACTCAATCCAATGAAAAGACCAAACTGTCTGACTCACCAAGTGGATCAAATGGCATGAAAGAATCAAAGCAAGTTCATCAACGTCTGCTTTCAGTGGAAGATCAAGCCAAAAAGGGAATCCCCTTGGACTTCTATCTCATTCTGTAAGTTCTTTTTCCAAATGTGGATTTCCATCCTTACATTTTATCTAGTATACCTCAAATGAAGTCGTGGGTGAAATTTCCACAAAAACAAATGTGTCAGAACTCAGAAGCCCCTGCTCCCATCTCTTTGGGGTTATCTATAGGGCAGACACATGTGAGAGCCTCAGTGGATGGCTGCATTTTGTGACTGTAAAAGTTAGACGAGGAAAATAGAACGATTTCTGAGTAGCAGTAACCTCAAGTTGAGTTATTTGCATAACTGTATAAGCATTCAGAGTTTTACATAGGTATATGCAATAATGCAAAATGAGATGACTAAGATGCCCTTTCATATAAGCAAAACTATTCCTTAAGCTGGATCTTGGATTTTTTGGGCATTACACAAAGGTTTAGAGGGAGGGAAGGTTGCCTCATTCTAAGGTCAAAGCATGCCACAAGCCGTGGTGAGGGCTTACAGAGGCACTTGTAGATGATCTATTTATGAAGGACCACCAGCACGAATCAAACCCAAGACTTTTTTGTTGACACAGTTCGATTGTAGTCAACCTTCATTGGCCGCGAATGTTAATCATGCCCAACTTGTTATAGATAGAGCTCCCTTTTTCCATATAGAGCTTTGATGATAATATCAGCCAATCCGTCTCCGATCTTAACATTATGGCAAAAGTAAGTCCCTGTTGAATATTCTCATGTAGAGAATGGCAATCAGCTTCAATATGCTTTGATCTCTCATGTAACATTGGATTTGAGGCAATATGGATAGTAGCCTGGTTTCCAGACCAAAGTTAATAGCATAGGTGATCGGACAAATCAATATTTAATTGAAGTGAAAATGAGAAAGGTACATCTCAGAAGATAAAGAAGTAGAAAAGTTAGACAAGTGTACCACTCCCCATAAAAGACGTAAGTGACCCATTAGCCAATGTGACACTTGGTTTGAGAATTGAAAATAAAGAAATGATACTTGTATTATTTCCAGTTACGTGATTTGCAGTATCTGAAACATCTTCCCAGTTGTGAGAGGAAGTCAAAACTTCCCAGCAACCCACACCACACCTATTTCACATAGCTTGCCCTGTTTTGGCCTCTGCCTGTCCTGTTTCTTAGCCTGTGTTTAAGCTGGGCCAACCAACCTACCTTTTGTTATGCTTTTTGTTGTTATTGACTTATTTTTATAAGTTATTTGTTATATTGATGATGATTGTATCTTTAAGCTATGACTTGAGTTGAATGTGTGTAACTGTGTATTAGAAATTATTTACATTGTTTTCATTATCTTTAGTAAAATAGTGGCCGCTCTGCAATCTGCTTTATTGCTATACCGTGTTTAGGGTAAGCCGCGCCGTGCCGCTATTCGAGACTAACTACTATGGTCGAAAGAAAGTCAATATAATTTACTTGCCTGAACCAAGGTAGCAGTGGATGAAGCACCAAAAGAGGACTATATCTATCATAGTATTCCATTAGAGGACCTCTAAAGAGAGTTCAGAAACAAACCTATCCCATATCCCCAAATCCTGTCCCATTCCTCACAAATTATCTAAAGGCAAAAGAAGTTACTTTGAAAATATGAGCATTATGTTCTAACATAATACGCCAGATATTAGCATTAACAGCACACTATCATTAAGTTTCCCTCCTCACTACTGCCAAAATCTCTTAATCTAATCAGTAAGAACTACTTCAAGCTCAAAGCACTCCCCAGTAAAAAGAGTAAAACAGTACAATATTCACGATTAGAAAGTAATGTGGTGACCTCAGGTTAAGTCATATTGTCATAATGATCTTTTCTGAAATTTAGTTTCTGCTTTATTTCTTTAGATGCTTTGTTGAATAAACTTACTTCATTAGAAGCAGAAGCTATTTTGCGTTAGGATGAGCTTTATAAAAAAGGGCTTTTATGCACATTATTGTCCAATAAAACATGACTGATCCTCACTCTCTCTCCCTCTCCTACTACATCTCCTTTTTTACTTTTTGCTTCTTAAAAAAACACAAAAATGTGCTTTTTTCACTGTTTTTGCTTTTTTTACAAAGCTCATCCAAACACTCATTTCTTTGACGCACTTTTATTTTAAAAATAAGTGCTTTTTCTCAACGAAAAACCCCATCCAAACAGGCTCTCTATTGTACATGCAAAGTGACTAATTACCCAAGGAAGAAACCTTTCAGAGATAAATTGAAAATGTCACCACTCACCCCATATATGTTGTCAAAGTGCCAATTTACAATGTGTCAATGTTGTTTAATATGCATTGAACTCCTGAGTTTTATACTATTGATAATTGCTAGTTTAAAGCCTCCAAATCTAAATTCTGTTCTTTACAACCCCAGAGGAATTAAACCATCTGATACAGCTACTGATATCAAGAAGGCATTCCACAAGGCAGCTCTGAGACATCATCCAGACAAGGTTTGAGTCTTTCTGTGCCTGTGCTATAGTTTGCTTAGTATAATTATTTTTTTCCATTTTTAGTTTCTAAACACGAAACTTTCTTCTATCTGTTTCTGGTTTGAATCCAGGTTGGTCAGTTGCTACCAAGAAGTGATGTTGGAGATGAAGGCCAAGTCTGGAAGGAAATTTCACAGGAGATGCACATGGATGCTGATAGGCTTTTCAAAATGATTGGAGAGGCATATGCTGTGCTTTCTGACCCTGCCAAGGTTATACCATGATATTTTGCTGGTTTATGAATCTTAATGCATCAATAAGTTAGGCTTCAGGGAGCAAGGTGGGTGAGCAGGAGAGAGATGACAAATAATAATTGGATGGCTTACAGTACTATCTTTGTAGCTTCTAAGTGTTCTCTATATTATGACTAACATGCTCTACCGAAATGCTGAAGTACACTCCCGTCTTAAACCCTCAACTCTCCAGCTGAAGCAATCATATCATATGTTACTAGGTTCTTGCAAACAATTCTAACCCTTGTGAATTAATCTGGCTCATTCTGATTATGTTTTCCAAAAGCTTTTCTAGAAGAAAATGACAGCAATCTGTGTTTTTTCTTCTCATGAAAGACTGGGTGCGAACTAAGAAGTAATGTGACAGCATCCTGTGTTATTTCAGACCTAATACGAGCCAGTCCTATTCTCCAATTTGCTTACTCTTTCAAGACACTAAACTTCCGCCACCAAAAGGCACTATACTCGATACTTGACCTTGTATTCTAATAGAGATCAAATCTATACACACCTGTATGGTAACCAGAAGATGAAAGCCACACTCCCCGAATTGCCATTTCAAAGTATGTTCGTGTGTGAGTCGATAGTATATAGTACCAATTATCTCAACCTTCAATTGCAATAAGTTTTTTTCCTTCAAAAATAACTAGACCTAACTCCATTTGAAAAACTAGCTCATGGGGAGGGTAGTCATTATAAATGGTTGTTCACGCCTAGTAATAGACATCTAGAGCATAAAATTTGCAGGATTGAACATTTGCGGGTGGTTCAACATTGGGATAGACTCTGATATCATATTAGAATAACTAAACCTTACTCCTCCCCAAAAACTAGCTTATGGGGTAAGGGAGTCATTATAAATGATTCTTTACTCATATATTCAACCCATATATGACTTAACACTTACCATTTTGTACTGAACTGAGTAAGTTTTTAACAGCCTCAACAATATTTCTTGTCATAGACATTTTATCTTGTTGGATGCTATTCATAGGGAGTCTGGTTTTGGTTGGTTTATCTTTTGGAGAAGCATTTCTTGTGCTCAAGTGCTGATGTAAATCTTCTCTCTGCTTGATTGAAATGCGTCTGTTACAGTGGAAAAGTTAGATTAATTGGAATGTCGCTAGGTTAACTGCATGTAGACATTTTAGACCCTGCGGGATTAGTCTTGAACCTATCCACAGGGGATATTCTTAGAAGAAAAAAGAAGCATCATTTGTGTCTCAGAAAGGCCATTTTCAGCTAGCATAAGACCACACACCCTTTAAATGGGTTAGAAGTTATAGTGAACGTGATTATGACACTTACTGTTGTCTGTAAGACATGTAATGGGTTCTGTTAATTGTGAAATGTGACTGCTGGCTGAATTTGTTGTGGAAACATAAATTTTATTACTCAGAGGAGTGTGAGATTTACGGGGGAGGGTTTTCTCCTTTGTTTTCCATTTTCCTTCTTTGGTTGTGGAGGAAGTTGTTCAAAATTTGAGACTAGTTGAGTTCCTTGATTTTCAGTAAGGGCCTGCTATTTGTTTGTAATGAATTTTAAAAACTGATAAGCTTCTGCTTTCATTGGTCATAGCGCACGGAGTATGATTTGGAAGAGGAGACAAGGAAAGCTTTTCAAAGTAACCGTGGTGGCACAAGCAGGAGATCTTCAGATTTTTATGGGTGTGCAAGACCATCCGATGGTTATAAATCTCCCTATGACAAAACTTCTAACAGACGATATGGACGAGATCATTGGAAGACATATGGACATTCCTATTATCGATGGTAAGGGATACTCGACGAGGGCATTGACATTGCTATGCCGGGTCCGATTGAAAGTGACATTCCTTCTCATTCTTTGATGGACCAAGTTTCATGATGGTGTGAAAGAAGTGGCTTAAAACTGCTTTTGCAGGTAATAATTACTCCTATACTTGGTCCGATTGACAGTGCTTCAGTCCATTACTGATTTTTTATCTGTTGGTGCAGTCAGGCCACTACTGTTTTATTTTTTTGGTCTGACAGTATGTATTGCAAGCGTGAATTATGTGCGTACTATAGCTTCCAAGCAGCCAAGAAATAAAGGTTGGTAAAGGAGGCAGGAACAGGCCCTACTAACAGCCACATACCTTGTTCACTAACTTCAATAATAAGGAATTGATGCTGTACCTAGCTGCCCTTCATCCCATGCTTCTTGTTGGACGAGTTTTTCAGAATGGGAAAGGGCTAAAGCATACAGAAAGTCAGGCAAACACAGACAAAGGAGCAAAGCAGTTCTGCTCGCATCATTTCTTGAATGTCATAGATGCTGTTAAAGCTTTGGTGTATCTGCTTTATCTAGATTGAGAACCTTGATAGGGAGTGATTCAACCTAAGAAAAAGAAAACCTGTAGTAAATACAGATTTTTTTTTTAATCTATCCAAATTATGCGGCCCCCCTTAACAAAGTTGAAGATTATTTCTCAAGCCTCAACTTTTATCTTTTCTTGGATAGAAAACGGGCGAAAATTATCTGAAGAATACCATCAAATTTTTTGATCCTTTATATCTCTATGGCTGACGGATATGAAGGAGAAAATGTATTGTGCATCAGTTCCATAACATATTACTTGCTTACTTTACGGTTGAAAGCAATTAAAAGGTAATGATTAATGAGATGTACTTAAAGCCAACAGAGCCTAAGTCACTAATTATAAGGGATGTTTTCTCCTGTATCCCTAATAATTTTAGTATAAAAGCTATCCTATCAAATCAGAATGTGTTATCTCAATTAAATGAGTCATGTTAATAGGTCAAGTCAAATGATTTTTATCATTTGATTGAGTTACTTAGGTAAGATAAAGTTATCCTTGGAGTATTAGGAAATTCACCATTATAAATACAAATATTAGAATATCCCTTCCTAGAATCCATCTATCCTACTAACCTTTTTTTAGAAAAGAAAAAAATCGTAACTAAAATATTTTGAAGAAAGCAAGAACATTCATCATATAAAATGCCGAGTGTGCGTATGTAACATTGGTTATTTTAAGCAAGCTAAACATGATTGAAAATTTGCATCTATTATCACCGTCCAAAATCATCTGAGATGTACATCATGATAACAGAATTACATATTCTCAAACAGTATCATCATAGTTTAAGTGAAGATGCCTAATTTTATCTGAAGCCCTTCTTATGCCATAAATAAATCCATATATTCCAAGTCTTTAATCTAAGATCTTCCCTTCGAGCAATTTAATTAATCATGCTCACACTCGCACGTATTGCTTAAAGGCACCAGAACTCCATATTCTTATACCAATAAATCTCCAATTTGATCCATAAAATTATAAGGTCATATCAATTTGGTCATTGTATTAATTTGGTTTCTAAAATTATACAGTTCGTATCAATTTAGTCCCTGAAAGATGGACTAGATTGATTAATGTTTGATAATTTCGGGATGTTTTTGGAATTTCGAAAATGTCAGGGACCAAATTAATACGATCTTATAATTTCAGGGACCAAATTGAAAATTTAACCATTCTTTTACTTCTCCATCACTTCAGTATTTGGCACACCACATGCGGCTCAGACTGCTAGAAGAAATACTAGGATAACAGATAACTCAATATGCTAAAAGCTTCAACATGTGCCACATAAAACCATTCAGATAAGCTAGTATATTTGGATATGTAAACCGATTAAATTGCAAAATAGCTGTTTTTTACTAAAGCTAGAAGTTTGAAACTTATTTAAAAAGTTGTTAGATTATTTTGAAGCTTAATAATATTTTTCCAATTTCACTTATGCAAAACTAACTATCAAAAAATATTATTAAATTATATAAATAATTTCATACACTTTTCAACAAACACATTCAAACATAAACTAATTATATTTATAATCCATTATAACAATAATCGATTATGCATATAATCAATAATTAAAATAATCAAATTTTCGGAGCACTTACTAAGAGTGCATACCAATTAAATCGACATCATTCAGCCCTTTGCCATTTTAACATATTGTGCAGGATTATAAATAGAAACAATATTAGAAACTTATTTGAAAATATTTTTAACTTATAGAAACTCATTTGAAAAAAAAAATTATATCAAGGCTAAATTAAAAATAGGCTTAATTGCATTTTTGGTCCCTTATTATTGATCATGTGCGATTTTGGTCTCTATAATTTTTTTGTGCATATTTAGTCGCCCTATTTTTTAAATGTTGCAAATTTGGTCCTTCTGTCCAATGTCTGTCAATTTTTTCAATGATCAACATAGAGGAACCATTGCTCTAAGCGCATAGAACCTCTAGTTGAAGTTCTCCCTTGTTTGGCTCTCCATTTCAACATGATTCAATGATTTATCTATGCTATTTACAAGATTTGTTCCTCTTTTTCGAGACCTTTTTTTAGATTCTACCACATATCGTTTACCACTGAAGCTCAACTAGAGGTTCTATGCGCTTAGAGCAATTGTTCCTTCTTGTTGATATATCATTGAAAAATTAATGGACATTGGATGTAAATACTGAATTTGCAACATTGAAAAAAATAGAGGAACCAAATGTGCACAAAAAACTTTAGGAACCAAAATCGCACATGATCAATAGTAGAAGAACTAAAAGTGCAATTAAGCCTTAAAAATAAATATAAACTATAGAACTAAAAACTTAATTTAACCCTTCTGTAACCTTATAAAGGTGAGTGTTAGCTCGACTTTAATTAAACAAATTCAGTGTTATGACATATTTTGTCAACCTCTAGTAAGGACAATATCTACCATACGTTGCATCCGACAGAAGAAAAGTAGAGAAAAACATTCTTGGTGTAAGAATCAGAAAAAGCAAGCATGAGTGAAAGAGGTAACATAATTTAGCAATGGAATTTGGTTATTGTTTTTTGCCAGCAAGACTGCAATTAAGTTAATTAGCTCTATTTGAACATGAGAAATGTTAATAACACACACTCTAACACTCTCTTTTCAACACACTCTTTTCTATTGGTTGAAATTCATATGGGTCCTACAAAATACAAGTGGAACCCACATGAATTAGTGAGACCAACATGAATTTCAACTAATAGAAGAATATGCATTCAAAAGAGTGTTAAAGAGCTAGTGTGTTGCTAGCACTCCTCATTTCAACAAATAGAAACTTTTATCTGCTGTATTACGTAACATTGATTAATAACTCAAACTTTTCAGGTTCTGAATAGGCATAAACATTTCTTGTGTGTAAAATAAATAAATATACTGTATACAATTAATGGTTTACATCCATATTTCAATTTTTAATTAATTAAGTATAAACAACAAATGAAGATAAGTCAATCTATTAAGTTAAACATACGTTTTAAAATAGTTATATTGCTACTTGATAAAATTACATCTATATAAAAGTCCAAACTTAATTCGTATATATAATAAGAGTACGTACTTATATTATACATTGAAGAAGACATGTACAAACTTTATAGATGTTTAATCTTCAGTTCTTCACCCTTTGTTTATATTTTTTCATCTCTCGCTCGTATATTTCAAGGGTTCTCCCTTTTTATTTGTGTTCACAAAATGTTGTATAAGTAACATGAACAATGCTAGAATAACAATTTCTATCACTTTCCCTCTAACACATTTTTTATTATTAGATGGATTTTATTTGGGATCCATTAATTGATTAAAGAGTAGACTCATGTGATGAAATCTACACAATAATAGAAAATATATTGAAGAAAGTGTGTAGCATTTCTCAAGTAATGTTATGGTGTAATAAACATGTTAGGTTAATTTACTCAAAACTAAGTTTGTATAAAGCGTAGGCCATATGCAACCTTCTAATCCATTTTCATCCTTTATCCTTTAATGGATTCATTAATCTTTAACAGTTAGATGTATTTGCATGTACAATTCATCATTATTAAACATTATATTACACCCTCTAGATTTATATGTAAGAAATAAAAATGTATTTTTTCTTGGTCCTATTTATAAGAAACATTAACCCATTTTTAAATGTGTTTAATGTTAAATTTCAATTATACCCTTATTATTATAAGAGAGAATATTAGAAGTAATTAAGTTAGTGGATTAGGAGTAATTAATATAAGGACATTTATGAAATAAAATTTAAATTTATAAGAGCATTAAATGAAATCAATAGATTTCAATGCATTTCCTTAGTCTCGATGATTTTGTCAAATGTTTCTTATATATAGGATCGGAGGGTGTAGTAATTAGTAATTGACATTTTTTTTTTTGGTAAATTAATTGACATAATCTATTCCTCTTCTGGCTTCTGCCATATCAATAATATAACTGCAAATACCAAATAATTATGGACCTTTTGGCTATCTGCATTCCTCATAATAATAACTTATACGTGAAAGTAGGAAGATTTGAAGGCAAGCGTGAAACACAGCCTTCAAATATAGCGTGGTTATAGACTTATATATATACACATGCAATGGTTGTGCCTCTTCCATGTCCACTTTCAATCACCATTCACAAACTCAAGACCAATAGTCAAAGCACCATGACCCTTCCCACCAACAACAACTTGTTCTCTCTCATCCTCCTGGTTCTCATTCTCTCTAGCTTTTCCTTCCTCACAACAGCTTCTGATTCTAAAGCTGGTATGAACCATATAATGAACCAATTGCCTTAATTTTTGTTTCTTCAATTTTGTATTTCAACAAAATTTAGAACCAGAAGATCAGATTGTTGTCATACATAATATGTTCAATTGAGGGAAATAAGGATATTATTGTCTTGACTCAAGATGTTCCTCCTCACAAACATTATGTTTTGTGAGTTCTATTCCTCCCATTCTGAAGGCAGTTGCAAGCACAAATCTTGATTAGATAATACTCTAGAAAATAATGTATTTTCATTCTTTCCAACTTTAGATTTAATAGTGCATTACCTCTATGTATTCACATATAAACTTTTTTTCTGACCTGATGAATAACCATCTTCTTAATTGGAATTGTTTCTTGTGATTGAAGATCTAATTTGACACTTCCATTTTTTATTCTTTTATTGAATATTTTTTAGAAAGATATATGTGTCAAACGCCAAATGCAATACGGGTTGTCTAATTTCCTACTTTCCCTTGTCTACTTCCTTAATGATCGACTCATCAACCAGTATGGATTCGATGCAGATAAGAAGCAAATAGATATTGGACAAAACTCAGGAACAATAGGTGATTGTGGTGTTGTTTTTCAACGAAAATAAGACATGGATAATAGTTGTTTTCATTGATAAGATATTACACATCTTTTTTCTCATTGGAAAACAGACACCTATAAAACTGCGCTTAAGTTTTGTCCATAGATATGTGGCAATATCTGACACAGCTTTGAACTCTGTCCTTTTGCAGACAGACATGAATTCACTTAGTATGACATACAGGGCTCTACAATCATTTGTTTCTTCTTTATAGTCTTTTTTCAATTCCCTTGGTTTATTATTACCCTCGCCTTCTTGCTAACATTTTAAAATACGGTCATGCTAAGCAGTGTGCTAAGGACACCTTTTAAGGAATCCATAAAAATCAAGTTTTTATTGGAAAACTAAGTATTTCACCTCTTCAAATACTAAATACATCAATTCCCAACAAAAAATTTCTTTGCTTGATTCATTAATCAGGACAGTCGTTAGCATTTTCCTTTAAAATAAAGCAAGCAAATTTGTTTCCTATTATTATGTAGCTGTCTTTTCTTTATGCTTTGGGATAAAAAATAGAGGTCCTTCTCCCAGTTTTACTTCATATTATGTAGCTGACTTTCATATTTAAAGACATTTGAATTTGGGCAATGCAAATATGATGCAATTTTTTACTGCTTTACCTATTATTACATGATGATGCTTGATCTTTAACATCCTTTGCTTTTAGGGGGTTATTCTGCATTGATGAGATGACATATAGAATAAATTTCTTGATCTTTAACAATTTTTGTCCCCCTCTTTTTTACTTAATTAAAAAAACAAAGTAAAAAAGAGGGGGACAAATCCTACATTTTTTGAAACGTTTTAAGGCTCTTGTAAATTTTCTATGTAGAGGTCCAATTCCAAAAGTCATAGTTATAAAACAATTGGAGTCATTGATGCTTCCTTTCTCTTTGTTGAGTTTGGCCTTGTTTTTCCCTTCTGTGAACAGATGAGGAATATACCTACACTAAAGGAAGTGGCACAGGACCAGAGAATTGGGGGCGTATTGACCCAAAATGGAAAGTTTGTGGGAATGGGAAATTGCAATCTCCCATTGATCTCCTAGACGAAAGGGTGCAGGTGTTTCCTCGGCTAGGTAAACTTCAAAAAGATTACAAACCTGCTCCTGCTGTCCTAAAGAATAGGGGTCATGACATCATGGTAAGCCACTATATATGCCACTACCACTCCTTCCTTTTTGTTCATGAACATCTTATTAATTTTCTTGATACCTTCAGTTGTATCTTATTGCAACATCAACACACTGGCAATCTTATTAACCTTAAACTCATCAACTGGGATAAAATTTTGCTAGTCACATTCTAATACGGAAAAGATTATTTGTACACCAAATTTTACACACTATTTTTATCTAGTTTGTATTATGTGGTGAACTGGTGATTGAGGATGGTTATCGATTGCCACTAGATATGTGGTTATCAGTGTATTAGGTGGTGATCGTTATTAAAAGTGATCTGCAGATTTTGGGATCAGGATTACCTACGTTAAAAAAGCTCTACATTCACGCATTCATACATTGTTATTGCTATCATTGAAAATGTTTAAGAAAGCTTATGATTAATCCAACGGTGCGTGAAGGCATGATCGATGCGTGAATGCAGGGAATCCATTTCCCAGATTTTGGTGTGTGAATAGCAAAACTGGTTTATCAATGGCTTACTTGACACATTTGTGCTTAATGTTTTGACAGCTCCAGTGGAATGGGAATGCAGGGAAGCTTAACATAAATGGAACTTACTATAATCTGTTGCAGTGTCATTGGCATACACCTTCCGAGCACACATTGAACGGATCAAAGTGAGTTTACCTGTTTCCTTTAGCTTATTTTACTGCTTGATGCAATGTTCAGGAAACACTTTAGGCTTGATATGATTCTTGATATGATATATATATATATATATATATATATATAAAATCGATGTATTCAATTCATTTTCCAGGTTTGACTTGGAACTCCATGCAGTCCATCAAAACTCTAAAGGACAGATAGCTGTTATTGGAGTATGGTATAAAATTGGTCGTCCAGATCCCTTGCTTTCAAAGGTTTGTTATATATATTTCTTGACATCTGTGTGAAATTATTTATGCATGACTTGTATAGACTACACATACATGTGCTATCAGGTTAAAATAAATGTGTGCAAATACGTAAATGTAAGCACATATAGTTCTCTCCATATGAATATTAAGATATCTTTGCCCCTGCAGTGATCCTGTAAATCTCAAATTTTAGAAGCAACCTTATGATAATTTTTCTTTTAAATGACTGTCCTTAAATTCTATTAATTGCATAAAAACTTCACTAAATAAATATGATAAACTATAAACATTATTTGGGTTGAGTTATAAAAAGCTAAAAAAAATAAAAATAAAAACAAAAAAAATCTAAGAAACAAAACTTGGAGCTGGTAATGATTGTGTATTGTGACAGAGTGATTCATTCAATACTTTTTTTTTATTTAATTTTGGTGTTTTAAGCTTCGTTCTTTTCTGTCAGCTTCTCAACCACATAAAATCAATTAAAGAGCAGGACATAAATTTAGGAATAATTAACCCAGGAGACATCAAGTTTGGGAGCAGAAAGTATTACAGATATGTTGGTTCTCTTACAACTCCACCATGCACTGAAGGTGTTATTTGGACAATAGTGAAAAAGGTACTATACTTATTACTCATGAATTTCTTGACTAGCATATATAGTTACATCGAGTAACTTGCAAATTGTAATAGACACCCTCTTTTAAACTTATATAGCATATCTATTACAGGTGAGAACAGTCTCAAGGGAGCAGGTGAATGCCTTGAAAGAAGCTGTTCATCATGTAAGTAAAAAAAGCACTTCTACTAATATATCAAAAAGTTGCCTAATGCAAACATATTGAGGATTATATTTTAAGAAAGCGTAAATTTCACTTCTAAAACTTTAGTTCAAAATGCAACTGCTAACAAGGTTCCTAATGTCCCCATAAGAATAATTAAAATAAGTTTAGTAAAGATTTTGTTGTATTTATGCGTTATGCATTTATCTAATGTATAACTGTGATGTATAGGGATTTGAGGTAAATGCAAGGCCAACGCAGGAGCTTGATGGAAGACCGATTTACTTATATACTCCGGAGGAGAAAAAAAGAGTCTAATTAACTTTATGGCAAATCGTCAATAGCTGGCAATAAAGTAAAGGCCAAATCAGATATTGTACAGAGCACGGTCAAACACCAGAGATGGATGATATAGTTTGAGTTGTGTTCTGTGTCTGCATGTTTTTGTAGTAAATTGCTTTAGGTCGTTGGTCCTTGGCTGAGGTGAACAGGAGGAGATCTTGATTGACAACTCCGTCTATTATATTATATTATATGAATAAATAAATAAATGCAAATTCTTACATACAGTATGCCATAATGGGTTCATGGACAATATTATTTTTTCGAAATACTTACCCAAGATGTGATTGATATCCTCTCCTTTTACTTATTATCACGAGCCTTATTTTAGAAGGATGACATTCTGTCCATTTTTTTGCTACATTTTCAATCTTTCAACGATAATAATTTATCACTTAATAAAATAAAATCATAATTCCCTAACACTTATGTACATTCTCAATTAAGCGGCATAACATGAATTATGAGTGCTCGAGTTCAATTTTCCGTAATGCGATATGCCTTTTACTCATTCCTTTCTCTCATATTCCCTCCCTTTATGTAAGGTGTCCTACGAGTTCCTTATACAAAAAAAAAATTATTGCAAAGGATAATATAAACTATAAACTTAAACTATTTCTGTATAAAATTAATGAACTTTCTAGCAATGATATGGATTGGAAGGTTCGCTGGCAAGGGCCATGTTATGATCAGGCTGATTTTAGATCCAAAAAAACATTAATCGAACACATCTGATGACTGTATTTTTCGGTGAGGATGTTATTGTGTAGTTTTCTTTAAGTGAGGTTGTTATTGTGTAGTTTTTTTAGGGTTTCGTTAATGAGTGTGGTAAGGATATTAATTAAGAAATTAATAAAAGAAAAATTTATATTAAGAAATTAAATGTGACACATTTTAATATATCAAATACATAATTTTGGGTACTTTTTAGCATTCTCTTTTTTTGTATTCCTTGTGTACCCATTTATTTTTAAAAAAAATTAGTAAGTATCCACTACATTTCCAGTTTTCTTTAAATGTAGCTACCATTTTAAATAAAATGCATAGTAAAAAATCATAAAAATTGTGTACCAAACCAATAAAAATATAATTGGTTGAAAAAATTAATTTAAAATAAGAGAATAAACTTAAGAATGACACATTATTTATGTTTGGATATAATAGGATGGACGAAGTGATACCAAATGAAATGAAATGCAACTAAATAGAATAAGATAAAGTTTCTACTTTATTATTTGGATACTATATGATAGAATGTAACTTGAGAAGTGGATGGAATTGTACACTTGCACTTTTATTTTTCCTATATTATATTACTTCACCTCATTCAACTCAATTCAAGACATATATATTGAATTAGGTGTCTATGTACAAGATTGCACACCCTTTTCAATAATCATCAAGCCCAAAAGCTAAATGATAAGTAACAAGGCACACACAAGTGCAATATAAATGAGACAAATGTATTTGGTGCATTGTGTGTTTTGGTATACAGGTATGTACAATTTAGATATTAGCACCCATTTTACAATTCCATCCACTCCTCAAGTTCAGTTCTATCATTTAGTATAGTATCCAAATAATAAAGTAGAAACTTTATCTTATTCTATTTTGTTGCATTTTTTTTTTTTATATTTTGTATCACTTCGTCCATCCTATTATATCCAAACATAAAAAACGTAAATTTTTTAACATATGATTTTTCATTTCATTTTTTTTTTGTCAACTTCAATAGAAAGTATTATGTTGAAATTACGTTTTTGAAGTTTC
Organism: Ammopiptanthus mongolicus; assembly: GCA_039655645.1. Taxonomy (NCBI): domain Eukaryota; kingdom Viridiplantae; phylum Streptophyta; class Magnoliopsida; order Fabales; family Fabaceae; genus Ammopiptanthus; species Ammopiptanthus mongolicus. The sequence continues at coordinate 8,784,336 of CM077351.1, read as the reverse complement.
AGGACTAAAGTGCATATGATCTTATTGAACACTTCTTACCAAGAAAAATGGTCAAATGATTTCAACCTGATAACTTCAGTTTGAGTCAGGTAAAAAATCAAATAAAAGGAATAAAACATACATATTAGTTAGTTTAGGGATTGGGTTACATATTTTTAAACTTTTAGGACCAAGATGCACGTGATCTTTAATTGGACAGGATAAACTAATTTTTTTCCCGAAATTATCATTGTAATACAATTTTTTAAAATATAATTTCTTTTTTAATTACAATTTCCCTTTCGTTTATCTCTAATTATTTTCTAACAAACAGTAACATCCCATTCTCTTTCTATCTCTTCCCGCTCTTTCTATTCTATCTCAGAATGATATACGGCAAATTCCTCCAAAGTTCCACTATGACCATGACCATCAAAATGGTAGCGCACGTTAATGTTAATGTCACCTACCCGGTGCACGTTAGCCCTCGTCCATGCTTCCCTACACCGCCTTCTTCTACCATCCTTTTTCTCTCTCCTCGCCCCCTCACCTTATCCTACGCACCACTCTGTTCCCTTCTTCCTTTTCTCCCAACTCCTTTTAGGGTTAGTGTTCTTCTTCTTCTTCTTCTCTTCCTTCATGCTTCGGCAGAGAATTAGGGTTCCTTCCTTCGCATTGTAGTGGCGTCACAGCACATGGATCGAAGAATCAAACCCAACGATTCGCTCTCCTACTCAACTCTCTTCAATCTCGAGGTTTGTTGCATACGGTTCTCCCGATTTTATTTAATTTTGTGGTTCTGCATTTGCTTCATCAAACTTGAGATTCTGCATGTTGTTTAATATTTTCTTCAATTCTTTTTTCTTTGGGGGGTTTCGTATGATTGACTTGTAAAATTGGTTTGAATTTCTGTTTAGCTATTTACGTTTTTTTTTAAAAAATAATTTCAAGGAATTTGTTAAGGTGGTTCATTTTTTTTTTTCTTTTTGATTGCATTGTTTTGTAGTCTTTGATGAACTTTCAACTTCCAGAACAGGATGATGATTTTGATTATTATGGGAATAGTAGTCAGGATGAGAGCAGAGATAACCAAGGTAGGCATCACTCAATTGTTTTGTTTTTTTTTTTTTTTCTGATTGTTGTTTAAACTTCTTTTTATTTTGAGAGACTCTTATATAAGTTTAGGGTTTAAGGCTTTGAGAGACTCATACCAATTTGAACTTTTATGATTGTGAATGATTATTCTTTTGTAAAATTACTGTTTGGCTGGTGGGTGACTTTTGGTTTAAAGCTTCGACTTATATTAGTTTACTCTGTATCTTTGGGATTCTTGTGTAATAGGTGGGGCGATTGCACATCACAGTAATGGGAATACGTGTGGAAGGGAGGTGAATTTGTTGAAGAAGAGTAGGTGGTCTCAAAACAGTGGCAACGAAGAAAAGAGCAGTTTTTACGGGACACACATGACGGAGGAGCGATATCGATCAATGCTCGGAGAGCATATTCAGAAATACAAGAGGAGGTTTAAGGATACCTCTTCTAGTCCTGCCCAAAATCAGGTTGCTGTTCCACTTCTCAAAAGTAACGCTGGCTTAAAAGCTCGCAAGTCTGGGGGTGAGCTTAAGGGAGGATTACATGCTGCAGAGACTACATCTGAATGGATGAATGATTCCAATTCTCAGAAAGTGGGAAATTACCGTGATGCTGATTTCATGCCGCAACATGGCACTGATAGGTTGCTTTTCTGCTTGGTTGGCTTTGTACTGTTGGAGTATTTGAATAGTGAATCATTGTTTGTGTAACTATGTTGCGAATGACCTTACCTTTTGTAAACTCCTTGCAGGATTAACTATGAACCTGCTTCTTTGGATATTGGGGACGGTATCACTTACAAGATTCCTCCAATTTATGATAAATTGGCAGCAACACTAAACCTTCCAACCTTCCTGGATATCCATGTTGAGGATTCTTACTTAAAGGGTACCTTGGATTTGGGCTCCTTGGCTGAAATGATGGCATCTGGTAAACGGGTTGGGAATAGAAGCCGAGCAGGGATGGGGGAACCCATATCCCAATATGAATCACTTCAGGAACGATTAAAAGTCATGTCAGCTTCTAATTCGGCTCATAAATTCAGTCTGAAAGTATCTGATGTTGGTTTGAGTTCCTCCATTCCGGAGGGAGCAGCTGGAAGCATAAAGCGATTTATTTTGTCTGAGGGTGGTGTATTGCAGGTTTATTTTGTGAAGGTTTTGGAGAAAGGTGACACCTATGAGGTATCTATCTGATAATATGTCAAGAGACTTTTTTCTTTTATAATTACTCTCTCCCCCTTCATTTTTTATTTATCTGTCTTTTTACTGCTCAGATCATTGAGCGAAGCCTACCTAAGAAGCAAAAGATAACGAAAGACCCTGCTTTGATAGAGAAGGAGGAAATTGAAAGATTTGGGAAGATTTGGGTGAATATTGTAAGAAGAGACATACCTAAGCATCATAGAAACTTCACTACTTTTCATCGAAAACAACTCATTGATGCCAAGAGGGTGTCAGAGATCTGTCAAAGAGAGGCATGCCCTTTTTCCCCCATAATACATTTTTTATCTGTTATGTTTCGCATTGGTTTGTGGTATCTACCCTCCCTGTCTAGTCTAAAGCGTTTGATGGTTGGTTTTGTTCTTTGAATTTGATCTTTTATAACTATTTGGATCTATTTTTTCTTTCAGGTTAGATTGAAAGTTAGTAGATCGCTTAAATGGACAAAGACTGCTGGTATGCGCACCCGGAAACTAGCTAGAGACATGTTGCTGTTCTGGAAACGAATAGATAAGGAGATGGTACTCTCTAATTCCTTGCTGAAGTTTATTGATTTTATGGTTCTGGTTATTGAACTGATGAACTCTGAAAGACATTGTATTTCAAGAAGCAATCTTTGTATAATTGTATTTGATTATGGTGAAGTTTAGTGGAACATGATGGCTGCAAACTCTTCCTTAGGCTCCACCTTTACTTTTGAAATCAAGTTTCATGCATGATAATTGATATTAGGTTTTGTTGATTTGCTTATGCGTGCATCTATATCGCTGATGCGTGTTTATCTGATGGATAATAGTAAGTAATCTCCTGTATCAATGAGATTACTGAAATCGTGTCATAGCTCTTTAAATGTACTGAGTAACGATTGATTTGGGTGGTATTGGGCACTTATTTAAACCATAGAACTTTAGGGAGCCTGATCTGCTCAATTTAAGTGATTCTTCAGATTCAGATGAGAAGAATTGCGATTTTTTTATTAGATATCAGGCCACTTTGTTGGTTCTGACAGAAAATGGGTGGCTTATTTGGCGGACATGCTGATCTGATAATCTGTCCTTGGAATTATCTTTTGAATATGAATATTGTCATGCAGGCATAAATTTCACTTGTACATTAGACTTAATATGCTGTAATATTTCAATTTCATTCCTTGCAGGCAGAAGTGAGGAAAAGAGAGGAGAAGGAAGCTGCTGAAAATTTGAGGCGTGAACAGGAGCTTCGGGAAGCAAAGAGGCAGCAGCAACGGCTTAATTTTCTTATACAACAAACCGAGCTGTACAGTCACTTTATGCAGAACAAGTCAAACTTACTATCTTCAGAAGCTTTACCCATGGTAGATGAAAATACAAATGATCAAGATACACTGATCGGCTCTTCAGATGCTGGGCTTAACAAAGAGGAAGATCCTGAAGAGGCTGAATTGAAGAAGGAAGCTTTGAAGGCTGCTCAAGAAGCGGTCTCTAAACAGAGAAGGTTGACAAGTGCTTTTGATACTGAATGCTTGAGGCTGCGCCAGGTCGGTGAAACTGATTCGCTCCCACCAGAAGTTGCTGGAGCAAGTAATATTGATTTGCAAACCCCGTGAGCCCTCTTTCTCTCTTTTTTTTTTCGCACACGAATGCACATATCTACACTACATTGACATCTGTAAATTTACATTTCAAGTTTATTGTAATTTTCTTCTCTTTAGTGTCGGGAATGTAAGATAATCAATATTATATTTGTTCTAACTAAGTATTTGTATTGTTATATTGCAGCTCAACCATGCCAGTGGCGTCCACGGTTCGGACACCAGAATTATTTAAAGGTTATCTCAAAGAATATCAGCTGAAAGGTCTTCAGTGGCTGGTTAATTGTTATGAGCAGGTTGTTGAGCAATCCTATATAAAGTCTCAATCTTGTTATATTGTTATTTCTTTTGGTTTTAGATTTGAAGGCTTTTGGTGTCTTTCAGGGTTTAAATGGTATACTTGCTGATGAGATGGGACTTGGAAAGACCATTCAGGCTATGGCCTTTTTAGCCCATTTAGCTGAGGTAGCTATTGATCCTGCTGTTTTTGGACATTTATGTGACTTTATTGTAACTTGTTAGTCCCATGCAGGAGAAAAACATATGGGGACCTTTTCTGGTTGTTGCACCTGCTTCTGTATTAAACAATTGGAATGAGGAACTTGAGCGCTTCTGCCCTGGACTGAAAAGGCTTCCTTATTGGGGTGGGCTTTCAGAGCGGACAGTGCTTAGGAAAAGTATTAACCCTAAGGATCTGTATCGTAGGTAATGTTAATTTCTTATGTATTTTCTTCTAACCTTATAAAACACAGTTGGCAATAATGGCCTTTGTAAATGGGGTTGACTTTTGTGAAAATGGACTTATTTTATCAAATGTTGCCAACTCTAGAAAGATATTCAATGTGCTTTTATATTTGTAGAAAAAAATTGTCAAAATAATTATTTCCTTCTAAAATTGATTTATGAAGAAAATGGAAGATGATGATATTTTATAGGTGTGAATCTTTGATAAAAATTTTGAATGAACTAATGTTAATGTACATTTAGTAAGGCAAACTTGAGAAAATTTGGAAAAAATACAGAGTATAATGGATCCAGTTTCTAATGCACGGGTTATGGGAATAATACAGCAGCAGCAGCAGCCAGGCCTTTTCCAACTAGGTGGGGTTGGTTACATGAATCAAACGATGCATAATATTCTACTGTAAATCATGTCTATATACAAATTATTTACATCTAAATATTTATTAATGGTTTATTCTATAGTTTTTTGTCTCTCTCCCTCTAACTTTCTGTTAGGAACCTTAGAACAGGGGACTGAATATAGAAGAAAAGAACAAGAAAAGAAAAGGAAAGAATGGTATAGCAATGTACCCCAAAGGAGCACTCTCCTTTCACACCAGGAAAATCCCAGTCTAAACAATTACCAAAAAACTGCCCTATTACACTTTAGAGGAATTATTTATAGGCAACTCCCTAACAACCTACCAACTGCTAGCTAACTGCCTACTAACTAACTAATTCCCTCCAACTAACTAACTATTACATATTTCCTAATTGTGCTGGGCCCTAACACTTTCTAACTAGTGGGCTACCCATCATCTGATCTACTCTCTTCACTATGGCTTCTATAAGTCTTCTCCGTACACGCCCAAATCACTTAAGGCGAGATTCTACCATTTTTCTACAATAGGTGTTACCCTAACTTCTTCTCTAATGGATTCATTCCTAAACTTATATTGTCTAGTGTGTCCACTCATCCAATACAATATTCTCATCTATGCTTATATTTTCTTGTTGGCTTTTTACCGCCTAACATTTAGTCCTATACAATAGGGCAGGTCTTATAGTTGTGAGGTAAACATTTTCCTTAAGATTGAGTGGTACTTCTCTATCACAAATAACACTCGAAGTACCGTTTCATCCACCCCACTTGAATCTTATGGTTTACATCTCCCTTTATTTCCCCATCGTTTTGTATAATGGACCCAAGATATTTAAACCATATAACTTGTGGTATAGTATGGACCCCAATTTTTACCTCTAAGCTAGAATTAGTGCACCTCGTACTAAATTTACATTCTATATATTTTGTCTTACTTCTACTTAACCGAAAGCAGTGTGCTTCCAAAGCTTGTCTCCACAATGCTAACTTTCCATTTATCTCCTCTCTCGTTTCTCTGGCTAGGATTATACCTGTAGCAAACAGTATGCTTTGTGGCACCGGGCTCTTGGATATGCTCTGTAAATACTGTTGGAATTAGTAGCATTAATATTGGGAGTTGTAGCAATTATATTCAAATTCATGTACATAGTTAGTCATGCATCTAGGGAATGTTATACATGCACCTAGGAAGTAGAAATATTATTAATCTCCTTGTAAATGTAAATTGTATTTACTCCTATGAGTGTATATAAATAGTAGATCAGCTGAGTGCAAACACACTCAAGCATTTCACAATTTCTTTCTTACTTCTAAGTCTGTCTACATGGTATCAAGAGCAGGTTCGTTCCCATTTTGAAGGATTCTGCCTCTGGTCCAGCAGAACCTTGAAATCCCTAAAGTCTTGTCCTTTGGAATACCCAAACAGCCACTGTCAGGTCCAAAACTCACTGTTTCCGGCCAACCCACAGTCTACTATCGCCGAAAACCTACTCAGCAACCTCCGACGATCCTTTCCACCAAGCACCGCCACCAGAACAACCGTCACGCGCCAGTTTCTTGACGGCGCGTGAAGCCCAGTCGCAGTCACGTCCTCGGCGCGTGTGAGTCTCACACGCGCCGCCTTCCCACCACCAGAATCTCGCCACGACCGCCCAGAAAGGTTCGCCTAAGCCTCCTCTGTCCGTCTAGCTGGTCAAAACCCACTTTTCCAGTTGTTTGGAAGTTGATCCTTGTTTTTTTTTTTAGCCTCCTATTTTTTTTTTTTTTTTGGTTGCTGTTACGGTTGTTTTGTTACTGCTATTTGCTTGCTCGTCTCCATACAATCTCAGGTGTTAGTTCGGACTCTCCTCTGTGTGGTTTTTTATTAGAATGGGTCGTCCTCAATGCACATATTGCAAGAGGATGGGTCACACTCAAAAGACTTGTTACTCTCTTCATGGTTTTTCTGGAAAATCAGTAAATATATGTAGTGTTGAAATGTTCAACAAATTTTCCGAAGCTAAGTACCAAGAATATCTTCAATTAAAAGCTGCCCATCACTTTCATGGGTCTACTGCCACTGGTGTTCATGACTCTGCGGCCTTCATATCTCAATCTGGTAACAATCAAAATCTTTGGATAATTGATTCAGGTGCCTCTGATCATATTGCTGGTAATAGTTCTTTATTCTCCTCCATATCTTCTCCTAAATTTCCACACTTCATAACACTTGCGGATGGTTCCAAGGTCACCGCCAAAGGAATCGGTCATGTTTCAGTCACTCCTTCTATAACTTTAAAATCTGTTTTGTTTATACCTGGTTGTCCTTTTAATTTGATCTCCCTTAGTCAACTTACTCGCTCTCTAAATTGCTCAGTAACCTTTGATGCTGGTTCTTTTACTATACAGGAACGTAGTACGGGTCGGATGATTGGCATAGGACATGAATCACATGGTCTGTATTACCTCAAATCAGCTCCTTCTGTAAGCTGTACTGCGGTTGAATCTCCAAATCTTCTTCATGAACGATTAGGCCATCCAAGTTTGTCAAAATTGAAGCAAATGGTTCCGAATCTTGCAAAGATGTCATCATTAAACTGTGAGTCTTGTCAATTAGGCAAGCATGTTCGCTCTTCCTTTCCCAGCAAAGTTGAAAGCCGAGTTGATTCTCCTTTTTCCGTTATCCATTCAGATATATGGGGACCAAGTCGTGTGTCTTCTAATGGCTTTCGATATTTCATCACTTTTATTGATGAATTCTCCCGGTGCACTTGGGTTTTCTTAATGAAAGAACGATCTGAACTTTTGTACATTCTCACCACTTTTGTTAATGAGGTTAAAACCCAATTTGATAAGACGATCAAAATCCTTAGAAGTGATAATGCAAAAGAATACTCTTCTTCTGCTCTTTCATCCTTTTTGTCATCACAAGGCATTCTCCATCAATCCAGTTGTCCTCATACCCCTCAACAGAATGGCATAGCTGAAAGGAAGAATAGACATCTTGTTGAAACTGCTCGGACGTTATTACTTCATGCACATGTTCCTGTCCGACATTGGGGTGATGCAGTTTTGATATCCTGTTTTTTAATTAATCGGATGCCTTCTTCTTCTCTTAATCACAAAATACCACATTCCATTTTATTTCCTAAAGAACCACTGTTTCATGTTGCTCCACGAATATTTGGATGCACATGTTTTGTTCATGACATGTCTCCAGGTCTTGATAAGCTGTCTGCCCGAGCCATCAAATGTGTTTTTCTGGGGTATTCCAGGTTACAGAAAGGTTACAAGTGTTACTCTCCTATGCAGAATCGTTACTACATTTCTGCAGATGTAACGTTCTTCGAAGAAAAACTTTACTTCTCACCATCCATAGTTGAGTCTCATACTATTCAAGAAGTTTTTCCGATCCCTTATCTTGGTCCATCACCTTCCCTTGTGCCAGAACCAGTTGAAACTGCAGATATTTCTGACAATTCTCCTCTCGAGCAACCTCAAAGATCACCCATCATATATCGATGTCGTCCTCGTGTTGCTAATACAGAAATAGAAGGCACTGAAAGACCGACCGAATCATGTCCTACTCCAACAGATGGCCCTACTACGGACCTCCATGATGAGAACCCTGACTTGCCCATTGCTCTTAGAAAAGGTACTCGGTCTACCCGCAATCCTCATCCTATTTATAACTTCTTAAGTTACCATCGTCTATCTCCTTCTTATTATTCTTTTGTGTCATCCATATCTTCTGTTTCCATTCCTAAAAATGTTTGTGAGGCACTTGATCATCCAGGATGGCGACAAGCCATGATTGATGAAATGCAGGCTTTGGTGCATAATGGTACTTGGGACTTAACTCTTCTTCCTCCAGGAAAGAAACCCGTTGGCTGTCGATGGGTTTATGCTATTAAAGTCGGGGCCGATGGTCAGATTGATCGACTCAAAGCCCGACTTGTAGCCAAAGGATATTCCCAAATTTATGGACTTGATTATGGAGATACTTTCTCCCCTGTGGCCAAAATCACTTCTGTTCGACTCTCTCTTGCCATGGCTGCTATACGTCACTGGTCATTATATCAGTTGGATATTAAAAATGCGTTTCTTCATGGTGAGCTAGAAGAAGAAATTTATATGGAGCAACCTCCTGGATTTGTTGCTCAGGGGGAGTCTGGTTTGGTTTGCAGGCTACGACGATCTCTCTATGGGCTGAAACAGTCTCCACGAGCTTGGTTTGGGAAATTCAGTACGGTTATTCAAGCATTCGGAATGAAACGTAGTGAAGCAGATCATTCGGTCTTCTATTGTCATACCTCTCCAAATAGATGTGTTTACTTGGTGGTCTATGTAGATGATATAGTCATCACAGGAAACGACCAGGAGAAAATTTCTCAGTTGAAGGAACATTTGTGCAACCATTTTCAAACCAAGGATTTGGGGAAGCTGAAATATTTTCTTGGGATTGAAGTTGCTCAGTCAAAAAATGGAATTATCATCTCACAGAAAAAATATGCATTAGACATACTTAAAGAAACTGGTATGTTGGACTGTAAACCAGTTGATAGTCCCATGGATCCGAATCTAAAATTACTTCCTAGTCAAGGGGAGCCATATTCTGATCCGGAAAGATATCGGAGATTGGTTGGTAAGCTCATTTATCTCACTATAACAAGACCTGATATTTCCTTTGCGGTTGGTGTAGCAAGTCAATTCATGCAGTCTCCTCATAATGATCATTGGAATGCGGTGACTAGAATTCTGAAGTACATTAAGAAGGCACCAGGACAAGGACTACTTTATGAAGACAAAGGAGACACTCAAATTGTTGGATTTTGTGATGCAGATTGGGCAGGTTCACCTATTGATAGACGTTCCACTTCAGGGTATTGTGTTTCTATTGGTGGAAATCTTGTCTCTTGGAAGAGTAAGAAGCAAAATGTGGCCGCAAGGTCCAGTGCAGAGGCTGAATATAGAGCTATGGCTACAGTCACTTGTGAACTCATTTGGATTAAACAACTTCTTCAGGAGTTGAAGTTCGGAGACACCAAACAGATGAAACTATGTTGTGATAATCAGGCAGCTCTTCACATAGCTTCTAATCCAGTGTTTCATGAAAGAACTAAACATATTGAGATTGATTGTCATTTTGTTCGAGAGAAAGTTCTTTCTAAGGAAGTTATCACTGAATCTGTTAGTTCTAATGACCAACTAGCAGACATATTCACAAAGTCTTTAAGGGGGCCAAGAATTCAATATATTTGTTCCAAGCTTGGAGCATTTGATTTGTATGCTCCAGCTTGAAGGGGAGTGTTGGAATTAGTAGCATTAATATTGGGAGTTGTAGCAATTATATTCAAATTCATGTACATAGTTAGTCATGCATCTAGGGAATGTTATACATGCACCTAGGAAGTAGAAATATTATTAATCTCCTTGTAAATGTAAATTGTATTTACTCCTATGAGTGTATATAAATAGTAGATCAGCTGAGTGCAAACACACTCAAGCATTTCACAATTTCTTTCTTACTTCTAAGTCTGTCTACAAATACATCTAAGACCAAGGTAAAAAGATAGGGGCTCAATGTTGACTCTTGGTGCAGTCCTATAGTTATAGGACAATCTTTTGTAGCCTCAGCTTGTGTTCTCACATTAGTCATGAGTCATGACTCCATCATACATATCTTTGATTGCTCGAACATAGGCAATATGAACTCCTTTCTTTTTCAGAGCCTTCCACAATGCCCCTCTTAACACCCTATTGTACACCTTTTCTACATCGATGAAAACCATGTGTAACTCTTTTTAGTGAGATCAAAAAATGATTCAGATTCAACCTTACATAGTGAGTCATTATGGTATCAAGATGCTTTTAAAAGAGGAAAAAGTGGAAGGTAATAACAATTTAACAACACTTCTTTTTAACTAGAAGATGGAATTGCGTACGGATGTAAGAAAAATTGTCTGCTGTATTTAATGATATAATGGCATGATAGTTTTTATGTTTTGAATTTGCAAACCGAACCAAAATTGGCATAAAATCTGCTGTACATTTAAAAAATAATTTGAAAAGTTACTTAAAATTAGGAATTCTTTTTAAGTGGTTAACCTTTGTGGATATGAAATGTTGATTTTCTCATTTTTTTTATAGTGAAGCAAAACAATTTTGTTTTTAAGAAAGTAAACAATGGATGCCAAATGGGGGAATCCCTATTATAGATGTTTGGTCAATGTTAATGCATTGTTCATCTGAATAGAGTCATCATGATTTCTAACCTTTGGAATTGTGAGGTTAATACAATATTGTTGCCCTCATCTGCCATTAGTAAATTCTATTTGCAATTTCTCTTGATTTCTAATCCTTTTATAGATGTTTGGTCGATGTTAATGCAATGTTCATATGCATAAGTAATCTTGATTTCTAACCTTTGGAATTGCAAGGTTAACACAATGTTGTGGCCCTCAGCTGCCATTAGTAAATTCTATTTGCAATTTGTCTTGATTTCTAACTCTATTGTAGATGTTTGGTCGAAGTTAAGGCAGTATTCATCTGCTGGTAGAGTCACCTTGATTTCTAACCTTTGGAATTGTGATGTTAGGAAAAAGCTCCTCTAAAGTGAGAAAAGTGTAAAGTGAGAAAGTAAGAGTATATCCACCATTGATTAGTTAAAGTGCATTGAGATCTCAACCCACTTTAGCTAATCAAGGGTGGATACACCCTTACTTTCTTACTTTACACTTTTGCTCACTTTAGAGGAGGAGCCTAATCCATGAAGTTAATACAATATTTTGGCCCTCAGCTGCATAGAGCCAATCTTCATTTATAACCCTATTATAGATGTTTGGTCAATGTTAATGCATTATTTATCTGCATAGAATCATATTGATTTCTATCCTTTGGAATTGTGAGATTAATACAATATTTTGGGCTTTTGGCCCTCAGCTGCCATTAGCTAAATTTATTTGCAGTTCATCATTTTTGGTCTTTAATTTTCATTGTCTATTTCTAATTACTATCGTTTCTATTACTATCTTGTTTACCAGGGAAGCTAAATTCCACGTTCTCATTACAAGCTACCAGCTATTAGTATCTGACGAGAAGTATTTTCGTCGCGTGAAATGGCAGTACATGGTTTTAGATGAAGCCCAGGCAATCAAAAGCTCAAACAGGTTTGCTATAATATATGTCTTTGGGTTGCATTTATTCTTAATTGGTCATTGTTCCTGCCGATTTATTTTTTCTTTTAGGAAAACTGTGATTAATTATTTTATATGGTACATTTTTTAAGGGTTGAATTGTGTGTATAATTGTGTATACTTGTTAATTGAGGTCAATGAAATACCTGAAGTTATATTAACATCTGCGTTTGTGATTGCTGCCATTTTAAAAATTCTTTTTTATCTGACAGTATAAGATGGAAGACGCTCCTCAGCTTTAATTGTCGGAATCGCCTACTGTTGACTGGTACACCTGTTCAGAATAATATGGCAGAGTTGTGGGCTCTTTTGCACTTCATTATGCCAACTTTATTTGACAGCCATCAGCAGTTTAATGAGTGGTTTTCAAGAGGGTATGTATGCTTTATTGAAGTCGTTGGACATTGTAGCCCATTAAACTATGATCTAACTGTCTTTTATGACCTATCACATGCCAGGATTGAGAACCATGCAGAACATGGGGGTACTTTGAATGAGCACCAACTCAATCGATTGGTAAGTTTGTCTTTCCTCTTTGGTATTAGTTGTATGGAGATGGTTAAGACGTATTATTATATTATCTTAGAATTTGACTTGGACCTAATTCAAGCCCACAAAACCGGCTTGTAATGTGAGGACTGCCCAAGCTATATAAGCACTACTTAGGCCATATCTCTAGGTGATGTGAGATTAAACACACCTCTTACACCCAACACAATGAAGGTGCTGGAGGCTGCAATGAAGGCAGCCCAAAGTTGAGGGAATTAAGGCAGCTAGGGACCGACCGCAATTAAGGCGGCTTTCCAACACACCCCTCATGCCCAGGGATATGCACCCGGAGTTCGGACGATGCGGACGACCCAACAACAGATCTAGCCATCTAGGATAGGCTTTGATACCATCTTAAAATTTGGGTTTGGACCTGACTCAACCCCACAAAACCGGCTTGTAAGGTGAGGACTACCTAAGCCTTATAAGCACTACTTAGGTCATATTTCTGGGCGATGTGAGACTAAACACACCCCCTCACACCCAACACAATGAAGGTGCCAGCGGCTGCAATGAAGGAAGCCCAAAGTTGCCGTAATTAAGGCGGCTAGGGGCGGCTCGCAATTAAGGCAGCTTTCTAACATATTATATTATATTATAAGATTCCTTAATTAGAAATTTTCTGCAATATATTATTTAGGCCTTTGTTGTGAAATGAGGGTTTGCTTTGGGTTTCACATTCGGGGAAATTGTTGGTGGCATTCATTGTCTTCTTGCCTTTGTTGGATGTTACATTTTTTATATTTGTCACATTCACAACATATGCATAAGCTTATGACTTGTGTTGCAAATATAATGATTAAAGTAACAAATAGGACGTCTTTACCCAAAGGAAAAGAATTAACAATAGCATGTGTTGTACTATCATAGATACCTCGATGCTGGACTATGTAGGACCATGTGGGGATGAAAGAGAAAATAAGGGATGGCTGAGAATGTAACCACAAAAAGAGTGTGGGATATTTTGTTAGGCTCTTAGTATAAGAGAGGAGGGGTGGAGAAGAGAGGGGCAGCAAGAATTTAGTAGAGGATTGGGAGTGGGAGGAAGCTAGTCTAGTTGCTGCTATCTTTTTCGTTTGTTATTTTCCATTACCCTTTCTGTAAATTCTGGGTTGAATTCCTAGATTTCTGTAATAGAAAAGGAGTTTCTATCACATTGTGACTCCTTTTTGATAAAAAAATTGACTCTTATTTTTATTATTGGTTCTAAGTATTGTAGCCCGTTTTTGTTAAACTCGCTATAATTTTTATCTTTTTAAACTTTGACTTCTATTTTGGTTACTCTTCTCCTAACAGCATTCAATTCTAAAGCCTTTCATGCTGCGGCGAGTTAAAAAAGATGTAATTTCTGAGCTGACTACAAAAACTGAGGTTACAGTGCATTGCAAGTTGAGTTCTCGGCAGCAGGCTTTCTATCAAGCAATTAAGAACAAGATATCTCTTGCAGAGCTGTTTGATAGTAACCGTGGGCAGCTCAATGAAAAGAGAATTCTGAATTTAATGAACATTGTTATTCAACTGAGGAAGGTAAACGATCCATATTATTCAGGCTTTCTTTTCTCTTTTTGTTTTAATTTTTAGTAGTATAAATTTTGTATCAATTGGTTCATTTTGGATTATTGATTGTTGTGTTTCAATTGTATGGTGTGCTTTTTCTTCCCACCAAGATTGCCCATAAGAAATGTTGCTCTTTAAATATGGTAGGTTTGCAATCATCCAGAATTGTTTGAAAGGAGTGAGGGAAGCACATACCTTTACTTTGGAATGATTCCGAATTCCCTTCCACCTCCTCCGTTTGGGGAGTTGGAGGATGTATATTATTCTGGAGGTCACAACCCCATATCATATGAGGTACTTACTTGTGCCTTATGTACTGTATCAAATAATTCAATTTTATTGTTCTCTCTTCCTTGTCCCATCTTTTTTGTTCCATTTTTTTGCAATGTTCTCTTAAGTTAGAAGCAAGAACAAAATGTTATATGACAGTGTTATTTGGTGTCATCAAGCTTGGGGTTTACATAATAGCATAAACCACACAAGATGTTGCAAACATATCTGCATTGGTTACTCTCTAACTGGGTCTCTTCATTCCAATCATAATCACCCATGTAATGTAGGAAACATTTGCATTATATATTATGTACTTCTCAAACTATCCTTGACTCTTTATAGTGTAGTGAAACAAAAAATTCTTCCATGAATGAGGACTGGTTTTTGAATAAAGTAACAGAAATTCTTTCAGGAGTCAGGACCCTGTTGCAATGTTGCTACAATTTGATTTCTTACGTTTTAGAAGGCCTGCAAATTTTTGGATTTGTTATATATGTTAGCTGTTGAGTTGGTAACTTTTGCCATGACCAAATGGGTTCATGTGTAAAGCACAGCTGTCTTGAGACTTGCAGAAGAATTTTTAGAAAAGCAATTGCCCATGAGGCTTCTACATTTTGCTAGATAGTGAAGTCTAGTTAAACTTTGGGGTTTAACTTTCATGCCATTTCTTATTTTTCTTTCCCTTTTCTTTCAATTGCCTTTGGAAGGAAAATATGGTAAGAGACGAGCTAGGAAGCACGGATATGACATGAGACACGGGTACAATACGACACAACGCGGGGATACAACAAATTTTAAAAATTAAATGACACAACATGACTAAAGTACAATACATAGAATTGAAAGAAAGAACTAAGATTTTCTGAATGGCTTGTGTTGAATCCACACAACACAATGAGATTATATTTATACACTTGGAATATTAATTACAACTTATAATTACAAGGAAAGTAAATAAGATAACTATTCCCTTAGTGTATAGATAATTCCAATGTTCATGAATATCAATCTAGTTAATTACAAATACCATTTCCTAAGTTATTAATTCCAATAACATTTAGTGCTTGGATGGTGGATTCCTTTCCAAAATTCTAAGATGGTATTAAAGTTTATCTGAGATCCGTTCGGCTACCTGCAGATGTCCAATCCTGCGAACTTCACACTCCAGATATCAAGTCCTGGGCGTGAGGGGTGTGTGTTGAGAGTCTCACATTGGATAGTGATATGACCTGAATAATGCTTATAAGTGGGGGGCAACTCACCCTATGAGCTAGCTTTTAGGGTTGAGTTATGTCCAAACCCAAAATTCTAAGACATGTATAAAGTTAACATAAAAAGCATCTAAAAGTGGCTGAAGTATTTAATACGGATATGACTACTATTTTATAATGTCCGTGCTTCATAGGATTCGGGCACTTTAGGGATATGAAAAAGGAAGGTTTATTTGTTTTAGAAAGTAACATGGACACTAGTTGATTCAATGTTGAGAAGAATCAAAGAGAGGAAGGAAGGACATAGATGATACAGATTAATTTCATTTGTTTGGATAAAATAAAAGAATATATTACTAGGAAGAAAAGAAAGAATGTACATCTGGTGGATGATGGAGGGTTAATTTAATGCTTTCACATTAACCTCTAATCTATTTTGGCTAATGTGTGTCACAATTTTGTTCTTAGTCATTGTTTTTTTGCCTAAATAAATGCATGTCAGACCTGAGTCATGATGGCTTATTTTCATGCACATCTAATCAATAAGCCAGTCTCAAATGGCTTGTGTTATGCTACCTTAACTGCATATGCTTTGTAGCTGGGCCTTGTCTATGAGATGAGACAAGATTAGTGGGTTCCATATGTACCAAGTTGCTGGTAAAATTTGATGCTCAGTGACCCTGTTGTTCGGTGCTTTCTTGGCATTTTTATTATATAAGGGAAGTTTGTTTCGATATCACGTTTACCCCCTTGGATTATCTCTTAGATATATGGTTAGTAAATTATCGGTTACATGAAATTGGTTTTTCTTATTGTTTTGTAAAGGGTTTCCTCTTTTCTTATTGTTTGTTATTTTACCCACATGTTTTCAGATACCAAAACTTGTCTATCAAGAAATTTTGCAAAGTTCTGAAACTCTCAGTTCAGCTGTTGGTCGTGGTGTCAGCAAAGAATATTTTCAGAAACATTTCAATATTTTTAAACCAGAAACTATTTATCGATCTGTTTTCTCAGATGATATGTATGTTAAAAGTGGAAACTTCGGTTTTACTCATTTGATGGATTTGTCTCCGCAAGAGGTGACGTTTCTGGCTACTAGTTCTTTTATGGAGCGACTATTATTTTCTATGATGAGATGGGAACAAAAATTCATGGATGAAGTTGTAGACTTTCTTATGGAGACCATAGATGATGATCCAGAATGTAGTTACCTCGAGCAAGGAAAAGTGAGAACTGTTACTCGGATGTTATTGGTGCCATCGAGATCTGAGACAAAGTTTCTACAAGGAAGATTGCCAACTGGGCCCAGCTATGCTCCTTTTGAGGCCTTGGTCGTCCCACATCAGGACAGGCTTTTTTCAAATGCAAGGCTTCTTCACTCAGCATACACATATATCCCACGGAGTAGAGCTCCCCCAGTATGTCATGTTTTTTTATTATCTAGTCTTAAGTTAAAATTATCAAAATAAGTTGTATATTTTTACAAAATGATAATTATTGACCAATGCATTTTCTTGTCATCTTTATAGATTGGCACTCACTGCTCGGATAGAAACTTCTACTATAAAATGATTGAAGAATTACATGATCCTTGGGTGAAGAGATTGTTTGTGGGATTTGCACGTACATCTGACTGTAATGGGCCTAGAAAGCCAGATCGTCCTCATAATTTAATTCAAGAGATAGATTCTGAACTACCTGTTTCTCAGCCTGCTCTTCAGTTAACACACAGTATTTTTGGGTCCTCTCCACCTATGCGGAATTTTGACCCAGCAAAGCTGCTCACTGTAAGTGTTGTTTTTTCCCTGTTCTTTCTTTCTCATCGAGTGCCCCTGTGGCCACAACTTTCATATTGGATTGATTTCTAGTTTAACCTAATTTTCATATAGGACTCTGGGAAGCTTCAAACACTTGATATATTATTGAAACGCTTACGGGCAGGAAATCATCGTGTTCTCTTGTTTGCTCAGATGACTAAGATGCTGAATATTTTGGAGGTATTCTTGAACTTGTCTTGTTACAGTGTTAAACCTTTTGATATTGGATATATATAAAAAAATCCCTGGTTTTATGTTTCTGATGTGTAAAAAGAGCCCCTTGGTGTGCAAGTTCATTTTCTTATATACACACACACCATATCAGGTGAGAACAATTTGTATTTTAAGAATGTGAAAACAATGAATCTTGAATGCATGTGACATTTTTAAGTGGTTGTGACAACTAAGCAACTTTCAATCTTGACTATCAATGTATGGTTGTATAATCAAAATTTATTGGTCTGACATAATTAAAATGTAAACTGTTCTCACTACACACACACAGGTTAAAGCAACTAAATGAGTTTGATGTGATCCTCATTGGGATCTGGGGCTGGGTGCGGTCAAGGATTTGAAAGTGGAAACATTCCTACCATTTTGAGGATCTATTTACACATTAACATGATTGTTCTACTTGTCTTGGCTACTGGCCTTATAAAAAAATGCTGACAGGTGATTTAATCCTTCTTGCAGGACTATATGAACTACAGAAAATATAAGTATTTTAGACTTGATGGATCATCTACTATTCAGGATCGCAGAGACATGGTGAGAGACTTCCAGCATAGGTATACTCTGGTTAGACTACTAAATATTACTTATTTCACTTTACAGTTTATGATAATTTTAATTGATTTGTTGTAGGGCTGATATTTTTGTGTTTTTGCTGAGTACGAGAGCTGGTGGATTGGGTATCAACTTGACCGCTGCTGACACAGTCATATTTTATGAGAGTGATTGGAATCCAACATTGGATCTACAGGCAATGGACAGAGCTCATCGTTTGGGTCAGACAAAAGATGTTAGTTCCATCTCTCTCCCTCTGCGTTTGCACACGTCTGTTAATTGTTCTATGGATGCCATGTTGCATGAATTCTTGGGATCTTAGCATTCATGATCTGTCTGGATTTTCTATCCTTGCATATCTGGAACTGTGGTTTCTCCATGCTTTCCTTCCTCTCTGAATCTTGCACATTTCTGCTTGCATAGACACAGAAGCACTTTTTTTTTTAGTTTCTAAATGCTTAAATTATTGTTTTAATTCAAAACCAACTTTAAATGTATTTTAAAACTTGTAGGTTACTGTTTACCGACTTATATGCAAAGAGACAGTTGAAGAGAAGATTCTTCTCAGAGCGAGTCAGAAAAGTACTGTACAGAACCTTGTCATGACGGGTGGTTCTGTTGGTGGTGATCTTTTAGCTCCTGAGGATGTTGTATCTTTGCTTCTGGATGATGCTCAGTTGGAGCAGAAATTAAAGGAAATCCCTCTCCAGGTTGGTTTTCAATCTGGTCACCAAAATTCATTATTTTACAATACGTTGAATCCCTGACCAACTGTGTGAAACAATAAGAAGTATAAGTTTCAGAATGCCTAAAATCCTTTTATTATAGTTGACTTCACTTATCCTGCCAGGTAAAGGATAAGCAAAAGAAAAAACAACCTACAAAGGGTATTCGAGTAAGTGAAGAAGGTGATGCTTCTCTAGAAGATCTAACAAACTCTGTAGCCCAGGGTACTCCAGATCATGATCTTTCCGTGGACCTAGAGGGGTCCAAGTCCAGTAATAAAAAGGTATCATTATACTTCTAAACTTACTGATTCTAAAAGTGCTTGAATCTCATTTCAACTAGTTGCATGATAAGAAACTGTTTAATTTTGTAATGGAAGTTTGTAGTTTCTTGTTAGCAGGGGAATGATCTTGTTATTGTGAATGTTATTTTCAGTTTGTGTAACATGGTCTCTATTTGCAGAAAAAAGCTGTCTCGGATAACCAAACTTCGAGGCCAAAGAATTCTCAAAAGATGAATGAATTCAGCATCACGCCTATGGATGACGAATTGGATGATACCCACCTAACTACTGATCTAGTAGGCCAGAAACCCAGGCGACTAAAGAGGGCAAAAAAAGATGTGAATGAAAAGTTTGAAGATGATTTTACTGTGGTCCCAGAGCAAACTCAATTTCCACCACCGTATGATTTCAGTGCTGGAGTTTATCAAGTAGAATCAGGCCAAGAGGATCCTCAGAATGACTCCTGATCATATTATTTTACCAAAAACTGGATTGACATTTTTGGGGGGACTGCTAAGTTGGTTCTAGTTGATCAACAGTTCCTAGTTTTTTTTTCTGACTGCAAATAGTGGCAGCAAAGTTGAGGCAAGACAAGCGAAGCTGTATATCCTAGGTTGTATATAGTAGTCCTAAGTATATGCCGGTTATAGATCTAAGGGCTTTGTACAGTTTGGGTTATACTCGCCAGTCGCCAATGTTGATTTATTTTTGTGCCAAAAATACAATATTTATAACAAATGATAATTAGTATATGTTAGCACTACGTGTACTGGGCATATCGATTGGTGTAACTGGGCTCAAACATTGATTTGTTGCTATTCTTAATAATCAATATGATGATGTGGGATCAGTTGTTACATAATTGATCAAAAGTAACCCTTAAAAGAGATAATCAAATAAGCTAAGTATATATGTACCAAAAAAAAAAAATAATAAGCTAAGTATATATCAAGCAAGTATCATGTTTGAGTTGACATTTAAGTAGCATCTAGCATTAGCTAAACTGGAAATCGTTCACAATATTTGTCATTTCAAACATCAATGCAGCAGATACAGTCTTACAATATTTGCATATAAGCTAGGCTGCCAATCTTTGGTACCAAAGTTTCATACAAGTTCAAATTTAGTAGTTCCTTACAGAGAAGAAAATCAAATTTAATAAATTGATGCTATAAAAAAAAAACGATGTAAATAAAAAGAGATAAAATAAAAGGCAATTGATGGATAAGATTGATAAATTGCTTGTTGATAAAGATTATTCATCAAGATATGCATTCATCAAAATAGGTTGAACAGATCATCATGCTGAACAAATTAAGTACGAATAATTGACTATGAAAGTGTTTGGCCATTGATGATAATCGACTATTTAATTTCTTGTCATGCATTATATGATACTTTTTAGATATTCTAATACTCTTCCTTAATCTAAAGCTTCTCAAGCTTTAATTTGTTAAAATCAAAACGCACCAATAAAAATAAAATAGAAAAAAACTTCAATATCATGGAGAAGGAATAAAAATCTGCTGTACCAAAAAATAGTGTCTCGATGTTCCATGGAAAAATACAACGGCATCATTGTAAGGGTGCAGCGAAAAAATGGTCAAGCTGCATTAGAGATAAACCAAACTGCATCCGGGCAAAATGTAGACGCAAAGCCTGAGACACAATATGCTGCAACTGCTGCAATGACATATTATTAGCTCATGGGGTGAGGGTTGCCTCAACTTATAAATACTATTCAGATTATATTATTATCCAATGTGGGGCTCCAACATAGCGGACTAGCAATGAAGCCTAATTGGCAGCCGAGAGAATGTAAAAAATAAAAAATTAACAATGTGGCTCACATGTGTAGAAATTGGTAAGTCACAATTTAGGGAACTTACAAAGTCATGCACATAATGTGAATGTGAAGATGGTGACAAGTTTCAAATTGGCCCCTTAACTTTTAAAGGAGTTTCAAATTGGTCCCTTAAATTTTAAATGAGTTTCAAATTGGTCCTTTAAATTGTTAACACGTATGGCACTTTCGTCACTTTTCATTATGTCATTGACAGAGGGGACTAACTTGGGTTAACAGTGACAAGTTAAGGGACCAAATTGAAACTTTTAAAAGTTAAGGGACCAAATTGAAACTAAATAATAAGTTAAGGACCAAAATGGTATTTTAGCCTTTTTTTTCTATATAGAAAACATAAAAGAAATTGAACTTGAAGTTTGTTTTCAGGAGAAAAAAAGTTAGAATCTTCGTTATTGTTATCTGTATTTGTTGGGGATTAGGTTTGCTATCTGTACTCTCACAAGAAGGCTTGAAACTAGTTCAAAAAAACATAATCTGGGATAAAGAAGCTCGCCATACTTAATATAGATAGGATAGATACGGTGAAGGCTAGCATGAAGTACGTAACTATGTGGCATACCGGTGTGGTATTTTTTTTACCCTTTATTGCCGGTATATGCGGGTTTTGCCGGTAATCTTTATTTTCTATTTTGCAGATAGGGATCCGTCTAAAAGTTCACTAGGGGCATCTTTGCCATATAGGTTTTGCTTTCCTCCTACTGGCTTGGCTAATTTATTAGTTCTGCCATTGCTGCCATTGTTTATGAGATTTTCTTCACCAGCCCAAAAACTCATGAGCAACTCCTCCTTGCTACCACAGATTATTAGAAGCTAAAGACTTTAAATTGAAAGTGGGATGGGTTTCCTTATCTTACCTTGTTGTTCTTTTTTTTTTTTTTTTTTATTCCTTTTTGTTGGTTGTATTTCCTTGTTTTCAAATGTTCATGACAGTGAACTTTGTAGAGTTTTATATGATCTTTCTTTTTAAAAGTAATGTTCATTTCTTTTAAACTTTGAATGTTGTAGCTGAACTTCAACTCCAATTAAAATCAAGAACCAGATATGGGCATGATGGTGGCTTCTACGGTGAAGCCTCCAAAATGGGGTACACCGATGATGTCCTCAAATTTATCAGTTGCAAACGGTGACAACCGGTAAGTTATTTTTTTTTGTTTGTAAAATTCACCTAAGTGAATCGATTATCTTATACGGATAATCGATAAAAAAAGTTGCATGAGTTGCATTAAATTCAATCAAGCGAAATTGAATCAATTATCTTCTCAAAATGAATTGATTCATTTTTTTTATAAGACATTTTTAATCGATTCATTTTTAATCACTCTCCACTGCATTGTCATTCATGTCAGATATGACATTACCCCCTCTTGTCTTCTTGGAGTTGTTGCTGGTGGTAGAATAGATTAAATTTTTTTTAAAAATAAAATAAAGAACAAGGTAATCGATTCATTAGTTACAAAGAAGCGACTCAATTTTTTTAAAGAGTAAAAGGTCCAGATTGGTCCTTCACAAAAAAAACACAGAGACCTAACAAATGAAAATATCAATTTGATCCTCAAGAATATAAAATACGGATCAAATTAGTCCTTTTTTAGAGTAGTTTTTAGGGATATTTTAGTTCTTGTCAGGGACTATCTTGAGGAACAAATTGGTATTTTCTATTTTCGAGGGACCAAAATAACACTGTGTTTTTTTTTTTTGTTGAGGATCAGTTTTGGTCTTTACTCTTTTTAAAAAAAAAAACAAAGAATCGATTCCAATCGCATAAAAAAGAAGAATGTGTGACACTGCAACAAAAAAAAAAGAAGCGATTCAATTTTTAGAATTGGTTCACCTCCAACGAAATAATTTTAAACCGGGCGAAATTGAATCGATTACTTGAAGTTGTAATCGATTCTTTGGAGTCAAGGACCAGAGTCACTATGGATCAAAATCGGTTACAGGTAATTAATCTTGGTCGTTGATTATAGAACTAATATATTCCAACGGTGATATTAGGGGTAACCACCGGTGTACCTCAAAACTAAGGCTTCACCTTAGACGTCGCCATGCACTAAAACCCAGTTTGATCTGAAAAACACACAAATCAACACAATAAGAATAACACACAAAAAAATTGCAAATTCAAAACAAAAAATTTGATTCGAATTTTGACTTGAACGAAAAGCTCGAGATCTTTGCCAATATGAACCAGATCTGGGTTATGATCGAAGTGGAAGATGCGTGGACGCGGCTGCTAGAGCTTCCAGCGTCGAATATGACGGCGTAGGAGCCACCAGATTTCTTTTCCGGTGACATCTTCCGATTAACGAGGGCATATTCTCCTAAGAGCTCGGTGGAGGACAGCGATCGGTAACGGACCTGACCGTTGGGGGCGGTGGCGGTTGGCGGAGCCTTCAATTGCAATGATCATCATTAATTGCTACTAAGAGTTTGAATGCTGAAAATACTAATTTTTAATATTTTATTATTAAAATATGGATTTTGAAAGGTGAATTCTTTGGTATCCAAGAGTAATTTTACTCAACCTAGGTGGCTGAATCAGTTGGTAAGAACTATTTGCCTTGATTCACTAACATGACTCATTTAATTGAGGTGATGCATTCTAGTTCGGCAGGGTAACTTTTATCCCAAAATTATTGAGGGTACCAGAGAAAGCACCTTGGGCATTGCTATGGTACCCTTGAAAAATTGAGGGTTTTGGTACCATTCCTACATGGATAATAAGTTGATGATAATATTTAAACATGTCATGTCATACCATATAGTTATAAATCTCTGATATCCATATGCAGAATGTATTCGAATACATTCCTTAAAAGGAAAAGAAATGAAGGGTCAAATAGGAGATGAAACATGTTTACGGATTTGGATCTTCTCTAGCAGCTCTCTCTACATCCTCCCTCCGGCCTCTTTATCTTTCTCTTAATTTCATTCCCTCTCCTCATTAATTGTCCGTCCTCTCTCCATTATCTCTGTCCTCTCCCTCTTTATTTTTCTGCTGCAGAGGCGGGAGGGCTGAAGAGGATCCAAGTTACATGTTTACACGATAAAGTTGAACCAAATCAATTACATGATAAGTCAAACCCAATGGAAATACGAAGAAAATATATTGAATTGAACTCAACATGGTCAACCAAATAGAAAACAAAAAAATGACACCGCATGTTTAAATATTGATCTTCAATTAATTGATCCATGTATATAGGAAAGGTACCAAAATCCTTTATTTTTGAAGGGTGTCTGAGAAATACCCTAAATTATTATATCGACTTAAATACAAACTATCACACCTCAAAAACTTCTATTACAGATTTACAGTTTATCTTCAAACAAAACTTTTATATAAACAATTCTTAGCTGATATCAGGTTGCTCGATCTACACCTAAAAATAGTTCAAGGTATGGCTGGTGACTCGCTTACCATTTGGTCAATCCTTATCAAAACTTGACCCAACAACCTTGGAAGCCCAACAGAAACAAATATTCAATATCTGTCTTGAATAGAAGGTTAGCTTTTTCGTTGCAACCTTCTACTACAAAAGCATTTGCGCAAAACTATGTTGAATATAAATTTATCAACAACCATTATTTCAATTGCAACATTCGAAAAGGACCAACTACACCATGGTCTTCCTCTTGCGAGCGGTAATATTTTTTATCTTCCAAGTTCCAACACTTTTTAGTCTTCAAATTCACCTGACGTATATGTTTTTTTTTTTTTTTTTACTTTCTCTCAAAAGATATAGAATATTATTTCAACATTGTTAATATATCTAATTATGTAATGATAATGATTTACAGGTCAAAATGCAATATATCTCTAAAGCGTTGATACTTACAATATCAATACTAGTTTTGCAATTAAACACAGCATACTCGCATTACAAGGAACCTGAAAATCATATCAAGTCAGCTATATTTCTATCCGAAAAGATTGAAGTAGGACCAGGATTATGTACGAAAAAAGATTATTTTGATATTAAATTTCCAAAAGGTCATATTGCAATAAAAAGTTTTGATGCTGAACTAGTTGATGAGAAAGGGAATTCTGTACCTCTTTCTGAAGCTTACCTCCACCATTGTCCATTGGTATGCTTTGAGCTACTATGAAAATATTACTATGTCACGCAACCCTAGCCTTCGTCGCAATTTTCTCGATGGTCGCATTTTCGATAGAAACAACGGTGCATGTAGTGATACTACTCTTCCTCAATATTGGGGTCTTCGAACTGAATCACGAGGAACAATTACCCTCAAACATTCCACATCCTTTTGCGATAGAAGCAGGTAGCCCTGCAAAACTTCCACATGGGTATGAAGAGAAATGGTTGTTCAATATCATGGTCATTGATACACGTGGTGTACAATGCCACAAAGGATTTGTATGGTCGACCATTGAAATCAGACTATAAAGGAGGATTTTTATCAATGACAACACACAATGCAAATTGAGAGAGGGTTTTCAAGGTCCAAGGAGATCCCTCTACCTCAAATACACAATAAGGTGGGTTGATTGGAACCAATACCAAGTGCCTGTTAAAATTTATATACTTGACGTCACAGATCGCGTGTCAAGATCCAACGGAACGCATAACTGCGAGGTAAATATGTTATTCAATACATTTATTGTATTTTTGATTTACTATTAAAAAATTGTAAACATATATTTAAGACAAAGTATCTTCGAGACAAACATATATTTGGGACTCAAACGTATGTTTACATTGGTAAACCAAAAATAACCTTAATTAGTGGACTTTTTCAATCTTATCGATTAAATTCCAATCATATTAGTAGTCCATTAATTACTTCCTTGGTACGTATAATAAGTAAGGAAGGGAGATTTCATAATTTGGTTACATGCAGGTAGAATATAGTGTTCCGGCAAGTGATCATAGTGGCTCTCGGCCTCATGTCAAGAAGGCATACATCCCAATGGAAAAAGGTGGTTATCTCATATATGCTACTGCTCATATGCATATAGGTGGAGTTGGAGCAACTCTATATATATGGACAGGTGATATTCATCATTTATAATTAACCAACATTCTTACATGGTGTTTATGACTGCTCCCAGTTTACGTTTTATTAAACTTTGTGTGTGTATATATTTCCTTTTACATAATAATTTAATTTCTTTCATTCTATATCATTATAATTAGATGGCAAATATTTTAATTCAACTTCACTTCTAAAACTTATGTGTTTGCTTAATTTAGGATGGAAGAATTTTATGTACATCAACACCAAAATATGGAACGGGAAAGGAACCAGGCAATGAAGAAGGTTACGTTGTTGGAATGTCCGTTTGTTATCCCCAACCAGGTTCTGTCAAGATAAATGATGGTGAAACTTTGGCTTTAGAAACTAAGTACATTAGCAACTTTCGCACTGGAGTTATGGGACAGTTCTATATCTTGGTGGCGGAACAACTACCAAGCGCATACCATGGACAAAACTCCTCTCATCCACATTAATTTAGCTTGACGTAGAGTTTTTGTATGGGATATATGTCATTTATTTATTTTATTGTCCCATCAATTTTACACCTTTATTACACCTATACTTATTTGGAAAAAAAGAGAGAAAATATGCATTGGAAATTGTGTTCCTCGTTTTTTTTAGTACCTATAAGGATGGTGTAAAAAATGATGTAATAGAAATGGCCAGCAAAATAACATTATCACACCTTGATTATTTATTAATACATTCTTTGAGATTCAAAAAAAAAAAAATTTATGCACTTCTCTAAGTAGATTAGTGATTGAGTTTTTTCTTTGATATAATTTTTCGATTTAACTAAGTAAATAATCCCTATAAATATGGTAGTTTTCGCTTTTACTTCCTATAATTTTTTTTTGTTTCAATTGAGTCCCATGAAGTTAAAAAAAAATTGGATTGCCATCCCTTAAAATCATCAAGGGTGTTGGATGAGGTGGGATGACTTGGGATAAAATGGATAGTGTTGTCCCATCTCTGCTTGGTACGTTTATTCGACAGCAGAGGTATTATTTTAAGTTATGCAAAGTATATGTTGCTATATAAATTTTAATACAAATAATATTAATATAAATATATTATCATGTTATGCAAAGTTTTGATTTTAAGTTAAGAAATCTTGTTATTTATGATTAATTGTAAAAATAGTAGAAATTATAAAATAATCATGTGTAATAATGGCCTCCCAACTTGAGTATAAATCAAGTTCTATCTGAAAGCACAAAGATACTATTTCTTAGAAGGCAGCTTCTAGGGTGGGAGACCATGTCATGTCTCCCACCATGAGAGATCATGAAGTAGGGGCATTTAAGCAAATTTTTAATTACTTGAAATCCTTATATTTTTTAAATTTAAAATAGTCACCCCTTCTCATTCTCTCTCACTCCCCTCCTCCCTCAAGCCCAGCTCTCTCCCACCGCCACCAATGCTTCCTCTGCCACCGCCACTTCCTCCTCCGCCACCGTCCCGCTTCCTTCTTCAAAGCTTTGTTCTTTGGTTTTCCTTTGTCATCCACACCATATGGGTTGCTTCCTTTTCTTTCCCACTATTCTTAGCTTTGTTGCATTATCTTTCCTCTCAGGTAAACTTCACAAACTAGAAAAACACAAAAGAAAAAATCATCAATTTGTACAACAATCGGCCTCTTTCAAGATCGTGAACAAGTGCCCACCACACGATATGGCCAGGAGTACTCTCCGGCGCCACCTCGGCGCCGCTCCCAACCACTGGCTTCTCCCTCAAGAGCGGCAAGTCAAAGACCATGAAGATCCCCAAATCTTGGTCGGGTCGGATGTGGGCGTGAATCCCCTCTGCGGCCAAGACTCCGACGAAAAGTTCTCTTGCATCCCCGCTGACTGTGGCTCCGGAAAGGTAGAGTGCGCCGACGAAGCCAAGCCGCCGGCCACGGTGGTAGAGTTCACCCTTAACGGTGTCGACGAGTTCGATTTTTATGACGTGAGTTTGGTGGACGGTCACAACCTTCCAATGCTGATCGTGGGGGAGTAGGAGGGGAGGCCGGAGGTGGGGGTGGGGGTGGAGGTTGGGGAGTGATAGTGAAAGTAGAAGTGAGAGGAAGAGAGAAGGAAAAGGGCTGAAAAGTAAAAAAAAAATTGCAAAGAAGGGTTCTTCATGGTCTCTCATGGTGGGAGACATCACATGGTCTCCCACCCTTGAATTACCCTTTCTTAGAATACATAAACTTGTTTGTACCAAAAAAAAAAAAAGAATACATAAACTTGTCCTAGTTAATTTAGGCCATAACGAGTTAGAAAGACGAAATTGAAGCTAAAAGTGTTACGATGTTTTGGGTCTTTGAAAAGTTTGAAACTTTGAGAGTTTTGGATATTTGAAAAGCTCCAAACTTTGTAAAGCTCTATCAAGAGTAAAGGTGTAGGGGGATCGATCTGAAAACAATGTATGGGTGGAGAATGGCACTGTTGCAGCTAGCGGATCTAAGGAGCAACCTTTGGGTCATGCGACAACATTCAATTCAACCCCATCAGGAAAAATAGTTCCATCGCTTCAAACCGCATCAGCCACGACGACGTTCATGAGTCACTATTTTGTCTTCTCTTTTAAAAAAATAATAAATGTTCATTTAGTTTGGTTGTTCCGGAGTTCATTTGGTTTGATTGTTCTCGTGCTTATTTCATTTGATTAAGTTTTTGTTCTTTTTATGTTCATTGTTTTGAAGTAGTCAATGTTCTGATATTCATTTTGTGTTTTATTGTTCGACACTTAAGAAAACAAAATAATAACTTAGAGTAATGTAGGTTTACACCCAATATCGACATCATACAGTGGACATCGTAGGTATAAGTGGCAAAATAGTAATAACACAACTCAACAATCATCACTCCCAAGACACATAATTGCTTTCCCACTTCTTTATTGTTTTCTTCTCTCTTATCATGTATTTCATCACTCCCAAGACACTCACCTGATATTTCTATCATCTTAACACTCGTCTAAGCTGATCTTCACCCGTCTGATGAAGATATATGACCCGTCTGACCGAGAAAGCTCACCCGTCTACTCTCACTTTCACTCATCTGAAGCTGAAGATCTTCACCCGTTTGATGACTCTGAGTGAAGAAATGTTCACCCGTCTGAATCACCCGTCTGATGACTCTGAGTAAGGAAATGTTCACCCGTCTGATTCACCCGTCTGATGACTCTCAGTGAATAACCATTTAAATGTTCACCCGTCTGATGGCTCTCAATGTCACCCGTCTGAAACTGAAGATCTTCACCCGTCTGATGACTATCAGTGAAGAAATGTTCACCCGTCTGAGAGTCATCAGACGGGTGAACCAGACGGGTGAGCATTTCTTCACTGATAGTCATCAGACGGGTGAAGATCTTCAGCTTCAGACGGGTGAAAGTGAGAGTAGACGGGTGAGCTTTCTCGGTCAGACGGGTGAATCAGACGGGTGAGCATTTCTTCACTGATAGTCATCAGACGGGTGAAGATCTTCAGTTTCAGACGGGTGAAAGTAAGAGTAGACAGGTGAGCTTTCTCGGTCAGACGGGTCATATATCTTCATCAGACGGGTGAAGATCAGCTTAGACGAGTGTTGAGATGAGAGAAATATCAGGTGAGTGTCTTGGGAGTGATGAAATACATGATGAGAGAGAAGAAAACAATAAATAAGTGGGAAAGCAATTATGTGTCTTGGGAATGATGATTGTTGAGTTGTTTTATTACTATTTTGCCATTTATACCTACGGTGTCACCGTAGGTGTCCCAAATTTGGTTGTCAACTTAACATTTCTCAATAAGAGTAACTTATTAACATCTATACTCATTCCCAATATTGATTGGTTTGTCACACCAAGACAGCATTTTTTGAGATCGGACATTTTTGTTCGGAGCATATAGACGACCTCGATCTATGAAGCTCATGCAAATTATACGATTAGTTCTACCTAACACTCTTATTGACGTGACAAAAGCTCTTTGGTGACATGCTAAATAGAAGGGCAACATAATTGGAAGTCATTGAGGTTCTTTTTCTTTTTTGGTTTTTTATTGGTTGTCCCTGCAACCTAAGATGTCTGACCTTCATTGAGGCTAGCCTCGTAAGATTCGAATCCTTAATTTCTCTTGCAGGTAAAATTAGCTTAGGGGCGCAATCCACTTTCATTGTGGCTGACTACGGTCGAGTAAAATCATTCAAGTTCAACAAGTTGTGTACTTTTTTTTTTGTTCTTTTATATTATTATTACTTCTAACTTGAAAATGGTTATTGATGTTATTGTTAAATTATATAAACCTATATTATTGAATGAAATTTTATGAAACAAATTAATATAAAATCACAGTTTGCACTGTTCTTAGTTATCACTTAAAAATGCCCAACCTTCATTTTTGAATATTTGGAAAACAATAATGATATTTGAAAATTTGAAATCCGATACCCGAAAATATCTAATTAATGACATTCAAAATTGTGGTTAATGACGTGTTGAACTTGATCAATAGGTACACGTGTAGTAGATGGAAATAATATACATATATAAATTTCCATTATTATGCTTGGGGAAATAAATGAAATGGAGACAATACACATATAGTGGAGCTCTTCATTATTTACTTTCCCAAAAGCATAGTAATGAAGAGAAATGGAAGAAATAGAGATGATCTTTTCCCAAATCTGATATGGATGATCCAAGGTCTATTTTGAAACCTACAGTAACTTAATCTTTGACTAAAAGCAAGATCATTATTATCCTTTGATCCCAAATTTGTAAGAGAATTTCAAGTTTTCAACACACAATTTAATATATATATATTTGGTATTAAACTCCTCTAAATTGAGCAAACGTGTAAAGTGAGAAAGTATGAAAGTATTTACCATTGATTAATTAAAATGAGTCTTACTTTTTTCATTTTACACTTTTGCTAAGTTTAGAGGAGCTTTATTCATATATTTGCACCCAGAAAAGAGAAATAGTAGTACATGAATGAAGGGTACATTATTTGAAACTAAGATATCACAAAATCAATTAATTCAATGAATTAGTAAGAGGTTCAATTACTAGTTTTCCAAATGCTATTAATAACATTGTTAATGATACTTGGATCCGATCACATTGGCGAAAATGTTCCATCTAACAAGTACTTTAACATTAATATTTTAAATAAGACAAGCTCAAAGTAGGCGAGAGCATAAGAAGCACAACATTTATTAGGTGTCCTCAGCCACAGAAGAAGGACATGTATTGAAGAAATAATACAGTAGCCAATTCGGTAATGCCAACAAAGGTTGGGTGGTGCACATCACATGGAACGATAGGCAAATTCACACAATATTAATGACCGT
The DNA here is from genome assembly GCA_039655645.1 of Ammopiptanthus mongolicus. NCBI lineage: Eukaryota > Viridiplantae > Streptophyta > Magnoliopsida > Fabales > Fabaceae > Ammopiptanthus > Ammopiptanthus mongolicus. The sequence continues at coordinate 8,752,801 of CM077351.1, read as the reverse complement.
TGGGGAAGTTGGCAACACCCAAAACCCTTAAATGCAGATAGGATTGACTGGTGACATCCATGTCAAGATTTAATTATACTATCTTTATCTATGGCATGGCAAAAATGAAACTGTAGTTTCTGGTTTCATCCTCATAAAATTTTACTTTGTTTCCTCAATTTTATACACCTTCCGGTGCTATATTTCTAAGGATTTAATTGATATGTAATTCTAAAAAAATTTTAAACTATCAATCAATCATAAATTATTATACCAATAAAAATATTTAATTGTTATCATAATTATCTTAAAAGTGTCACACATATAGAATGATTTATGATTTGTTGACCTCTATTTCTTATTACAAATTTTGTTTTATTTATTGTTTGGTTTCATGTTTTTAGCTTTCCCTCCTACAATGTCGGCTCTTACAATTAAAAAGGTAGGAATTTTATAATGGGGTCATAACTTTGTATTGTTTTTTTTATTGGTACTAGCCGTGCCTTGTAGTTGAGTAGATCAACAAACTCTAGACGGAGAAAACAAAGTTCTATTTGTATTTGTTTTTCTCTTTTTCCTCTTCTCTATTATTTTGGCATGTCACTGCTTAGAAACTAAGAAAAATATAAAGGCACTTATATATATATATATTATATCATGATTCATGCATTGCATGCTTCAAATAAATTTAGAGTGGGATAGGCTTCATTTTTTGGTCAGAAATTCTAGAAAGACCCCAACTAATGTTCACCTTTGGTCAAGCATCATCTACCAATAAAGATTTGATTTTCCAAAGCACTCTGAATATTTAAGGCAATCTTATGGTAAAAAGAATAAAATTTGGTAGTTGGGTAAGGGGGAAGCGAAAGGCATAAGATTGAGGCAGGTTATGTAGGATTCTCTGTCTAGTTTACAGACACATATAAAAACTGGACTCACACTCTCACCTATTGAAGTTCATAGAAAGCCAAAATCATTAAAGATTTCATCCTTTGTTGTTTTTGGACTTTTAGCAATTTAGCTCCTCTATCCATTTCTTGCCTTCAACAGCATTGTGTGAAGCATTATGGGAATGGTTCGTGATACATACTCAAATGGATCTCTTCATAATTGTAATGGATTAGAGGAAAAGCTTGATGATCTGAGGGCACTTGTTGGCAAGGCTGATGGTGATCCTTTGAGAATTGTCAGTGTTGGAGCTGGTGCCTGGGGCAGTGTTTTTGCAGCTCTTCTGCAAGATACTTATGGCCAGTTCAGGGACAAAATACAAATCAGGATATGGAGAAGACCAGGAAGGAAAGTTGATAGAGGCACTGCTGAACATCTCTTTGAAGTTATCAATTCAAGGGAGGATGTGTTGAGGAGGTTGATTCGGCGTTGTGCTTATCTGAAATATGTTGAAGCAAGGCTTGGTGATAGGACCCTCTTAGCTGATGAGATTCTGAAAGATGGATTTTGCTTGAACATGATTGATACTCCACTTTGTCCATTGAAGGTGGTGACAAACTTGCAGGAAGCTGTTTGGGATGCTGATATTGTGGTGAATGGCTTGCCTTCAACTGAAACACGTGAAATCTTTGAAGAGATTAGTAAATTCTGGAATGAGAGGATCACAGTGCCTATAATAATATCTTTAGCAAAGGGTATAGAGGCTGCATTAGAGCCTGTTCCTCATATTATCACCCCCACAAAAATGATTAATCAAGCAAGTAAGAGTTTTTCTTAATCTCTATTTATGTGCTATCTTTTCTCCATATATTTGTAGCTTATTTCTAATTGATAAAAGTGAATAATTTCCTCATGCCTTTTCCAGGATAGTCTAAGTAAACAACTGTGATAATCATCTTTTTGTGTCCTTTTTGTGTCCTATCCACTCTGAATGATTCAATTTACAAAAAATCTATCTTGTTCATATTCATGCTGAAATATATTACAGATCAATTGTGAGAGTTCTCTGTCTAGGTTACGGCTATTTGTTACCAAACAACAGAAATTTGTATGGTGCCGTTAGTACTTGGCCGATGTTATATTTCAGTAATAACTCTCTTTTGGTTTATTTCATCAGATTTTGTATTATCATAGGCTGCTTTCTTTGCAATCTATTTGGTCCTTCACTCATTCTCTACTCTTTGCAATGTACACTTGATAGCTGGAGTGCCTATGGAGAACATACTTTATCTTGGCGGTCCAAATATTGCCTCAGAAATCTACAACAAGGAGTATGCCAATGCTAGAATATGTGGAGCTGAGAAATGGAGGAACCCTCTGGCAAAGTTTCTAAGACAACCACAGTTTATTGTCTGGGACAATAGTGACCTCGGCACACATGAGGTCATGGGAGGCTTGAAAAATGTCTATGCAATTGGAGCTGGTAACCTTCAAATATTATAGCTTTACATCTTATGTGAAACTTGCAGTAATCCATATCATCGTGTTTTGGCATGTATGACGTCTATTTCACTTGTTGAGTCACTACCTAATCCAGATAATTATGCTTATACTGGGAGTAGGAAAGAATACTAATGCATTTCATCTCCTAAAAAGATTCCACAAAAAGCAAATGCAAAAAGAATCATCTGTAACTGATAACCATATAATTTTTTCTGGTCATGCTACATATTAAGGTATACAGATAAAGATTTCATGATTGATGATGCATATTTTTGCAAATTGAATTAAGACTTTTACGTGTCCTTCACACGATGTTAGAGACCGGATATGTTGCCATTAACTTGAAACTTGGAAAAACAAGAGGATCAAAATACATCTAATTTTACATAATTTATTCCCATGAATTACACGTGGTTTCTGACTTACAATCTATATATCCTGTTTTTCTGCTCAATGCTGTCAGGAATGGTAGCAGCCCTTACCAATGAGAGTGCTACCAGCAAATCTGTATACTTTGCACACTGTACATCAGAGATGATATTTATCACTCACTTGTTGGCTGCAAAACCTGAGAAACTTGCAGGGCCATTATTGGCTGACACTTATGTGACCTTGTTAAAAGGCCGTAATGCATGGTATGGCCAGATGTTAGCTAAGGGACAATTAAGCCCAGACATGGGTGATAGCATTAGTGGCAAAGGGATGATTCAGGTATGTTTTGTAATTTTCCCTGTCTTATTTCTTCTAAACCAATATGCTATGTTCCTTAGGTGTGCCAACTACATCTTTAGAATGTGCAAAGTGCATAATTACATGCATTAAAACGTGATAGTGCTTCACAGATAATTTGGCAGCATCCTGTTGCAGGAACTGCTGTTTTTCACTTGTATGGAGAAAATATGATAATGATACTATCAACCATCCTTGTAGTTTCAATTTATATATGTTTATCTTTAAGTTGAAGACTATGATTTTGATTGACATAAGCCACATTTCTTCTCCAAGTGTTATACATAAACTGCTCTAGCTGATAATAAAAGAAAGCAATAATTAAAGAGTGCTTTCGTCCCACCCCGAGGGTTGTTATTTAAGTGGTAAAAGATTAGTGCATCACATGTATCCTGCAAGGGCATATTTTGTAAAATGTGAATGTGACAAACACATGCCTTGAAATATACATAATATGCTTTTGAGTTTTGACCATTTGATATTCTGCAACAGAAAAATATAGTGGATATTTGGCCCTCATAGATAGATGCCTTGCCACACCAGAGGTGGAGTTAAATATCACTCACATAAGAAAGAAGAATTTTCCTTTGTGAAATTCTTCTCAGAGTATTGTTGCCTTTACTCAAATTCCAACAATTAACAAAAATGATATCCCTGCCATTTATTTGTAGGGTGTGTCTGCAGTGGAGGCATTCTTTGAACTTTTGAGCCAATCGAGTCTAAATGTGTTGCATCCTGAAGAAAACAAGCCTGTTGCTCCTGTTGAGCTCTGCCCTATCTTGAAGACACTGTACAAAATATTGATATCCAGGTAATCTCCTGCAATAAATAACTAGAATCTCGGTTGCTTGTTTACCCTTTAGCTTATTTTCCTTTTGAACACTTACAACTCCAAGTCTACCTTTGGAAATCTCTATGCATCTTGCTAATGCACTAAACAAGTTTCCCATGCTTCTGGTGCATGCTGGATTTCTCAGGGAACAGTCAACACAAGCTATACTAAAAGCTCTGAGGGATGAAAATCTGAATGATCCTCGTGAACGCATTGAAATTGCACAAAGCCATGCTTTTTACAAGCCTTCACTTCTTGGACAACCGTGATTATTTCTCTTTGCAAAAACAAATGTGGAAGCAACCATATATAGGAAGCATTTGTTACGGGGAACATTTTGAAAAGCATAATTGTAATATTTTGTGATGGATTTAGTATCATATTGTTGTATATATATGCAAAAATATAAACCACTAATCAATTTGACTGGTGATGGCTCAAAAGCACTGCAACTTGCCTTGCCATGTAGGACAGTCTATTTTTATGCAGCAAAATTAGCTGAGGAGTCACGGACTCAGCCCCTCACAGTCACTACTACATGGTCAAAATGTGACTAAAGGAGTCTAAAATTGTTACTTATCGCAACATTGATGAATCGAGTATATAACATAAAAGGCGATGTCTCTGTCATAAAACATTGTTGCTGATGAGTCTATTGAACTTGTACTTCCAAATATAAAAGTAACAAACTGTAAATCAGTGACAGCAACCATAAAAACTGAAATAGGACCAGGTTGATAATTTGCTAGCAATTGGACAAGGGTCAAAGAGTCTGTTTCTAGTTTCGACCAGCACCTTCTTAAGTTCAAAACTTGATCCAACCAGTGGTAAGGGATCGGAAGACCAACCATATCATGCTAGACTTTGTTGCACCTACCATGCAAAGAGAGAGTGTTGAGTGTTATTAATGTCTCAAGCATAGTTTAAAATCACTTGACTCGGGTCCCTGGAACACTGCAACGGCTTTGTAAATATGTCTGCTATCTGATTTCCACTTTGCACATAGGCTGTCTTGATCTCTCCTCTTTGGATTCTCTCACGAACAGTGTGACAATCTAATTCAATGTGTTTTGTTCGCTCATGATAAACGGGATTTGCAGCAATGTGTAAGGCTGCTTGATTGTCACAAAACAATCTTGCTGGCTCAGGATGTGGTACATGTAAATAATTTAACAAATATCTCAACCAAGAAAGTTCACAAGTTGCTGCAGCCATAGATCGATACTCCGCTTCTGCTGATGACCTTGAAATTGTTGCTTGCTTCTTACTTTTCCATGATACAAGGGACTTGCCAAGGAAGATGCAATACCCTGTTACAGACCGTCGTATAATTGGGCATCTTGCCCAGTCAGCATCACAGTATCCGATCAAGTGAAGAGGACTATTTGATGAAAATAATAATCCTTGCCCTGGAGCTGCCTTCAAGTACTGAAGGAGTCGATGAGCAGCCTTGAGGTGATGCATCTTTGGTTCCTGCATGAATTGATTGAGTGTGTTCCTTGAGGGTTTCACTTCTTGTTTCCGTTAGTACCAAATCAGGCTCCATGGGGACAGTTGCTGGTTTTGCTCCAAGTAACCCAGCTTCTTTTCTTCTAATATGTCCAATGTGTACTTTCGTTGACAGACTGTAATTCCTGCCTTAGAACGTTATTAATGTTGAGTGTTATTAATGTCTCAAGCATAGTTTAAAATCACTTGAATCGGGTCCCTGGAACACTGAAACTGAGGTTAAGAAAGCCCATGATCCCTCCAGCTCCGGAGGTAGCAACAAGCAAACTCTGAAGATATCATGCCAATCAACTGTTACCAGTTAACTGCAATGGAAGCTGTTGAAATGCGCAAAGAAAAGGTGGCTCAATAAAATGAGGCTTTTTTTTATCTTTTTGTTTTTGAGATGCAAAATTTTTATTTAAGCTTTTGTAATAAAAAATTTCTAGTATTTTTTAATTATTAATTTGGGAGGACATCATGAATATCTGCATCAGTCACTAATTAAATTAATTATCAAGTTCATTCAAGTCATATTTGAGGATCAGAGAACATGATTTGCTTACTATTACACCTGTTGTTGTTCCTATGCCCATCAGGACATTGGGGACCCTTGAGGCTACAATACAACCATGGTGCAGCTCTCAACAGCAGATAGCAGCAGAAAAAGTTGATGCAGAGAAATGCAAAATTAGTTCAACCTGGTTGAAATTGCACCATGTAGTATTAGACTATGAGCTTCTTCTCAGTACCCCATATGGCTTAAGTTTTGTATTGGTGCACTCTCAAAGTAATGTCAGTTTATGTTAGATGCAAAAAAGCTTATCACAAGTTTTTATTGTAGCTAAGTTTTGATTTGACCACCTCGAGTCGGTACCAGGGCACTTTTGTATAAATATTTCTAAGATGAAAGAAATCAGTAGTTTTGTGCTGCATAATTTAGTTTCTGCTCCTTTCTTCTTCTTCTTCTTCTTCTTCTTCTCTTTCACTTTGACATTAACGGAAACTTTCTATTCCAATAATTTTAAGTTAACTTCTTATTCGGAACTTATAAATTATGGTTTTTGTGTATCAGTATCATGGGGACAAGATTCGTAAGTAAGGAGATCCTAGCTGTTTTGTAACACTTTAGAACAGCAATTCATGCATGTAGTGCTAGCACAGTTATAGACACACGAGTGCCAACATCATGAATTTTCTGCAAGTCCTTTTAAGAGACACCTCTCAAGCCATTCTTAGATTCTGTAGTTTGAATGGTAGGAGGAATCTGAAGATGGCCCTCCACTTGTATATATCTTTAATCTAAAAACAACAACTTGGAATTTTTGTTTCAAAACAAAGCTCCACGACTTCCACTGAATTTGTTTCTTTCAAATTGACATCAAGACTTGAAAGATCAGGGGTCAGTATTTTATGCTTTATGTAGCCAACAATTTATAAATGCACGTTTAACTTCCAATTCAGTACCCTAAATAGCTTAGTTTTTGTATTGGTGCACCCTCAAAGTAATGTCAGTTTGAGTTAGATACAAAACAGAGGTGAGCGTGTCTTTTGTAAAGCTTATCACAAGTTGTAATTGTAGCTAAGTTTTGATTTGACAACAAGTTTGTACCAGTGTAGAACAAGAACTCTTATGCAGAAGTAACATGAGTTATACGGAAGTAGGAGCATATGCACACATGCTTTTCACCATGACCTTTGGTACTTAGTATGCTTTTGAAATAGATTGAGAACCATACAATACTAATCACCGAATCAAATGGAGTGCTATCCTAATTCATGGGAAAATTGCACCAATCAAGATTGTTGATGCTAATCTGCACTATTCAACTAGTAAGCTGCTGTGTATACTCTGTTCCTGAGACAGAAACCTAAATTTCTCTTAGATGTCCCTCTTACGTTTTGATAAACTTATAGTGGGTAGAATTGAATGGGATGAGATGAGATGAAATAGAAAATAATGGAACAATACCCCATCCCACTCCAAACAAAGCCTAAGCTAGGTTCTAACACTATATTTAATTTGCAGCAACTGTCATCGAATGCTATCTTCAGTTGGATTCTTTACACTATAATTTGAACACCATATGATGTCAATATAAACGGAAGAAAATTATCATAATTAAAATTACACAAAATATCAACAACTAAGAGACTCCAAATTGAAATGCTTTTCCAATAAACCCAAATTTCTTTTCAAGGAAAACTAAATGTGAAGCACCAGAAGGTTCTTTGATACCTAGTGTTTTCAAAAAACTCAGACTTGATACCTAGTGTTTGATACCTAGTGTTTTCAAAAAACTCAGACTTGACAGCCACTCAGGAAGCACCAGAAAGTTCTCACAGTCTGTAAATGACAAGGATTGTAATGTGTTTGCACATCCTAGAACCCAAAGAGGCAAGGTGACCAGCTGTGGCAAAGAATAGAGGCTAATTGCTTTTAACCTCAAGTTGGAGTTTTGGTCGTCATGTCCCTTTGACAATTCCAAATTGCCACAGTAGTCAACTACCAAAGTCTCTAATTGAGGAAAATTGTTAATATCAAGTGGCAAAGACTTTAGACCCTCACAACCACAAACCTGCAATGCTTTAAGAGTATGAAGTTTTATCCCTACAAACAAAGACTCTAGATTGTCACAATATTTGACATTTAAAATTTCAAGAGAACTCAGGTTTGCAATATCTTTCTCAGGCAAAGTAGATTGCTTTGTGGTTATCCCCAACCGCTGGAGACTGATCAAGTTTCATAATCCTTTGGGCAATGTTTCCAACTGTGTACAGCCTACAAAAATCAAAACTTGCAAATTTGCTAGCTTGCAAATAGAATCAGGGACTCTCTTAATTTTTTCATTACGTGCAAGGCTGAGATATCTTAAGTGTCTCAACTTACCAATGGTTCGCAGCAAAGTCTCATACGTAGAATCACTTAAATCTAAAATCCGCAAGTATATGTACCTTGACACTCACCAATTTAAGAAAGCTTCACTGCTAGCTCCCACTCCTTTAATAGGAAACAATATGGTTCTCAAGCCTATTGAATTTGGGGTGAAAGATTTCCCACGCAAATTGTTTGCAGCAAAAGATAGATGTTGAACATTCTCGGGTATATTTTGAACGGGGGAACTTACCATCAGGCACTGATCTTTTGCAACATATAGAGCAAGATCATGCACCAAATTATGTATTTGAAAATAATAAATACTGCCAAAGCTGTTAAAATCCTGAAGAAAAGATCTTGACATTAGCTCATAAAAATATTGATTTGCAACATCTAACAAAGTTTTATTTTTGCTTGTTGATGGAAGGAGACCCAGAGCCGCCCAAAGCACAATTAATTTATAACTGTCAAATTGATAATCCTTTGGATAAAGGGAGAAAATGACAAAACATTGTCTCAAATGGCATGGCATTTGATCATAGCTTAATTTGAGTGCGGGTAAAATGTCATCTTTCTTTTGTGTCAAATTCCAAATCTCGTTATCCCTAATAGCTTCCCAATCATCTATCTCATGTTTTGAAAATAGCATACTCCCTATTGTTCTTGTTGCCAAAGGAATCCCTCCACATATTTTCACAATTTCTCTCCCAACCTTTATTAAATCTGGATACTTTTCCTCTTCTCCTTCTTTAAATGCCCATTTTTTTAATAGAGTCAATGAATCCTCCGGAAAAAGACCTACTAAAGTGTGAGAGGGAATGGTCCCCATCATGGAAGCTATGGAATGACTACGTGTAGTTACTAGGATTTTACTTCCATTCGCACCCACGTGTATTAAGATCCTCAACTCAACCCATTTAACACGATCCTCATTCCATACGTCGTCCAAGACGAGTAGATACTTGTGATCAACAAGTTTATTTTTTAGTTGATTTTGCAGTTGCTCCGTATCTAATTCTTTCAAATTTTGATGGTGAGCAGGAGCATTAGGAGAAGCAGCATGGATTATTTTAATAATCAGTTGCTTAATGTCAAAATCATCGGAAACACACACCCACATCTTCAATGGGAAATTAGACTCATCTATTCTCTTATCATTGAACACAAACTTTGCAAGTGTGGTCTTACCCAAGCCTCCCATCCCCACAATGGGGATAATGGAGAGACTTTGATCATCACCACAAGGATTCTGTTGGATCAAAGAATGTATTATTATTACTTTATCATCTTTCCTTCCTATCACATCTGAATCCTTCAAAGTGGAGTATGTCATTTCTCTAGTATGCACAACACGTGTATCGACATCAATTATTTGAAGACCAAACTTAGGCAATTTTTTCAATATATCACTCTTTTAATATTTATTTTCCAAAATACCACCATTTTCAAATTATGTACCAAACTACCACTGTTTTGAAATTAGTTTAGAAGTCGGTTTTGGAATTAACGACTTCTCAACATAATATATCTGATTTTGTTTTTTAACCCCTTGAGAAGTCGGTTTTGACAAACACGACTTCTCAAGGGGGTTTTTTTTTGTTTTTTTTTGAATGTTCTATATTTATATTACTTTATATTAATTTATATTAATTTATATTAATTATGATAATTAGCTAAATTAATTATATTAATTTTAAATTATAATTTTAAATATTAATTTTATTAATACAATAAAAAAATAAATAATACACTTATAGAAAATATTTAACATCGATTAAATATAGAAACGGTACAACGATACAAATTTTCTATTGTTGCGTAGAAGGTCCGGCACGGTTCGGACATTTATTCCTGCTATGACCCTCATTCCGACACAGACCACATCTCTTACGGCGACTCCCCCCCTCCCTCAGATCCATCTCCGTGCGAATGCGGGTAGATTGTGGACGACCCCGTGGATTTCTTCGCATGTCTTGATTGTGGCACACCTCTACTCCAGTATACGTTGGCCAATATGCTTCGTTTGGCACCACGCTGAACTCTTCGCGGTAAACATTGAAGACATATTCCAACTTGTAGACAGCAGGCACATACTTCCAATAGTCGTGATTTTCGCTTGAACATCCCGCGATGACATGTGAGCATGGAATGTGTATGGCCTGAAACTTTCCACAGTCACACCACCTCGCGTTCAAGTCTACCTTGAATCGCCCCGCAGGCCGCCCTTCTCGTGGGTTGATCAACTCCTCGACCGTGAAAATGCTGTGTTCCCGGTTATAATGTTGGACACGGTGAGAGTTGGACTTTGCCCGTTCCTCCTCAATGGCCTTGGTGACAATTTCAGACCAGACATGACCGGAATGGATCATTGCGCTTAGTTGCCTCCCACTGTCGGCGAAAGTTTGAGATAACCTATAATAGGTTGCCTGGACCACAGCAGTGATTGGAAGATGCCGCGTTCCCTTAAGTACCCTGTTAATGCACTCGGAAAGGTTCGTTGTCATGTGTCCCCAACGTCGCCCTTCATCATACGCTTGAGTCCATTTTTCCTTGGGGATCTCGTCAACCCATGCCGCGGCCTCTTCGTTCCAGTCGAGGAGCAAACCCCGGTAATAACGCATGCTTGGCTGGTTCAGGGCGTATCCTGAATGGTTGGAATGTTAGAAATGTCTAAATTGACATGAATAGAATAGAAACAATAAATAATTGCAATTTGTATGACTGCGGTACTAACCCATATTGACGACCTTCTTTCTCATATCTGCATTCTTGAATCTCCGCATGAAGTTTTGTGCAATGTGTCGAACGCAATACACATGCATTGAAGGAGGATTGTGCCATCCACTGTCAGCTCGCCGGTATGCAGCTTTTATTGACTCGTGCCTGTCCGAGACCAATGTTATGTTGGCTTGGGGTGTGACGTGCCTCCTCAAGTTTTGAAGGAAGAAAAACCATGCCTCTGCCGTCTCACCCTCGACAAGAGCGAAGGCTATGGGAATTGGTTGGTTGGCTCCATCTTGAGCTGTTGCAATCAATAGCGTCCCCTTGTACTTTCCATACAGCCATGTTCCATCCACCATAACAATTGGCTTGCAAAATGCAAATCCACTAATGCAAGGCTTGAAAGTCCAGAAAAGACGGTGGAAGATTCTCTTATCGGGAACTAGATAGGCCCCGTCGTAAGCTGGCAGCGTCTGCAGTTCAGTGATTGTGCCCGGAACATAAGTATGTAAGGCCATGAGCCATGTTGGAAGGTAATTGTAAGATAGCTCCCAGTTCCCGTATATTTGTTCGATAGCCTTTTGCTTGGCTATCCATACCTTCCTATACGTTGTGGTATAGTTGTATTTTTCTCGTATGTGGGCAATCAACACCGAGATAGACAACGCCGGATCCTCCTTCACCATTTGCTTGATACTTTCACAAATAATGTTCGAGTCAAGCTTCCGATGATCTTGTGAGAGAGTTGCTGATACACATGTATGTGGTCCGTCCAGCTTACGGATCTCCCAATAGCCTTTTGTTGTGCGATTCTTCACTCTACACCTCCACCGGCATGCAGGGTTGTTGCACTTAATCATCCATCTGTCGTTATCGGAGTGCTCTACCTTGAAATCCAGGGAGTTCTTGATATGGTATCCCTTGATAGCAAACTGGGCCATTTCTTTTGTAGCAAACCTCATGTTTGTTTGTAGGCTATCTGGGACATCAATTTGATCCAAAGACACTCGCGATAGGACGTGGCTGAAATCGTCTGATGGAGCAACCCCATCTAAGTTCACATTACGAAAGTGTGGTGGTGGTTCGTATGGAGGCGCGGTTGAGGAGGGACCCACACCAGCTTCTTCTTCTTCGTCGTCGTCGTCATCATTGACTGACAGTGCAAGAATCTCGGCTTCATCCTCACTGAAGTCACCAACTTCTTCGTGGTGGAACCCAGCCACGACGCTGACGGGAATTGCATGAGTTTGTACATCAACATGGGATGGGTGGTTGTCCTCGGCATCAAGGAATGATGGGTTGCACTCTTCGGCCGGAGGAAAGGAGGGGCGATAGTCATAGGAGGAAGGAAAAGATGGGTTGTAGTCAGAGGAGGAAGGAAAAGATGGGCGGTAGTCATAGGAGGAAGGAAAAGATGGGTTGTAGTCATAGTCAGAGGAGGAAGGGAAAGATGGGTGGTAGTCTTCAGTCACTGGAAAAGATGTGTGGTAGGGTTCTGATTCAGGGAAAGATGTGTGGAATGTTTGCGTTGGTGCATTAAGGTCAAAGATGTAGGACGGTTCGGCTTGGGGGTTATCGATGGAAACATCCTCGAGATGTGCGTATAGCTCAATGGTGGTAACGCCGAGGTTGAGGCTTTTGCAATTGTCGAACATGTCGAACATCAGTTCTACATCCTCATCTCCTTGAAGATAGTGTGGCTGGTATCGAACATATCCCGTTGCAATGGACATAGGATATCGATAAACAATATCGCCCACCCTCTTGTCGTTGCCGGCTTTTATCTTCGTATGGATAGTTGTTCTCAGTTGTTGAAGGTTGATGGTTTTCCTCACCTTCAGCAAGATTGGGTGGTCGCACTGAAACAACACCCCGTATGGAGAGTCCATTTCAATTTGGCCGTTGTGATAGAGTGTAACAAAGACTGATGTAGGTGCCATGACTTGGTGAAGAAATGTGGTTGGGTGACTTAGTGAAGAAATGTGGCTGAGTGAAGGATGAGGTTGAGTGAAGAAATGAAGCTTAGTGAAGAAATGAGGCAGATTGAAGTTCAATTTATAGTGGTGAGTGGTGACATTATTGTGACCCGTCTGCCCCATCACCCGTCTGCTTCACCCGTCTGCTGCTTCACCATTTACTGTGCGCATGTGAGCGCATCAGTGACATTATTTGCTGCTGGGACCCGTCTGCTGTGACCATGTGAGCATGGCAGTGTGTCAGTTTCACTTGTCTGCTGGTCATGTGGGTGTGTCAGTGCATTGGGCAGTATACTGTGCACATGTGAGCTCGTCTACTATTTCACTTGTCTGCTTAGACAAGTGATGGGCAGACGAGTGAAACATCAGCTGATCACTTGTCTGAGGTTTCACTCGTCTAAGCAGACAAGTGAAACAACAGAGCTTAGACAAGTGAAGCCTCAGACAAGTGATCAGCTGATGTTTCACCTGTCTGCTTAGACAAGTGATGGGCAGACGAGTGAAACATCAGCTGATCACTTGTCTGAGGTTTCACTTGTCTAAGCTCTGATGTTTCACTTGTCTGCCCATCACTTGTCTAAGCACACAAGTGATTCACTTGTCTCAGGTTTCACTTGTCTAAGCAGACAAGTGAAACAACAGACTAGTGAATCACTTGTGTGCTTAGACAAGTGATGGGCAGACAAGTGAAACATCAGAGCTTAGACAAGTGAAACCTCAGACTAGTGAATCACTTGTCTGCTTAGACAAGTGATGGGCAGACAAGTGAAACATCAGAGCTTAGACAAGTGAAACAGCAGACTAGTGAATCACTTGTGTGCTTAGACAAGTGATGGGCAGACAAGTGAAACATCAGAGCTCAGACAAGTGAATCACTTGTCTGCTTAGACAAGTGATGGGCAGACAAGTGAAACATCAGAGCTTAGACAAGTGAAACAGCAGACTAGTGAATCACTTGTGTGCTTAGACAAGTGATGGCCAGACAAGTGAAACAACAGAGCTTAGACAAGTGAAGCCTCAGACAAGTGATCAGCTGATGTTTCACCTGTCTGCTTAGACAAGTGATGGGCAGACGAGTGAAACATCAGCTGATCACTAGTCTGAGGCTTCACTTGTCTAAGCTCTGATGTTTCACTTGTCTGCCCATCACTTGTCTAAGCACACAAGTGATTCACTAGTCTGAGGTTTCACTTGTCTAAGCTCTGATGTTTCACTTGTCTGCCCATCACTTGTCTAAGCAGACAAGTGATTCACTAGTCTGCTGTTTCACTTGTCTGCTTAGACAAGTGAAACCTGAGACAAGTGAATCACTTGTGTGCTTAGACAAGTGATGGGCAGACAAGTGAAACATCAGAGCTTAGACAAGTGAAGCCTCAGACTAGTGATCAGCTGATGTTTCACTCGTCTGCCCATCACTTGTCTAAGCAGACAGGTGAAACATCAGCTGATCACTTGTCTGAGGCTTCACTTGTCTAAGCTCTGTTGTTTCACTTGTCTGGCCATCACTTGTCTAAGCACACAAGTGATTCACTAGTCTGCTGTTTCACTTGTCTAAGCTCTGATGTTTCACTTGTCTGCCCATCACTTGTCTAAGCAGACAAGTGATTCACTTGTCTGAGCTCTGATGTTTCACTTGTCTGCCCATCACTTGTCTAAGCACACAAGTGATTCACTAGTCTGCTGTTTCACTTGTCTAAGCAGACAAGTGATTCACTAGTGTGCTGTTTCACTTGTCTAAGCAGACAGGTGAAACATCAGCTGATCACTTGTCTGAGGTTTCACTTGTCTAAGCTCTGATGTTTCACTTGTCTGCCCATCACTTGTCTAAGCAGACAAGTCATTCACTAGTCTGCTGTTTCACTTGTCTGCTTAGACATCAGAGCTCAGACAAGTGAACCACTTGTGTGCTTAGACAAGTGATGGGCAGACAAGTGAAACATCAGAGCTTAGACAAGTGAAACCTCAGACAAGTGAATCACTTGTCTGCTTAGACAAGTGATGGGCAGACAAGTGAAACATCAGAGCTTAGACAAGTGAAGCCTCAGACAAGTGATCAGCTGATGTTTCACTCGTCTGCCCATCACTTGTCTAAGCAGACAGGTGAAACATCAGCTGATCACTTGTCTGAGGCTTCACTTGTCTAAGCTCTGTTGTTTCACTTGTCTGCTTAGACGAGTGAAACCTCAGACAAGTGATCAGCTGATGTTTCACTCGTCTGCCCATCACTTGTCTAAGCAGACAAGTGAAACAGTAGACCAGCTCACATGTGCACAGTATACTGCCCAATGCACTGACACACCCACATGACCAGCAGACGGGTCATTCTGACACACTGCCATGCTCACATGGTCACAGCAGACGGGTCCCAGCAGCAAATAATGTCACTGATGCGCTCACATGCGCACAGTAAATGGTGAAGCAGCAGACGGGTGAAGCAGACGGGTGATGGGGCAGACGGGTCACAATAATGTCACCACTCACCACTATAAATTGAACTTCAATCTGCCTCATTTCTTCACTAAGCCTCATTTCTTCAGTCAACCTCATTCTTCACTCAGCCTGCAACAGGTAACACCATACAAACTTCACTTCAATGGATTTGCTAAGACTGCAACACGTTCATAGGTCATCGCAAGTGGGTGATATGGTAAGTGTCTGCAAATGATATTTACATTAAATGGTCCTTACTATTTCTATACTTACAACTCTACTTTTTGGTTGCAGGACCACATTGATTGTCACCTACATACCATAGAGGCTCCAAGTCCACTGATTGTACCATACTTGGAGCAAGCTGGGTTTTCTATCGCTGCAACAGTGGGACACACAAAGATTGACAAATCGTTGGTTCTTGCAATGGTAGAAAGGTGGAGGCCAGAAACACACACGTTCCATCTTCCCGTCGGAGAATGCACAATAACCATGGAAGATGTTGCTCTTCAGCTAGGATTGCGTGTGAACGGACTGCCCGTTACTGGACCTAGCTTCCTTGCCTGGCAAGAAGAATGCCATCGACTTTTAGGTGTGGTTCCTCCGTCTAATCAGATGAAGGGACAACAAATAAAACTCAAGTGGTTGCAACAAACGTTTGCCACTCCCCCTCATGATGCAACAGTCCAACAGGTACAAGCCTATTGTAGAGCGTACATTTTACGCTTGATCGGGGGGCTCTTGATGCCTGACAAATCTGGTAACAGAGTTCACTTGATGTATCTTCCACTGTTGGAAGATTTTCACCGTGCTGGAAGATACAGCTGGGGCACGGCATGTCTAGCAAATCTGTACAGGGAAATGTGTCGTGCATCTGCACCGGCCGCTGCCTGTATGGGTGGATGCGTATTGTTGCTACAGTCTTGGGTATGGTATCGCATGCCGTTCCTTGCACCACGGTGCAACCGCGAACCATCGTTTCCACTAGCACGACGGTAAAGATTCTATTCATAGTTAAATTACCTTACATCCTCTACTTATTATACTGACCTTGCGATGTATTTTACTAGATGGAGTGGCAGGGGACTACAGTATAGCGGAACTCCGCGGAGTGACATTACGGGGTACAGATCGAGGGTCGATCATATGGAAAGTAACCAGTTTTTGTGGTTGCCTTACAGAGATCTTCAGAGCGTGATACCACGAGAAGCATATAGAGAATCCAGATTGTGGACTTCCAGTACCGCACTCATATGTTTCCAGAATGTAGAATGGCATCAAACAGATAGGGTGAAGCTCCAATTTGGTCTTTCGCAGGAAATACCGGGAGAACCTGCAAATATGGATGCCTTGCATGACTTGGACATGCGAGGTAATCACGCTGAAAACTGGAGAATAAAGCATGCAGAATGGATCCAGTGTTGGCAAGAACGCCGAAATGGCATCATATCGGGACAACCGATTCCGGGTTATGTGTGTCACACTGCTGAGTATATGATGTGGTTTAGGCAGAACTCGAGACCGTACCTGTCTATTCCGCAACAGTTGCAAGACCCGCGGGGTGATGCTCAACACGTTCCGGATGTTGGACCAAGTATGCCCACCCAACAGCGTCCACGGCGTCATGCACGTCGCCAATCCAGCCCCCCGGTTCCCATGGCTTATGATGACCCCCAACCGCCTCGCCATTCATTTGCCTACACCCCTATGCAGCGAGACGCTTCCCCACCGCTTGACCAAGGTCGACACTCTATCGCTTCCAGTGATGGAGAATTTTATAGCAATCTGTTTGGCACAGACCTCGGAACGCCACAGTCGGCAGCCGCATACATGCAAAGTATGTACTCGTTTGGCGTTCCATCATTCCCCTTCCCAGTCGACGCTAGTTCTTCAATGCCTCCCACAAATCTTAATCTCAACGAGGGTGTGCAACAAGCAGCGCAACCCGCTACAGCGGATGAGGAACAACCACATCAAAGTCGTCCACGCCGTAACCGACGACCTCCACGATGTGGAACTGGACATCACTTAGGAGATTAATTTTTGTGCACTTATCATTATTGTATTTTTTGTTTACTTAATTATATCTAAAATATTTGGGTACTTGTCATTATTTTCCCTTTTAGTTTTAATAAATAAATTTTTTATTAATCTTAATTAATAAAATTAATTGCCTTAATATTTATACCTTAATTAAAATTAATTTCAATAATTTCAATAATAATTTAAATTAATTTAAATATAGAACTTCAAAAAAAAAAAAAAAAATATATGCCCTTGAGAAGTCGTGGTTAGCAAACCAGACTTCTCAAGGGATTAAAAGTAAATTTATTAAATATTATGTTGAGAAGTCGTTAATCCTAAAAACGACTTCTAAACTAATTTCAAAACAGTGGTAGTTTGGTACATAATTTGAAAAGGGTGGTATTTTGGAAAATAAATATTAAAAGAGTGATATATTGAAAAAATTCCCCCAAACTTATGCCTATCAGCTGCAACCTTGTCTAGTCTCTTTCTGATTTCTTTAATTTGTTTAGCTATCCTATAACGAAAAACAAGTGGATTAGAAGTTGAGAAGAAGTGACCTACCTTGGTTATGGCGGTACCATAAGCTTTGACCACTTGCTTTCGTAATGTTTGACACTCAAATTCATCAAGCACGTTTTCAGCATCAGAAAAGATATGTTTGATCTGCCTCAGCCATTCCTGAAGCTCATGGTTCTGCTCTTTCTTTTGATCAGCGTCCAACAACACAGCTTTGACGTATGACAGGGTCTGTTTAAACTCATACAGATCGTCGTACACACCAATGACTCGAGAAGCTTCTTGAAATGCAGAAGAAGCAAGCTTTGCTATAAGTGACTCGGCGATGCTAAAAGGGAATGATTCAGCCATGGGAAATGTTATGTGAGGAAATGAGAGATGAAGAGATAGCAATGGAATGGACAAAGTGTTGTTTGCGCGCTAAGCTGTATCAATGGCTACGAGTTTGCTACCAAGTCAGTTTTTTATAACCAAGTCTTCCTCAATAATAATCTACCTGATGCTCAATATCGAAGCAAGAGTTTGGAAAGATTTTTTCGCTGCAACTCGTGGATATTGCAAACAAAAACTAGTCGTTGTAATCTTTATAGCACTGAAGAAGATTTATTCATGAATTCACTCTTTTTTTATTTGGTAACAGATACCCGCTCAGGAATTCATGTTTGTCCAGAAATCTTCTTGTTTTTATCTCCACCTAACCCTTTGATTGAGCTTAATGCTGGAGTCCCACGTTGGATAATGATATGATCTGAGTAGTGCTTATAAGTGGGAGGTAACCCTCACTTTAAGAGCTAGCTTTTGGGGTTGATTTATTTTTAATGGATTTACTAATAACTTGTAACAATTCTTAGTGATATATATATGCATCTACTCACTTTTATATGTCAAACCCTCGACGAATGTGCATCTTGATAAGGCTGACAATAGGAGAGACAAATCTTAAAGCAAAGAAGAAAATACTAGCCTGAGCCACTTGGGTCAGTGGGAATATCATATGAGCTAGAGTAGTCTGTGTGTTTTGATGGTTAAAAGTTAGCGGGTGTTACCTTGAGGTGTGAGTTACCAAACGGATCAGACTTTGAGACCTTGATTTCCATCACCAGAGATAAAGATTTGGCTAAATATAATTGAGGAATACGATCCCTTCTCTTCCGTTGAATATGAGAGCCATTGATGCAAAAAGTTATCGATGTAGATATATAATTAAGTGGTGGTGAAAATAACCCGAGGAATAATAGGGCAAATTTATCACTATATTACTGTTTTACTTTTTATTTTTCAAACTATCATCGTTTTCAAATTATATACCAAATTATCACTATTTTCGATAACAATGAGAAGTCCCCTTTGGTGGCAACGACTTCTCAACATGATTTGGGGAAACTTTTTGTCATACCCAGTTGGGAAGTCTGGTTCTTCAACCACGACTTCTCAACGTAGGTTTTAATTTGGGAAAATTTTTTTGTCACACCCAGTTGGGAAGTCTGGTTCTTCACCCGTCTAAGCTTTCATGTTTTCACCCGTCTAAGCTTTCGTTCCTGATGACTTTCACCCGTCTAATGAAACTTTCACCCGTCTAAGCTTTCATGCTTTCACCCGTCTAAGCCTTCGTTCATCTGATGACTTTCACCCATCTAAGCTTTCAACCGTCTAATGAAGCTTTCACCGTCTAAGCTTTCATGCTTTGACCCGTCTAATGAAGCTTTCACCCGTCAAAGCTTTCATGCTTTCACCCGTCTAAGCCTTCGTTCGTCTGATGCCTTTCAACCGTCTAATGAAGCTTTCACCCGTCTATTGAAGCTTTCACCCGTCTAATGAAGCTTTCACCCTTTCACCCGTCTAAGCTTTCATGCTCTCACCCGTCTAATGAAACTTAGACTGGTGAAAGCTTCATTAGACGGGTGAAAGTCATCAGACGAACGAAGGCTTAGACGGGTGAAAGCATGAAAGCTTAGACGGGTGAAAGCTTCATTAGACGGTTGAAAGCTTAGAAGGGTGAAAGTCATCAGAGGAACGAAGGCTTAGACAGGTGAAAGCATGAAAGCTTAGACGGGTGAAGAACCAGACTTCCCAACTGTGTGTGACAAAAAAATTTCCCCAAATTAAAACCCACGTTGAGAAGTCGTAGTTGAAGATGAAATAGACAGATGCAAACACTAGAAGGGGGTTGAATGGTGTTTGACAAATTTATGCGGAATTTAGAAACTTTTTTGCAAGCACAGACGGGTTATGATAGACGAGTAAACACAGACAGGTCAATCAGACTGATAACTAGTCTGAAGGTTTTCACAGAAAACACACAATCATGCAAGATAAAAAAAGGTTTGATAAACACAATTATTAACCCCTTTAGTTAGACGATAGTTAAGACAAATAATCAAACTAAAGAGTTAAGGGAAAGAGAGATCACTCAGCAGGTTTTATCCTGGTTCACCCCTTAACAATGAGGCTACGTCCAGTCCTTGGCAGCACCAAGTTTTCTCACTATAACTGATTTAGGTTACAGGACAGACAAGTATTGTTTGCACACCTAGCCTCTTCAGGCTCGAGACGAGTATTGTTTGCACACCTAGCCTCTCCAGGCTCCAGACAAGTATTGTTTGCACACTTAGCCTCTTCAGGCTCAGACAGGTTTGTTTGAGAGAAGTTGTAAAAAGATTACACTTTGCAAGTCTTTCACAAGCACTCAGACGAGTGTATTAAATGTGAAGTTCTAAAAGACTGCGTAATAACTTCGAATGATTGAAGAATAAATAATGAAAGAATGAAGATATAAATGTACAGAGTAATTGCTCTTGATTGTTTTTATCGTTCTCTTCTCTGCTTGAATCTTCGAAGTCTTCTTCATTAAATAGGCTTCAAGATTTTAAAGCCGTTAGACACAAAGTCTGAAGGCTTGGCTTCTTGCATATCTTCAATAAATGCAATAGAGTCGTTCTGATCAGCCATTAAAGCATAGGAAACTTCGCTTGTTCTCTCTCATCAGAGTGATACAGACTTCTGATATACCTTTGGTCTCGGTAGGTCTGTATACGTGCTTTTTGTTTGCAAAGGGAAGACTTTCCCTTTTGGTGTAAGATGCAGTTGTGTTCAGGCAAAGCACTTTGTTGAAATTCCGTATCAGAGTCGAGACAGCTTTCATCCAATGTATTCTTTAACATTAGTCACTAGACGGATGAGTAGCTTCATTAGACGGGTTGACTCTTTAACAAAGAGATGACGTTAGTTGCAAAGTCTTTTAGACGGGTGAGTCTTCCTTTGATCAGACGGTTGAAGACTTCATTAGACGGGTGAACTTCTCTTAGTTCAGACGAGTGAACCTTAGCTAGTTCAGACGAGTGAACTTATCTCAGTTCAGACGAGTGAACTTTAGTTAGTTCAGACGGGTGAACTTATCTAAGTTCAGACGAGTGAACAGTTCATATAGACACTTAATGTTTTAATCTGTACACTAAGTAGACGAGTTAAATACTACAGACGCGTTCAATTAAATCATTGAATAACTGTTTTAATCTCATCAAAACTATGTTAAATGCACAGCAGACATTTGGAGACTCAACAGAAGAACCAGACTTCCCAACCGGGTGTGACATTTTTTTCCCCAATCATATTGAGAAGTCGTGCCTTCCAAAGGAGACTTCTCAATGTAATTTAAAAATGGTGGTAGTTTGGTATATAATTTGGAAACGGTGATAGTTTGGAAAATAAAAAGTGAAACAGTGATATAGTAAGAAATTTGCCGAATAACTGAAAGAAAAAGATTAAAAATATCTATATTGGTCAGCTATAAAATACGATTAATTTTGTAACTCAATTCAATAATTACAATGAAAATCATGTATGAGACAGCAAAATTGATGGGTTCTTGTTGTAGGATGCTTACCGAATTAACAAATTTCTCACGAATCAACATGGATCTTCATCGTGTTTTGTGTTTTGTCCCTTGCCCTTCCTCGTACGATTTCTAGGAAAATTTTCGATGAGGTCACCTATCCCAGAGTTGCTTCAAGTCAAACACACTTAACATTGGAGTTCTTAAGTGATGTTGTTTCCAAAAAATAGATGCATATTGTTAGTATCAATCAATTATCTTAAGTTTTCCTCAACCATACATTCTCATACCTCAACCTCGGAATCCCTCTTTTTCCAATGTGGCATACTAACGATACACACTGGCACTCTAATAACGTGTTCAAGATGGAAACAAATGGAGGGACTAAAATGTCCCTCATTTGTCATTCTTGGGGACTATTCGGTTAGTTTTTTTTTCCTCGAGAACGAAAAATGGTACCTCAAAAATTGTTGGGGACTTAAATGGGCTTTTACTCACAAAAATAAAAATTGATTAATTTATAGAGAAATTGGCGGACTATATTAGTGTGTGTTTGGATAAGCATTTGATAAAAGTAATTTTGAATGAATTGATTTTGATTAAAAGTGAGTTAGAAGTAAAGTGATTTATGTTTGGCTTTATTCATGAAAAAGTTATTTTTATCTATATATGTCATTTGGATAATTTGGATCAAAATTACTTTTGGATGTGTAAATAGGAGATGACTGTATTTATCTTATGATTTCAGCTCATCTCATATTGAAATAGATTTTGATGTTAATCAGAAGCTACCTAGAGCTGCTTCGACATTTACGCGATTATGGTGCCCCAAAATCGAGTTTCCTGATTCTGCCAAACACCTGGATTTTCTACCTCAAAGCACATTTGACTTTTGGACGCACGTTTGATGCCCAAAATAAGTGGATCCAAACACATACTTATTGTTGTCCCAGGGGACCATTTTCTTGTGACATTTGACTTGTCCAGATTCATATCCTATGTTAAGGCCTGACTATTTCAAAACTCATATTGCATGGAGTGGTTAATAATGGAATGAAGTGGTAAAAAGATGATGCTTTGACCATTAAGAACCAAAATAACATTTGGGATTTTAATATGATCCCATGTGGTTTATTTGAACTTCGGCTCCATTTTTTGTTTTATTTTCTCTTATTTTTCAGGCCAAGTCCAACTCCTTGATATTAAACGGGAAGCATATATTTAACAGTGGTTTGACCCTTATCATTACAATCTTAAAAGTCACACATATGATTTGTGATTGATTCACAATATAAAAAATATTACACTAACAATGTATCAAAATTAAACTAATATATTGGTCCATTCTTCCAAAATAAAAAAAAAATATGATAATCGATATGTAAGTTATATAAAGTATCAAGCAGATGTTTCGGAAATATTTCCCCCCTCAAAAATAGCTTTTACTTTGAAAAAAAAAATCTATTTTTACTTAATATTGATATGTTTGGCAAACCTAATTAAATTACAAAAAAATTGTTTTTAGGTAAGTTAGAAGTATGAAGTTTATTTAAAAAGTTGTTAGATTATTTTGAACCAATAACTACCTATAAAAAAAATTGAACCAATAACATTCTTTCCATTTCGCTCCTACAAAACTAACAATCAATTAAATATTATTAAATTAAACAAATAATTTCATAACTTTTTGTGATTTTACGTATCAAGGTCATTTTTTAACACCAACCAAGACGAAATAAATTATATTAAAATCGTTTTAAGCAAATACATTCAAATATAAAACTGATTCTATTATAATCGATTATACATATAATTAATTATTGAAATAATCAATTTTTCGTAGATAATCCAAACACACTCCAAAACTGACATTTCAATTTGTAGAAAGGCGATGATAAAATGTTGTAATTTTATTCACCAGTCTAGGACTGTTTAAATAGAAGGATTACAATAAAACTTAATAAAGTCTCTTCTTTTAATTTAGGAAGGAAAAGAGATAAATAAAGATAAATAAAAACAGAATAAACATAATCAGGCATATCCCCTGATTTGATTCTCCTACACCCCTCAAGTTGGTGCATAGATATCTATCATGCCAACTTGCTTATCAAATACTCAAAGACAGTTTTTGCTAGGCTCTTGGTCAGAATATCTGTTGTTTGTTGGTTGGAAGTCACAAATGGTAAACAGATAATTCCAACATTAAGTTTCTCCTTTATGAAGTGACGATCAATCTCAATGTGTTTTGTTAATACAACTGGTTTCTCCGGCATCTAGTATTTTTATTTATTAATACAACCGATTCATTAACAAAGAGTTAGAATAACTAAAAGACGGATGATTGATAAGTGTAAGGCTATATTTGGATGAATAAAATGGAGTGAAGTGGTTAGTAATGGAGTGAAGTGGTAAAAAGACCTTAACCCTTTGTTTGGAAGTTTTTTAAGTAATGGAGTGAAATGGTTAAGGATGGGAACCCATACCACTCAAATCCTCATATTTTCATACCCTCCAATTTGGGGGGTTTGGAATGGAGTGGAGTGTAAATCACTTCATATCCTTTGTAATTCACTCCACTCCATTATTTACCATTGTACTCTCAAACAATGGAATGGAATCTCCCTCCCTCCCCTCATTAAAACTCCCAAACAATAGAATGATATATTTTTACCTTTCCACTCCAATCTATTTTAAACCACTCCATTTCTCTTTCAAAACTCACAAACATAGCCTAAGGTAAGTACACCTTACTTTTAATAAAAGGTGCACTTAGGATCATTTAATTATGGAGCCCATAAAAATTTGGGCCTAAAGCCTTGCCAAGAGGGTGCCAGCCCTGCTTTTTCACCTTAGCTAGCAAGGCAACCCGGTCACATAGTCACATGTTGCAATGAGAACCAACATGCACCCATCTACTATACGTCGAACATTTGTTTGAAGTCTACCGTGCATGGGCATGGCTATCTAAATAAAAGGGGGTTACTTTTTGGGCTTTTTGACCAAACTGACCATATGTTAAAAACTATTTATCAATATAACTTT
This sequence comes from Ammopiptanthus mongolicus, assembly GCA_039655645.1. NCBI lineage: Eukaryota > Viridiplantae > Streptophyta > Magnoliopsida > Fabales > Fabaceae > Ammopiptanthus > Ammopiptanthus mongolicus. The sequence goes on along the minus strand of CM077351.1, from coordinate 8,727,959 downwards.
ATTTTTGAATTATTTATCAAACTAACCCACTTTTTGCCAACATGACATTTTTTATTATTTTTTTCTGATACCAAAGACTCTACTTTGACTAGCGTTTTTGGAAAATGCTATTGTCAGTAGCATTTTTAGCAGTAAGTAGACAGCCACTGCCCGAGGCGCCACATGGCGCCCTCTGGACAAAGGCGCTACCGCAAGTAGCACCTTTAGTGACTGATCAAACGGGTAAATATTTCTTCAGTAATAGTCATCAGAAGGCTGGATTAGAAGCTGAGAAGAAGTGATCTACCTTGGTTATGGCAGTACCATAAGCTTTGACCACTTGCTTTCGTAATGTTTGACACTCAAATTCATCCAGCACGTTTTCAGCATCAGAAAAGATATGTTTGATTTGCCTCAGCCATTCCTGCAGCTCATGGTTCTGCTCTTTCTTTTTGTCAGCATCCATCAACACAGGTTTGATGTATGACAGGGTCTTTTTAAACTCATGCAGATCGTTGTACACACCAATGACTCGAGAAGCTTCTTGATATGCAGAAGAAGCAAGCTTTCCTATAAGTGACTCCGTGATGCTGAAGAGGAATGATTCAGCCATGGGAATGGTCGCGAGGAAATGAGACAAAGTGTTGTCCTGTATCAAGGGCTATGATTTTGCAATGACTCTTCAGCCAAACCAAGTCATTATTTTATAACCAAGTCTTGCTCCATATTGCACGTCATGTCCAACCCAGCATGAGGGGTTTTTGACCAAACTAGTGTTATTTTAGAAACTATTTATCAAAATGGGGTTGTTTTGTAACTATTTACCAAAATGGGGTGATTCAGACGAGTCTCAACAGACGGGTCACAGCAGAAGGGTGACACCTCTAACGTGGGCCTTTAGCGTGGGCCTTGGCCGACGCTAAACGTAAAAAATTCCAAACAACCCTATTTTGGTAAATAGTTACAAAACAACCCAATTTTGGTAAATAGTTTCTAAAATAACACTAGTTTGGTCAAAAAGCCAACTGAGACACTGTAGTCCTGCTCCTAGGACAAAACTTCCGACATGTAGGTGAGGAGGTTTTTGACCGATCTAGTATTAATTTAGAAATTATTTACCAAAATGAGGTTGTTTTGTAACAATTTACCAAAATAGGGTTGTTTTTGCAGGCGTGGATTTTTTTATTATTTTTTTGCTGACGTGGAAGGCGTCAGTCATAAAAATGCCACATGTCACACACTCATTGGTCACTCGTCCGCTGTGACCTGTCTGCTGTTTCACTCGTCTACTGGTCACTTGTCCGCTGAGACTCGTCTGCAATTTCACTTGTCTAATGCGTCTCTTCTACTGTTTCCCTTGTCTACTTAGACGAGTGAAACATCAGACAAGTGACTAGTAGACGAGTGACCATCAGATGACTATCAGACGAGTCAGAGCAGACAAGTGAAATTGCAGACGGGTCACCACCAGACAAGTGTCTCCAGCAGACAGGTCTCACCGAGGAATGCTGCAGCTTTTGTTTTTTTGTTTTTAAAAAAAATTCTGTAGAACCAATGAGTGTGTGACATGTGGCATTTTTTATGGAAGGCGCCAGTCCAAGTGACGCCTTCCACGTCAGCAAAAATAATAATAAAAAATTTCACGCTATCCAAAACAACCCTATTTTGATAAATTGTTACAAAACAACCCCATTTTAATAAATAGTTTCTAAAATAACATTAGTTTGGTGAAAAAGGAGTAGGTGAGGATCTCCCCTGCCATCTAGGCCAACACCCAAGATTTCCATTTTATGTACCCAGAGAAAGGGTGGCGGGTGCTATTGTCCTATCCGTAGCTATTACAGTTCCTTTCAGGTGACAGCTTGAAATAAATAATTGATAAATAAATAAGGCCAACCAAGGCAAATTTACCACTATATTACTGTTTCACTTTTTATTTTCCAAACTACCACCGTTTTCAAATTATATATCAAACTACCACTATTTGAGAATTACATTTAGAAGTCGTTTTTGTCATCCACGACTTCTCAACCTCATTTTACAAAATTTTGTTGCTTTTGCCTTGGGAAGTCGGGTTTGCTAACCACGACTTCTCAAGGGGTTTTTCTTCTTTTTTTTTCTTTTCTTTTTTTTACTTATTTTGAAATGCTATTGTATTAATTTAATTATTTATGATAATTAGCTAAATTTATTATATTAATTTTAAATTATTATTTAAATTATTAATTTTATTAATACAATAATAACAATAAATAATACACTGATAGAAAATATTTAACATTGATTAAAAATAGAAACGGTGTAACGATACAAGTGAAACAACTGATCACCTTTCTGATGTTTCACTCGTCTGCTTATCACTTGTCTCATGTTTCACTCGTCTAAGCATACAAGTGAAACAGTAGACAAGTGATCAGCAGATGTTTCACTCGTCTGCCTATCACTTGTCTGCTTAGACGAGTGAAATATCAGACAAGTGATAGGCAGACGAGTGAAACAGCTGCTGATCAATTGCCTGATGTTTCACTCGTCTAAGCAAACAAGTGAAACAGCTGATCACTTGTCAGATGTACGAGTGAAATATGAGACAAATGATCAGCAGATGTTTCACTCGTCTGCCTATCACTTGTCTGCTTAGACGAGCGAAACATCAGACAAGTGATAGGCAGACGAGTGAAACATCTGCTGATCAATTGCCTGATGTTTCACTCGTCTAAGCAGACAAGTGAAACAGCTGATCACTCGTCAGATGTACGAGTGAAACATCAGACAAGTGATAGGCAGACGAGTGAAACATCTGCTGATCAGACAAGTGATCAGCAGATGTTTCACTCGTCTGCCTATCACTTGTATGATGTTTCACTCGTCTAAGCATACAAGTGAAACGGTAGACAAGTGATCAGCAGATGTTTCACTCGTCTGCCTATCACTTGTCTGCTTAGACGAGTGAAACAACAGACAAGTGATAGGCAGACGAGTGAAACAGCTGCTGATCACTTGTCTGATGTTTCACTCGTTTAAGCAGACAAGTGAAACAGCTGATCACTTGTCAGATGTATGAGTGAAACATCAGACAAATGATCAGCAGATGTTTCACTCGTCTGCCTATCACTTGTCTGCTTAGACGAGCGAAACATCAGACAAGTGATAGGCAGATGAGTGAAACATCTTCTGATCAATTGCCTGATGTTTCACTCGTCTAAGCAGACAAGTGAAACAGCTGATCACTTGTCAGATGTACGAGTGAAACATCAGACAAGTGATAGGCAGACGAGTGAAACATCTGCTGATCAGACAAGTGATCAGCAGATGTTTCACTCGTCTGCCTATCACTTGTATGATGTTTCACTCGTCTAAGCATACAAGTGAAACGGTAGACAAGTGATCAGCAGATGTTTCACTCGTCTGCCTATCACTTGTCTGCTTAGACGAGTGAAACAACAGACAAGTGATAGGCAGACGAGAGAAACGTTTGCTTATCACTTGTCTGATGTTTCACTCGTATAAGCAGACAAGTGAAACAACTGATCACTTGTCTGTTTCACTTGTCTGCTTAGACGAGTGAAACATTAGACAAGTGATCAGCTGTTTCACCTGTCTGCTTAGACGAGTGAAACATCAGACAAGTGATAGGCAGACGAGTGAAACATCTGCTGATCACTTGTCTGATGTTTCACTTGTCTGCTTAGACGAGTGAAACATCAAGTGATCAGCAGTTTCACTTGTATCGTTACACCGTTTCTATATTTAATCAATGTTAAATATTTTCTATTAGTGTATTATTTATTGTTATTATTGTATTAATAAAATTAATAATTTAAAATTAAGATAATTTATTAATATAATTAATTTATCTATCTATCATAAATAATTAAATTAATACAATAGCATTTCAAAATAAATAATAAAAGAAAAAAAAAAATAAAAACCCCTTGAGAAGTCGTGGTTAGCAAACCTGACTTCCCAAGGGAGTTAACACAGAATTTTTTGAAAGCCATGTTGAGAAGTAGTGAATAGTGAAACCGATTTCTAAGTGTAATTTCAAATAGTGGTAGTTTGGTATATAATTTGGAAACGGTGATAGTTTGAAAAATAAAAAGTGAAATAGTGATATAGTGATAAATTTGCCCTATATTTCATGCTTTAAATCAATTAAATGTGTAAAAAATTTAAATAACAAGTGAATTCCCAGAACTGAAAGATTAGTGCATCACATGTATCCTGCAAGTGCATAATTTGTAAAATGTGAATGTGATCGACACAAGCATTGAAATACACATAGGATGCTTTTGAGTTTTGACCATTTGATATTCCGCAACAGAAAACATAGTGTATATTTGGCCCTCACAGATGCCCTTGCCACACCAATAGTGTATTAAATTGTTGTACATATATGTCAAAATATAAACCACTATGCAATTGAACTGGTGATGGCTCAAAAACACGGCAACTTGCCTTGCCCTATAGGACAATCTATGGCTAATTGACCAAAGTAGCCCATTTTTAAAAACTATTTAACAATATAACCTTGTTTTGAAACTATTTACCAAACTAACCCACTTTTCGCCAATGTGGCATTTTTTATTAATTTTTTCTCTGACACCAAAGACGCTACTTTGATTGGCGTTTTTGGAAAACGCTAGTTGCAATAGCGTCTTCCCCATCTTTCCCCTTGCACCAGACAGGTCCTGCCCAGGCAGCCACGTGGCGCGCTCTGGGCAAAGGCGCTACTGGAAGCAGCGCCAGTCCAGTAGCGCCTTTGCCCAGAGCGCGCCACGTGGCTGCCTGGGCAGGACCTGTCTGGTGCAGGGGGAAAGATGGGGAAGACGCTACTGCAACTAGCGTTTTCCAAAAACGTCAGTCAAAGTAGAGTCTTTGGTGTCAGAGAAAAAATTAATAAAAAATGCCACGTTGGCGAAAAGTGGGTTAGTTTGGTAAATAGTTTCAAAACAAGGTTATATTGGTAAATAGTTTTTAAAAATGGGCTACTTTGGTCAATTACCCGACAATCTATCGTTACATGGCAAATTTAGCTGACGAGTCATGGTCTTACAGCTCATAGTCACTATTACAATGGTCAAAATGTGACTAGAGGAATCGGAAATTGTTACTTACAGTAACATTGGGAATAGAGTATATAACATAAAAGACCATGCCTCTATCATAAAACACTTCTACTGATGAGTCTATTGAACTTCTACTTCCAAATCTGATAGTAACAAACTGTAAATCAGTGACAGTAACCATAACAACTGAGACAGGACCAGTTTAATAATTTGCAAGCAATTGGACAAGGGTCAAAGAGTCTGTTTCTAGTTTCCACCAGTACCTTCTTAAGTTCAGAACAAGATCCAATCTTTTAAAAGTAATCTTTTAGTTTTTGAGATGAAAATTTTTTATTAAAACTTTTATAACAATTTTTTCTAGTATTGTTTAATTATTATTTTGGGAGGACATCATGAATATCTGCATCCATCACTAATTAAATTAATTAATCAACTTCATTCAAATCATATTTGAGAATCAGAGAACATGATTTGCTTCCTATTACACCTGTTGTTGTTCCTACATCAGGACATTGGGGACCACTGAGTGAGGCTACAACCATGATACAGCTGTCAACAGCAGATAGCAGCAGAAAAATTTGATGCAGAAAAATGAAAATTTAGTTAAAGCTGGTTGAAATTGCACCATGGAGAATTAGACTACGAGCTTTTTCTCGGTACCCACCCTCAAAGTAATGTCAGTTTAGGTTAGATACAAAACAGAGGTGAGCATGTGGAAAGGGTATCACAAGTTGTAATTGACATCAAGACTCCAATGATCAGAAGTCAGTATTTTATGCTTTCTGCAGCAAACATCAAATGTCACTCTGTACGCTTCTCCAATCTCCATCCAAACTGTGTTATTTTGTAAATACATATTCAACTTCCAATTCAGTTCAGTTTAATATTTAATCTTAATCTCTCACATTTTCTTACATCAAGTCCAGAACACTTGCAGCATCATTGGTGGGATAGTGTTCGAAAACACTGTTACTTTCTTTTTTCAGCCATTCAAATTAGATTAGGATTGTTAGTGCATAATGCAACCTTTTTGTTTTAAAATCTCAGTCACTATTCAATTTTAAAAGTTGTGAACTTGTGATGTCTGACATTTTATTTCCATAATAAATCAAATATTTAAACATAGTCACAACCAATGTTATCGTTATCTTTCAAATGGGTATAAACATTAAATACCAATAAAACATGTCATCACAGGTGAAAAACAAAGAGTAGATATCAAGAACTCTTATGCAGAAGTAACATGACCTATACGGAAATAGGAGCATATGTACACATGCTTTCCGTCATTACATTCGATTTCGGTACTTGTACTTAGTATGCTTTTGAAATATCTTGAGAACCATACACTACTAGTCACCGAATCAAATGGAGTGCTGTCCTAAGTCTTGGGAAAGTTGCACCAATCAAGATTGTTGATGCTAATCTGCACTATTTAACCAGCAAGCAGCTGTGTATACTCTGTTCATGAGACAGAAACCTAAATTTCTCATAGATGTTCCTCTTACATGGATAAGGGGGAAGTGAAAGGCATAAGATTGAGGCAGGTTATGTAGGATTCTCTGTCTAGTTTAAAGACACATATAAAAACTGGACTCACACTCTCACCTATTGAAGTTCATAGAAAGCCAAAATCATTGAAGATTTCATCTTTTGTTGTTTTTAGACATTTAGCAATTTAGCTCCTCTATCCATTTCTTGCCTTCAATAGCATTGTGTGAAGCATTATGGGAATGGTTCGTGATACATACTCAAATGGATCTCTTCATAATTGTAATGGATTAGAGGAAAAGCTTGATGATCTGAGGGCACTTGTTGGCAAGGCTGATGGTGATCCTTTGAGAATTGTCAGTGTTGGAGCTGGTGCCTGGGGCAGTGTTTTTGCAGCTCTTCTGCAAGATACTTATGGCCAGTTCAGGGACAAAATACAAATCAGGATATGGAGAAGACCAGGAAGGAAAGTTGATGGAGGCACTGCTGAACATCTCTTTGAAGTTATCAATTCAAGGGAGGATGTGTTGAGGAGGTTGATTCGGCGTTGTGCTTATCTGAAATATGTTGAAGCAAGGCTTGGTGATAGGACCCTCTTAGCTGATGAGATTCTGAAAGATGGATTTTGCTTGAACATGATTGATACTCCACTTTGTCCATTGAAGGTGGTGACAAACTTGCAGGAAGCTGTTTGGGATGCTGATATTGTGGTGAATGGCTTGCCTTCAACTGAAACATGTGAAATCTTTGAAGAGATTAGTAAATTCTGGAATGAGAGGATCACAGTGCCTATAATAATATCTTTGGCAAAGGGTATAGAGGCTGCATTAGAGCCTGTTCCTCATATTATCACTCCCACAAAAATGATTAATCAAGCAAGTAAGAGTTTTTCTTAATCTCTATTTATGTGCTATTTTTTCTCCATATATTTGTAGCTTCTTTCTAATTGATAAAAGTGAATAATTTCCTCATGCCTTTTCCAGGATAGTCTAAGTAAACAACTGTGATAATCATCTTTTTGTGTCCTATCCACTCTGAATGATTCAATTTACAAAAAATCTATCTTGTTCATATTCATGCTGAAATATATTACAGATCAATTGTGATAGTTCTCTGTCTAGGTCTATTTGTTTCCTAGAATTTATTTACCAAACAACAGAAATTTGTATGCTACCATTAGTACTTGGCCGTCGTTATATTTCAGTAATAACACTCTTTTGATTTATTTCATCAAATTCTGTATTATCATAGCCTGCTTTCTTTGCAATCTATTTGGTCCTTCACTCATTCTCTACTCTTTGCAATGTACACTTGATAGCTGGAGTGCCTATGGAGAACATACTTTATCTTGGCGGTCCAAATATTGCCTCAGAAATCTACAACAAGGAGTATGCCAATGCTAGAATATGTGGAGCTGAGAAATGGAGGAACCCTCTGGCAAAGTTTCTAAGACAACCACAGTTTATTGTCTGGGACAACAGTGACCTCGGCACACATGAGGTCATGGGAGGCTTGAAAAATGTCTATGCAATTGGAGCTGGTAAGCTTCAAATATTATAGCTTTACATCTTACGTGAAACTTGCAGTAATCCAATATCATCTGGTTTGGTATGTATGATATCTATTTCACTTGTTTAGTCACTACCTAATCCAGATAATTATGCTTATTCTAGGAAAGCATACTCACGCATTTTATCTCCCAAAAAGATTCCACAAAATGAAAATGCAAAATGAATCATCTGTAACTGCTATTCATATTTTTTTTTTTTCTGGTCATGCACTCATGCTTCATATTAAGGTATACAGATAAAGATTTCATGATTGATGATGATACTATTGTACATTGAATTAAGACTTTTATGTGTCCTTCACATGATGTTAGAGACCGGATATGTTGCCATTAACTTGAAACTTGGAAAAACAAGAGGATCAAAATACATCTAATTTTACATAATTTATTCCCATGAATTACACTTGGTTTCTGACTTACAATCTATATATCCTGTTTTTATTCTCAATGCTGTCAGGAATGGTAGCAGCCCTTACCAATGAGAGTGCTACCAGCAAATCTGTATACTTTGCACACTGTACATCAGAGATGATATTTATCACTCACTTGTTGGCTGAAAAACCTGAGAAACTTGCAGGGCCATTATTGGCTGACACTTATGTGACCTTGTTAAAAGGCCGTAATGCATGGTATGGCCAGATGTTAGCTAAGGGACAATTAAGCCCAGACATGGGTGATAGCATTAGTGGCAAAGGGATGATTCAGGTGTGTTTTGTAATTTTCCGTCTTATTTCTTCTAAACCAATATGCTAAGTTCCTTAGGTGTGCTAACTACATCTTTAGAATGTGCAAAGTGCATAATTATATGCATTAAAATGTGATAGGGCTTCACATATAATCTGGCAGCATCCTGTTGCAGGAACTTCTGTTTTTCACTTGTATGGAGAAAATATGATAATGATACTATCAACCATGTAGTTGAAATTTATATATGCTTATCTTTAAGTGCTTTAAGCGGTCTATAGCATTCTTAAATGGGTTGACAAATATGATTTTGATTGACATAAGCCACACTTTTCTCCAAATGTTATACATTAACTTCTCTAGTTGATAATAAAAGAAAGCAATAATTAAAGAGTGCTTTTGTCCCACCCCGAGGGTAGTTATTTAAGTGGTAAAAGATTAGTGCATCACATGTATCCTGCAAGTGCATATTTTGTAAAATGTGAATGTGACAAACACATGCCTTGAAATATACATAGTATGCTTTTGAGTTTTGACCATCTGATATTCAGCAACAGAAAAATATAGTGGATATTTGGCCCTCTTAGATGCCCTTGCCACACCAGTGGTGGAATTAATCACTCACATAATAAGGAAGAAGAATTTTTCTTTGTGAATTTCTTCTCAAAGTATTGTTGCCTTTACTCAAATTCCAATAACTAACAAAAATGATATCCCTACCATTTATTTGTAGGGTGTGTCTGCAGTGGAGGCATTCTTTGAACTTTTGAGCCAATCGAGTCTGAATGTGTTGCATCCTGAAGAAAACAAGCCTGTTGCTCTTGTTGAGCTTTGGCCTATCTTGAAGACACTGTAAAAATATTGTGAAATAGACAGATGCAAACACTAGAAGGGGGGTTGAATGGTGTTTGACAAATATAAGCGGAATTAATAACTTTTTCGCAAGCACAGACGTGTATAAGAATAGACGAGTAAACTAAGATAGGTCAATCAGACTGATAACTCGTCTGAAGGTTTTCACAGAAAACACACAATCATACAAGATGAAAATAGTTTGATGAACACAGTTATAAGCCCCTTTGGTTAGATGATAGTTAAGATAAATAATCAAACTGAAGAGTTAAGGGAAAGAGAGAGATCACTCAGCAGGTTTTATCCTGGTTCAACCCTTAACAATGAGGCTACGTCCAGTCCTTGGCAGCACCAAGTTTTCTCACTGTAACTGAATCAGGTTACAGGACAGACAAGTATTATTTTCATACCTAGCCTCTTCAGGCTCCAGACAAGTATTGTTTGCACACCTAGCCTCTTCAGGCTCAAACGAGTATTGTTTGCACACCTAGCCTCTCCAGGCTCAGACGGATTTGTTTGAGAGAAGTTGTAAAATAAATTACAATTTGCAAGTCTTTCACAAGACGACTGTATTAAATGTGAAGCTCTAAAATACTGCGTAATAACTCCAAATGATTGAAGAATAAATAATGAAAGAATGAAGATATAAATGCGCAGAGTAAATGCTCTTTGATTGCTTTGTTCGTTCTCTTCTCTGCTTGAATCTTCAAAGTCTTCTTCATTAAATAGGCTTCAAGATTTTAAAGCCGTTGGACACAATGTTTGAAGGCTTGGCTTTGCAAATCTTCAATAAATGCAAAGAGTCGTTCTGATCAGCCATTAAAACCTTGAGAACTTCGCTTGTGCTCTCTCATCAGAAAGGTGAAGACTTCTGATACACCTTTGGTCTTAGCAGGTCTTCATACTTGCTTTTTGCCATCAGAGGGAAGACTTTCCCTTTTGGTGTAAGATGCAGTTGTGTTCAAGTAAAGCTCTTTGTAGAAGTTCCTTTTCAGAGACGAGACAGCTTTCATCCAATATATTCTTCAACGTTAGTCACTAGACAGGTGAGTAACTTCATTAGACGGGTTGACTCTTAATAAAGAGAATGACGTCAGTTGCGTAGTCTTTCAGACAGGTGAGTCTTCCTTTGATCAGATGGTTGATTTCTTCATTAGACGGGTTGAAGGGATTTCTTCAACGCTGGTCAACAGACTGGTGAAGACTTCATTAGACGGGTGAACTTTTAATAGTTCAGACGGGTGAACTTCTCCTAGTTCAGACGAGTGAACTTTCCATTGTTCAGACGAGTGAACTTTCTCTTAGTTCAGATGAGTGAACTTTCTATTGTTCAGATGAGTGAACTTTCCATTGTTCAGACGAGTGATAACACGCTAAAGCTCAGTTCATGTAGACACTTAATGTTTTAATCTGCACACTGAGTAGACGAGTTAAACACCACAGACGGGTTCAATTAAATCATTGAATAACTGTTTTAATCTCATCAAAACTAAGGTAAATGCACATCAGACATTTTGGAGACTCAACATATTGATATCCAGGTAAACTCCTGCAATAAATAACTAGAATCTCGGTTGCATGTTTACCCTTTAGCTTATTTTCCTTTTGAACACTTACAAAGCCATGTCTACCTTTGGAAATCTCTATGCATCTTGCTAATGCACTAAACAAGTTTCCCATGCTTCTGGTGCATGCTGGATTTCTCAGGGAACAGTCAACACAAGCTATACTAAAAGCTCTAAGGGATGAAAATCTGAATGATCCTCCTGAACGCATTGAAATTGCACAAAGCCATGCTTTTTACAAGCCTTCACTTCTTGGACAACCGTGATTATTTCTCGTTGCAAAAACAAATGTGGAAGCAACCATATATAGGAAGCATTTGTTAAGGGGAACATTTTGAAAAGCATAATTGTAATATTTTGTGATGGATTTAGTATCACATTGTTGTATATATATATGTCAAAATATAAACCACTAAGCAATTTGACTGGTGATGGCTCAAAAGCACTGCAACTTGCCTTGCCATGTAGGACAGTGTATTGTTTTGCAGCAAACTTAGCTGAGGAGTCACGGACTCAGCCCCTCACACACACTACTACATGGTCAAAATGTGACTAAAGGAGTCTAAAATTGTTACTTACAGCAACATTGATGAATCGAGTATATAACATTAAAGGCCATGCCCATGTCTCTGTCATAAAACATTGTTATTGATGAGTCTATTTAACTTGTACTTCCAAATATAAAAGTAACAAACTGTAAATCAGTGACAGTAACCATAACAACTGAGATAGGACCAGCTTGATCATTTGCAAGAAATTGAACAAGGGTCTAAGAGTCTGTTTCTAGTTTGCTCCAGCACCGCCTTAAGTTCAAAACTTGATCCAACCAGTGCTAAGGGATCGGAAGACCATGATCCCTCCAGTTCCGGAGGTAACAAGTACCAACAAGCAAACTCTGAAGATATCATGTCAATCAATCAACATCAGCTACAAAACATGTTACTGGTTAACTGCATCGGAAGCTGTTGAAATGTGCACAGAAAAGGTGGCTCAATAAAATGAGGCTTTTTTTAAAACTGATCTTTTAGCTTTTGAGATGCAAAATTTTTATTTAAGCTTTTGTAATAAAAATTTTCTAGTATTTTTTAATTATTAATTTGGGAGGACATCATGAATATCTGCATCAGTCACCAATTAAATTAATTATCAAGTTCATTCAAATCATATTTGAGGATCAGAGAACATGATATGCTTACTATTACACCTGTTGTTGTTCCTATGCCCATCAGGACATTGGGGACCCTTGAGGCTACAATACAACCATGGTGCAGCTCTCAACAGCAGATAGCAGCAGAAAAAGTTGATGCAGAGAAATGCAAAATTAGTTCAACCTGGTTGAAATTGCACCATGTAGTATTAAACTAAGATCTTTTTCTCAGTACCCCATATAGCTTAAATTTTGTATTGGTGCACTCAAAGTAATGTCAGTTTAGTTTAGATAGAAACAGAAGTGAGCATGTCTTCTGGAAAGCTTATCACAAGTTGTAATTGTAGCTAAGTTTTGATTTGATCACAACAAGTCTGTACCAGTGCACTTTTGTATAAATATTTCTAAGAGAATGAAATCAATAGTGTTGTGCTGCATAATTTAGTGCCTCTTCTTCTTCTTCTTCTTCTTCTTCTTCTTCTTTCACTTTGACATTAATGGAAAGTTTCTATACCAATAATTTTAAGCTAACTTCTTATTCCGGACTTATAAATTATGGTTTTTGCATATCAGTATCATGGGGACAAGATTCGAAAGTAAGGAGATCCTAGCTGTTTTGTAAGACTTTAGAACAATAATTCATGCATGCAGTGCTAGCACAGTTATAGATACCCGAGTGCCAACACCATGAATTTTCTGCAAGTCCTTTAAAGAGACACCTCTCAAGCCATTCTTAGATTCAGTAGTTTGAATGGTAGGAGGAATCTTAAGATGGCCCTCCGCTTGTATAAATCTTTAATCTAAAAACAACAACTCGGAATTTTATGTGGTGTTTTTGTTTTAAAACAAAGCTCCACGACTTCCACTGAATTGGTTTCTTTCAAATTGACATCAAGATTTCAATGATCAGAGGTCAGTATTTTATGCCTTCTGTAGCCAACAATTTTTAAATGCACGTTTAACTTCCAATTCAGTTCACTTTAATATTCAAGCTTAATCTTTCACATTTTCTTACATCAAGTCCAGAAGGACCAGAACACTTGCAACATCATTGGTGGATAATGTCCGAAATCACTGTTACTTTCAGCAGTTTTAATCAGATTAGAAATGTTATTGCATAATGCAACCTTTTTATTATAAAATCTCAGTCAATATTCTATTTTAAAAGTTGTGAACTTGTGATGTCTGACATTTTATTTCCAAAAATAATCAAATATTTTCACATAGTCACGACCAATGTCATTGTTATCTTTCAATATGGTGCCATAAACACTAAATACAAAAAAAAAAAAAAAACATATCTTCACAGGTGAAAAACAAAGAGTAGATATCAAGAACTGTTATGCAGGAGTAACATGAGCTATAGGAAATATTTTTGACCAAACTACTGATATTTTAGAAACTATTTACCGGGGTTGTTTTGTAACAATTTACCAAAACAGGGTTGTATTTGACAGCGTGGATTTTTTTTTTTTTTTGCTGACATGGACTGGCACCTTCCTTAAAAATGCCACATGTCACACACTCATTGGTTCTACAGAAATTTTTTAAAAAACAAAAGCTGTTGCATTCCTTGCGCGCATCTGAGGAGACACTTGTCTGCTGGTCACCCGTCTGGTGTGACCCGTCTGCTATGACCCGTCTGGTGTGACCCGTCTACTGTTTCACCCGTCTGCTTTTTAGACGAGTGAAACGGGTTTTTGACCAAACTAGTGTTATTTTAGAAACTATTTACCAAAATGGGGTTGTTTCGTAACAATTTACCGAAATAGGGTTGATTTTGCCAGCGAGGTTTTTTTTTTTTTTTTTTTTTGCAGACGTGGAAGGCGCCACTTGGACTGCCGCCTTTAAAGGTGCCAGTCCAATTGACGCCTTCCATAAAAATGCCACATGTCACACACATTGGTTCTGCAGAAATTTTTTAAAAAACAAATGCTGCAGCATTCCTTGCCCGCATCTGTGGAGACACTTGTCTGCTGGTCACTCGTCTGCTGTGACCCGTCTGCTGGTCACTTGTCCACTGAGACTCGTCTGCAATTTCACTTGTCTGTTGCGTCTCGTCTACTGTTTCACTTGTCTGCTTAGACGAGTGAAACATTAGACAAGTGATCAGCAGACGAGTGAAACAGCAGATAAGTGACCAGCAGACGAGTGAAACAGCAGACTAGTGACCATCAGATGACTAGTAGACGAGTGACCAGCAGACAAGTGAAACAGCAGACGGGTCACAGCAGACGAGTGAAACAGCAAACTGGTCACAGCAGACGAGTGAAACAGCAGACGGGTCACAGCAGACGAGTGACCAGCAGACAAGTGTCTCCACAGACGCGCGCAGGGAATGCTGCAGCTTTTGTTTTTTAAAAAATTTCTGTTGAACCGATGAGTGTGTGACATGTGGCATTTTTATGGAACTGACGCCTTCCACGTCAGCAAAAATAAAAAATAAAAAATTCCACTCTGTCAAAAACAACCCTATTTTGGTAAATTGTTACAAAACAACCCCATTTTGGTAAATAGTTTCTAAAATAACACTAGTTTGGTCAAAAACCCTGCCTTGCTCACATTTGCGGAGACACTTGTCTGCTGGTCACCTGTCTGCTGTTTCAGTCGTCTGCTGGTCACTTGTCTGATGTTTCACTCGTCTAAGCAGACAAGTGAAACAGTAGACGAGACACAGCAGACAAGTGAAATTGCAGACGAGTCACAGCGGACAAGTGAAACAGCAGATGAGTGACCAGCTTACAAGTGTCTCTGCAGACGCGCACAAGGAATGTTGCAGCTTTTGTTTTTTTTATTTTTTAAAAAACTTCTGTAGAACCTATAAGTGTTTAACATGTGGCATTTTTATGGAAGGCGCCTTCCACATCAGCAAAAATAAAAAATAAAGAATTCCAAGCTGCCAAAAACAACCCTATTTTGGTCAATT
Source organism: Ammopiptanthus mongolicus (assembly GCA_039655645.1). Taxonomy (NCBI): domain Eukaryota; kingdom Viridiplantae; phylum Streptophyta; class Magnoliopsida; order Fabales; family Fabaceae; genus Ammopiptanthus; species Ammopiptanthus mongolicus. Next base: position 8,712,679 of record CM077351.1, on the reverse strand, counting down.
GTTACAAAACAACCCCATTTTGGTAAACAGTTTCTAAAATAACACTAGTTTGGTCAAAAACCCGTTTCACTCGTCTGATGGTCACCTGTCTGCTGTTTCACTCGTCTGCCGAGACTCGTCTTTCCCGCGTGTTGAAATAGACAGATGCAAACACTAGAAGGAGGGGTTGAATTGAGTTTGCCAAATTTAAGGGGAATTAAAAACTTTTTCGCAAGCACAAATGTAAGACAGACAAGTAGTTAAGACAGGTCAATCAGACTAGTAACTTGTCTGAAGGTTTTCACAGAAAGCCACACAATCATGCGTGAAGAAAAGGCTTTACAAAACGAGACATGACCCGTCTGACCGAGAAAGCTCACCCGTCTACTCTCAGTTTCACCCGTCTGAAGCTGAAGATCTTCACCCGTTTGATGACTCTGAGTGAAGAAATGTTCACTCGTCTGAATCACCCGTCTGATGACTCTCAGTGAATAACCTTTTAAATGATTGATGACTCAGTGTCACCCGTTTGAAGCTGAAGATCTTCACCCGTCTGATGACTATCAGTGAAGAAATGTTCACCTGTCTGAGAGTCCTCAGACGAGTGAACCAGACGGGTGAACATTTCTTAACTGATAGACATCAGACGGGTGAAGATCTTCAGCTTCAGACGGGTGAAACTGAGAGTAGACGGGTGAGCTTTCTCGGTCAGACGGGTCATATATCTTCATCAGACGGGTGAGCTCCAGCTTAGACGAGTGTTGAGATGAGAGAAATATCAGGTGAGTGTCTTGGGAGTGATGAAATACATGATGAGAGAGAAGAAAACAATAAATAAGTGGGAAAGCAATTATGAGTGTCTTGGGAGTGATGAAATACTTGTTGTTGAGTTGTTTTATTACAACTTGTCTATACATATAGCATGTACACCTACGATGTCACCGTAGGTGTCCAAAATTGGGTGTCCAAATATCATTTCTCTTTCACTTGTCTGCTGCGTCTCGTCTACTGTTTCACTTGTCTGCTTAGACGAGTGAAACATCAGACAAGTGATCAGCAGACGAGTGAAACAGCAGACAAGTGGTCAGCAGACGAGTGAAACAGCAGACAATTGGCACAGCAGACGGGTCACAGCAGACGAGTGACCAGCAGACAAGTGTCTCCGCAGACGCGCGCAAGGAATGCTACAGCTTTTGTTTTTTAGAAAATTTCTGTAGAACCAATGAGTGTGTGACATGTGGCATTTTTATGGAAGGCGCCACGTCAGCAAAAAAAAAAAAAAATTCACGCTAGCAAAAACAACCCTATTTTGGTCAATTGTTACAAAACAACCCCATTTTGGTAAATAGTTTCTAAAATAACACTAGTTTGGTCAAAAACCCATCAATTTAGTCCCTGGTTCAAAGTTTCAAATTGGTCCCTGACCACATGGACACCACCTAACCAGTGAAAACAGTGCCAACAAGGCACTTAACGTGCCACATCAGCGTCGTTAACGGCGTCAGCTAACTGGGGTTGACGGAGGGACCAAGTTGATTAACGTTTTACAACTTCAGGGATGTTTTTGCTATTTAGTTAAATTCAGGGACTAAGTTGACACCGCCTTACACTTTCAGGGACCAAATTGGCTATTTACTCCTTATTAGTTAGAAGATAAACAAGCTAAATAATCAACCTAAAGAGTTGAGAGACAGAGATTGAACACAGCAGATTTATCCTGGTTCACCCCTTAACCAATGAGGCTACGTCCAGTCCTTGGCAGCACGAAGATTTCTCACTATAACTGATCAGGTTACAGGACAGACAAGTATTGTTTGCACACCTAGAACGGAGTCTTCTGATACACCTTTAGTCTTTATTAGGTCTTTACAAATGCTTTTTGTCTTCTAAAGGAAATCTTTCCCTTTTTGTGTATCTTGCAGTTGTACTCAGATATATAGTACTTTTGTTGTACTTCCGTTTCGAGAGATGAGACAACTTTAGTTTATTAGCAACCTAGACAACAGACGGGTGAATGGCTTCATTAAACGGGTTGCCTTGAGGTCAGCATTTGTGTAGACTTCAGACCGTTGAACTTTCCTTAGTTCCAGACGGGTGATAACACGCTAGAGCTCAGTACATATTAACACTTTAATGCTTATCGTTATAATCTGCACACTGAGTAGACGGGTTAACCACAGACGGGTTCAATTAAATCATTAAATAAATGTTTAATTTTCATCAAAACTCTGGTAAATGCACATCAGCCATTTTGGAGACTCAACAATCTCCCCCTTTTTGATGATGACAAACATTTAAAATGATTTAATGAACTTAAGAGAAAGCAAGAGATTTTACAATAAATAGATATGTATATGTATCACATATTATTTAACATGATCAGACAAGTTTAACATTGTTCCATATCAGACAGATAAACAATAACATTATAACATAGCATTATTATTAGCTTACATCATTATAACATTGTTCATATTAGTTTCTCCCCTTTTTGACATCAGCAAAAAGAGAAAAGAAAAGATAAAGAAGATAATGAAAACATGGTGAATGCTAGTATGCACCCTGCATAACTTTGGTGCAGCATGCTCCTTCAATCCCAGCCACACATTTATTGTTACACATCTGCTCAGGCCCGTCTGCTGTGACTTGTCTGCACTTTCACGCGTCTGGTATTACCCGTCTACTGTTTCAAGCGTTTGCCATGACCCGTCTACTGTTTCACGCGTCTGTCATGACCCGTCTACTGTTTCACCCATCTTCTATGACTCGTCTGCTAATCACTTGTCCGCCGAGACTCGTCTGCAATTTCACCCGTCTACTGCATCTCGTCTTCTGTTCACTTGTCTGCTATGAAGACGAGTGATACTGCAGACGGGTCATGGCAGACGAGTGAAACTTCAGACGGGTCATGGCAGACGAGTGGCGGTGGTGTTGGTGGTTATTGGTTCGTTTACTGTGTGGAGGTGGGTGTGGGGTAGTGATGGTGATGGTGGTGGGAAAGGGTGAGGGTAAGAAAGGAATTTGGGTAAGTGTGCAGCATACACCTCTTTGCAGAGGGTGCATGTTAGACGGAGCCTGAAAACATTCTTATTTATCCATCTTTGGCTGTGTACAAGGTAATTTAAAAAAATTACAAATAGGTACTAAAAAAAAAACAAAACGAGCTTCTACTCTATATTCTAGATCAGCTGGAGCTCTTCTTTCTTCAGCAAGATCTCTGTGAGCAGCTTCTACCAAGGTCCTCAAAGATGCTACTTCATATTGCAAGTCTTGAAGAACTCTTCTGGGCACAATAATGTTGTCAGCAGAGGCTTCAGAATGCCAAGGAAGAGCATAGACAGGTGGTGCAGAAGGGACAGAGAAGGGCTCAGAAATCCTGGGAAAGAATCATAGATGAAGATTTCTACAGAAAATAAGAGGTAGAAAAGCGAATTTAAGAAAATCATCATCAGAGGAGTGATCCTCTTGAAGTGATGGAAAGATAGAAGATAAAATAGAACGAATAGGTGTATGAATGAGAGGGGGTAAGGGTTCATCAGAGAATAACCTATGGTTAGGGATTAGAAGATCTATATGTTCCATGAAAGAAAAACAACCAGAAATGATATAGAATAGGGGTCTAGAAGAATTGGGTAGAATAACCAAGCCATTTGGGTGAGTGATAGCAGGGTTAGGGTGATGAAGAAAGATAACAATAGGAAACATTAAATACATGTCCCTTCAAGTGTTTGTAAAGTGAGGAGGAGGAGCAGGAATAACAAGTAGGTTAGAGACACTTGCATTCATTAACTGTTGCAAATCAGATTTGAACAAATAGGATGAAATGCCATCTGTTTTGTTGGGAGTTGAATCCCTTGAACAGGAAGGTGACATACATCAGACCTAACCAAAAAGGATGAAGGAATGAGAACAAATTTCCTGGATAGGTGAAGTGGGGTGTTCTTCATGAGATGAACAGGATGAGGTTGAAGATGAGTAGTCTGCAAGAAGGGTGGAGTTTTCAGACATCCTAAGCTTCTTGACACGTCTAGGAGCCTCAATTATAGCAGCTGGTTCAACAGGATGAGCCTCTACATTAGCAGCTACAACTGTTATACCATATCTTTTCCTTTTAGGAATAACTCCTGGACAAAAAGCAGGCTTGTCCTTGGGTTTGCCTAAAGTCTTCTTCAGCTGCTCCCCCTGAGAGGGTGCATCCTCTAAAGCCGTAGAAGTCTCAACTTCAGAATCCTCCACAACAAGAGCTTTCTTCCTAGGAGACAGTTTCCTTCTCTTGAAGGAGAGAATCTTGACACTGTCTTCTGTCCCACTGGAAGTGGTTGGCTGTCTAGAAGAAGGTTTTTGGCCTTGTCTAGCAACCTTTCCAGAGGGCTCCCACAACTTCTCAGATGCAGGGGCCTCAGACTCGTCTGCTGATTCAGCAGGAGCCTTGCTTTGCTGATCCTCAGAAGCTTGATCTGTTGAGGTCTGAGCAGGAGTTGAGAATCTCATCAGAGAGAGGGTCTTCTTGTCCTGACACCAAGGCCACCAGCTTCTTTTGGAATGCAGACCTTGGACCAAGAAGCTGCTGCTACTTTTCTGATAAGCACATCCACAGATCAAATGAAATTTTTGATCCATCTCTCCATCATTCGAACCAGAGAAATAGACCAGACATAGACATGGAAAGAATGCAGTAACATACTATTAATAACAGAATGAACAAGTTGGGCTCTTCCCATGATTGACAGCAAAGCCCCTTTCCAAGATGACAACTTTTGTTTGACTCTGTCAGCAATAGGAAGTAGGTGCACCTTCCTTGGCTTGCCTTTGAACAATGGAACACCAAGGTAAACAAAAGGACGTTGGCCAACTCCAAATCCAAGAACATTAGCAATACAATTGATTCTATTTGCAGAAACAGAACCATTATAAATTTTGGACTTTTCCTAGCTAATACATTGACCAGAGGCATGGCTATAAGTGTTGAATAATTCCATAAGAACTTGTATATTCCTTTTACTGCCCTTGCAGAAAATTAGTAAGTCATCAGCATACATAACATGAGTAGGAACAGTATAGCCTCTAGGACTAGACAGAGGAGAAAGCTTGCCACTTTTAGCTAATTGAGAAATAGCTCTGCTCAGGACATCTTCAGCTATACAAAAGAGGAGAGGAGAAAGAGGATCTCTCTGTCTCACACCTCTCTTACAAGAAAAGAAACTAACCACATGACCATTCACAAGAATTGAGACCTTTGCAGATTCAAGGATTACCTTAATCCAGTTGCAAAACACAGAATTAAACCAAAAGCTTGGAGGGATTTGAGAAGAAAGTTCCAATCCAAGGTATCAAAGGCCTTTTTTATATCAATCTTAAGAGCAACATTTCCTCCAAAGCATTTCTTGTCCAGCAAGTTAACTGCTTCTGAGGCAACACCTATGCAATCAGTAATCTCCCTTCCTTTGATGAAGCCCCTCTGATTGTTAGAAACGATGTTCGGGGCAATGGAAGCCAATCTATCAGCAAGGATTTTAGTTATAATGTTGAATTGAAAGTTAGCAAGAGCAATAGGCCTATATTGGGAAATGGTGTCAGCATTAGCAGCTTTTGGAATCAGGACCACAACATTAGAATTCATATTAGGAAGGAGCCATCCTTGCCTAAAGAATTGAGAGACAGCACAGAAGACATCATGCCCAACAATGTCCCAGAACTTTTGGAAGAAGATCCCCCCAAAGCCATCAGGGCCGGGAGCACCATTAGCATTCATACTAAAAACTGCATGTTTGACTTCTTCACAAGTTGGCATGGCAGTTAACATACTGTTATCTGAATCTGAAACCATAGGCTCGATCACATCATCAATTAAACCATTATCAATACAAGAATTAGGAGAAGCAAACAGGTTTTGATAATAACTTAGCACATGATTCTCAATATCCAGCTGCTTGTCAAGTACAATGTAACCATCCCTCAAAACTTAAATTCTTCTCGTTGAGTGCCTAACCTTAGCAAGCCTGTGGAAAAAAGCTGTATTCCTGTCTCCAGAGGTGTGCCAATCAACCCTGGCTTTTTCTTTCCTAATCACTTTATTTGATGTCACCAAAGGTTGGTCACCATCCCTCCAAAGGTGTATTTGATGTCACCATCACTTTATTTGATGCAAAAGGTGAAGATATCGGCCCATTGATTTTCAGTTTTAACGAACTTAACATCAAATACATCTTTTTGCACATAATCTCTTATAAAGTGATGTTTAATTTCTGTGTGCTTAGCCTTAGAGTGTTGTACGGGATTCTTAGTTAAGCAAATGGCACTTGAATTATCACCCCAGACAGATATATTATGCTCAAATATGAAGTAATCTTCAAGTTGATGTTTTACCCATAAGAGCTGTGAGCAGCAACTAGCAGTAGAGACGTATTCTGCTTCTGCAATTGAGAGTGCAATAGTTGTCTGTCTTTTTCTTGACCAAGAGACTAAGTTTGCTCCAATGAAGTGAAATCCTCCACTAGTGCTTTTCCTTTCAATTCTGTCTCCAGCAAAGTCAGCATCACAAAAACCAACTAGCCTGTATTCTTGTGTTCTTAAATACATTAAACCAAGATTAATGGTTCCAAGCAAATATGTAAATATTCTTTTAACAGCCTTAAGATGAGATTCTTTAGCATCAGATTGCAATCTAGCATACATACAGACACTAAACTGAATATCAGGTCTGCTGGATGTTAAATAAAGAAGAGATCCAATCATACCTCTGTAGACAGTTTGGTTTACCTTTTTACCTTCCTCATCTTTAAAATTATATATCATCATTCATCATAATGGATCTCGGTAGCACATGAATGTGACAGAACACCGAAGTTTTAAGTCTCCTATGAGACCACAAAGACTAACCAGTTACAAGGAAGGAAACCTATACTTCCTTTCATTTACGTACAAAGTACTCCTAGTATGGTATCCATAGGCTGTACAAATATCGTGTCACAAAATCCACTTTGGTTTGCCTATTTATTATTCATAACTATGTCAGAATCCTATATCAAATTCTGAACAAAACCAAAAAAGATACCCTAAAAAAGCATCACAGAAACTACCATTAAGTGCAATAGTCTGTTCAGCAGTTACCTAGTCGCCCAACCAATTGTTCAATCAAAACTATTTTTGGTAGCTTACAGTACTTTCGCACGTTGTGCTGTTTTGTCAAACTCTTCTAGCTAATAGGCAGTAAAGTTGAGATTTCATTATGGGCATCTTCCAGGGAACACGACTTGCAAATATCAACATCTACCTGGCTTCCATTTTCCATTGAAACCTTGTCTGCATCTGGTATGTCCAAGTTAACAGTTGAATTTTGTGTTTCTGCAGTGATTGACAACTTTGAAACTCCCATTTTCTTTTTTAACTCAGAAAACTCGCTGTCGTAAGGAACAATAGCACAACCTTCAGTTTCTTCCTGGCCAGGTTGCACTGCAGTTTTAGTAATCCTCGAATACATGGACTCATTCAAACTGACAGTACTAGTACTAGTTTTAGATTTCTGCTGCCTCTTGGTTGATACAACTATGGATGTATTTGGATCAACTTCTGTAGGACCGTCAAGTGGTTCTCTGGAGGAAAATGCCTCTAATTCTGATTTCCTCTTTCCCTGAGCTTTTAGCTTTGAAGGAGAACTCATGTTGCAGTTGCTGAGGTTAGCAGCACTTTTGAATTTTAGGCCTTGTGCTTGTTGTTTCTCTTCATCTGTCGGCTGTAACCCAGTAGTATACAGGGCACTCTTGGTGTGCATCTCTAACAGTGAAATCGATGCGGCATTAATAAGGCTGGTATTTTCAATGCTCATCATTTGTTGGGAATGATCATCATCACTTCCTTTAAAGGAGCATAATTCAGTATCAGCAACCTTGGACTCTTCATGCAGTTTTAGTTTTTTTTTCTAAATCAGAATTTCCACTATTTTTATGTTAGGAAGCACCTAATCTAGAATGAAGACAGTTTTTCCTCCCCTTGACGCCATTTTCAAATCTAAAATCATCTGAGCTAACAACTTTTTCTTTGTCAATTGCATTTTCTTTCTGCACAATTTAAGGGGGGGAAAATTGCACTGAAGACCTTGTTTAAAATTAAGCTAAAAAAGTAACTGCTACCAGAATTGTTTGACAAAGGAAATCCGGTACAAGATTTCAAGGTTTATGTGCAACATAAAAGTGGAATTGTAATCTAAGTAGATATAAATAATACTCTCTACAATAGGCATGACCCTTGTGCTTTGCCTGAACTTTATCATGAAGAAAAATGGTTGGCAAGCTTAGACGTTGACAGAAAAATAAAAATAAAACAATACAAAATTAGCAATGCAAGCTAAGTGCAAAGTTATGCCGCCACGTGTCTATTTTTTTTTTTTTTTTTAATATCCACATTTGGTTTGTTTGTTGCAAGGAAGGGCTACTCGTCTGATGTGACCCGGCTGCTGTTTCACCCGTCTGCTTCGACCCGTCTTTTATGACCCGTCTGCTGTTTCACTCGTCTGCTATAACCCGTCTGATGTTTCACCCGTCTGTTATAACCGGTCTACTGTTTTACTCGTCTGATGTGACCCGTCTACTGGTTCACTCGTCTTCTGTTTCACTGCTAGTCATTAGACGGGTTATCAGACGAGTGAAGAAAATGATCAGACGGGTCAATGAAGACTAGTGAAACAGTAGACGGGTGAAACAGCAGACGGGTCATGGATGACGGGTGAAACAGCAGCCGTGTTACAGCAGACGAGTAGCCCTCCCTTGCAACAAATATTGATTTGTTTTAAAAAAATGTTGAGTTTAAAGGATTGAATCTCAGCCATCCATTTCATTTTGTCCACTTGTAAGGTCCAGATTCCATTGACTGGAAATGTCCATATCCTTACCCACTGGAGAGGATCCGGACTCCTATTTAACATGATCAGACACGTTTAACATTGTTCCATATCAGACAGATAAACAATAACATTATAACATAGCATTATTATTAGCTTACATCATTATAACATTGTTCATATTAGTTTCTCCCCCTTTTGACATCAGCAAAAAGAGAAAAGAAAAGATAAAGAAGATAATGAAAACATTCTTATTTATCCATCTTTGGCTGTGTACAAGGTAATTTAAAAAAAATTAGAAATAGGTACTAAAAAGAACAAAAAGAGCTTCTACTCTATCTTCTAGATCAGCTCTAGCTCTTCTTTCTTCAGCAAGATCTCTGTGAGCAGCTTCTACCAAGGTCCTCAAAGATGCTACTTCATATTGCAAGTCTTGAAGAACTCTTCTGGGAACAATAATGTTGTCAGCAGAGGCTTCAGAATGCCAGGGAAGAGCATAGACAGGTGGTTCAGAAGGGACAGAGAAGGGCTCAGAAATCCTGGGAAAGAATCGTAGACGAAGATTTCTATAGAAAATAAGAGGTAGAAAAGCGAATTTAAGAAAATCATCATCAGAGGAGTGATCCTCTTGAGGTGATGGAAAGATAGAAGATAAAATAGAACGAATAGGTGTATGAATGAGAGGGGGTAAGGGTTCATCAGAGAATAACCTATGGTTAGGGATTAGAAGATCTATATGTTCCACGAAAGAAAAAAAACCAGAAATGATATAGAATAGGGGTCTAGAAGGATTGGGTAGAATAACCAAGCCATTTGGGTGAGTGATAGCATGGTTAGGGTGATGAAGAAAGATAACAATAGGAAACATTAAATACATGTCCCTACAAGTGTTTGTAAAGTGAGGAGGAGGAGCAGGAATAACAAGTAGGTTAGAGACACTTGCATTCATTAACTGTTGCAAATCAGATTTGAACAAAAAGGATGAAATGCCATCTGTTTTGTTGGGAGTTGAATCCCTTGAAACAGGAAGGTGACATACATCAGACCTAACCAAAAAGGATGAAGTATGAGTGGAATGAGAAGAAATTTCCTGGACAGGTGAAGTGGGGTGTTCTTCATGAGATGAAGAGGATGAACTTGAAGATGAGTAGTCTGCAAGAAGGGTGGAGTTTTCAGACATCCTAAGCTTCTTGACACGTCTAGGAGCCTCAATTATAGCAGCTGGTTCAACAGGAGGAGCCTCTACATTAGCAGCTATAACTGTTATACCAGATCTTTTCCTTTTAGGAATAACTCCTGGACAAAAAGCAGGCTTGTCCTTGGGTTTGCCTAAAGTCTTCTTCAGCTGCTCCCCCCGGGAAGGTGCATCCTCTACAGCCTTAGAAGTCTCAACTTCAGAATCCTCCACAACAAGAGCTTTCTTCCTAGGAGACAGTTTCCTTCTCTTGAAGGTGAGAATCTTGACACTGTCTTCGGTCCCACTGGAAGTGGTTGGCTGTCTAGAAGAAGGTTTTTGGCCTTGTCTAGCAACCTTTCCAGAGGGCTCCCACAACTTCTCAGATGCAGGGGCCTCAGACTCGTCTGCTGATTCAGCAGGAGCCTTGCTTTGCTGATCTTCAGAAGCTTGATCTGTTGAGGTCTGAGCAGGAGTTGAGAATCTCATCAGAGAGAGGGTCTTCTTGTCCAAAGGAAGAGCTATGTCCACAAAGGTGACATCTTCAGGTACAAAGATTTTTATTCTGAAGAGCTTGGTCAGAAGCATGCCATATGGATAGGTAGGAAAACTAGGTCTCTTAACCAAAGATATGAAATGCTTGAATATGAGGTCATTTAGGTCTACCTTAATTTTGTGGATAAGATGAAAAAGAGCAAATTTATCCAACTTAGAGACACTGTCTCTAGATCCCTTCCTAGGTAAAACACATTCTTGCAAAAGTTTGAGCAAGAATCGACATTTGGGAACAAGGGTTATCGATTTAAAGTTGGGAGGGTTTGGAGTACCATAAAGAGCGACGTTGATGTCTTTCTGGCTTAAGGAGTGTTCCCACTCATCTGTAAAACCAGCGCCATGCCTAGGGCAACCAGTTGCATTTTCCAGAGTGTTAAGGGAGAAGGAGAAGCGTTGGTTGTGCACATGCGATTGAATCTCCGTGGGAAAGCCACTTGGAGAGTGAATGATAACGGCGCTTGTCCAGAAGTCAGTCACCAACTTTGGATGCACAAGCTCCTTCAAGTTGAAGAACGGTGTCCAGTTGGAGTAGTTGAGTTCTTCAAACACGTCCACACCCAAACGACTTAGAGCCTCAAGATCAACGATCTTGCCAGGGTTAATTTTTTCAACATCTTGAACATCCAAGTTGTATCTTTGAGCAATGACAGCAGCAGATAACTTCTTCTTGGGTGCCATGACAGAGGGTTTAGGGTTAGAGAAGGTTGGAGCTAGAGAGGGTTAGAGGAAGATGAAGCGAGAGCGAAAACAAGGGAGGGTTTTTGCAAACGCAAAGACGAAGTATTTTTAAAATAAACACGGTTTCCCCTTTTTAAAGAATAATAACCATTTAAATAGATTATTTAAAAAAAGACTCACAGGGTCAGACGGTTAATCATAGACGGGTAATGCAATACTTATTAGACAGGTTATTCAACAATGCAATGTATGCTCAAGTTATCTCTTTTGTATTTAAACCTATCCTCAGCTAATGGCTTTGTGAAGATATCGGCCCATTGATTTTCAGTTTTAACAAACTTAACAATTTTTTTTTTTTAGCAAAAAGGCCTCATTAAAACCTTATGATGCAAAACCCTCCTTAGGGATAAAAGCATCAATAAGGAAAAAGAGTGCCCTTAATACTATTAAGAAAACCAAAAAAGAAAACAAAAAAGCATGGGGGGCACGAACCTGACCCATGAGAAAATTATCTAAATCTAAAATTGGGTAAGCCCAATCTATTCCTAAAAAACTCAACTCTAAGAAAAGGGGGGATAGAGTTCCACCAAGAGAGGCCACTACTAGAAGTGCCATAAGTGGCTAACAAATCAGCACAAGTGTTTCCTTCTCTATATACATGAGAATAAATAAAATTCATCTTCCTAACCATAGACAAAGAATTTAGCCAACGGTTTCTTAAGCTCCAGGGCACTATAGAAGGAGAAGAAAAAGCCAGAATGACCAAGAGAGAATCACACTCCAGCCATAAGTGATTCCATCCTTTAGCAAAAGCAGATTCAATAGCAAAAATAGCCCCCATAAACTCAGCATTCAAAGCAAAAGAAATTCCAATATTGAGGGAGAAGCAACCAACAACCGCAGCTGACTTGTCCCTGAAGATACCTCCATAGGCAGCAATTCCAGGAGCACCAAGGGCAGAGCCATCAGTGTTACACTTTATCGAATTCAGGCTAGCGGCTTTCCAGATAACTTCCACAACAGCAGGAGCCTTAGGCAAATTTGGAATAATGGAGAGGTTCTGAAAAATTTTCTTCTCAGTGGCAAAGACAAAGGAGCATCTCTTTGATAAGGAACCGACCAAAGAAGTTGCAGATCTAGCCAATCTAATGGCAACCTGCACAGAAATAGGCTTCCCATCAAACCGGGCCGAGTTCCTCCTATACCAAATAAACCAAATTGTATTGGCAATTCTTGAGATGAAGACATCCATGAGCTGAGGACTGAGGACTGAGGTTCTGATGTAAACAGGCCAACACTGTAAATATAGAATCAGGGACCAGAGGAATATTTAAGCAAGAGCTCAACCAATTCCACATTTCTCTAGCAAAAGTACAATTGAAAAATAGGTGCTCCGTAGATTCATAATCCTTGTAGCATAAGCAGCAAACTGAAACAACACAGCAACCTTTGTTCCAAAGGGACTCATCTGTTGGTAGGCAATTATTGATAATTCTCCAGATTAATAGGGACCTAGATGGGGGAACAGCAGCACACCAAATAAGTTTACTCCAATCAACTATAGGATCATGAGGAGATAACAAAATAGAAGCCTCCTTCAGAGATAAAGTTCCTGAATTTGAACCAGACCAGATCAGCTCATCGGGGACAGGCTTTTCAGGAATGACATATTCGGAAATCTCAGCAGCAAGGACATTAGACTTTTGTAGCAACAAGTCAGGGATTGTCCAAGTACCATTTACTATGAAGTTTTTCACCTTACAATGAAGCCAAGGATGAATTCTTTTATCAATTTGAAGAACGTCAGTCACAGGTTTGCTAAGCCAAGAATCAAGCCAGAAATTAATCTTCTGGCCATCACCAAGGATCCACTTACAGTTGTCTAGAACAATTCCAATGAAAGGTCTCAATCCAGGCCAAATGGATGAAGCAATATGCAGATTGGAGAACTTGGATTTTACCAAAACTTTGGCTTTAAAAAGCATAGCCCACTAGCTCTCAGAAGAAACAAGCTGCCAGCAGAGCTTTAGCAAGGCAGATTTATTGAGGCACAACAGTTACCTAACACCAAGGCCACCAGCTTCTTTTGGAATGCAGACCTTGGACCAAGAAGCTACTGCTACTTTTCTGATAAGCACATCCCCAGACCAAATGAAATTTTTGATCCATCTCTCCATCATTCGAACCGGAGAAATAGGCCAGACATAGACATGGAAAGAATGCGGTAACATACTATTAATAACAGAATGAACAAGTTGAGCTCTTCCCATAATTGACAGCGAAGTCCCTTTCCAAGATGACAACTTTTCTTTGACTCTGTCAGCAATAGGAAGTAGGTGCACCTTCCTAGGCTTGCCTTTGAGCAATGGAACACCAAGGTAAACAAAAGGAAGTTGGCCAATTCCAAATCCAAGAATATTAGCAATACAATTGATTCTATTTGCAGGGACAGAACCATTATAAATTTTGGACTTTTCCTTGCTAATACATTGACCAGAGGCATGGTTATAAGTGTTGAATAATTCCATAAGAACTTGTATATTCCTTTTACTGCCCTTGCAGACAATGAGTAAGTCATCAGCATACATAACATGAATAGGAACAGTATAGCCTCTAGGACTAGACATAGGAGAAAGCTTGCCATTTTTAGCTAATTGAGAAATAGCTCTGCTCAAGACATCTTCAGCTATACAAAAGAGGAAAGGAGAAAGAGGATCTCCCTGTCTCACACCTCTCTTACAAGAAAAGAAACTAACCACATGACCATTCACAAGAATTGAGACCTTTGCAGATTCAAGGATTACCTTAATCCAGTTGCAAAACACAGAATTAAAACCAAAAGCTTGGAGGGATTTGAGAAGAAAGTTCCAATCCAAGGTATCAAAGGCCTTTTTTATATCAATCTTAAGAGCAACATTACCTCCAAAGCATTTCTTGTCCAGCAAGTTAACTGCTTCTGGGGCAACACCTATGCAATCAGTAATCTCCCTTCCTTTGATGAAGCCCCTCTGATTGTTAGAAACGATGTTTGGGGCAATGGAAGCCAATCTATCAGCAAGGATTTTAGTTATAATCTTGAATTGAAAGTTAGCAAGAGCAATAGGCCTATATTGGGCAATGGTGTCAGCACTAGCAGCTTTTGGAATCAGGACCACAACATTAGAATTCATATTAGGAAGGAGCCATCCTTGCCTAAAGAATTGAGAGACAGAACAGAAGACATCATGCCCAACAATGTCCCAGAACTTTTGGAAGAAGATCCCCCCAAAGCCATCAGGGCCGGGAGCACCATTAGCATTCATACTAAAAACTGCATGTTTGACTTCTTCACAAATTGGCATGGCAGTTAACATACTATTATCTGAATCTGAAACCATAGGCTCGATCACATCATCAATTAAACCATTATCAATACAAGAATTAGGAGAAGCAAACAGGTTTTGATAATAACTTAGCACATGATTCTCAATATCCAGCTGCTTGTCAAGTACAATGTCACCATCCCTCAAAACTGAAATTCTTCTGGTTGAGTGCCTAACCTTAGCAAGCCTGTGGAAAAAAGCTGTATTCCTGTCTCCAGAGGTGTGCCAATCAACCCTGGCTTTTTCTTTCCTAATCACTTTATTTGATGTCACCAAAGGTTGGTCACCATCCCTCCAAAGGTGTATTTGATATCACCATCACTTTATTTGATGCAAAAAGGTGAAGATATCGGCCCATTGATTTTCAGTTTTAACGAACTTAACATGAAATACACCTTTTTGCACATAATCTCTAATAAAGTGATGTTTAATTTCTATGTGCTTAGCCTTAGAGTGTTGTATGGGATTCTTAGTTAAGCAAATGGCACTTGAATTATCACCCCAGACAAATATATTATGCTCAAATATGAAGTAATCTTCAAGTTGTTGTTTTACCCATAAGAGCTATGAGCAGCAACTAGCAGTAGAGACGTATTCTGCTTCTGCAATTGAGAGTGCAATAGTTGTCTGTCTTTTTCTTGACCAAGAGACTAAGTTTGCTCCAATGAAGTGAAATCCTCCACTAGTGCTTTTCCTTTCAATTCTGTCTCCAGCAAAGTCAGCATCACAAAAACCAACTAGCCTGTATTCTTGTGTTCTTAAATACATTAAACCAAGATTAATGGTTCCAAGCAAATATGTAAATATTCTTTTAACAGCCTTAAGATGAGATTCTTTAGCATCAGATTGCAATCTAGCATACATACAGACACTAAACTGAATATCAGGTCTGCTGGATGTTAAATAAAGAAGAGATCCAATCATACCTCTGTAGACAGTTTGGTTTACCTTTTTACCTTCCTCATCTTTAAAATTATATATCATCATTCATCATAATGGATCTCGGTAGCACATGAATGTGACACAACACCGAAGTTTTAAGTCTCCTATGAGACCACAAAGACTAACCAGTTACAAGGAAGGAAACCTATACTTCCTTTCGTTTACGTACAAAGTACTCCTAGTATGGTATCCATAGGCTGTACAAATATCGTGTCACAAAATCCACTTTGGTTTGCCTATTTATTATTCATAACTATGTCAGAATCCTATATCAAATTCTGAACAAAACCAAACAAGAGACCCTAAAAAAGCATCACAGAAACTACTATTAAGTGCAATAGTCTGTTCAGCAGTTACCTAGTCGCCCAACCAATTGTTCAATCAAAACTATTTTTGGTAGCTTATAGTACTTTCGCACGTTGTGCTGTTTTGTCAAACTCTTCTAGCTAATAGGCAGTAAAGTTGAGATTTCATTATGGGCATCTTCCAAGGAACACGACTTGCAAATATCAACATCTACCTGGCTTCCATTTTCCATTGAAACCTTGTCTGCATTTAGTATGTCCAAGTTAACAGTTGAATTTTGTGTTTCTGCTGTGATTGACAACTTTGAAACTCCCATTTTCTTTTTTAACTCAGAAAATTCGCTGTCGTAAGGAACAATAGCACGACCTTCAGTTTCTTCCTGGCCAGGTTGCACTGCAGTTTTAGTAATCCTCGAATACATGGACTCATTCAAACTGACAGTACTAGTACTAGTTTTAGATTTCTGCTGCCTCTTGGTTGATACAACTATGGATGTATTTGGATCAACTTCTGTAGGACCGTCAAGTGGTTCTCTGGAGGAAAATGCCTCTAATTCTGCTTTCCTCTTTCCCTGAGCTTTTAGCTTTGAAGGAGAACTCATGTTGCAGTTGCTGAGGTTAGCAGCACTTTCGGATTTTAGGCCTTGTGCTTGTTGTTTCTCTTCATCTGTCGGTTGTAACCCAGTAGTATACGGGGCACTCTTGGTGTGCATCTCTAACAGTGAAATCGATGCGGCATTAATAAGGCTGGTATTTTCAATGCTCATCATTTGTTGGGAATGATCATCATCACTTCCTTTAAAGGAGCATAATTCAGTATCAGCAACCTTGGACTCTTCGTGCAGTTTTAGTTTTTTTTTTCTTAATCAGAATTTCCACTATTTTTATGTTAGGAAGCACCTAATCTAGAATGAGGACAGTTTTTCCTCCCCTTGACGCCAGTTTCAAATCTAAAATCATCTGAGCTAACATCTTTTTCTTTGTCAATTGCATTTTCTTTCTGCACAATTTAAGGGGGGAAAATTGCACTGAAGACCTTGTTTAAAATTAAGCTAAAAAAGTAACTGCTACCAATCCAAGAAGTTAAATTGATTTGCACCTTGACTTCTCTTGGAATATTTCCAATGTTCTTGGTCTCTTGGAGGAAAACAAATTCAAGATTTGACCTGTATCTGTAGTAATGAGTTGGCTTCTTCTGTCTTCCTCCATGTCAGTAACTTTATTATCCCATCAGTTGATCAGGTGCACTCCAAAGCAGGAGTCAGGACTTGTCACAGGAGATTTTGCAAGCTATTCCTTTAGAAAAATAGAAAAATCTAGTCAGGATTCATCGAAGGTCCACTGGCCGGGACAAGTTTGACAAAGGAAATCCAGTACAAGATTTCAAGGTTTATGTGCAACATAAAAGCGAAATTGTAATCTAAGTAGATATAAATAATACTCTCTACAATAGGCATGACCCTTGTGCTTTGCCTCAACTTTATCATGAAGAAAAATGGTTGGCAAGCTTAGACGTTGACAGAAAAATAAAAATAAAAATAAAACAATACAAAATTAGCAATGCAAGCTAAGTGCAAAGTTATGCCGCCACGTGTCTATTTTTTTTTTTTAATATCCACATTTGGTTTGTTTGTTGCAAGGAAGGGCTACTCGTCTGCTGTGACCCGTCTGCTGTTTCACTCGTCAGCTGTGACCCGTCTTCTGTTTCACCCGTCTGCTGTTTCACTCGTCTGCTGGTCACTTGTCTGCTTAGACGAGTGAAACATCAGACAAGTGACCAGCAGACGAGTGACCATCAGATGACTAGCAGATGACAATCGGACAAACCAGGCGGAGGCAGAGCAGCAACGACGGTGTGGAGCAGCAGTGACGGAGCAAAGGAAGACCCATAAGGAATTGGCGGTGGGGGCAGAGGGCGAAGATCATGCGGACCAGGGTTGGTACGTATGGAATTGGCGGTGGTAGTCGACCCCGGCGGTGGTCATTGTTGCCGTTGATGGTGGCTTGTGGTGTACATTGGCGCTAATGGGTGCGGAGGGCAGAGGGCTCTGACGCGTTTTGCAAAGGGATATTCAAACCTGGGTTCTTTTCTTAATTGTGGTGTTTTTTTATTTTAAAAAAAAAAAAATAGACACATGGCGGGCTCTGGACCGTCAGATTGATCGGACGGTCCAGAATGAGGGAAATGCATGGTGCCTTTCCCACGCCAACGTTAGACAATCCGGATCGAGTCCGGATCCTCTCTAGTACCTCAGGAAATGGACATTTCCAGTGCATGGAATCTGAGCCTTACAATCAATCTTACGGTCCAGATCCAGCCACATGTCTATTTTTTTTTTAATATCCACATTAGATTTGTTTGTTGCAAGGAAGGGCTACTCGTCTGATGTGACCCGGCTGCTGTTTCACGCGTCTGCTTCGACCCGTCTGCTGTTTCACTCGTCTGATTCAACCCGTCTACTGTTTCACTCGTCTGATTCAACCCGTCTACTGTTTCACTCGTCTGCTGTTGACGGTCAAAGCAGACGAGTAAAACAATAGACAGGTTATAACAAACGGCTGAAACAGCAGACGGGTCATAGCAGATGGGTGAAACAGTAGGCGGGTTCGAGCAGACGAGTGAAACAGCAGCCGGGTCATAGCAGCCGGGTGAAACAGCAGCCGGGTCATAGCAGCCGGGTCACATCAGACGAGTAGCCCTTCCTTGCAACAAACAAATCTAATGTGGATATTAAAAAAAATAGACACGTGGCTAGCTCTGGACCGTCAGATTGATTGTAAGGCCCAGATTCCATTGACTGGAAATGTCCAACGAGGCTATCGAATGGGTCCCCCTTAAAAAATTGTTTTGAAAATTTTACATCCCAGCCATCCAATTTTTTTAGTCCACGTGTACGCTCCATATTGAAGGAACTGGAACTGTCCATTTCCTTACCCACTGGAGAGGATCCGACTGTCTTTTCTGAAGCCGGATCCTCTCCAGTCCAAGAAAGAAATGGAGAGGCTAGTCCCTCTCATAGTAGCCGTACACGTGGCGTTAATGAAGATCAACGGCTCAGATTTTAAATTGCTCTCATCGTAGCCGTACACGTGGCTTCCAGAAAGGATTTATTCCCGTTAGTCATCAGACGGATGAAAGCTTCATTATACGGGTGAAAGTC
This sequence comes from Ammopiptanthus mongolicus, assembly GCA_039655645.1. Taxonomy (NCBI): domain Eukaryota; kingdom Viridiplantae; phylum Streptophyta; class Magnoliopsida; order Fabales; family Fabaceae; genus Ammopiptanthus; species Ammopiptanthus mongolicus. The sequence goes on along the minus strand of CM077351.1, from coordinate 8,693,687 downwards.
ATCAGACTGGTGAAAGCTTCATTAGACGGGTGAACTTTCCTTAGTTCAGACGGGTGAACTTTCCCTAGTTCAGACGGGTGAACTTTCCTTGGTTCCAGACGGGTGATAACACGCTAGAGCTCATTTCATATAGACAATGCTTATCATTATAATCAGCACCAGTTAGTCATCAGACAGAAGAAAGGGAAAATAGAAGAAAATAAGAGGAAGATGAAATCAGTGAAGAATTTGAACCAGAAGAATCACGATGCGGAGATGGATGAGGAGACGTCGCTGCGACGAATCTGAACAGCACATAGATCTATGCGCACAACCTCACGGCACGACGACAGGGAGCCGCACCAACTTGCGTCACGGGGTGGCCGCTCGGTGCGGGACGGCTCAACGACGGGGAGGTCGGGACTCAGGGTGGCCGCTCAGGGCGACGAGGACTCGGGGGGGCCGATCGCTGGCAAGGGAGGTGCGCGCGCTAGAACCCTTAGGAAATTGGGGGAACTGCTTCTTCCATTTTCTGATTTTTTTTAAAATAAAATAAAGTAATTTAAAATCTGAGCCGTTGATCTTCATTAACGCCACGTGTACGGCTACGATGAGAGGGACTAGCCTCTCCATTTCTTTCCTGGACTGGAGAGGATCCGGACCCGTCGTTTCTACTTCTACTATCAATATAAGCAAATCACTGGCCTTTTGACCAAACTAGTGTTATTTTAGAAACTATTTATCAAAATGGGGTTGTGTTTGTAACAATTTACCAAAATAGGGTTGTTTCTGACAGCGTGGAATTTTTTCTTTTTTTGCTGACGTGGAAGGCGCCAGTTAGGCGCCAGTCCAACTGGCGCCTTTAAAGGCGCCAATCCATAAAAATGCCACTTGTCACACACTCATCGGTTCTACAGAAATTTTTTAAAAAACAAAAAACAAAAGCTGCAGCATTCCCTGCGCACGTCCGCGGAGACACTTGTCTGCTGGTCACTCATCTGCTATGACCCGCATGCTGTTTCACTCGTCTGTTGTTTCATTCGTCTGCTGGTCACTTGTCCGCTGAGACTCGTCTGCAGTTTCACTTGTCGGCTGAGACTCGTCTGCTGGCCAATTTTCTACTGTGACTCGTCTACTAGTCATCTGATGGTCACTCGTCTGCTGTTTCACTCGTCTTCAGATCACTCGTTTGCTGTTTCACTCGTCTTCAGATCACTTGTCTGATGTTTCACTCGTCTAAGCAGACAAGTGAAATTGCAGACGAGTCTCAGCGGACAAGTGACCAGCAGACGGGTCACAGCAGACGAGTGACTAGCAGACAAGTGTCTTCGCAGACGCGCGCAAGGAATGCTGCAGCTTTTGTTTTCTTGTTTTATAAAAATTTTTGTAGAACCAATGAGTGTGTGACATGTGGCATTTTTATGGAAGGCGCCGGTCCAAGTGACGCCTTTAAAGGCACCAGTCCAAGTGGCGCCTTCCACGTCAGCAAAAAAAAAAAAAAAATCCACGTTGGCAAATACAACCCTATTTTGGTAAATTGTTACAAAACAACCCCATTTTGGTAAATAGTTTCTAAAATAACACTTGTTTGGTCAAAAACCCTTTGATGACTATCAGACGGGTGATTCAGACGAGTCTCAGCAGAAAAGTGACCAGCAGACGAGTGAAACAGCAGACAGGTCACAACAAACGAGTGATCAATGAGTGTGTGACATGTGGCATTTTTATGGAAGGCGCCAGTCCAATTGGCGCCTTAACTGGCGCCTTCCACGTCAGCAAAAAAATAATAAAAAATTCCATGCTGTCTAAAACAACCCATATTTTGGTAATTTGTTACAAAACAACCCCATTTTGGTAAATAGTTTCTAAAATAACACTAGTTTGGTCAAAAAGCCGACATATTCTTTGCCATTATCCGACCTCAGAATGACAGCTGCTTTGATTTTCAACATGAGCTTTGAATTTCCAGAACACTTCAGCTACTTCTGACTTGTATCTAAGAAAGTAAATCCAACACATTCTGGTCAGATCATCAATAAAGATAATATAATAAAGACTTCCCTTCATTGATGGGGTTCTTTGTGGTCCAGCAAGATCAGTGTGAACAAGTTGAAGCTTATGGCTTGCCCTCCAACTACTTTCAGGAAATGATTTCCTTGTTAGCTTCCCAAACTGACAAGCTTCACATTCAACTGCCTTTTCTATTAAGGAAGGAATTCCACGAACTAGTTGATTTTTCAGCATGTAGTTCATTCCTGAATGATGAAAATGACCCAATCTTTTGTGCCAAAGATCCGCTGAACTTGCTGTCACTGGAAACGCAGCCTGCTCCTCCTTCATTGGATCAAATGAAAAACTCTTGCTCTTCATTTTTACCTTGAACATTTCTTGGCCTGCTGGATCCTTAATTATGCAGTATTTATCTTCAAAGATAACTTTGAATCCTTTCTCAAGTAGCTGTCCAACACTAAGCAAGTTTTGATTAATTTCAGGTACATAGAGAACATCAGTAAGAAATTTTGTACCTGAGTAGCTTGTTATAGCTACAGTTCCCCTGCCTTTTACTGGAATTTGTTCACCATTTCCAATTCTGACCCATCTGACTTCGGTACTATCCAAATGCTTGAACAATTCTTTGTCATAGGTCATATGGTTGGTGCACCCACTATCAATCAGCCAAGATTCACTTGAATTATTGCTGGAGAAACAAGTAGCGACAAAGAGCTGGTCTTCCTCCTCCTGCTGTGCATTCTTTGCTTCATCTGCAACTTGCTGGATTATAGCTTAGCAAATCACTGCTTCATGACCCATATCGTTGCACTTGCTGCATTTTGCATCTGGCCTTCTCCAGCATTTAAATGGAGGGTGACCCATTTTGCCACAGTGTTGACAAGGTGGGTAAGTTTTCTTTTTACCCTTGCCTTTGCTCTGGCTGTTTGTAGTACCTTCACTATGCTTGGCTGGTAAAGCACCTTCAACCGCATGTTCTTGTCTCATAACCCTCCGTTGCTCTTGGGCCTGCAAAGCATGTAGTACTTCAGCCAAAGTGATCTTGGACAGATCCTTTGTGCTCCCCAAGGAGGCTATTGATGCTTCATATCTCTCAGGCACTGTAACCAGAATTGTTTCTACAATTCTGGAATCAGCAAATTCAGTGCCCAATAATTTAACCTTGTTTGCAATGCCAAGCAATCTGTCCGAGTAATCTTTAATTGTCTCAGAATCTTTTCATTTTCTGCAGCTCAAATTCCCTCATCAGGTTCAACACTTGCATGCCTCGAATCCTCTCATCCCCTGCATATTCTTCCTTCAAATAGTCCCAGATTCCTTTGGTGTTTTGAGGGTCATGATTCTGGTGAAGACAATTGATGAAACGCCAGCAAATAGACATGATCTTGCCTTTGCCTTCTTTGTTTTCCTTTCCTTGTGATTCTTTATCTGGGCCATGGTGGGATTATCTGGCAGCGGAGGAACAGTATAATCCACTTCCACAGCTTCCCATAAATCCAATGCCTCAAGGTTGGACTCCATTCTCACTGCCCAAAGGTCATAGTTCTCACCATTAAAGATAGGAGGAGCAATTTGGGGAAAACTTGCTTCAGCATCCATTTCACAGGTCCCTCAAGAAGAGAGCTATGATACCAATTGTTGTTTTACTGAAGAACGAAAAAATAGCAGAGAAGAATAATAAGGGAACTAAGTGATATAACTGCAAAGACTTAATTGATAATTTTATTGAATACTTCTTGTGCTTAAATACATTTGAAAATAACAGAACAAGAGATCAACTCCATAATTCTAGGAACCACTACTGACAGTTAATAAAAGATAAAAACAGAAACTAGTTTATCCACCAACACCATAATAACAAACCAATCTTGACTTATTCAAACTGAAACAACTTTGAAAGCATCCAAAGGCACGTTCTCAACACTCCTCCTTGCCTTGGAGGCTGCAAACTCCTACCTTCTTCCTTAGAAATTCAAACCTGCTGAGTGGAAAAGACTTGGTAAACATATCAGCAGCTTGGAAGTTGAATATGCCTTTAAAATATTAACACAGTTTGGACAGAGAAGCATTCTGAGTGTGACATTTGACGTTGGCTTCAGAAAGCTTAAAATACTGAATTTGATCATTGAAATCTTGATGTCAATTTGAAAGAAACCGATTCAAGGGGAGTCATGGGGCTTTGTTTTAAACCATATGAGTTCCTAATTAAGCCTTTATAGTTAGCGCAGTCGAAAAACTGGATTACCCAGGTGTTGGTCCTGAACCAATAGCAGAGATATTGACTTGACTGAGCATCTTTTGGAGGAGTTCTAACTGGAACTTGTTGAAGGGGCAGATTCAGTGGTTGGTTTGCAGTCTGCAACAACACTGTAACCTCAGTTATCTCGATCAAACAAGTGTTTATTGGGTTCCTTGGAAACCGGTTTGCCTTCGAGTTTATGCGCAGTGGTGGGCATAACAGAACTCTCGAAGTTCATATGGGATTGAGAGACATCCTCCTCTATAGGAGCAGTGATGTTGGAGGAGCTGCTGGTTTTGGAAGCCATGGCAGGGAATTTTAGGAGGTTTTTTTGTGTTTGAGAGATCTCGGATACCATAAAAGTTTTGATGAATTGTTGCTTGAGTGATATTTATACACTTTGAAATAATTACATCTTATCTTATGATGACAAGGAACAGTTAATAATAATGTTGCCTCCTAAGTTCATGAATGTTACTTTCTATGTGCATGAACCAATATATACATGAATCTATATTTAATTTCTACTTCCACTTCCAACACTGCCTATCAAATTCCACCATCCACCAGAGTCATATGGATTCTCACAGCTATAATAACAGAATTGCATACAATAACTTTCTAATTAATTACAGCTTGGGGCCCGTGGCAGCGAGACCACATGCCACAACTCCATTGTTCCTATCCTGGTAGGAGCTGCTACCTGCTAAAGTAGTTGGGAAAATGTTGCAAACTTTATTATTTCTAGTTAGGGTTTGCATAACAAGTTCCTATGGTGATGGTAGCGTTTCAGGTGTACATCTATCCTGACAGAGAAATGTTATTTGGACACCAAATTTGGGACACCTACGGTGACACCGTAGGTGCAAATGGCAAAATAGTAATAAAACAACTCAACAATCATCACTCCCAAGACACATAATTGCTTTCCCACTTATTTATTGTTTTCTTCTCTCTCATCGTGTATTTCATCACTCCCAAGACACTCACCTGATATTTCTCTCATCTCAACACTCGTCTAAGCTGATCTTCACCCGTCTGATGACTATCAGTGAAGAAATGCTCACTTGTCTGGTTCACCCGTCTGATGAAGATATATGACCCGTCTGACCGAGAAAGCCCACCCGTCTACTCTCAGTTTCACCCGTCTGATGACAATCAGTGAAGAAATGCTCACCCGTCTGATGACTCTCAGACGGGTGAACATTTCTTCACTAATAGTGATCAGACGCATGAAGATTTTCAGCTTCAGACGGTTGATCATTTAAAAGGTTATTCACTGAGAGTCATCAGACGGGTGAACATTTCCTCACTGAGAGTCATCAGACGGGTGAACATTTCTTCACTTAGAGTCATCAGACGGGTGAAGATCTTCAGCTTCAGACGGGTGAGCTTCTCGGTCAGACGGGTCATATATCTTCATCAGACGGGTGAAGATCAGCTTAGACGAGTGTTGAGATGAGAGAAATATCAGGGGTTTTTGACCAAACTAGTGTTATTTTAGAAACTATTTACCAAAATAGGGTTGTTTTGTAACTATTTACCAAAATAGGGTTGTTTGGAATTTTTTACGTTTAGCGTCGGCCAAGGCCCACGCTAAAGGCCGCGCTAGAGGTGTGACCCGTCTGCTGGTCACTTGTCTGCTGAGACTCGTCTGAATCACCCGTCTGATACCCGTTTGACAGTCACCCATCTGGTGGTCATCAGAAGGGTGAATCACCCGTCTGATGGACGGGTGACACCTCTAGCGTCGGCCTTTAGCGTGGGCCTTGGCCGACGCTAAACGTACAAAATTCCAAACAACCCTATTTTGGTAAATAGTTACAAAACAACCCCATTTTGGTAAATAGTTTGTAAAATAACACTAGTTTGGTCAAAAAGCCCCCGTCTGGAACTAAGGAAAGTTCACCCGTCTGAACTAGGGAAAGTTCAACTGTCTGAAGTCTACACAAATGCTGACCTTAAGGCAACCCGTTTAATGAAGCCATTCACCTGTCTGCTGTCTAACGTGTAGAAATCCTTTCTGGACTGAAGAACTCTTTTAAGACTCTATCAGTCTAAGTTGCTAATAAACTAAAGTTGTCTCATAAGAGATAACTTGAACAGACATTGCATTGTTGAATAACCTGTCTAATAAGTGGGTTTTTGACCAAACTAGTGTTATTTTAGAAATTATTTACCAAAATAGGGTTGTTTTTACCAGCGTGGAATTTTTTATTATTATTTTTGCTGACGTGGAAGGCGCCACATGTCACACACTCATTGGTTCTACAGAAATTTTTTAAAAACAAAAAAACAAAAGCTGCAGCATTCCTTGCTGAGACCCGTCTGCCGGAGACACTTGTCTGCTGGTGACCCGTCTGTTGTGACCCGTCTGATGTTTCACTCGTCTGCTGGTCACTTGTCTGATGTTTCACTCGTCTGATGTGACCCGTCTGCTGGTCACTTGTCCGCTGAGACTCTTCTGCAATTTCACTTGTCTGATGGTCACTCGTCTGCTAGTCATCTGATGGTCACTCGTCTGCTAGTCATCTGATGGTCACTCGTTTGCTGGTCACTTGCCTGATGTTTCACTCATCTAAGCAGACCAGTGAAACAGTAGACGAGACGCAGCAGACAAGTGAAATTACAGACAAGTCTCAACGGACAAGTGACCAGCAGACGAGTGAAACAGCAGACGAGTGACCAATGAGTGTGTGACATGTGGCATTTCTATGGAAGGCGCCAGTCCAAGTGGCACCTTCCACATCAGCAAAAAAATAATAAAAAATCCACGTTGGCAAAAACAATCCTATTTTGGTAAATTGTTACAAAACAACCCCATTTTGATAAATAGTTTCTAAAATAACACTAGTTTGGTCAAAAACCCTGTTTTTGCCAGCGTGGAATTTTTTATTTTTTATTTTGCTGACGTGGAAGGCGCCACTTGAAGGCGCCAGTCCATAAAAATGCCACATGTCACACACTCATTGGTTCTACAGAAATTTTTGAAAAAACAAAAGCTGCAGCATTCCTTGCGCGCATCTGCGGAGACACTTGTCTGCTGGTCACTCGTCTGCTGTGACCCGTTTGTTGTTTCACTTGTCTGCTGAGACTCGTCTGCTGGTCACTTGTCTGATGTTTCACTCGTCTAAGCAGACAAGTGAAACAGTAGACGAGACGCAGCAGACAAGTGAAATTGCAGACGAGTCTCAGCGGACAAGTGACCAGCAGAAGGGTCACAGCAGACGAGTGACCAGCAGACAAGTGTCTCCGCAGAAGCATGCATGGACTGCTGCAGCTTTTGTTTTTTAAAAAATTTCTGTAGAACCAATGAGTGTTGGCATTTTTATGGAAGGCGCCAGTCCAAGTGGCGCCTTCCACGTCAGCAGAAAAAAAATAAAAAATTCCACGCTGTCAAAAACAACCCTATTTTGGTAAATTGTTACAAAACAACCCCATTTTGATAAATAGTTTCTAAAATAACACTAGTTTGGTCAAAAGGCCAACAAAGTTAAATGGTCACTCGTCTGCTGTTTAAGTGAGCATCAGAAATGCTTGATTCGTGAGGTGAAAATCAGTTATCACAGAATCTGTTCAAAGTTGTTACAAAGTTTAAAATCACCATATATGTAACATATCTTTAGTATTTTAAAGGTTGCTGTGTTGTTTCAGTTTGCTGCTTATGCTACAAGGATTATGAATCTACAGAGCACCTATTTTTCAATTGTACTTTTGCTAGACAAATGTGGAATTGGTTGAGCTCTTGCTTAAATATTCCTCTGGTCCCTGATTCTATATTTACAATGTTGGCCTGTTTACATCAGAACCTCAGTCCTCAACTCATGGATGTCTTCATCTCAAGAATTGCCAATACAATTTGGTTTATTTGGTATAGGAGGAACTCGGCCCGGTTTGATGGGAAGCCTAATTCTGTGCAGGTTGCCATTAGATTGGCTAGATCTGCAACTTCTTTGGTCGGTTCCTTATCAAAGAGATGCTCCTTTGTCTTTGCCACTGAGAAGAAAATTTTTCAAAACCTCTCCATTATTCCAAATTTGCCTAAGGCTCCTGCTGTTGTGGAAGTTATCTGGAAAGCCGCTAGCCTGAATTGGATAAAGTGTAACACTGATGGCTCGGCCCTTGGTGCTCCTGGAATTGCTGCCTGTGGAGGTATCTTCAGGGACAAGTCAGCTGCGGTTGTTGGTTGCTTCTCCCCTAATATTGGAATTTCTTTTGCTTTGAATGCTGAGTTTATGGGAGCTATTTTTTCTATTGAATCTGCTTTTGCTAAAGGATGGAATCACTTATGGCTGGAGTGTGATTCTCTCTTGGTCATTCTGGCTTTTTCTTCTCCTTCTATAGTGCCCTGGACCTTAAGAAACCGTTGGTTAAATTCTTTGTCTATGGTTAGGAAGATGAATTTTATTTATTCTCATGTATATAGAGTTGGAAACACTTGTGCTGATTTGTTAGCCACTTATGGCACTTCTAGTAGTGACCTCTCTTGGTGGAACTCTATCCCCCTTTTCTTAGAGTTGAGTTTGTTAGGAATAGATTGGGCTTACCCAATTTTAGATTTAGATAATTTTCTCATGGGTCAGGTTCATGCCCCCCCATGCTTTTTTGTTTTCTTTTTTGGTTTTCTTATTAATATTAAGGGCACTCTTTTTCCTTATTGATGCTTTTATCCCTAAGGAGGGTTTTGCATCATAAGGTTTTAATGAGGCCTTTTTGCTTTAAAAAAAAAAAAAATGTAGTGACCTTCCATTGCTGAAGTGTGTTTTCCATCCGCCTAAGTTTCCTATTCAGTATAGAGTACATCAAAATGTTTAAATTTTTAGGTTCAATTTGATTCAAATGTATTAACTACCTATATCAATGACTTAAACAGTGTCATACTCTAATCTGGTGGATTACACATGGATAACAGAAGTTTGTGTCAGTCAAAATACACAAGCAACATGTAACACAGGTTCTCTATTTACTTTGGAAATTAAACTGATCAAGTCTGCCATCAAATAGTTCGTTAAACAATGTCACAATGACATGTCCTTAGGTGTTCAAATTTTTCAGTTCAGGAAGCACTCAACCATAAACTTCTGAATGTGTCTTTTTTTATTCTCACTAATAGTACTTTTCTCACTAACAGAGGTCTTTCTCACTAATAATCTAATCTGGTGGACATTGTAGCAATTGTTATCTTTACTGACTTCATTTGATTAAAAAAAATGGCCTCAAAAAATACATTCATCCTTTGGGGCATGAAACTGAGTTCATATGCAATGATATTGTTCTGACTAATAGGACCAAAACATGAAGACTTAATCAGAGGGGTTAAGTTACTACAACTTCACTGTATAATGGTTTCATCAATTTGTTTGTCATGGAGTACTTTAAGGCCTTACATTGATGGAAAACATTCTCTAATCACCATGCTCTACTAACTTTATATTGATAAGCTGTTAAAGCTGTTAAAACCAAAAAGATACATCCCATTAAGAAGTATAGCGTTCATCAAATCCAAAAACCATATCTAAAATCCCAAAAATAAATTACAATTTTCTGAACTTGAAATTCAATTCCCAAAATATTAAGTTCTTCAAAATCCAAAGTATGTTTACTGCCAAGTATTTAGGTGTATAAGATCCTTGAGTGAATCCTTGAACAATCAAATGATCCACTATAAATCAATTTATGATCAGTACAAAAGCCATTCCATTCACCCCTAAGATAAGCTTCAATATCTCTTCTGCCCCATCCCACAGTGCATTTGAACTTTGTCCCACAACATTTTCAATCCAGACAACAGATGGCTTTGCTAGCAGCAGGGATTCCTGGACAAAGTTGGAAGGCAAATTCTACAACCAACAAAGTAATATCAATTATAATTCACATATTATAAAGTAAATTTAAAAGTACCCGTGCATGGCATGGGCTCCATACTAGTTCTCAATATTTTTTCATCAAATGCAAGTTAAAAATAAAATCAAAAGAGTGCAAAGTATTCGATAATTGATGTGCTTCAGCTCGTTACTATGAGCTTATGCCATCTTCCACAATAATATGTAGTGTAGAGTTGTAGTTTGTACTTTGTTGTGTTATGTAATTTAGGATGGTAGGACAATGGGGGCAACATATTTTTTTTGTAGTGGGGGCAAAAATATTTACTTAAGGTCTAATAAAAAAATTAAGTTGGTGGGGGCAACTGCCCCCAATGTGGTACTCCTAGGTTTGTCCCCATGTGTAACATATGTTACACATTTTGGGTGCATTTGGTTAAACAGCTTAATTAAGGGTTTATTCAATAAGCTCTTTTTCAGATAAGTTAAAAACAGCTTATTTTCATAAGCTTCGCTGACAAGCTTATGGAAATATGCTAAAAAAAGCTTATGGAAAGACCATAAACTATTTTCATAAACTATTTGTATAAGTTTAATTCCATAATCTATTCTTATAAACTCTTTGAAATGCGCCAATTATATTTTCATTGATGAGTTGTTACACATATCTGGTACTCTTTGAAATTTTGTCCTTATAAAATATAAAAGGAATTTTTTGAATATAGTAATTGATCCCATTTAATAATAATAATAATAATAATAATTGAGGGGCCTTCATTTTCATACCCCCAATTTAATTTTCATACCCCCCTATTTTTAAAAATCCAAAACTACCCTTCCTGCAACTCACTCAACTCTCCTTCTCTCTCTACCCCACCACCTCCTGCACCTCACTCAACTCTCTCTCTCTCTACCCCACCACTCTCTACCCTCACTCAACTCTCTTTCTCTCTCTCTCTCTACCCCACCACTCTTACCCCACTCTCTTTCCCATATCCCCTTTAACTTCATTACCCCACTTAAATCCTTCACCCAGCTAACTCAGTGAAGAAAAATAACATCTTAAACATCCATTAAAATCTACTAAAGGTAACATTAGTCGCTGTAATTTTTTTCTCTCGATCGCGTTTTCCCGTATGACTGTATACGGTAGTTTAAACAAAGAAACTACCGTATAGATATATACGGTAGTTTGTTTTAATAAATAGACTACCGTATAGTCAAGTACGGTAGTTTGTTGAAAAGCTTAAGGTACCGTGTATATCCATACGGTAGTTTAAGTAAACAAACGACCGTATATGATCATACGGTTGTGTAAATTTATATAAATAGGTAACCGTATGTAATCATACGGTAGTTGATGTTCATAAATAAACAACCGTATACAACTATACGGTAGCTTTGTTTAAATAAATAAACTACCGTATGATTGTATACGGTAGGTTATTTATATGAAGCAACTACCATATAGATCTACACGTAAGGTTGTAAAAGATCACCTGTCTGAAGCTGTAAAAGATCACCCGTCTGAAGCTGTAAAAGATCACCTGTCTGAAGCTTTAATTTAATTGATCACCCGTCTGAAGAAGCTTTAAAAGATCACCCGTCTGAAGAGGCTTTAGCATTTAATTGATCACCCTTCTGAAGGTTGTTCAGAAGGGTGAACATTTAAAAGTTGTTCAGACGGGTGAACATTTAAAAGGTTCTTCAGACGGGTGAACATTTAAAGGTTGTTCAGATGGGTGAACATTTAAAAGGTTCTTTAGACGGGTGAACATTTAAAAGATCACCCGTCTGAATAACCTTTTAAATGTTCACCCGTCTGAACAACCTTTAAATGTTCACCCTTCTGAATCTTCTTCAAACGGGTGATCTTTTAAAGGTTCTTTAGACAGGTGATCAATTAAATTAAAGCTTCAGAGGGTTGATCTTTTACAGCTTCAGACGGGTGATCAATTAAATGCTTCAGACAGGTGATCTTTTAAAAGGTTCTTCAAACGGGTCATATTTTAAATGTTCACCCGTCTGAAGAACCTTTTAAATGTTCACCCGTTTGAAGAACCTTTAAATGTTCACCCTTCTGAACAACCTTCAGACGGGTGATCTTTTAAAGGTTCTTCAGACGGGTGATCAATTAAATTAAAGCTTCAGACAGTTGATCTTTTACAGCTTCAGACGGGTGATCAATTAAATGCTTCAGACGGGTGATCAATTAAATTAAAGCTTCAGACAGTTGATCTTTTACAGCTTCAGACGAATGATCAATTAAATGCTTCAGACGGGTGATCTTTTAAAGGTTCTTCAGACGGGTGGGTACCCTGCGCCTCTCGGGAGCCTGGACATCGTCATCAACCTGCTCAGGCTGACTGCCCACATAACTAGGATTTTTTGTTCTTCCCATTTCTGCAAAACCAAGGCATTAACTATTAGGTATTTAAAACTTTAAACTTTAAAAACCAAAAGCTGTCATTAAAAAAATTACCTCCCGTATGATGCCATACGATAGTATTTATCACTAGCCAATACACTACCGTGTGGAATCATACGGTAGGTTGATTTTTTATCCAACCGTATGAACCCATACGGTACTGTATCAAATAATTGGTATAGACTACCGTATGGAATCATAAGTTTGCATAAAAATTTTGCTCAACCGTATGATTCCATACGGAACGCATATTTTGGAAGAAAAATATAATACCATATACACTACCGTATGCTACCACACGGGAGTGTACTCATTTACACCCCCGTGTGGTTTCATACGGGAGAAATCGCGAACCAGAAAAAAAATTACGAGGGAGTGTGATGTAACCTTGCTATATGCAGTGGCACAGTGAACCAGGATTTACAGTGAAGCAGCAGTGAGGGAGAGGGAGAGAGAAACGAGAGAAGAGAAAGAGGACGGAGAGTGATGGATAGAGCGGGGATTGAGGGATGGAGGGTGAGTTGGTAATTTTGGTGGGTTAAAAGAGATATGAAATTGGAAAGGGGGTATGAAAATTAAAGCCCTTTAAGATAGGGCTTTCTGGCCCTAACCCCAAAGCCCCACACATTCTCTCAAATCAAATCTACACACACGGGGAGAGACATTCTTCTCCAACGTCCCTATTTGACCATACACGCACATCTGAGGCCGTCTAACGCCGTCTGCCACCGCCGCCAGATCCGCCGCCGGAATTCTCTGAAGTGAAACTTGTATCAGGTACCAACTACTTCTTTTCCTTTTATCAGATAAAATTGAAATCTCATCGTTGATGACTAAACTTTCCTGGTTTTGAGAACTTGGTGACGAGGGTTTGAGAACATTCCTGGGATTTTTTGGAAGTGTTTTGGGTTTTCTGCTTGAGATTGGGGCATTTTTTGAGAACACCAATATGAGATTTCAGCTTTAGATTCGAAAGTAAAAACTGATAGAAGAAGAAGAAGAAGAAGAAGAAGAGAAATTGGAACTACCCTTAATTTTGTTCTGGTAGTATATAATGTATGAAAACATGTGCTATTTCTGGACTTTTAACAATTGGCTTTTTAATTTTGGCAATAAAGTTTACATTTAGTGATTTGATTCTATAAATTTATTTTTAATATGCTTTTACACCTCATGAATCAGAATGTAGGTGTGTAATAAAAAAGGTGTGACCAACTATGATCTGATAGTGCAAACTATATAAGTGTTAGTTGATATATATGTATGTATGAATATAATATTTTCTCTCCATGGTTTGTGAGTGGTTGTTCTTGTTCTCTGAGACAAATTAGGGATCGCAACTGAAGTCTTTGATCCGAACGTGCTCATATACCCGATTGGAATGGTAGCAACAAGTTTCTCACATCAGAGGGGAACAAGATTTGAACCAGGAGTGTGGTTTATCTTTACCTGGTTCAAAGTTTGGATTTTTGTAAGTGTATTCGCAACTCTATTCATGAATCTGCTAGGATTTGTGAAATTTAAACAAGCTTTTTTTTTTTACTGTTTCTCTTTTTTTTTTTTTTTAAAGGGATTGATTGGAGGCAAAAATGAGAGTAATTCAGAAGTTTTTCATTGCATCACTATTCATGTGGGTTGCTCCTATTGCAATTTTATATGGTTTTAACCATAATCTTCTTCCTGGTAAGATTCTAAAGTGCTTAAGCTTTCAGGGGTTTGTTTATTGAATTCTTTTGAAGTGGATGTTGGCTTGTAATCTAATCTTTGTTGATAATTTCTCTGTATTAACTGGTAGACCTAGTGAAGCTTCTTTAAGTGGAAGGATCTTTACAAGATTTTCTCATTATTTTTGGTACTCTCGTTTTTCTGTTTCTTTGTTGAAGATTTGGTTTCTTGGTATCTTTTTAATTTTTTTTTGGGGGGTGGGGGGGTTCAGAACTGATAATGAGAAAATTGGTTTTGGAAACTGATGACCTTGAAGGAAAATAAATACCTAAATCTCTGAGGAGACCTATAGTTGTATCTATAGGGTAGTATATACCGTTATGCAGGAAGGTAATTTGCTGCTTCCAGTGGAGTTAAATCTTCTAAAGTTTGTATATGCCGCCCATAATTGCCTAACTTCAAGTATTGAGGTACTGAAGAATTTATAGTAATTGTTAAGCACATTTGAAAATGGTAGTTTGTCAATGCGTTTGTGATCACTGCATTATGTGAATACTTCAAAATGCTCCCCAAATCAGCTTGATTCTTTAATCAAATTATTGACTCTTAATTCTTATTCACTTGTCTATCTGGTTTGGCATCTAAGTGCTCCCATACTAAGGCTCTTCAAATGTAGAGTTTCCCCTTTGTCTTATTTATCAAGTGCTTCATCTTCCCCGCCTGGTGAGAATGAAACTCACCATTTTTTGTTTATTTCCTTTAACATTTCTCAACTTGAATTCGGTATAAGGTCCAACAGAAAAATGGAATGAAAGTTGTAAAACTACCTTACTGTGTTTCCTTGTCTGTAACAGGAACAGCCAATTTGTCCCCTTACTCTGTGACACTAGTGAGTGGTTTCCTTGCTGTCATATCAGTTAATGTAGTCATAGCATTTTACATATATTTGGCAATGAGAGAACCTCCAGATAAACACGAGCCTGATCCTAAATTTCTTGCTGAGGCCAAAGCTAGTGTGAACCAGATTACAGGAGATGCTCAACAATCTTCCCAGCCTCTCAAGAAGCAGCAGTAGGATGATGTACTCAGGTCTCTTTGTTGTACTCACTAGCTGTTCATCTCAGGAAAGAGAGGAGAGAACGGGGATGAAGGAAGAAGGTCCTGAATTGCGTGTGCCGATCATGCTTATGTTTTGAAGTTTGTGAATGATCCATCTCGTGCACAACTTATGTTTCCAGTATGTTAGTTTCATAGCATTTTATATATATCTACAAGATACTTCCAGTTCTGAGTGTTTGTTACAACGTTTTTCATCTCCACTTTCCGTTTTGGTTCCAATGCATTGGAGAAAGTTATGTGCCTTTTGATTTTATATACAATTAAAATAGGATTGGGAAGACCTAAGAACAACGAATACATTTGCTAGAAGGCATCAAAACCTTTTTCATAGCGTATTTTACATAATTATCAATGTCAATAAAAGAATATACATGAAGTATCATCAATCGTGAACTGTACTACTACCAAGGGAAGAAAAACAATTACATCCTCCTTGTTATATTATGTATCACCTTAAATAACCATCAACATTTATGGGTTGCCCAAAGGCATCCTATACTTCTGGCATGTCTTAGCAAATGAGTTACTCTAAGAGGTTCTTTGGATAAGATTTAATTTTCCAAAAATAGCTGTAAAGGATAAAAAAGGTGGGCCTCCGATGTCTTTGCAGTGGCGTGCTTTGAAAGAGGTTGTGATCTGGTGGACACCTCCAAATTACTAAAAACGCCCTTCATGAATAGTGTATTTATTAAAATACCCTCATTAAGTACTCTCTCGCAAATAAATATAACATTTTCGCAAATATCATTCGCAAATTAGGTATTTGCGAGTGTACAAATTTTTATACTCCCGCAAATAACTAATTTGCGAGGGATAGAAAACACTACTGACAGTAGTAGCGTTTTTAGAAAACGCTAGTCAAAGTAGCGTTTTCAGTGAGAAAAAAAAATAATAAAAAATACCAGGTTGGCAAAAAGGGTAATTGACCTAACTGACCCAGTTTTAGAAACTATTTACCAATATAACCTTGTTTTGAAACTATTTACCAAACCAACCCGCTTTTTGCCAACCTGACATTTTTTATTATTTTTTTTCTGACACCAAAGACGCTACTTTGACTAGCGTTTTTGGAAAACGCTACTGTACCAGATTTTGCCAAATCTGGTTTGCTGTAAAAAAATTTAAAAATTTTACGTTTAGGCCGACGCTAGAGGTGTCACCCGTCTGAAGCTGAAGATATCAGACGGGTGAAGAAATGTTCACCTGTATGATATATTTCTTCACCCGTTTGAAGCTGAACATCTTCATCAGATCAGACGGAAGATTCACCCGTCTGATGATGTCTGAAGCTGAAGATCTTCACCCTCAAACGGGTGAAGAAATGTATCGGACGGATGAACATTTATATTTCTTCACCCGTCTGATAGTCATCAGACGCTATCAGACGGGTGAATCACCCGTCTGACAGTCATCAGACGGGTGAAGATCTTCACCCTCAGACGGGTGAAGAAATGTATCAGACGGGTGAACATTTCTTCACCCGTCTGATAGACATCAGACCGGTGAAGATCTTCAGCTTTAGACGGAGGCCGACGCTAAACGTAAAATTTTTAAATTTTCGTACAGCGAGCCAGATTGTGCCACGTTTTCAGAAAACGTTAGTCAAAGTAACGTTTTTCGGTGTTAGAAAAAAATAATAAAAAATGCCACGTGGCTAAAAGTGGGTTAGTTTGATAAGAGTAATGTTAGGTTGACAACCAAATTTGGGACACCTACGGTGACACCGAAGGTGTAAATGGCAAAATAGTAATAAAACAACTCAACAATCATCACTCCCAAGACACATAATTGCTTTCCCACTTATTTATTGTTTTCTTCTCTCTCATCATGTATTTCATCACTCCCAAGACACTCACCTGATATTTCTCTCATCTCAACACTCGTCTAAGCTGATCTTCACCCGTTTGATGACTATCAATGAAGAAATGCTCACCCGTCTGGTTCACCCGTCTAAGCTGATCTTCACCCGTCTGATGAAGATATATGACCCGTCTGACCGAGAAAGCTCACCCGTCTACTCTCAGTTTCACCCGTCTGAAGCTGAAGATCTTCACCCGTCTGATGACTATCAGTGAAGAAATGTTCACTCGTCTGGTTCACCCGTCTGATGACTCTCAGACGAGTGAACATTTCTTCACTGATAGTGATCAGACGGGTGAAGATCTTCAGCTTCAGACAGGTGACACTGAGAGTCATTAGACGGGTGATCATTTAAAAGGTTATTCACTGAGAGTCATCAGACAGGTGATTCAGACGGGTGAACATTTCTTCACTCAGAGTCATCAGACGGGTGAAGATCTTCAGCTTCAGATGGGTGAAACTGAGAGTAGACGGGTGAGCTTTCTTGGTCAGACGGGTCATATATCTTCATCAGACGGGTGAAGATCAGCTTAGACGGGTGAACCAGACAGGTGAGCATTTCTTCACTGATAGTCATCAGACGGGTGAAGATCAGCTTAGACGAGTGTTGCGATGAGAGAAATATCAGGTGAGTGTCTTGGGAGTGATGAAATACATGATGAGAGAGAAGAAAACAATAAATAAGTGGGAAAGCAATTATGTGTCTTGGGAGTGATGATTGTTGAGGGGTTTTTGACCAAACTAGTGTTATTTTAGAAACTATTTACCAAAATAGCCACGGTTTTCAGAAAACGCTAGTCAAAGTAGCATTTTTCGGTGTCAGAAAAAAATAATAAAAAATGCCACGTGACTAAAAGTGGGTTAGTTTGATAAGAGTAATGTTAGGTTGACAACCAAATTTGGGACACCTACGGTGACACCTTAGGTGTAAGGGTGTGTTTGGAAAAGCTGGAAAAAAAAGATTATGCTGATAATCGATTTATGAATAATCGATTATTGTGATAATCGATTATAATCAGAATCTATTTTTGTTTGGGTCTGTTTGCTGAAAAGCGATTTCAAGATAATCTTTTTCGTTTGGATGGTCTAAAAAAATCGCTTTTTACATAGTAAATTACAAAAAAGGGTATGAAGTTATTTGTATAATTTAATAATATTTATTTGGAAGTTAGTTTTGTAGGGGTAAATAGGGAAGAGAGTTTTGAGAATAAGAAATAATCAAATCATAACAATCTTAAGCTAAAACAAATTAGATGACATAAAACAGCTTTTTTCCCCCAAAAAAAGCTTTTTTATAAATTTAAGCTAATTGCCGAACATGATAGATTATGTATGAAACAGCTTTTTAGTCAAAAAACAGCTGAAATGGAAAAAATCTATCTTTCCCAAACATTCTCTAAATGGCAAAATAGTAATAAAACAACTCAACAATCATCACTCCCAAGACACATAATTGCTTTCCCACTTATGTATTGTTTTCTTCTCTCTCATCATGTATTTCATCACTCCCAAGACACTCACCTGATATTGGGTTTTTGACCAAACTAGTGTTATTTTAGAAACTATTTACCAAAATGGGGTTGTTTTGTAACTATTTACCAAAATAGGGTTGTTTGGAATTTTTTACGTTTAGCGTCGGCCAAGGCCCACGCTAAAGGCCGAGGCTAGAGGTGTCACCCGTCTGCAGTGACCTCTTCACCCGTCTGATGATTGTCAGACGGGTATCAGACGGGTGATTCAGACGAGTCTCAGCAGACGGGTCACAGCAGACGGGTGACACCTCTAGCGTCGGCCTTTAGCGTGGGCCTTGGCCGACGCTAAACGTAAAAAATTCCAAATAACCCTATTTTGGTAAATAGTTACAAAACAACCTCATTTTGGTAAATAGTTTCTAAAATAACACTAGTTTGGTCAAAAAGCCCCTGATATTTCTCTCATCTCAACACTCGTCTAAGCTGATCTTCACCCGTCTGATGACTATCAATGAAGAAATGCTCACCCGTCTGTTTCACCCGTCTAAGCTGATCTTCACCCGTCTGATGAAGATATATGACCCGTCTGACCGAGAAAGCTCACCGGTCTACTCTCAGTTTCACCCGTCTGAAGCTGAAGATCTTCACCCGTCTGATGACTATCAGTGAAGAAATGTTCACTCGTCTGGTTCACCCGTTTGATGACTCTCAGACAAGTGAACATTTCTTCACTGATAGTCATCAGACGGGTGAAGATCTTCAGCTTCAGACAGGTGACACTGAGAGTCATTAGACGGGTGATCATTTAAAAGGTTATTCACTGAGAGTCATCAGACAGGTTATTCAGACGGGTGAACATTTCTTCACTCAGAGTCATCGGACGGGTGAAGATCTTCAGCTTCAGACGGGTGAAACTGAGAGTAGACGGGTGAGCATTTCTTCATAATGCTTCAGCTTCAGCAATGCGATTATAAATTTATAATCCATAATGCCTGAAATGGGAACTTATCAGGAGAACTTCTTATCACATTAATCAATTTTATTCAAACATATCAGTTCATCCCAAAACAGCTTTTTATCTCAAAATAAAAACTTTTTTTTTTTGGAAATAATTAATCATTCCCAAACACACTTAAATTGGAAGAACCTGTTGTAACCATGGATCTTAAATTTGAATTCCAATCAGGTAATAAACTGATACAATGTGACATCATAGGTGTGGTGAATAATTATTGCTGGGCACTTGAGTTTTCATGTTTCTTATCTTGTATTACAAACTTTATCTATTGAGGCATGCTCATTTTCTTTGATGTTTAGTATTTTACACTTCATTAGCTGATGCCCAAAACTATATAGGGATATGTTGATTTTGGCCGATTTGATAAGTTCAACTACTTTATTGCTGGTTCTGGCCAATCGGACTTTGTTCAAGTAAGTTCCTTCTTTCTATTCTATCTTTTAGGAAAACAAAATAAAAACCATGAGTAAGGATGTTTGTTAGGCATATCAAGTTCCTTTTGTAAGGAACCTATTATAAATTTGTATTGTTTTTCCCCTGCTTCCTATCTAAGCTTTTGCTAGTAAGAATAGCTAGTGCCTAGCAGTGTCAAGCCCATCAGTGAGATGTTAAATTTGTGGTAATACTAATCAGACTGAAAGCAGATATGTTCGAAGGAGCACACTCATCTTTCTTAGTCACATAAGCAGTATTATAATTCCAAGAAAAAACAAGTTGCAAAAATAATTTATATTCAAAGAAGTTGCAATCTTCTTTGTGGCCAATGTGAGACTGCATGGGCCTATGGGAGAGGGTTGTAGGTAGTACACATAAGTGCACAGGTAGACTCTCATAATCCACTTAGAGTAATAGACTGGAGAATATATTATGTATTTCAAACCTTATTTTACATTCCACTTCCAGTTCTCCTCCTTTCTCTTTTTTTGATACCTTTTCTCCTGCTATCTAAGCCATTTTCTTATTGTGTAGGAGTTTTATAACGGTGACTTGATGGGTTGCGAACAAAGTTATGACAAAATGGGACGAACAGCCAAGGTTGGTGCTATTCTGAAGCTTCCATTTTTTTATTTATTTTTAATCAACTAGACCCATGACTCAAGAAAATGGGTAGGGGAAATAGGAACAGGGGTTAATCTCATGAATAAAAGGGAAATATGACAAGGCACAAGTTCCTGGGCTCCGTGTGATAGAGCCCAGGACCTTGATAACTGCCAAGCATAAACATAATAGGTAAGGTGACCACTAGGCTAAATGTCTTTGGTCTAATGCATGATTTTTTGGCTGTAAGAAGGTCAGGCTTATTAAGCATATTGCTTGTGTCATCATGTGGTTCACAGACCTTTCTCATGTTCCATTCATGTCTTTCAGGTAAATATCGTATGTGGGAGTTGTTTGAATGGGCCATGTCAAGGTATGAATATGATATCTATCTCGGGGACATTGAGCTACTTGAAATTTGCACAATGCCCCGACCCTGACTACTGCTCCACTATCAATTGCCTTTTTCTTGTGTGGATCCTAACTCTGGCTTGTTTAGAAGCAGAATTTATTTGAAATCTGCAGGATAAACAAAAATCTGAAATTAGAGGGAAAAAACTTTTGAGGGAACTAAGGATAAATCATTGAATGATGCATGTAAAGCAGAATATGTGCATGGTTCTGCTAAATGGCTTTTGCTATTTTTACATCCTGTTTCAATGTAGCATTTCACATATGCTTTTTAGTTCTTTTCTAATTGCAGGTCATCCTGGATGCATATGTAATGTGTGGTATGAGTCAAACTGCAGGTATTTACTTTACCTTGTTCTCAGTTACAATGGAAAGACCGAAAAACCTTCATTAGTTCATTATCATTAGCATTTTGCAATGTTAATTTGTGAATAAAACCTAAAACTCATCTGTACTTTAAGTTGTAACTTTGGAGGCAATAAGCTGTATGTTTGAAGGTTCCCCTGCTCCGTGCCCCCTCCCTCATTAGAATTAAATTTTATTGCTTTTGTTATTTTTCAGCTACTGTATGTCTCAAACTACTCATATTGATGAAAGCTCTTGCTATGAAGTTAAAAATATGAAAAGGGAAGAATGTATAACGTGAATGGCGATATTTTGATTAGCCATTAATTGCTTCAGAACAGATTAAAATCTAGATAATGATGATTTTCGTTTCTTAAAGTAACTCTATGCCTATTACTTTGCTGCTTCGAGAAATGGTTGATGCTTTACATTATTAATCTTGATTTCCCATGTTAGCAGTTGAAGTATGACCTTTAACATGTAAAAATTATGTCAATCTTGTTGTCTTTCAGAGTTATAGTTGAACTTGCAATTCCATGTCAAAAAGCCCTGAGACTCGTCTACAATTTCACTTGTCTGCTTAGACGAGTGAAACATTAGACAAGTGATCAGTAGACGAGTGAAACAGCAGACGAGTGACCATCAGATGACTAGCAAACGAGTCACAACAGACAAGTGAAATTGAAGACGGGTCACAGCAGGATAGTGACCAGCAGACGGGTCACAGCAGACAAGTGTCCCTGTAGACGCGCGCTGGGAATGCTGCAACTTTTGTTTTTTTGTTTTTTAAAAAATTTCTGTAGAACCGATGAGTGGGTGACATAGGGCATTTTTATGAAAGGCGCCAGTCCAAGTGGCGCCTACTGGCGCCTTTCACGTCAGCAAAAAAAGTAATAAAAAATTTCACGCTGTCAAAAACAACCCTATTTTTGGTAAATTGCTACAAAACAACCCCATTTTGATAGATAGTTTCTATAACAACACTAGTTTGGTCAAAAGGCCGCTTTTTGACCAAACTAGTGTTATTTTAGAAACTATTTATCAAAATGGGGTTGTTTTGTAACAATTTACCAAAATAGGGTTGTTTTAGACAGCGTGGAACTTTTTATTATTATTTTTGCTGACATGGAAGGCGCCAGTCCAACTGGCAACTGGCGCCTTCCATAAAAATGCCACATGTCACACACTCATCGGTTCTATAGAAATTTTTTAAAAAACAAAAAAACAAAAGCTGCAGCATTCCTTGCTGGAGACACTTGTCTGGTGGTGACTCGTCTGCTGTGACCCGTCTGATGTTTCACTCGTCTGCTGAGACCCGTCTGATGTTTCACTCGTCTGCTGGTCACTTGTCCGCTGAGACTCGTCTGCAATTTCACTCGTCCGCTGAGACTCGTCTGCAAGTTCACTCATCCGCTGAGACTCGTCTGGTGGTCACTTGTCCGCTGAGACTTGTCTGCTGTGACTCGTCTGCTAGTCATCTGATGGTAACTCGTCTGCTCTTTCACCCATCTGCTGGTCACTTGTCCGCTGAGACTCGTCTTCAATTTCACTTGTCTGCTGTGACTCGTCTGCTAGTCATCTGATGGTCACTCATCTGATGTTTCACTCGTCTGCTGGTCACTTGTCTGATGTTTCACGGGTCTAAACAGACCAGTGAAACAGTAGACGAGACGCAGCAGACGGGTGACAGCAGACGATTGACCAATGAGTGTGTGACTTGTGACATTTTTATGGAACTGGCGCCTTCCACGTCAGCAAAAAAATAATAAAAAAATCCACGCTGGCACAAACAACCCTATTTTGGTAAATTGTTACAAAACAACCCCATTTTGGTAAATAGTTTCTAAAATAACACTAGTTTGGTCAAAAACCCACCAGCGGTGTGAAACAGCAGACGAGTGACCATCAGATGACTAGCAGAGGAGTCACAGCAGACAAGTGAAACTGCAGACGAGTCTTAGTGGACAAGTGACCAGCAGATGAATGAAACAACAGACGAGTGAAACAGCATACGGATCATAGCAGACGAGTGACCAGCAGACAAGTGTCTCTGCAGACGGCGCAGGGAATGCTGCAGCTTTTGTTTTTGTTTTTTAAAAAAATTCTGTAGAACTGATGAGCGTGTGACATGTGGCATTTTTATGGGCTGGCGCCTTTAAAGGCACAAGTTCAATTGGCGCCTTCCACGTCAGCAAAATAAAAAATAAAAAATTCCACGCGTAAAAAACAACCCTATTTTGGTGAATTGTTACAAAACAACCCCATTTTGTTAAATAGTTTCTAAAATAACACTAGTTTGGTCAAAAAGCGGCTTTTTGACCAAACTAGTGTTGTTATAGAAACTATTTATCAAAATGGGGTTGTTTTGTAGCAATTTACCAAAAATAGGGTTGTTTTTGACAGTGTGGAATTTTTTATTACTTTTTATGCTGACGTGAAAGGCGCCAGTAGGCGCCACTTGGACTGGCGCTTTCCATAAAAATGCCCTATGTCACCCACTCATCAGTTCTACAGAAATTTTTTAAAAAACAAAAAAACAAAAGCTGCAGCATTCCCAGCGCGCGTCTGCAGAGACACTTGTCTGCTGTGACCCGTCTGCTGGTCACGGAATGTGCTGGGACGGTGGCAAAGGAATGTGCTGGGACATGCCAAATTGTCGCATTACACGATCCGGTTGATGCCACTCCACAATGTGGAAACATATCATCGGTACCACTGCCCTCCACACATTTAAACCATCGAGGGAGATCAATGGTAATGTGGCCATCATCGCCGGACTGTATGGCTCCCAAATTACCTACAAAATATAAACAAACAATCAATGACTGGTTCACAAAATAACTTTGTCATGGATAAAACTAATAGATACTTACACCTTTTGGCTTCATCTTGTCAAAAGCTAATCGATAATACTGCAAGTCCTTTGATCGTCTTGAATAGTTCCTGTTGTTCAGCCACCTAAATATAATAATATTTTACTACTTAATTTATTCAACAAGTATCATGATTAAACGTTATAATTTATTACACATAAGCAAATAAAATGTTGCTCACCGTGCACCATATGGTGATCCATGTGGTCGATCATCATTTGGGATGGACGGTGCAATGAACGGAAACCTTTCCCATGCCCACAGCTGAATCAATGGAGTCACTCCAGCAATCTCCTTTTTCTCATAATCGGTGGACTTGCAAAGCTCACGGTAAAGATAACTTAACACAGCTGAACCCCAACTATACTGACCGGTTATAGCAAAGTCCTCTAACAATGTCAGATACCTCAATGGTACGTACCTGCCGGAGTGATCGGTGAACATCAATCCACCAAAAAGCCTCAGTATATAAGCTCTCGTATATTTAATCCTACCCTGTATGTCCAGCATGTCAACGTCGACATTATCAAACCGTTCTTCCAACCATGACGTACTTAACCGAGCTCCGTTCAAATCTTGGGGGCGTGGCTCGACACCTAACATAAACCCCATATATCCTATCCAATTACCATAAGTGCAACCAACAACCGCCATCCCATCTATGCGTAGGCCAAGCAGGATCGCCACATCCGGTAGAGTTATAGTACATTCTCCACATGCTATGTGGAAGGTATGAGTCTCTGGCCTCCACCGTTCTACCAAAGCACTCAATAGTGCATGATCCACACGGGATGATCCAAGTTGTGCCACCCCCAAGAAAACTACTTGCTCAAGATATATCTTTATGGCCTCGGGAACATCTCCAACCCGGTCTTGAAACTGTGTAGCTCGCCTTACCTTCAATAAATGATCAGCCACACCGTTCCATACATACTGGGAAATGTGATATTCTTGCAATCCCAATAGAGAGTCGTCCTCCGGACCAGGATTAATCACATGTGGCTGCTGTGAAGAGGAACTTGCCGCCATTTTACCTAACATAGCGGAAAAAATACATGATTAATAATACTAATTATGTTACTGGTAATGAAAACATTGAAAACAACAACTAACATTAACAATACTATAATAATAACATTGACATTAACAACAACAAAACTAATATTAATAATGCTAATAACAAAATAGTAAATTATATTAATTTTAAATTATTATTTAAATTATTAATTTTATTAATACAATAATGGCAATAGATAATACACTAGTGATAGACGAGTGAAACATCAAACTAGTGATAGGCAGACGAGTGAAACATCTGCTGATCACTCGTCTAAACAGCAGACGAGTGAAACATCAGACGAGTGATCAACAGCTGTTTCACTCGTCTGATGTTCACTTGTCTGATGTTTCACCCGTCTAAGTAGACTAGTGATCAGCAGACGAGTGAAACATCTGCTGATCACTTGTCTGATGTTTTACTTGTCTGCTTAGATGAGTGAGCAGACCGGTGAAACATCAGACGAGTGATCAGCTGTTTCACTCGTCTGCCTATCACTTGTATGATGTTTCACCCGTCTAAGCAGACGAGTGAAACAGGAGGAGAGTGATAAGCAGACGAGTGAAACATCTGCTGATCACTCGTCTGATGTTTCACTCGTCTAAGCAGCAGACGAGTGAAACATCAGACGAGTGATCAGCAGATGTTTCACTCGTCTACTTATCACCTGTCTGATGTTTCACCCGTCTAAAACATCAGACAGGTGATAGGCAGACGAGTGAAACATCTGCTGATCACTCGTCTGATGTTTCACTCGTCTGCTGCTTAGACGAGTGAAACATCAGACGAGTGATCAGCAGCTGTTTCATTTGTCTGATGTTTCACCCGTCTAAAACATCAGACAGGTGACAGGCAGACGAGTGAAACATCTGCTGATCACTCGTCTGATGTTTCACTCGTCTGCTGCTTAGTGTATTATTTATTGTTATTATTGTATTAATAAAATTAATAATTTAAAATTAATATAATTTATTAATATAATTAATTTAGCTAAATATCATAAATAATTAAATTAATCCAACAACATTTGAAGATAAAATTTGCCACAATAATAACACTAATAAAATTAAAAAATTAATAATATAAATACCTGCAACAGCAAAGTGATAGAGATGGTTGAGCTTGAGAAAAAGTAGAGAAAGAGAGGAAGCAAAGTAGGAGAGTTGGTTGAGGTTGATAAAAAGTAGTGAAAGAGAGTATCTGTGTGAGAAAGGGTGTGAGGAGATCAACAATATTGTAGAAGAAGAAGAAGAAGAAGATTTGGGTGTGTTTGTATGTGTGAAGAAGAGAGAAAGATAGATGTATCAGACGGGTGGGTTTGATGAGTGGAGGGAATGGTGCTCAGACGGGTCAAAGACTGCTGCGGGTGGGAAGACAGGTCCTGCCCAGGCCGCGACGTGGCGCGCTCTGGGCAAAGGCGCTACTGCAAGTAGCGCCTTTGCCCAGAGCGCGCCACGTCGCGGCGGGCATTGGCTGTCTGGTGCAGGGGGAAGATGGGGAAGACGCTACTGCAACTAGCGTTTTCCAAAAACGCTAGTCAAAGTAGCGTCTTTGGTGTCAGAGAAAAAAATAATAAAAAATGCCACGTTGGCGAAAAGGGCTAATTGACCAAACTAACCCATTTTTAGAAACTATTTACCAATATAACCTTGTTTTGAAACTATTTACCAAACTAACCCACTTTTTGCCAACCTGGCATTTTTTATTATTTTTTTCTGACACCAAAGACTCTACTTTGACTAGGGTTTTTGGAAAACGCTAGTTGCAGTAGCGTCTTCACCATGCAGGGGACAGCCACTGCCCAGGCTGTCACGTGGCGAGCTCTGGGCAAAGGCGCTACTTGCAGTAGCGCCTTTATGGCTGATCAGACGGGTGAACGTTTCTTCACTAACAGTCATCAGACGGGTGATCGTTTCTTTACCCGTCTGATGACTATCACAGTGAAGATGATAGTCATCAAACGAGTGATCAGACGAGTGAAGAAAAGATCACCCGTCTGATGACTATCAGTGAAGACATTTATTCACTGATAGTCATCAGACGGGTAATCATTTCTTCACCCGTCTGATGACTATCAGTGAAGAACATTTCTTCACTGTGATAGTTATCAGACGGGTGATCAGACAGGTGAAGAAATGATCACCCGTCTGATGATTGTTAGTGAAGAAACGTTCAGCCGTCTGATGACCATCAGTGAAGTTCTTCATTGATGGTCATCAGACGGGTGAACATTTCTTCACTCGTCTGATGTTCACCCGTCTGATCAGCCACTAAAGGCGCTACTGCAGTAGTGCCTTTGCGCTACTGCAGTAGCGCCTTTGCCCAGAGCGCGCCACGTGGCAGCCTGGGCAGTGGCTGTCTGGTGCAGGGGGGAAGATGGGGAAGATGCTACTGCAACTAGCGTTTTCCAAAAACGCTAGTCAAAGTAGCGTCTTTGGTGTCAGAGAAAAAAATAATAAAAAATGCCACGTTGGCGAAAAGTGGGTTAGTTTGGTAAATAGTTTCAAAACAAGGTTATATTGGTAAATAGTTTTTAAAATTGGGCTAGTTTGGTCAATTAGCCCAAGTCTTTTGATATTTTTGGCTAATTGACCAAACTAATCCATTTTTAGAAATTATTTACCGATATAACCTTGTTTTGAAACTATTTATCAAACTAATCCACTTTTCGCCAACGTGACATTTTTTATTATTTTTTTCTCTGACACCAAAGATGCTATTTTGGCTAGCGTTTTTGGAAAACGCTAGTTGCAGTAGCGTTTTTAGGCAGAAACCGGTAAAAATGTAAAAAAATTTAAAAATTTTACTCTTGGCCGACGCTAAAGACCGACGCTAGAGATGTCGCCCGTCTGATGTCTATCAAACGGATGAAGAAATGTTCACCCATCTGACACATTTCTTCACCCGTCTGAAGCTGACAGTCATCAGACAGGTGAAGATCTTCAGCTGATCTGATGAAGATCTTCAGCTTCAGACGGGTGAAGAAATATTTCATACGGGTGAACATTTCTTCACCCGTCTGATAGACACATCAGACGAGTGACACGTCTAGCATCGGCTTTTAGCGTCGGCCAACGTAAATTTTTTAAATTTTTTTACATTTTTACCAGATTTTGCCACATGGCACAATCTAGTAAAAACGCTACTGACAGTAGCGTTTTCTAAAAACGCTAGTCAAAGTAGCGTCTTTGGTGTCAGAACAAAAAATAATAAAAAATGTCAGGTTGGCAAAAAGTGGGTTAATTTGGTTCAAAACAAAGTTATATTGATAAATAGTTTCTAAAAATAGGTTAGTTTGGTCAATTAGCCAAAGACTTGTCCCAATAGAATAAAGAATTTTCAAGAGAAATCAACCGAACAAGACCATTTTTAAAAAAAATAAAAATAAAATGAAACAATATAAATTCCAGGTTCAGGTTCTCTTTTCATTTTCCACAACTCAATCCTCTTTGCAGAAAACGCAGAACCAAAACCTTAGCCTTGTTTGAGCGCTCGAAGGTTTCAACGTTATGGTAAGCCTTTCTTCATTTTTCATCTAATTTCTTCTTTTTGCTTCGATTTCGAGCTACGAAATCATCTTCAATCTAGTACCTTTCTCTGGGTATGTCTGTAGCCTAACAACATTTTTGGTCATAGTCTATTTCTATGATTAGGGTTTTTCTTCAAAAAAAAATCGTAAATTTTGATATAAATAGAATTGGCCAATAACTTTAAGCTACAATAGGGTTCGTGCTTTTTCTATTTTGGTGCAACTTGCTTTGAAGCTCCTCTTTCCCCTTTCTCTCTGTATTCACCTTTAATTTTTAGTGCAATTTAGATAATTTGTTTATTCAATTAGGTTTTTTCATTTCTGGGATTGGAGAGGGTTTGTGAATGGGAGTTCACATGGTGTGTTTAAAACAGAAGCTGGATTTTTTCCCTCGTTGTTGTTGATAAGTATAATTTGTAGTTTTGACTTCCTGCCCATAGGTCCTTTATTTTGTTTTTTTTTCAATTGTGTGTTCATTTTCAACTTGTCTTTATCATATAAAACTGAAATTTAAATTTGGAACAGGCTACACCATTGATCGCAGGATTTGCTGTAGCTGCTGCTGCTTATGCCGGTAGATATGGTATCCAGGCTTGGCAAGCATTCAAGGCAAGACCGCCTACAATGCGTAAATTTTACGAAGGTGGTTTCCAGCCTACCATGACTAGGAGGGAAGCCGCTCTCATACTCGGTGTTAGGTACTGACTTTTTTGCTTGAAGTTTCTAATATGTTTAATTGTCTCATCCCATCGCGATGATAACCTAAAAGAGGAAGGAAAAAGCAACTAAACACTTTGTTTTTTTTATAAATAAACATTAAATTTTGGTTAACGATAGTCTGAAGCGCTATTTGTAAACTTTTCCTTTCGATTGAATTTATTGTATTTCTTAATTTGCAACATGTTCTTTCTTGCGATATCTTTACAATCATGCAGGTATTAATGCCCAATACTTAATAAAAGTTAAGCCTCTTAATGTTAAAATCAAACTTAGTGCATATTTGGTTTACCGTTGAGAAACAGCAAACGTACGTTTGGGGTACAGTATCTATAGAATTCCTTTGGGGCAAACGTACGTTTGGGGTACAGTATCTATAGAATTCCTTTGGGGCAAATGTATGTTTGGATCCAAATGTACGTTTACAACGGTAAACCAAACATAGTATAACTTCCTTTCCTAATCAGTTTTTAAGTTTAGGCTAAGTTGCAAAGTTTGAAATATAAATTAATAAGAGATTCTACAGAAAGTCAACCATCCTAGAATGTAAGATACTTGCCACGCTTCTAATGGATGCACTGCTCCCTTGCAAGTGTGTGCAAGGTTTTTAAGAATGCGATCTAGATCGTAAAACTGTGCGATTCTACAATTTTCCAGTGGCTGAATGATCCTGTTCCCACCTCGCAACTCGCTTTTGTAAGATCGGGTAGGATCGCAGTGGTAAATCACAAAATCAGTGTGATCGGACACTTACATCGTGTTGGCCGAGACACTTTTTTTTGGTGGAAGTAACAACCCCAAACCTCTTTTTGGCTGTTTCCCCTTTGAACTGTTGCTCTTTCCCACCTGTGTTGGACCTCTACATGGGTTGTCTGGCCATCTCTGCCTCATCCGGTTGTTGCTGTGCCCCTTTGATCTAGGTCACTAGGTGATGGTTCATTGAGTTGCTGCTTCTAAGTTGTCGGTGGCTAGGAGCTTTCTTGCATGTGCTGTGACCTGTAAGTGGAGCTGTGGCCTGTGGGTGTCAACAATGAGATGCCCAATATGAACTGTGATCTTTCCTTTTTTTTTTCTTTCGTTTTTTAGCAATGGGATGTTCGCAATAGTTGCCTATGAAGCAAAAACGCAGTTTTAAGCTCTGTTCCTTTTTTCATTCTTTCCGAGATACAAGAGAATGAGCTACAGACCTAACCCTAAAGTAACTACTATACTAAATAATGAAAAAAAAATATATATTAACATTAAAGATTGAACACTAATATAAAATTAAATTTTTAATTAGAATTTATTTAAATGTTAGATGTAATTTTAAAGGTATTCTATTTGTTTTATTTTTATATGTATATATAATTTTTTACTATAATTATATTATAGGTTGGATCTTATGATCTGTGTTACAATCTCACGTTTTACGTGTCTGACAAGGATCTCGATCTTGACTACCTTGAGTGTGTGCATTAAGTGTCTTTCATTGATTAGTTAAGGACTCCAAGGCATGTAAATATAACTTATGGTCTAGCCAGCAGAATATTAGAAATTATCTAGGAATCACCAAATGGCAGCTTCTCCCTCTGTCTAGTTTCCAGGCTGTGTCCGTGTCTGTTACAGACAGAACATATAGGATATGTCCTCCTGTTTCTGCTTTTTCTCTTTGTTTCATTTTCGATGCTGCTTTCACACAGCTTGGATATGGCTGATGGTTGAGAGATACTATGCAAGATAGTGGAGGTACAGCTGCTCTGTAAACACAGCATTTTGGAACCCTTCCAGAGCTGCTAGTCCCCTGTCCAATTTGATCCCTAGGCATTCATTTTTTCAGATGCCCAACTGCTCATACCTTCGAATCCATTCAGGTGGCAGAGAAATCAAGAAAGAAAATCAGAACTTACAACCAATTCTTGTCTGATTGAAGTCTTCCTTCCTCTGCAGTTTGCTTGCACTGAGAATCCTTCAATTAAACTTTAAAGTTGCTCTGCCTCTGTTGCAACTTGAGAAGAGGACATATCCGGTCCAGTTCTATGTCCAATTGAGAAGAAAGACAGAAGCAGTTCTGCAGTGGAAGTTTAGTGTTGGTTTTCCATCTTTTATTTTCCATCTTTCCAGTTTCCTCTGATTCAGATTGTTCCTGTAATCCGGTTGTTGCTGTAATCTGTTGACTTTATGAAGGACCACTGTCAAAACCGTCCAGATAATGAGCAGAAAGCTTATATTAGCTTCAAAATGCTGACCCACTTTGTCTTTCCAAGTAATATATCTTTTGCTTCATTGATTTTGGATGCTAGGTAATGGCTGCCAGCCTGCCACCTGCATCTGGATGGTTCGCAACCATCACCCTCCTATGTGCTTCTTTAATCTTGTCTGTTGGAATGTGGTATTAATTTGTTTTTCTTCAAGTTATATGCATTTTGTTTGTGATATTATATATATGCCATATGGTATCATATTCTTATATTTTCTTGTCACATCGGAGTCATATTGTATTGAGATATCGTATCCCATCTCCATGCTTCTTTTGGAAATTATGAATCATGATTTGTGAAATTATTTTCCTATTGATAAGATAAAGCCTTCTTTTCTTCTGGGTTGGTAATGACATTCGCACTTACACGGTCGGTTTTAACTTATTAGCTGCATTGTGTGTTGCTTCGACTATATTTTCCCTCCATGTTGTGTCTTGTGGAATTTCATTGGTTCATATTGAGTTGTTGTTCTTAGTCATGCAGCAATTTTTATACGATATATTTTTTGTGTTTATCTTTTTCTTATTATTTTTTTTCTGTTATTGATTTTCAATTGTGACTATGGCAGAGAGCGCACTCCAACAGATAAGATTAAAGAAGCACACAGGAGGGTGATGGTTGCAAACCATCCAGATGCAGGTGGCAGTCATTACCTGGCATCCAAAATCAATGAAGCAAAAGATATGTTACTTGGAAAGACCAAGGGTGGTGGTTCGGCATTTTGAGGCTCATAGAAGCTTTTTAATGCTCATCTGGACATTTTTTGACGGTGCTCCTTACTAAAGACAAGTATAATTTTTTTGGTCTTCGGCCAATTATTTGTTGTAGACCCTATTATATAGTGATAAAATTAAACATGCTTATCTATCTTTGTAACTTGAGATGTCAATGAAGTTCAGAGATTTGAAGGCTATCAATGAAAGTGGCTCATTCGGGTGCTGCACCTTTTTCTACTCTCTCTAGCCAATTTAATGAGTTTGAAGTATATTTCACTTTGAATGTAATAGATTCTATATCGGTCACGGTTAAAATGTGGGTGGGAAAACAGTTTTTTTTTAGTTTCCCGTAGTATTCCCTTTCCTCTGTTCGATAGGTAAGAGACTAATTTTTCAGGTATTATCAGACGTTTAAGTGGGGATTTTTTTCAGTAGTGTTTTTTTTGTACACTTAAATCTTGGATCGAATTCTGGATTATGTGTTTAAGAGATTTAGGTTTCTTTTTTCAGAGAAAAAAATTAGGAGTTAAATAGTATGTTTAGAATAACAAATTTTGATAATTGATTAGATATATACTTTGATTGAAAAGTTATGAAATAGGAATTGATTTGATTTTGAAATCTTTTTTAAATCGTGTGCACCCTACTTAAAGTTGGTGTGATATACAAAAGTTGAAATATTTCATTTTGTAAATTACAGCTTAAACCGGGCAAATTTATTACTATATCACTATTTCACTTTTTATTTTTCAAACTACCACCGTTTTCAAATTATTTATCAAACTATCACTATTTGAAATTACATTTAGAGATCGGTTTCACTATTTACGACTTCTCAACATGGCTTTCAAAAAATTATGTGTTAACTCCCTTGGGAAGTCAGGTTTGCTAACCACGACTTCTCAAGGGGTTTTTATTTTTTTTCTTTTTTATTTATTTTGAAATGCTATTGTATTAATTTAATTATTTTTGATAGTTAGATAAATTAATTATATTAATAAATTATATTAATTTAAAGTTATTAATTTTATTAATACAATAATAACAATAAATAATACACTATTGCCCTTGTATTAATTTAATTATTTATGATAATTAGCTAAATTTATTATATTAATAAATTATATTAATTTTAAATTATTATTTAAATTATTAATTTTATTAATACAATAATAACAATAAATAATACACTAATAGAAAATATTTAACATTGATTAAAAATAGAAACGGTGTAACGATACAAGTGAAACAACTGATCACCTTTCTGATGTTTCACTCGTCTGCTTAGACGAGTTCACTCGTCTGCTTAGACGAGTGAAACAACTGATCACCTTTCTATTGCTTCACTTGTCGACGAGTGAAACATCAGACAAGTGATCAGCAGCAGATTCACTCGTCTGCTTATCACTTGTCTGCTTAGGCGAGTGAAGGCAGACGAGTGAAATAGCTGCTGATCACTTGTCTGATGTTTCACTCGTCTGCCTATCACTTGTCTGATGTTTCACTCGTCTAAGCATACAAGTGAAATAGTAGACAAGTGATCAGCAGATGTTTCACTAATCTGCCTATCACTTCTCTACTTAGACGAGTGAAACATCAGACAAGTGATCAGCAGCTATTTCACTCGTCTGCCTATCACTTGTCTGATGTTTCACTCGTCTAAGCATACAAGTGAAACAGTAGACAAGTGATCAGCAGATGTTTACTTGTCTGATGTTTCACTTGTCTGCTTCAGACAAGTGATAAGCAGACGAGTGAAACATCTGCTGATCACTTGTCTGATGTTTCACTCGTCTGCCTATCACTTGTCTGCTTAGACGAGTGAAGCATCAGACGGGTGAACATTTCCTCACTGATAGTCATCAGACGGGTGAGCTAGAGTGTAATGGAACAAGAAGAAATACCTTCCTGAGTGTAATAGAACTAGAGTGTAAGCTCACTATTGGCAGGATAAGCTATTTTACAGCAAGAAATAATATGTAATGGAACAATACAAGCAATATAATTAAGACATAAAGGAGGAAAAGCATTACCTACCTGCTGCCTGTCTGTTATATCACTTTTCAGACTGTTATCTTCTCCCTGATTTTCATCGGTTATCACATGAACTAAGACAGGACCCATTGAATCCAGGGGAGCTACTTCTTGCAGAACACAAATTAGATCTTCAATATTTTGTCCATCCACCGGGCCTATGTAATACAACCCAAGCTCTTCCAAGAGTGTAGAACCTAGTGGACCCATCATACCACGAGCATATTCATCAACTTCAGCTGTCAATTCATGCATACCTCTACCAATTCTTTTTGTAACACCCTGTAATAAAGTGGACAAATTGCCTCTCACTTAAACATAATGTGAGTATGATGCTCAGGGGCCAGGGCGTTATTATGATATGAAAATAGGAGTCTAAAAGGAAGGGCCATCATTATTAGACATATCACATGTTTTGAATGACAAGGTAACCATTAATGCACCAAAACTGTTCTTACATGGAATACCTAGAGCAAAAGATGTACATACAGAGTTTTTACAGAGACAGAACAGAACTTCCCTAGTGTACACAGCCAGATCTCAGTTGTCACAGGAAATTAAAAGAGAAGGGATGAATATTTTTTTACATGCTGCTAATCATATCATATTACTCTTAGTGTATTAATGCATTTTTGTACTAAAGGTTATTAGTTATGTATCATGCAAACATGCTCTTGTTTTTAGGAGGCTCATTCTAAAGTTGGATGTCTTGGCATTGTTGTAAGGGCCCTCCATACTGGCAAGTAGCAACAAATACTGAAAACTAATTTACCGATATCTAGCATTCTTTCTCTGCAAAGGAGGAGGAAAAGAAGCATATCTTAGTAGGAGCCCAGATACTCTCCAGTCCAGGAAGGAAATGGAGAGGCCAGTCCCTCTCATCGTAGCCGTACACGTGGCGTTAATGAAGATCAAAGGCTCAGATTTTAAATTACTTTATTTTATTTTTTAAAAAAAATCAGAAAATGGAAGAAGCAGTTCCCCCAATTTCCTAAGGTTTCTCGCGCGCGCACCTCCCTTGCCAGCGATAGGCCGCCCCGACCTCCCCATCGTTGAGCTGTCCCGCACCGAGCTGCCACCCTGTCATGCAAGTCGCTGCAGCTCCCTGTCGTCGCGCCGTGAGGTTGTGCGCAGAGATCTATGCAGTGTTCAGATTCGTTGCGGCGACGTCTCCTCATCCATCTCGGCGTCGTGATTCTTCTGGTTCAGATTCTTCACTGATAACATTATGTTGTTGAGTCTCCAAAATGTCTGGTGTGCATTTACCAGAGTTTTGATGAAAATTAAACATTTATTTTAATGATTTAATGGAACCTGTCTGTGGTGGTTAAACCGTCTACCCGGTGTGCAGATTATAATGATAAGCATTAAGTGTCTATATGAACTGAGCTCTAGCGTGTTATCACCTGTCTGGAACCGAGGAAAGTTCACCCATCTGAACTAGGGAAAGTTCACACGTCTGAACTAAGGAAGGTTCACCCGTCTAATGAAGCTTTCACCAGTCTGATGACTTTCACCCGTCTAACGAAGCTAGAATGAGAGGGACTTGCCTCTCCATTTCTTTCCTGGACTGGAGAGGATCCGGACTCTGTCTTCATGCCTTTAAATTGATCCAATAGTATCAACAAATAGATAAAAGCAAATCAAAGGAATGGCACTACACTTTAGTACCTTGAAGAAGACAGCTGTAATGATACTTTTTTTTTTTTAAGCAAAAAGGCCTCATTAAAACCTTATGAGGCAAAACCCTCCTTAGGGATAAAAGCATCAATAAGGAAAACGAGTGCCCTTAATATTAAGCTGTAATGATACTAATAGAGGTTAAGCCATGTCATCAACAAATAGTTGTAACAGAATGGGAAGAAACATGGGGGAAAGACGGGTCTCGGCAGACGAGTGAAACAGCAGAAGAGTGACCAGCAGACGAGCATCAGTAGACAAGTGACCTGTCTCTCATTCATTGAATAATAAGTACTCAACTAATCCAATACCTGTTTTCTTATAGTAAATTGATCAAATACAAGAAAAATGCAATGAAGAAGACAGCTGTAATGATACTAATAGAGGTTAAGCCATGTCATCAACAAATAATCGTAACAGAATGGGAAGAAACACGTGGGAAAGACAACGGACGACTGAAACAACAGACAGGTGACCAGCAGAGGAGTGAAACACCAGACAGGTGGCCAGCAGACGAGTGAAACACCAGACAGAAGACGATTGACTGGCAGACAAGTCTCGGCATACAGCAGACGAGTCTTTGCAGACAAGTGACCAGCAAACGAGTCTCAGTAGACAAGTGACCGGTCACTCATTTATTGAATAATAAGCACTCAGCTAATCCAATACCAGTTTTCTTATAGTAAATTGATCAAATAAAAGAAAAATGCAATGAAAATGCTCTGTTTTCACACGTCTTCATGCCTTTAAATTGGTCCAATAGTATCAACAAAGAGATAAAAGCAAATCAAAGGAATGGCACTACACTTTAGTACCTTGAAGAAGACAGTTGTAATGATACTTTTTTTTTTTTTTTTTTAATAGCAAAAAGCCCTCATTAAAACATTATGATGCAAAACCCTCCTTAGGGATAAATGCATCAATAAGGAAAAAGAGTGCCCTTAATATTAAGCTGTAATGATACTAATGGAGGTTAAGCCATGTCATCAACAAATAGTTGTAACAAAATGGGAAGAAACATGGGGGAAAGACGAGTCTCGGCAGACGAGCGAAAGAGCAGACAGGTGAACAGCAGACGAGCGAAACAACAGACAGGTGACCATCAGACGAGTGAAACAAGTGACCCGAAGACGAGTGAAACAGCAGAGGAATGACCAGCAGACAAGTGACTGGCAGATGAGTCTCGGCAGACATGAGACAGGTGACCGGCAGACGAGTCTTACCAGACAAATGACCAGCAGACGAGTCTCAGTAGACAAGTGACCGGTCACTCATTTATTGAATATAAGCACTCAGCTAATCCGATACCTGTTTTCTTATGCTAAATTGATCAAATAAAAGAAAAATGCAATGAAAATGCTCTGTTTTCACATGTCTTCATACCTTTAAATTGATCCAATAGTATCAACAAATAGATAAATGCAAATCAAAGGAATGGTGATTCACCCGTCTGATGGTCATCAGACTGGTGAAGATCCAGCTTCAGATGGGTAACACCTCTAGCGTCGGCCTTTAGCGTGGGCCTTGGCCGACGCTAAACGTAAAAAATTCCAAACAACCCTATTTTGGTAAATAGTTACAAAACAACCCCATTTTGGTAAATAGTTTCTAAAATAACACTAGTTTGGTCAAAAAGCCTCTTTACTTGCTCCCTTTAGAAACTAATTTCCTTTAGAGGAGGCTTTTCCTTGTATAAAAAGTCTGTGTCATGACTGAAAACTTGGTGCTTAAAAGGAAGCTAAGTTGTAAGCATGGTCTGGATTTATTATTGTCTAACTGCAGAGTCCCTGTTCTTTGAGTTCAGAGTAACATATGCTACTTGACAACTCATTTCTATTCTTATACAAAGTTGATGAAGTTGGAAATTACAATATAGATTTACTGTTCCTACTTCCTGGAATAAGAGTCATTTGTTCGCATATTTATGTTATTTCCTATATCTATATAATCTCTAAAGCACCGAAAGTTAGATCATGTTAATATGTTTTCTCACTTCTCAGTGTAAGCAAAAATAAAACTAGATTGAGATAACTTTGTTTAGGATTTAGTGGGCATGATAAGAGATCAGATAAAATGTCGCTTTCGTAGGGGTGTATTTCATGAAAAACTATAGCTCAATTGAGTCCCTATGCTTTAGAGATTGTAAAAGCACGGGAACATTAACATAGACCACAGTTATGCTTGAGATTGTTACATCTTTGTCACACTAAGGAGAACCGCATGCCAAAAGCTTAATGATACAATGCTATATAGGTTAGACTTTTATAAAACATATGGATACACAATAATATGAACCAAATATTGATTGGAAAAAGAATCCTATTTAGCCGGATAGAAATGCGCTGGCTTGTGCATAGGAGGGAAAATAAGGGTCAGTTGTAGGGAATAACATACTTTCTTGATCCATCACCCAAAGCGGGTCTAAACAATACTCCCATGATGGAGAAGGAATTGAAGGACGAGAAATTGCAACCCTCTTCACTGTGCCCATCATAGACTGCTGGCTCCAGAATGTTCACTTCTGATAGTTCAATATCTTTCCATATATCATCTATAGAGAACCCTCGTTCACCACCTTCTTGATCTTCTCCTACCTTAACATCTTCACTTGAGCCT
This sequence comes from Ammopiptanthus mongolicus, assembly GCA_039655645.1. Lineage (NCBI taxonomy): Eukaryota > Viridiplantae > Streptophyta > Magnoliopsida > Fabales > Fabaceae > Ammopiptanthus > Ammopiptanthus mongolicus. The sequence continues at coordinate 8,654,819 of CM077351.1, read as the reverse complement.
TTCAGATTACATCCTCTTGTGTCATAAAAGCTTTCTTCTCCTGCCTTTTTGGAAGCATGTGAATCCAATGCATGATTTTTTGATGAGGATATTGAGGAATGACAACAACCAGAAGATGTTGGTGATGTAACTGGTCCCTTCACTCGTCTGCTGGTCACCTGTCTGTTGTTTTACTCGTCTGTTGTCTTTCTCACGTGTTTCTTCCCATTCTGTTACAACTATTTGTTGATGACATGGCCTAACCTCTATTAGTATCATTACAGCTATCTTCTTCATTGCATTTTTCTTGTATTTGATCAATTTACTATAAGAAAACAGGTATTGGATTAGTTGAGTGCTTATTATTCAATGAATGAGAAACCTGTCACTTGTCTGCTGTTTCACTCGTCTTCTGTTCACCTGTCTGCTATTTCACTCGTCTGCCAAGACTCTTCTTTCCCCCATGTTTCTTCCCATTCTGTTACAACTATTTGTTGATGACATGGCTTAACCTCTATTAGTATCATTACAGCTTAATATTAAGGGCACTCTTTTTCCTTATTGATGCTTTTATCCCTAAGGAGGGTTTTGCATCATAAGGTTTCAATGAGGCCTTTTTGCTTAAAAAAAAAAAAAAAGGTATCATTATAGCTGTCTTCTTCAAGGTACTAAAGTGTAGTACCATTCCTTTGATTTGCTTTTATCTATTTGTTGATACTATTGGATCAATTTAAAGGTATGAAGACGTGTGAAAACAGAGCATTTTCATTGCATTTTTCTTTTATTTGATCAATTTACCATAAGAAAACAGGTATCGGATTAGCTGAGTGCTTATAATCAATAAATGAGTGACCGGTCACTTGTCTACTGAGACTCGTCTGCTGGTCATTTGTCTGGTAAGCCTCGTCTGCCGGTCACCTGTCTCATGTCTGCCGAGACTCATCTGCCAGTCACTTGTCTGCTGGTCATTCGTCTGCTGTTTCACTCGTCTTCGGGTCACCTGTCTGTTGTTTCACTCGTCTGCTGGTCACCTGTCTGTTGTTTCGCTCGTCTGCCGAGACTCGTCTTTCCCCCATGTTTCTTCCCATTTTGTTACAACTATTTGTTGATGACATGGCTTAACCTCTATTAGTATCATTACAGCTTAATATTAAGGGCACTCTTTTTCCTTATTGATGCATTTATCCCTAAGGAGGGTTTTGCATCATAATGTTTTAATGAGTCTTTTTGCTAAAAAAAAAGTATCATTACAGCTGTCTTCTTCAAGGTACTAAAGTGTAGTGCCATTCCTTTGATTTGCTTTTATCTCTTTGTTGATACTATTGGACCAATTTAAAGGCATGAAGACGTGTGAAAACAGAGCATTTTCATTGCATTTTTCTTTTATTTGATCAATTTACTATAAGAAAACTGGTATTGGATTAGCTGAGTGCTTATTATTCAATAAATGAGTGACCGGTCACTTGTCTACTGAGACTCGTTTGCTGGTCACTTGTCTGCAAAGACTCGTCTGCTGTATGCCGAGACTTGTCTGCCAGTCAATCGTCTTCTGTCTGGTGTTTCACTCGTCTGCTGGCCACCTGTCTGGTGTTTCACTCCTCTGCTGGTCACCTGTCTGTTGTTTCAGTCGTCCGTTGTCTTTCCCACGTGTTTCTTCCCATTCTGTTACGATTATTTGTTGATGACATGGCTTAACCTCTATTAGTATCATTACAGCTGTCTTCTTCATTGCATTTTTCTTGTATTTGATCAATTTACTATAAGAAAACAGGTATTGGATTAGTTGAGTACTTATTATTCAATGAATGAGAGACAGGTCACTTGTCTACTGATGCTCGTCTGCTGGTCACTCTTCTGCTGTTTCACTCGTCTGCCGAGACCCGTCTTTCCCCCATGTTTCTTCCCATTCTGTTACAACTATTTGTTGATGACATGGCTTAACCTCTATTAGTATCATTACAGCTTAATATTAAGGGCACTCGTTTTCCTTATTGATGCTTTTATCCCTAAGGAGGGTTTGCCTCATAAGGTTTTAATGAGGCCTTTTTGCTTAAAAAAAAAGAAAGTATCATTACAGCTGTCTTCTTCAAGGTACTAAAGTGTAGTGCCATTCCTTTGATTTGCTTTTATCTATTTGTTGATACTATTGGATCAATTTAAAGGCATGAAGACAGAGTCCGGATCCTCTCCAGTCCAGGAAAGAAATGGAGAGGCAAGTCCCTCTCATTCTAGCTTCGTTAGACGGGTGAAAGTTATCAGACTGGTGAAAGCTTCATTAGACGGGTGAACCTTCCTTAGTTCAGACGTGTGAACTTCCCCTAGTTCAGACGGGTGAACTTTCCTCGGTTCCAGACGGGTGATAACACGCTAGAGCTCAGTTCATATAGACACTTAATGCTTATCATTATAATCTGCACACCGGGTAGACGGTTTAACCACCACAGACAGGTTCCATTAAATCATTAAAATAAATGTTTAATTTTCATCAAAACTCTGGTAAATGCACACCAGACATTTTGGAGACTCAACAACATAATGTTATCAGTGAAGAATCTGAACCAGAAGAATCACGACGCCGAGATGGATGAGGAGACGTCGCCGCAACGAATCTGAACACTACATAGATCTCTGCGCACAACCTCACGGCGCGACGACAGGGAGCTGCAGCGACTTGCATGACAGGGTGGCAGCTCGGTGCGGGACAGCTCAACGATGGGGAGGTCGGGGCGGCCTATGGCAGGCAAGGGAGGTGCGCGCGCGAGAACCCTTAGGAAATTGGGGGAACTGCTTCTTCCATTTTCTGATTTTTTTTAAAAAGTAAAATAAAGTAATTTAAAATCTGAGCCTTTGATCTTCATTAACGCCACGTGTACGGCTACGATGAGAGGGACTGGCCTCTCCATTTCCTTCCTGGACTGGAGAGTATCTGGGCTCCTACTAAGATATGCTTCTTTTCCTCCTCCTTTGCAGAGAAAGAATGCTAGATATCGGTAAATTAGTTTTCAGTATTTGTTGCTACTTGCCAGTATGGAGGGCCCTTATAACAATGCCAAGGCATCCAACTTTAGAATGAGCCTCCTAAAAACAAGAGCATGTTTGCATGATACATAACTAACAACCTTCAGTACAAAAATGCATTAATACACTAAGAGTAATATGATATGATTAGCAGCATGTAAAAAAATATTCATCCCTTCTCTTTTAATTTCCTGTGACAATTGAGATCTGGCTGTGTACACTAGGGAAGTTCTGTTCTGTCTCTGTAAAAACTCTGTATAAAATGCATTAATACACTAAGAGTAATATGATATGATTAGCAGCATGTAAAAAAATATTCATCCCTTCTCTTTTAATTTCCTGTGACAATTGAGATCTGGCTGTGTACACTAGGGAAGTTCTGTTCTGTCTCTGTAAAAACTCTGTATATACATCTTTTGCTCTAGGTATTCCATGTAAGAACAGTTTTGGTGCATTAATAGTTACCTTGTCATTCAAAACATGTGATATGTCTAATAATGATGGCCCTTCCTTTTAGACTCCTATTTTCATATCATAATAACGCCCCGGCCCCTGAGCATCATACTCACATTATTTTTAAGTGAGAGGCAATTTGTCCACTTTATTACAGGGTGTTACAAAACGACTTGGTAGAGGTATGCATGAATTGACAGCTAAAGTTGATGAATATGCTCGTGGTATGATGGGTCCACTAGGTTCTACACTCTTGGAAGAGCTTGGGTTGTATTACATAGGCCCGGTGGATGGACAAAATATTGAAGATCTAATTTGTGTTCTGCAAGAAGTAGCTCCCCTGGATTCAATGGGTCCTGTCTTAGTTCATGTGATAACCGATGAAAATCAGGGAGAAGATAACAGTCTGAAAAGTGATATAACACACAGGCAGCAGGTAGGTATTGCTTTTCCTCCTTTATGTCTTAATTATATTGCTTGTATTGTTCCATTACATATTATTTCTTGCTGTAAAATAGCTTATCCTGCCAATAGTGAGCTTACACACTAGTTCTATTACACTCAGGAAGGTATTTCTTCTTGTTCCATTACACTCTAGCTCACCCGTCTGATGACTATCAGTGAGGAAATGTTCACCCGTCTGATGCTTCACTCGTCTAAGCAGACAAGTGATAGGCAGACGAGTGAAACATCAGACAAGTGATCAGCAGATGTTTCACTCGCCTGCTTATCACTTGTCTGAAGCAGACAAGTGAAACATCAGACAAGTAAACATCTGCTGATCACTTGTCTACTGTTTCACTTGTATGCTTAGACGAGTGAAACATCAGACAAGTGATAGGCAGACGAGTGTAACCTCAGACAAGTGATCAGCAGCTATTTCACTTGTCTGCCTTCACTTGTCTAAGCAGACGAGTGAATCTGCTGCTGATCACTTGTCTGATGTTTCATTCGTCTATGCAGACGAGTGAAACATCAGAAAGGTGATCAGTTGTTTCACTTTTATCGTTACACCGTTTCTATTTTTAATCAATGTTAAATATTTTCTATTAGTGTATTATTTATTGTTAATTAAATAATAATTTAAAATTAATATAATTTATTAATATAATAAATTTAGCTAATTATCATAAATAATTAAATTAATACAAGGGCAATGGCATTTCAAAATAAATAAATAAATAAAAACCCCTTGAGAAGTGTGGTTAGCAAACCCGACTTCCCAAGGCAAAAGCAACAAAATTTATAAAATGAGGTTGAGAAGTCGTGGATGGCAAAAACGACTTCTAAATGTAATTCTCAAATAGTGGTAGTTTGGTATATAATTTGGAAACGGTGGTAGTTTGGAAAATAAAAAGTGAAGCAGTGATATAGTGGTAAATTTGCCATAATAACCATTTAAATAGATTATTTAAAAAAAGACTGACAGGTTCAGACGGTTAATCATAGACGGGTAATGCAATACTTATTAGACAGGTTATTCAACAATGCAATGTATGCTCAAGTTATCTCTTATGTATTTAAACCTATCCTCAGCTAATGGCTTTGTGAAGATATCGGCCCATTGATTTTCAGTTTTAACAAACTTAACAATTTTTTTTTTTTAGCAAAAAGGCCTCATTAAAACCTTATGATGCAAAACCCTCCTTAGGGATAAAAGCATCAATAAGGAAAAAGAGTGCCCTTAATATTATTAAGAAAACCAAAAAGCTTGGGGGGCATGAACCTGACCCATGAGAAAATTATCTAAATCTAAAATTGTGTAAGCCCGATCTATTCCTAAAAAACTCAACTCTAAGAAAAGGGGGGATAGAGTTCCACCAAGAGAGGCCACTACTAGAAGTGCCATAAGTGGCTAAAAAATCAGCACAAGTGTTTCCTTCTCTATATACATGAGAATAAATAAAATTCATCTTCCTAACCATAGACAAAGAATTTAGCCAACGGTTTCTTAAGCTCCAGGGCACTATAGAAGGAGAAGAAAAATCCAGAATGACCAAGAGAGAATCACACTCCAGCCATAAGTGATTCCATCCTTTAGCAAAAGCAGATTCAATAGCAAAAATAGCTCCCATAAACTCAGCATTCAAAGCAAAAGAAATTCCAATATTGAGGGAGAAGCAACCAACAACCGCAGCTGACTTGTCCCTGAAGATACCTCCACAGGCAGCAATTCCAGGAGCACCAAGGGCCGAGCCATCAGTGTTACACTTTATCCAGTTCAGGCTAAGGGCTTTCCAGATAACTTCCACAACATCAGGAGCCTTAGGAAAATTTGGAATAATGGAGAGGTTCTGAAAAATTTTCTTCTCAGTGGCAGAGATAAAGGAGCATCTCTTTGTTAAGGAACCAGCCAAAGAAGTTGCAGATCTAGCCAATCTAATGGCAACCTGCACAGAAGTAGGCTTCCCATCAAACCGGGCCGAGTTCCTCCTATACCAAATAAACCAAATAAACCAAATTGTATTGGCAATTCCGGAGATGAAGACATCCATGAGCTGAGGACTGAGGTTCTGATGTAAACAGGCCAACACTGTAAATATAGAATCAGGGACCAGAGGAATATTTAAGCAAGAGCTCAACCAATTCCACATTTGTCCAGCAAAAGTACAATTGAAAAATAGGTGCTCCGTAGATTCGTAATCCTTGAAGCATAAGCAGCAAACTGAAACAACACAGCAACCTTTGTTCCAAAGGGACTCATATGTTGGTAGGCAATTATGGATAATTCTCCAGATTAATAGGGACCTAGATGGGGGAACAGCAGCACACCAAATAAGTTTACTCCAATCAACTATAGATCATGAGGAGATAACAAAATAGAAGCCTCCTTTAGAGATAAAGTTCCTGAATTTGAACCAGACCAGATCAGCTCATCGGGGACAGGCTTTTCAGGAATGACATATTCAGAAATCTCAGCAGCAAGGACATTAGACTTTGTAGCAACAAGTCAGGGATTGCCCAAGTACCATTTACTATGAAGTCTTTCACCTTACAATGAAGCCAAGGATGAATTCTTTTATCAATTTGAAGAAGGTCAGTCACAGGTTTGCTAAGCCAAGAATCAAGCCAGAAATTAATCTTCTGGCCATCACCAAGGATCCACTTACAATTGTCTAGAACAATGCCAATGAAAGGTCTCAATCCAGGCCGAATGGATGAAGCAATATGCAGATTGGAGAACTTGGATTTTACCAAAACTTGGGCTTTAAGAAGCATAGCCCACTAGCTCTCAGAAGAAACAAGCTGTCAGCAGAGCTTTAGCAAGGCAGATTTATTGAGGCACAACAGTGACTTGACACCAAGGCCACCAGCTTCTTTTGGAATGCAGACCTTGGACCAAGAAGCTACTGCTACTTTTCTGATAAGCACATCCCCAGACCAAATGAAATTTTTGATCCATCTCTCCATCATTCGAACCGGAGAAATAGGCCAGACATAGACATGGAAAGAATGCAGTAACATACTATTAATAACAGAATGAACAAGTTGAGCTCTTCCCATAATTGACAGCAAAGCCCCTTTCCAAGATGACAACTTTTGTTTGACTCTGTCAGCAATAGGAAGTAGGTGCACCTTCCTAGGCTTGCCTTTGAACAATGGAACACCAAGGTAAACAAAAGGAAGTTGGCCAACTCCAAATCCAAGAATATTAGCAATACAATTGATTCTATTTGCAGGGACAGAACCATTATAAATTTTGGACTTTTCCTTGCTAATACATTGACCAGAGGCATGGTTATAAGTGTTGAATAATTCCATAAGAACTTGTATATTCCTTTTACTGCCCTTGCAGAAAATGAGTAAGTCATCAGCATACATAACATGAGTAGGAACAGTATAGCCTCTAGGACTTGACATAGGAGAAAGCTTGCCATTTTTAGCTAATTGAGAAATAGCTCTGCTCAGGACATCTTCAGCTATACAAAAGAGGAAGGAGAAAGAGGATCTCCCTGTCTCGCACCTCTCTTACAGGAAAAGAAACCAACAACATGACCATTCACAAGAATTGAGACCTTTGCTGATTCAAGGATTACCTTAATCCAGTTGCAAAACACAGAATTAAAACCAAAAGCTTGGAGGGATTTGAGAAGAAAGTTCCAATCCAAGGTATCAAAGGCCTTTTTTATATCAATCTTAAGAGCAACATTACCTCCAAAGCATTTCTTGTCCAGCAAGTTAACTGCTTCTGAGGCAACACCTATGCAATCAGTAATCTCCCTTCCTTTGATGAAGCCCCTCTGATTGTTAGAAACGATGTTCAGGGCATTGGAAGCCAATCTATCAGCAAGGATTTTAGTTATAATCTTGAATTGAAAGTTAGCAAGAGCAATAGGCCTATATTGGGAAATGGTGTCAGCATTAGCAGCTTTTGGAATCAGGACCACAACATTAGAATTCATATTAGGAAGGAGCCATCCTTGCCTAAAGAATTGAGAGACAGCACAGAAGACATCATGCCCAACAATGTCCCAGAACTTTTGGAAGAAGATCCCCCCAAAGCCATCAGGGCCGGGAGCACCATTAGCATTCATACTAAAAACTGCATGTTTGACTTCTTCACAAGTTGGCATGGCAGTTAACATACTGTTATCTGAATCTGAAACCATAGGCTCGATCACATCATCAATTAAACCATTATCAATACAAGAATTAGGAGAAGCAAACAGATTTTGATAATAACTTAGCACATGATTCTCAATATCCAGCTGCTTGTCAAGTACAATGTCACCATCCCTCAAAACTGACATTCCTCTGGTTGAGTGCCAAACCTTAGCAAGCCTGTGGAAAAAAGCTGTATTTCTGTCTCCAGAGGTGTGCCAATCAACCCTGGCTTTTTCTTTCCTAATCACTTTATTTGATGTCACCAAAGGTTGGTCACCATCCCTCCAAAGGTGTATTTGATGTCGCCATCACTTTATTTGATGCAAAAAGGTGAAAATATCGGCCCATTGATTTTCAGTTTTAACGAACTTAATGTCAAATACACCTTTTTGCACATAATCTCTTATAAAGTGATGTTTAATTTCTATGTGCTTAGCCTTAGAGTGTTGTATGGGATTCTTAGTTAAGCAAATGGCACTTGAATTATCACCCCAGACAGATATATTATGCTCAAATATGGAGTAATCTTCAAGTTCATGTTTTACCCATAAGAGCTGTGAGCAGCAACTAGCAGCAGAGACGTATTCTGCTTCTGCAGTTGAGAGTGCAATAGTTGTCTGTCTTTTTCTTGACCAAGAGACTAAGCTTGCTCCAATGAAGTGAAATCCTCCACTGGTGCTTTTCCTTTCAATTCTGTCTCCAGCAAAGTCAGCATCACAAAAACCAACTAGCCTGTATTCTTGTGTTCTTAAATACATTAAACCAAGATTAGTGGTTCCAAGCAAATATCTAAATATTCTTTTAACAGCCTTAAGATGAGATTCTTTAGGATCAGATTGCAATCTAGCACACATACAGACACTAAACTGAATATCAGGTCTGCTGGATGTTAAATAAAGAAGAGATCCAATCATAGGCTTTTTTACCAAACTAGTGTTATTTTAGAAACTATTTACCAAAATGGGGTTGTTTTGTAACAATTTACCAAAATAGGGTTGTTTTAGACAACGTGGAATTTTTAATAATTTTTTTGCTGACGTGGAAGGCGCCAAGGCGCCACTTGGACTGGCGCCTTCCATAAAAAAAAATGCCACATGTCACACACTCATTGGTCACTCGTCTGCTGTGACCCGTCTGCCGGTCACTTGTCTGCTGAGACTCGTCTGAATCACCCGTCTGATGACCATCAGACGGGTGAATCACCCTTCTGATGTCTATCAGACGGGTGAATCACCCGTCTGATGAATGTCAGACGGGTGAATCACCCGTCTGATGACTCTGATAGTCGTCAGACGAGTGAATCACCCGTCTGATGGTCATCAGACGGGTATCAGGCGGGTGATTCACCCGTCTGATAGTCATCAGACGGGTGAATCACCCGTCTGATGGTCATCAGACGGGTGATTCAGACGAGTCTCAGCAGACAAGTGACCAGCAGACGGGTCACAGCAGACGAGTGACCAATGAGTGTGTGACATGTGGCATTTTTAATGAAGGCGCCAATCCAAGTTAGTCCAACTGGCCCCTTCCACGTCAGCAAAAATAATAATAAAAAATTCCACGCTGTCTAAAACAACCCCATTTTGGTAAATAGTTTCTAAAATAACACTAGTTTGGTCAAAAACCCTCCAATCATACCTCTGTAGACAGTTTGGTCTACCTTTTTACCTTCCTCATCTTTAAAATTATATATCATCATTCATCATAATGGATCTCGGTAGCACATGAATGTGACACAACACGGAAGTTTTAAGTCTCCATTGAGACCACAAAGACTAACCAGTTACAAGGAAGGAAACCTATACTTCCTTTCATTTGCGTTCAAAGTACTCCTAGTATGGTATCCATAGGCTGTACAAATATCGTGTCACAAAATCCACTTTGGTTTGCCTATTTCTTATTCATAACTATGTCAAAATCCTATATCAAATTCTGAACAAAACCAAAAAAGATACCCTAAAAAAGCCTCACAGAAACTACCATTAAGTGCAATACTTTGTTCAGCAGTTACCGAGTTGCCCAACCAATTGTTCAATCAAAACTATTTTTGGTAGCTTATAGTACTTTCGCACGTTGTGCTGTTTTGTCAAACTCTTCTAGCTAATAGGCAGTAAAGTTGAGATTTCATTATGGGCATCTTCCAAGGAACACGACTTGCAAATATCAACATCTACCTGGCTGCCATTGTCCATTGAAAGCTTGTCTGCATCTGGTATGTCCAAGTTAACAGTTGAATTTTGTGTTTCTGCAGTGATTGACAACTTTGAAACTCCCATTTTCTTTTTTAACTCAGAAAATTCGCTGTCGTAAGGAACAATAGCACGACCTTCAGTTTCTTCCTGGCCAGGTTGCACTGCAGTTTTAGTAATCCTCAAATTCATGGACTCATTCAAACTGACAGTACTAGTACTAGTTTTAGATTTCTGCTGCCTCTTGGTTGATACAACTATGGATGTATTTGGATCAACTTCTGTAGGACTGTCAAGTGGTTCTCTGGAGGAAAATGCCTCTAATTCTGCTTTCCTCTTTCCCTGAGCTTTTAGCTTTGAAGGAGAACTCATGTTGCAGTTGCTGAGGTTAGCAGCACTTTTGGATTTTAGGCCTTGTGCTTGTTGTTTCTCTTCATCTGTCGGCTGTAACCCAGTAGTATACAGGGCACTCTTGGTTTGCATCTCTAACAGTGAAATCGATGCGGCATTAATAAGGCTGGTATTTTCAATGCTCATCATCACTTCCTTTAAAGGAGCATAATTCAGTATCAGCAATACATAATTCTTGAGGATAAACAACTTGAATAATTTCATAGAGTCCAAATCTTTAGTTGGAGCAACCTTGGACTCTTCGTGCAGTTTTAGGAGCAAAATCATAGTTTTTTTTTTTTTCTAAATCAGAATTTCCACTATTTTTATGTTAGGAAGCACCTAATCTAGAATGAAGACAGTTTTTCCTCCCCTTGACGCCAGTTTCAAATCTTAAATCATCTGAGCTAACATCTTTTTCTTTGTCAATTGCATTTTCTTTCTGCACAATTTAAGGGGGGAAAGTTGCACTGAAGACCTTGTTTAAATTTAAGCTAAAAAAGTAACTGCTACCAATCCAAGAAGTTAAATTGATTTGAACCTTGACTTCTCTTGGAATATTTCCAATGCTCTTGGTCTCTTGGAGGAAAACAAATTCAAGATTTGACCTGTATCTGTAGTAATGAGTTGGCTTCTTCTGTCTTCCTCCAGTTCAGTAACTTTATTATCCCATCAGTTGATCAGGTGCACTCCAAAGCAGGAGTCAGGACTTGTCACAGGAGATTTTGCAAGCGTTCCTTTAGAAAAATAGAAAAATCTAGTCAGGATTCATCGAAGGTCCACTGGCCAGGACAAGTTTGACTAAGGAAATCCAGTACAAGATTTCAAGGTTTATGTGCAACATAAAAGCGGAATTGTAATCTAAGTAGATATAAATAATACTCTCTACAATAGGCATGACCCTTGTGCTTTGCCTCAACTTTATCGTGAAGAAAAATGGTTGGCAAGCTTAGACGTTGACAGAAAAATAAAAATAAAAATAAAACAATACAAAATTAGCAATGCAAGCTAAGTGCAAAGTTATGCCGCCACGTGTCTATTTTTTTTTTTTTTTAATATCCACATTAGGTTTGTTTGTTGCAAGGAAGGGCTACTCGTCTGCTGTGACCCGTCTGCTGTTTCACTCGTCAGCTGTGACCCGTCTTCTGTTTCACTCGTCTGCTGGTCACTTGTCTGCTTAGACGAGTGAAACATCAAACAAGTGACCAGCAGAAGAGTGACCATCAGATGACTAGCAGATGACAATCGGACAAACCAGGAGGAGGCAGAGCAGCGGCGACGGTGTGGAGCAGCAGTGACGGAGCAAAGGAAGACCCATACGGAATTGGCGGTGGGGGCAGAGGGCGAAGACGATGCAGACCAGGGTTGGTACGTATGGAATTGGCGGTGGTAGTCGACCCCGGCGGTGGTCATTGTTGCCGTTGACGGTGGCTTGTGGTGTACATTGGCGCGGTAATGGGTGCGGAGGGCGGAGGGCTCTGACGCGTTTTGCAAAGGGATATTCAAACCTGGGTTCTTTTCTTAATTGTGGTGTTTTTTTATTTAAAAAAAAAAATAGACACGTGGCGGGCTCTGGACGGTCAGATTGATCGGACGGTCCAGAATGATGGAAATGCATGGTGCCTTTCCCGCGCCAACGTTAGACAATCCGGATCGAGTCCGGATCCTCTCCATTACCTAAGGAAATGGACATTTCCAGTCCATGGAATCTGAGCCTTACAATCAATCTTACGGTCCAGAGCCAGCCACATGTCTATTTTTTTTTAATATCCACATTAGATTTGTTTGTTGCAAGGAAGGGCTACTCGTCTGATGTGACCCGGCTGCTGTTTCACGCGTCTGCTTCGACCCATCTGCTGTTTCACTCGTCTGATTCAACCCGTCTACTGTTTCACTCATCTGCTGTTGACGGTCACAGCAGACGAGTAAAACAGTAGACAGGTTATAACAGACGGGTGAAACAGCAGACGGGTCATAGCAGACGAGTGAAACAGTAGACGGGTTCGAGCAGACTAGTGAAACAGCAGACGGGTCATAGAAGACGGGTGAAAAAGCAGCCGGGTCACAACAGATGAGTAGCCCTTCCTTGCAACAAACAAATCTAATGTGGATATTAAAAAAAAAATAGACACGTGGCTAGCTCTGGACCATCAGATTGATTGTAAGGCCCAGATTCCATGGAAGGGAAATGTCCAACGAGGCTATCGAATGGGTCCCCCTTAAAAAATTGTTTTGAAAATTTTACATCCCAGCCATCCAATTTTTTTAGTCCACGTGTACGCTCCAAATTGTAGGAACTAGAACTGTCCATTTCCTTACCCACTGGAGAGGATCCGGACTCATCCGGATCCAGTATAGGACTGTCTTTTCTGAAGCCAGATCCTCTCCAGTCCAGGAAAGAAATGGAGAGGCTAGTCCCTCTCATCGTAGCCGTACACGTGGCGTTAATGAAGATCAACGGCTCAGATTTTAAATTGCTCTCATCGTAGCCGTACACGTGGCGTCCAGAAAGGATTTATTCCCGTTAGTCATCAGACGGATGAAAGCTTCATTAGACGGGTGAACTTTCCTTAGTTCAGACAGGTGAACTTTCCCTAGTTCAGACGGGTGAACTTTCCTTGGTTCCAGACGGGTGATAACACGCTAGAGCTCATTTCATATAGACAATGCTTATCATTATAATCTGCACCAGTTAGTCATCAGACGGAAGAAAGGGAAAATAGAAGAAAATAAGAGGAAGATGAAATCAGTGAAGAATCTGAACCAGAAGAATCACGACGCGGAGATGGATGAGGAGATGTCGCTGCAACGAATCTGAACAGCGCATAGATCTATGCGCACAACCTCACTGCTCGACGACAGGGAGCCGTAGCGACTTGCGTGACGGGGTGGCTGCTCAGTGCGGGACGGCTCAACGACGGGGAGGTCGGGTTTCAGGGTGGCCGCTCAGGGTGATGGGGACTCGGGGCGGCCGATCGCTGGCAAGGGAGGTGCGCGCCCGAGAACCCTTAGGAAATTGGGGGAACTGCTTCTTCCATTTTCTGATTTTTTTTAAAAATAAAATAAAGTAATTTAAAATCTGAGCCGTTGATCTTCATTAACGCCACGTGTACGGCTACGATGAGAGGGACTGGCCTCTCCATTTCTTTCCTGGACTGGAGAGGATCCGGACCCATCTTTTCTACTTCTACTATCAATATAAGCAAATCACTGGCCTTTTGACCAAACTAGTGTTATTTTAGAAACTATTTATCAAAATGGGGTTGTGCTTGTAACAATTTACCAAAATAGGGTTGTTTCTGACAGCGTGGATTTTTTTTTTTTTTTTTGCTGACGTGGAAGGCGCCAGTCCAATCCATAAAAATGCCACATGTCACACACTCATCGGTTCTACAGAAATTTTTTAAAAAACCAAAAAACAAAAGCTGCAGCATTCCCTGCGCACGTCTGCGGAGACACTTGTCTGCTGGTCACTCATCTGCTGTGACCCGTATGCTGTTTCACTCGTCTGTTGTTTCATTCGTCTGCTGGTCACTTGTCCGCTGAGACTCGTCTGCTGGTCAATTGTCTGCTGTGACTCGTCTGCTAGTCATATGATGGTCACTCGTCTGCTGTTTCACTCGTCTTCAGATCACTTGTCTGATGTTTCACTCGTCTAAGCAGACAAGTGAAATAGTAGACGAGACGCAGCAGACAAGTGAAATTGCAGACGAGTCTAAGCGGACAAGTGACCAGCAGACGGGTGACTAGCAGACAAGTGTCTCCGCAGACGCGCCCAAGGAATGCTGCAGCTTTTATTTTTTTGTTTTTTAAAAATTTCTATAGAACCAATGAGTGTGTGACATGTGGCATTTTTATGGAAGGCGCCAGTCCAAGTGGCGCCTTCCACGTCAGCAAAAAAAATCCACGTTGGCAAAAACAACCCTATTTTGGTAAATTGTTACAAAACAACCCCATTTTGTTAAATAGTTTCTAAAATAACACTTGTTTGGTCAAAAACCCTCTTATTTTGAGTGATCTCCACGCCTAGAAAGTAAGTCATAAGACCAAGATCAGTCATTTCAAAGACATCCTTCATTTCTTGCTTGAATTCATCAATTAGTGCTAGGTTGCTACCTGTCACCAAGAGATCATCAACATACAAAGAAATAATTAAAATATCTGCACCAACATGCTTAATATAAAGTGTAGCTTCAGATAGGCTCTTTTGAAAGCCCAACCTCAGCAAATGGTCATTAATTCTGCTGTACCACACTCTAGGGGCTTGCTTCAAGCCATACAGAGCCTTTTTCAACAAATAGACTTTATCTTCTTGGCCTTTGATCACAAAACCAACTGGTAGCTCAACATAAATTTCCTCCTGCGGAAAACCATTAAGAAATGCTGACTTAACATCCATATGAAGCACTTGCCGCCCCTTTTGTGCAATAATGGCAAATAACAGCCTTATTGTGTCATGTCTTGCTCCTGGAGCAAAAGTATTTGCATAATCAACTCCAAATATTTGAGAGTAGCCCTGCACAACAAGCCTTGCTTTGTGCTTGTTTATAGAGCCATTTGGATTTAATTTTGTTCGAAACACCCATTTCACCCCTATGACATTTCTATCATGAGGTCTTGGAACCAACTCCCAGGTTTGATTTCTCTCTATCATAGACAGCTCCTCCTGCATTGCAGCGAATCATTTCTGGTCCATAGCAGCTTCTTCAAAACTGGCTGGTTCACATACAGCCATATTGCACACCACTACTTTGCTTCTTTGGTAGATGTCAGCGAGTGACCTTGTGCCTTGATGAAGCATACACCTAGCCATCTCCATGATTGATCTATTTTTCCTTTCACTCACTCCATTTTGTTGAGGAGTGTAAGGCGCTGTTAGTTGATGTTCAATCCCTGCTTCATCCCTGCTTTAAAAAGGCGCCAGTCCAAGTGGCGCCTTCCATAAAAATGCCATATGTCACACACTCATTGGTTCTACAGAAATTTTTTAAAAAACAAAAGCCGCAGCATTCCTTGCGCGCGTCTGCGGAGACACTTGTCTGCTGGTCACTCGTCTTCTGTGACCCGTCTAATGTTTCACTCGCCTGCTGTGACCCGTCTGCTGTTTCACTTGTCTGCTGAGACTCGTCTGCTGGTCACTTGTTTGCTGTTTCACTCGTCCGCTGATCACTTGTCTGATGTTTCACTCGTCTAAGCAGACAAGTGAAACAGTAGACGACACGCAGCAGACAAGTGAAATTGCAGACGAGTCTCAGCCAACAAGTGACCAGCAGACGGATCACAGCAGACGAGTGACCAGCAGCCAAGTGTCTCCGCAGACGCGCGCAAGGAATGCTGCGGCCTTTTGACCAAAACTAGTATTATTTTAGAAACTATTTATCAAAATGGGGTTGTTTTTGACAGCGTGGAGTTTTTTATTTTTATTTCTTGCTGACGTAGAAGGTGCCACTTGGACTGGCGCTTTCCATAAAAATGCCACATGTCACACACTCATTGATTCTACAGAAATTTTTTAAAAAACAAAAGCTGCAGCATTCCTTGCGCGCGTCTGCGGAGACAATTGTCTGCTGGTCACTCGTCTGCTTTGACCGTTTGCTGGTCACTTGTCCGCTGAGACTCGTCTGCAATTTCACTTGTCTGCTGCGTCGCATCTACTGTTTCACTTGTCTGCTTAGACAAGTGCAACATCAGACAAGTGATCAGCAGACGAGTGAAACAGCAGACAAGTGACCGTCAGATGACTAGCAGACAAGTGACCAGCAGACGGGTCACAGAAGACGGGTCAAAGCAGACGAGTGACCAGCAAACAAGAGTCTCCGCAGACGCGCGCAAGGAATGCTGCAGCTTTTGTTTTTTAAAAAATTTTTGTAGAACCAATGAGTGTGTGACATTTGGCATTTTTATGGAAGGCGCCAGTTCCACGTCAACAAAAAAAAATTTAAAAATTCCACGCTGTCAAAAACAACCTTATTTTGGTAAATTGTTACAAAACAACCCCATTTTGATAAATAGTTTCTAAAATAACACTAGTTTGGTCAAAAGGCCCACAAATTTTTTGAAACTGAGCAGCTACATATTCTTTGCCATTATCCGACCTCAGAATGACAGCTGCTTTGATTTTCAACATGAGCTTTGAATTTCCAGAACACTTCAGCTACTTCTGACTTGTATCTAAGAAAGTAAATCCAACACATTCTGGTCAGATCATCAATAAAGATAATATAATAAAGACTTCCCTTCATTGATGGGGTTCTTTGTGGTCCAGCAAGATCAGTGTGAACAAGTTGAAGCTTATGGCTTGCCCTCCAACTACTTTCAGGAAATGATTTCCTTGTTAGCTTCCCAAACTGACAAGCTTCACATTCAACTGCCTTTTCTATTAAGGAAGGAATTCCACGAACTAGTTGATTTTTCAGCATGTAGTTCATTCCTGAATGATGAAAATGACCCAATCTTTTGTGCCAAAGATCCGCTGAACTTGCTGTCACTGGAAACGCAGCCTGCTCCTCCTTCATTGGATCAAATGAAAAACTCTTGCTCTTCATTTTTACCTTGAACATTTCTTGGCCTTCTGGATCCTTAATTATGCAGTATTTATCTTCAAAGATAACTTTGAATCCTTTCTCAAGTAGCTGTCCAACACTAAGCAAGTTTTGATTAATTTCAGGTACATAGAGAACATCAGTAAGAAATTTTGTACCTAAGTAGCTTGTTATAGCTACAGTTCCCTTGCCTTTTACTGGAATTTGTTCACCATTTCCAATTCTGACCCATCTGACTTCGGTAATATCCAAATGCTTGACCAATTCTTTGTCATAGGTCATATGGTTGGTGCACCCACTATCAATCAGCCAAGATTCACTTGAATTATTGATGGAGAAACAAGTAGCGACAAAGAGCTGGTCTTCCTCCTCCTGCTGTGCATTCTTTGCTTCATCTGCAACTTGCTGGATTATAGCTTAGCAAATCACTGCTTCATGACCCATCTCGTTGCACTTGCTGCATTTTGCATCTGGCCTTCTCCAGCATTTAAATGGAGGGTGACCCATTTTGCCAGTGTTGACAAGGTGGGTAATTTTTCTTTTTACCCTTGCCTTTGCTCTGGCTGTTTGTAGTACCTTCACTATGCTTGGCTGGTAAAGCACCTTCAACCGCATGTTCTTGTCTCATAAGCCTCTGTTGCTCTTGGGCCTGCAAAGCATGTAGTACTTCAGCCAAAGTGATCTTGGACAGATCCTTTGTGTTCTCCAAGGAGGCTATTGATGCTTCATATCTCTCAGGCACTGTAACCAGAATTTTTTCTACAATTCTGGAATCAGCAAATTCAGTGCCCAATAATTTAACCTTGTTTGCAATGCCAAGCAATCTGTCCGAGTAATCTTTAATTGTCTCAGACTCTTTTCATTTTCTGCAGCTCAAATTCCCTCATCAGGTTCAACACTTGCATGCCTCGAATCCTCTCATCCCCTGCATATTCTTCCTTCAAATAGTCCCAGATTCCTTTGGTGTTTTGAGGGTCATGATTCTGGTGAAGACAATTGATGAAACGCCAGCAAATAGACATGATCTTGCCTTTGCCTTCTTTGTTTTCCTTTCCTTGTGATTCTTTATCTGGGCCATGGTGGGATTATCTGGCAGCGGAGGAACAGTATAATCCACTTCCACAGCTTCCCATAAATCCAATGCCTCAAGGTTGGACTCCATTCTCACTGCCCAAAGGTCATAGTTCTCACCATTAAAGATAGGAGGAGCAATTAGGGGAAAACTTGCTTCAGCATCCATTTCACAGGTCCCTCAAGAAGAGAGCTATGATACCAATTGTTGTTTTATTGAAGAACGAAAAACTAGCAGAGAAGAATAATAAGGGAACTAAGTGATATAACTGCAAAGACTTAATTGATAATTTTATTGAATACTTCTTGTGCTTAAATACATTTGAAAATAACAGAACAAGAGATCAACTCCATAATTCTAGGAACCACTACTGACAGTTAATAAAAGATAAAAACAGAAACTAGTTTATCCACCAACACCATAATAACAAACCAATCTTGACTTATTCAAACTGAAACAACTTTGAAAGCATCCAAAGGCACGTTCTCAACACTCCTCCTTGCCTTGGAGGCTGCAAACTCCTAGCTTCTTCCTTAGAAATTCAAACCTGCTGAGTGGAAAAGACTTGGTAAACATATCAGCAGCTTGGAAGTTGAATATGCCTTTAAAATATTAAACAGTTTGGACAGAGAAGCGTACTGAGTGTGACATTTGACGTTGGCTGCAGAAAGCTTAAAATACTGACTTCTGATCATTGAAATCTTGATGTCAATTTGAAAGAAACCAATTCAAGGGGAGTCATGGAGCTTTGTTTTAAACCATATGAGTTCCTAATTAAGCCTTTATAGTTAGCGCAGTCGAAAAACTAGATTTCCCAGGTGTTGGTCCTGAACCAATAGCAGAGATATTGACTTGACTGAGCATCTTTTGGAGGAGTTCTAACTGGAACTTGTTGAAGGGGCAGACTCAGTGGTTGGTTTGCAGTCTGCAACAACACTGTAACCTCAGTTATCTCGATCAAACAAGTGTTTATTGGGTTCCTTGGAAACCGGTTTGCCTTCGAGTTTATGCACAGTGGTGGGCATAACAGAACTCTCGAAGTTCATATGGGATTGAGAGACATCATCCTCTATAGGAGCAGTGATGTTGGAGGAGCTGCTGGTTTTGGAAGCCATGGCAGGGAATTTTAGGAGGTTTTTTTGTGTTTGAGAGATCTCTGATACCATAAAAGTTTTGATGAATTGTTACTTGAGTGATATTTATATGCTTTGAAATAATTACATCTTATCTGAGTGTGTCAGTGCATTGGGCAGTGCGAATTCACTGTGCGCATGTGAGCTCGTCTACTGTTTCACTGGTCTGCTTAGACAAGTGATAGGCAGACGAGTGAAACATCTGCTGATCACTTGTCTGATGTTTCACTGGTCTGCTTAAACAAGTGATAGGCAGACGAGTGAAACATCTGCTGATCACTTGTCTGATGTTTCACTTGTCTGCTTAGACGAGTGAAACCTCAGACAAGTGATCAGCTGATGTTTCACTCGTCTGCGCATCACTTGTCTAAGCAGACCAGTGAAACATGTGCTGATCACTTGTCTGATGTTTCACTCGTCTAAGCTCTGATGTTTCACTTGTCTACTTAGACGAGTGAAACCTCAAACAAGTGATCAGCTGATGTTTCACTCGTCTGCGCATCACTTGTCTAAGCAGACCAGTGAAACATCTGCTGATCACTTGGCTTTTTGACCAAACTAGTGTTATTTTAGAAACTATTACCAAAATGGGGTTGTTTTGTAACTATTTACCAAAATAGGGTTGTTTAGAATTTTTTACGTTTAGCGTCGGCCGGCCGACGCTAGAGGTGTCACCCGTCTGCTGTGACCCGTCTGCTGAGACTCGTCTGAATCACCCGTCTGACAGTCATCAGACGGGTGAATTCAGACGGGTGATTGACCCGTCTGATGACCATCAGAAGGGTGAATCACCCGTCTGATGAGCTTCAGACGGGTGACACCTCTAGCGTCGGCCTTTAGCGTGGGCCTTGGCCGACGCTAAACGTAAAAAATTCCAAGCAACCCTATTTTGGTAAATTGTTACAAAACAACCCCATTTTGGTAAATAGTTTCTAAAATAACACTAGTTTGGTCAAAAACCCGCTGATCACTTGTCTGATGTTTCACTCGTCTAAGAAGACAAGTGAAACAGCAGACAAGTGATGGGCAGACGAGTGAAACATCTCCTGATCACTTGTCTGATGTTTCACTTGTCTAAGCTCTAATGTTTCACTCGTCTGCCCTTCACCCGTCTGCTGCTTCACCATTTACTGTGCGCATGTGAGCGCATCAGTGACATAATTTACTGCTGGGACCCATCTGCTGTGACCATGTGAGCATGGCAGTGTGTCATAATGACTCGTCTGCAGGTCATGTGAGTGTGTCAGTGCATTGGGCAGTGCGAATATACTGTGCACATGTGAGCTCGTCTACTATTTCACTTGTCTGCTTAGACGACTCACTAGTCTGCTGTTTCACTTGTCTGCTTAGACAAGTGATAGGCAGACGAGTGAAAAATCAGCTGATCACTTGTCTGAGGTTTCACTCGTCTAAGCAGACAAGTGAAACATCAGAGCTTAGACAAGTGAAACATCAGACAAGTGATCAGCAGATGTTTCACTCGTCTGCCCATCACTTGTCTGCTATTTCACTTGTCTGCTTAGACGAGTTAAAAATTGACAAGTGATCAGCTGATGTTTCACTAGTCTGCTGTTTCACTCGTCTGCTTAGGCAAGTGATGGGCAGACGAGTGAAACATCAGCTGATCACTTGTCTGAGGTTTCACTCGTCTAAGCAGACAAGTGAAACATCAGAGCTTAGACGAGTGAAACATCTGACAAGTGATCAGCAGATGTTTCACTCGTCTAAGCAGACCAGTGAAACAGTATACGAGCTCACATGCGCACAGTGAATTCGCACTGCCCAATGCACTGACACACTCAGACAACCAGCAGACGGGTCATTATGACACACTGCCATGCTCACAGCAGACGGGTCCCAGCAGTAAATTATGACACTGATGCACTCACATGCGCACAGTAAATGGTGAAGCAGCATACGGGTGATGGGGCAGACGGGTCACAATAATGTCACCACTATAAATTGAGCTTCAATCAGCCTCATTTCTTCAGTCAACCTCATTCTTCACTCAGCCTGTAACACGTAACACCATACAAACTTCACTTCAATGGATTTGCTAAGACTGCAACACGTTCACAGGTCATCGCAAGTGGGTGATATGGTAAGTGTCTGCAAATGATATTTACATTAAATGGTCCTTAGTATTTCTATACTTACAACTGTTTTTTGGTTGCAGGACCACATTGATTGTCACCTACATACCATAGAGGCTCCAAGTCCACTGATTGTACCATAATTGGAGCAAGATGGGTTTTCTATCGCTGCAACAGTGGGACACACAAAGATTGACAAATCGTTGGTTCTTGCAATGGTAGAAAGGTGGAGGCCAGAAACACACACGTTCCATCTTCCCGTCGGAGAATGCACAATAACGATGGAAGATGTTGCTCTTCAGCTAGGATTGCGTGTGAACGAACTGCCCGTTACTGGACCTAGCTTCTTTGGCTGGCAAGAAGAATGCCATCGACTTTTAGGTGTGGTTCCTCCGTCTAATCAAATAAAGGGACAACAAATAAAACTCAAGAGGTTGCAACAGACGTTTGCCACTCCCGCTCATGATGCAACAGTCCAATAGGTACAAGCCTATTGTAGAGCGTACATTTTACGCTTGATCGGGGGGCTCTTGATGCCTGACAAATCTGGTAACAGAGTTCACTTGATGTATCTTCCACTGTTGGAAGATTTTCAGCGTGCTGGAAGATATAGTTGGGGCACGGCATGTCTAGCAAATCTGTACAGGGAAATGTGTCGTGCATCTGCACCGGCCGCTGCCTGTATGGGTGGATGCGTATTGTTGCTACAGTCTTGGGTATGGTACCACATGCCGTTCCTTGCACCACGATGCAACCGCGAACCATCGTTTCCACTAGCACGACGGTAAAGATTCTATTCATAGTTAAATTACCTTACATCCTCTACTTATTATACTGACCTTGCGATGTATTTTACTAGATGGAGTGGCAGGGGACTACAGTATAGCGGAACTCCGCGTGGTGACATTACGGGGTACAGATCGAGGGTCGATCATATGGAAAGTAACCAGTTTTTGTGGTTGCCTTACAGAGATCTTCAGAGCGTGATACCACGAGAAGCATATAGAGAATCCAGATTGCGGACTTCCAGTACCGCACTTATATGTTTCCAGAATGTAGAATGGCATCAAACAGATAGGGTGAAGCTACAATTTGATCTTTCGCAGGAAATACCGGGAGAACCTGCAAATATGGATGCCTTGCATGACTTGGACATGCGAGGTAATCATGCTGAAAACTGGAGAATAAAGCATGCAGAATGGATCCAGTTTTGGCAGGAACGCCGAAATGGCATCATATCGGGACAGCCGATTCCGGGTTATGTGTGTCACACAGCTGAGTATATGACGTGGTTTAGGCAGAACTCGAGACCGTACCTGTCTATTCCGCAACAGTTGCAAGACCCGCGGGGTGATGTTCAACACGTTCCGGATGTTGGACCAAGTATGCCCACCCAACAACGTCCAGGCGTAATGCACGTCGCCAACCCAGCCCCCCGGTTCCCATGGCTGATGATGACCCCCAACCGTCTCGCCATTCATTTGCCTACACCCCTATGCAACGAGACGCTTCCCCACCGCTTGACCAAGGTCCACACTCTATCGCTTCCAGTGATGGAGAATTTTATAGCAATCTGTTTGGCACAGACATCGGAACGCCACAGTCGGCAGCCGCATACATGCAAAGTATGTACTCGTTTGATGCTCCATTATTCCCCTTCCCGGCCGACGCTAGTTCTTCAATACCTCCCACAAATCTTAATCTCAACGAGGGTGTGCAGCAAGCAGAGCAACCCGCTGCAACGGATGAGGAACAACCACATCAAAGTCGTCCACGCCGTAACCGACGACCTCCACGATGTGGAACTGGACATCATTTAGGAGATTAATTTTTGTGCACTTGTCATTATTGTATTTTTTTGTTTAATTAATTAAATCTAAAATATTTGGGTACTTGTCATTATTTTCCCTTTTAGTTTAATAAATAAATTTTTTATTAATCTTAATTAATAAAATTAATTACGTTAATATTTATAATCTTAATTAAAATTAATTTCAATAATTTAAATAATAATTTAAATTAATACAATATATAGCCTTTCAAAAAAAAAAATTAGAAAACCCCTTGAGAAGTTGTGGTTATCAAACCCGACTTCCCAAGGTAGAACAAAACAAATTTTGATTGATCAAGTTGAGAAGTCATGAATGGTAAAAACGACTTCTCAATGTAATTTTAAAATAATGATAATTTGGTATATAATTTGAAAATAATGATAATTTGAAAAATAAAACGTTAAACAGTGATATATTGATAAATTTGTCTGGGATCTTAATATACTTTAATTAATAAAAGATGAATATACTTTAATTAATGATTTCACTTTTGTTCATATTTAGAGAATGTTAATCCCCAAAACTTATGCAACTTGCAAGTCCTCAAACCACGGCCCCACTAGTTACCCACGCCGCAATATACCCGTCGTTTTATGTTCTATTTCTATCTATTGAGTAAACTAAACCCAGAACAGAACCCTACCGGGAGCGAGTGTTCAGCGTGGTTGGTTGTTGTTATCTTCATTCCTGTTCTTGTTCTCGATTGGATTCGAAGTAGAAAAGAAAAAGAGTTTTGAGAAATGGTTGTACGGATTCGATTATCTCGTTTTGGGTGCAAAAACAAGCCATTCTATCGGGTTATGGCTGCTGATAGCAGATCCCCAAGAGATGGCAAACACCTCGAACTTCTTGGTTACTATAATCCCTTACCAGGTTCGATTTTTCTCCTTCATTTCATTTTTTATATTTATATGTTTATGCTTTAGATGGTTTCGGTAACCATAGCATCAGTTTCTGTAGAATTTCTCAGTGAGTGAAACAAAAATCACAATTAGGGCAATCGAATACCCAAATCCCGAACTTCAAAATCGTGTTTTTATAATTCCCAAATGCTCAAAACATGAGATTTTCCAATCAATAATTGAATTCCAGCCAGAATTTTCGGAACACAATGAAACCTTGGTAGTAATAGGTAGGTAATATATCTTGCTAGCTGTAGCGATTGTTAAATTATTTTAATGCGCTATAAACAGAGGAATTAGCAATGAGAAAGAGGATAGATAGATGGTTCAAGTTGATGCTAATTGTTACGTTTTTTTTAAACTTGTTTGTCTATACATGATTTACCCTAAAACATTATGACGTCATTTGATCCACGTAGCGGACCCCACCTAGTGGGGAAAGGCTTGGTTGCTGTTGTTGTAAACTTGTATTGCTTCTGTACAGGTCAAGATGGTGAGAAAAGAATGGGTCTCAATTTTGATAGAATCAAGTAAGTAAATTTCTGTAACTTTAAGCTCTCTTGTATGCCACTTTGATGGAAATTAGTGATAATTGAGGGGACCGTGCACCTTGATTTGGTTTGCATGTTAAGATATCTGAATTTTATTTAGTCTTCTTCAAACATATGTGAGATGCTGAAATACACTTCGTTGTGTAGATCTTATCAACCCCACCTGACAAATCATAGCGCAATGTTCATTTTGTTTTTTACATTCCCTGCTGTGCTATCATAGATTTCTTTTTTATATTTTGTTTTTTACTTAAACACATCAGACATGTTTTTCATGTTGCCAATGGGCTTTAGTAATTATTATACAATCATGCAGAAGGCCTTTGGTCGGTGTATTACGTCTAACCAGACATAATGTAGTTGCACCTCATATATTTCTATAATTCTAAGATTAGTACTAAAGTGCACAAGTCAGTTGTCTCTGAGAAAGAAACAAAAATGTTTTGGATTGGATGATTTACAACCTGTATGTCCATCTTTTTGTGTTTGGAACTCATTAAAATTGGAATTGATTTGATTTGATTTTATTATTTTACAGTTCTCTCCTTGTGAGAGGTAGTGCCTAAAGGTAAAATGGTCTATTTATTTCAAATCGGATCAAATTCTACCAAATCCATCAAATTTGGTGGAATTTATAATTCAAAAGAAATGAAATTCATATAATTTTAGAAACCGAATCATTTCGTATTTTTTAACATCACAGACATAAAATTTAATTAGATTTTGTTTATAAATCAAATCATTTCTCATTTTGTTTCCATTCCAAACACACTCTTATCATATTTCTGATAGTATTGATTTTCTTTTCCTTCTTTAGGTATTGGCTTTCTGTTGGAGCTCAGCCTTCGGAGCCTGTAGAGCGTATTCTATTCCGAGCAGGGTTATTGCCCCCACCACCAATGTTGGCAATGGGACGTAAAGGTGGACCACGTGATACACGCCCTGTCGATGCACTAACTGGACGTGTCCTGAATCAAGAGAAGCCAGCTAATACCAGCCACAATGAAGCTGACGGTGAACGTGACACTCCTACACCTGTAAACACTTAAATGATGTTTAGGATGCCTTTTTCCTTGTTTCATTGACCATTTCATTCTAGGTATATCTCCAAGATCTATATTTTCCATCAGCTTATGGGTTAACTGAAGAGAATAACCGTTTTGAGGTGCAATGCTTCTTGGGATGCAGCAGGAGATATTATCCTGCTTTGAATGCATTTCTGAAATTATTTTATTTCTGAAATTATCTCTCTATTTTTTTTTTTTTTTTTGCAAGAGGGAATTTAGGATGGAAAAAAGTGAAAGTAAAGAGAAGAGCAACAACCAAACTCCCTAACGAACTTGTTATCTCTTATCTCCATATTGAGATTCTTCCATGAAGCCCCTTGTATGATTTCTGTGTTTCTAAAACTGTGTTCCCAGATTTGCAGCTCCTCCTTTGTTAAAGGCCAGTTTTTTTCTTTTGTTTGTTTCTTTTTTTAATCTTTAACTAGATATCCCAGAGTCATTGCTGTGAGACTACTCATTTGGGCATTGTCACCAGCACCTTTGACACACTATTTATCTTCTCTATTTCTCTTCACACGTCACAGGGAGAGATTTCTAACTTTGTACCCTGCTAAATCAGTCTCACTATACTACTGCTTTTTAACCATACCACCACATGGCTTATTATTTGCTGCCTGATTAGTATGTATCACTTTGTGCATGTGATTCTGGTCATGTGGTTGTAAGTTGTAACTTGTATGCCTAATACAATGTCACTTGGGTCTGTTAATCTTTTATATTATCATGAGGGATCTATAGTCATATGGATCAGATGAAGAACTGACAAGAACCTAAGCTTATGTTGTCTTTAACCCAAAGAACAAATTAAAAATGTAATTATGTATTTAAAATAGTGTTTGTGCCTCTGCATTGCATTACATCTGATCATGCAGGCCTTTTCGTGTTTGCTGATGAAGTGCATGAATTTGTCATATATCCTATGAAATACGTGTTGCTGAAAAGCCTATTTATTACGGATGAACATCTGCTGTCCGTGAAGGGATGTATTATTTGGGCTTTCACTTTTGCATTTTGTGGGCTATAGGGTAAATTTAAAATTACAGCTTGATAAACGTTATGTTTCCATATCTGTTAAAAGGAATTTTATTTGTAGAAACTTTTCAATTCATAAGACTTTCCTCTCACCTCTTCTAAGAAGGGGGGAAAAGAAATAGAAGAAAGGTTTAAAAACACATGTAGAATCATGAAGGTGCGTAGATGCTCATTAATTTGAACTTATGTACAAAGTCGTGCTTTATTGGAAATTATGTGTGTACTTTTTTCATTGTTAGTTAATTGACCAAACTAGCCCATTTTTAAAAATTATTTACCAATATAATCTTATTTTGAAACTATTTACCAAATTAACCCACTTTTCGCCAACGTGACATTTTTTTATTATTTTTTCTCTTGACACCAAAGATGCTATTTTGACTAGCGTTTTTGGAAAATTCTAGTTGCAGTAGCGTCTTCCCCATTTTCCCCCTGCACCAGACAGCCATTGCCCAGGCCGCCACGTGGCGTGCTCTGGGCAAAGGCGCTACTTGCAGTAGCGCCACTAAAGGTGATGGGCAGACGAGTGATAGGCAGACGAGTGAAACAGCTGTTGATCACTCGTCTGATGTTTCACTCGTCTAAGCAGACAAGTGAAACATCAGACGAGTGATCAGCAGATGTTTCACTCGTCTGCCTATCACCTGTCTGATGTTTTAGACGGGTGAAACATCAGACAGGTGATAGGCAGACGAGTGAAACAATTGATCACTTGTCTGATGTTTCACTGGTCTGCTCACTCGTCTAAGCAGACAAGTGAAACATTAGACGAGTGATCAGCAAACGTTTCACTCGTCTGCTGATCACTTGTCTGCGTAGACGGGTGAAACATCTGACAAGTGATAGGCAGACGAGTGAAACAGCTGCTGATCACTCGTCTGATGTTTCACTCGTCTAAGCAGACGAGTGATCAGTAGACGAGTGAAACGTCTGCTGATCACTCGTCTGATGTTTCACTTGTCTGCTTAGACGAGTGAAACATCAGACGAGTGATCAGCAGATGTTTCACTCGTCTGCCTATCACCTGTCTGATGTTTTAGACGGGTGAAACATCAGACAGGTGATAGGCAGACGAGTGAAACAATTGATCACTTGTCTGATGTTTCACTGGTCTGCTCACTCGTCTATGCAGACAAGTGAAACATCAGACGAGTGATCAGCAGACGTTTCACTCGTCTGCTGATCACTTGTCTGCTTAGACGGGTGAAACATCAGACAAGTGATAGGCAGACGAGTGAAACAGCTGCTGATCACTCGTCTGATGTTTCACTCGTCTAAGCAGACGAGTGATCAGCAGATGTTTCACTCGTCTGCTTATCACTTGTCTCCTGTTTCACTCGTCTGCTTAGACGGGTGAAACATCAGACAAGTGATAGGTAGACGAGTGAAACAACTGCTGATCACTCGTCTGATGTTTCACTCGTCTAAGCAGACAAGTGAAACATCAGACAAGTGATCAGCTGTTTCACTCGTTTGTCTATCACCTGTCTGATGTTTCACCCGTCTAAAACGTCAGACAGGTGATAGGCAGATGAGTGAAACAGCTGCTGATCACTCGTCTGCCTATCACTGATCTGATGTTTCACCTATCTAAGCAGACGAGTGAAACAGGAGACAAGTGATAAGCAGGCGAGTGAAACATCTGCTGATCACTCGTCTGATGTTTCACTCGTCGAAGCAGTAGACGAGTGAAACATCAGACGAGTGATCA
This sequence comes from Ammopiptanthus mongolicus, assembly GCA_039655645.1. Lineage (NCBI taxonomy): Eukaryota > Viridiplantae > Streptophyta > Magnoliopsida > Fabales > Fabaceae > Ammopiptanthus > Ammopiptanthus mongolicus. Next base: position 8,626,250 of record CM077351.1, on the reverse strand, counting down.
GCAGATGTTTCACTCGTCTGCCTATCACCTGTCTGATGTTTCACCCGTCTAAAACATCATACAGGTGATAGGCAGACTAGTGAAACATCTGATGATCACTCGTCTGATGTTTCACTTCTCTGCTTAGTTTATTATTTATTGTTATTTTTGTATTAATAAAATTAATAATTTAAAATTAATATAATTAATTTAGCTAATTATCATAAATAATTAAATTAATACAACAGCATTTGAAGATAAAATTTGCCACAATAATAACACTAATAAAATTAAAAAATTAATAATATAAATACCTGCAACAGCAAAGTGGTAGAGATGGTTGAGCTTGAGAAAAAAGTAGAGAAAGAGAGGAAGCAAAGTAGGAGAGTTGGTTGAGGTTGATAAAAAGTAGTGAAAGAGAGTATCTGTGTGATAAAGGGTGTGAGGAGATCGCCAATATTGTAGAAGAAGAAGAAGAAGAAGATTTGGGTGTGTTTGTGTGTGTGAAGAAGAAGAGAGAAAGAGAGATTAGACGGGTGGGTTTGATGAGTGGAGGGAATGGTGGTCAGACGGGTCGAAGACTGCTGGGGGTGGGGAGACAGGTCTTGCCCAGGCTGTCACGTGGCGGCCTGAGCAGTGGCTGTCTGGTGGGGGAAGATGGGGAATACGCTACTGTAACTAGCGTTTTCCAAAAACGCTAGTCAAAGTAACGTCTTTGGTGTCTGAGAAAAAAATAATAAAAAATGCCACGTTGGCGAAAAGTGGGTTAATTTGATAAATAGTTTCAAAACAAGGTTATATTGGTAAATAGTTTTTAAAAATGGGCTAGTTTGGTCAATTAGCCTTTCATTGTTAGCTGAAAATCTTTTGCTTTGAAGATTCAAATTGATTTGAAATGTGGAACTTCAATGATTTGTTTGCACGGTTCAACAATTTGAATTCTCTTTTGTGTGATATGAAAACAATGTCAAGACTGCTTCAAGAAAAAACGATGTCAAGATGGCCGAAGTTTAATCTCTTCCCTTCACGTTTCTTCGTTTAAATTAATAAATAATATTATTGACACACATTACTTAACATTTTTTATAAATTTTTCATTTGATTAAAGCTGATTTTATCTTGTACCAAAAAAAAAAAGAAGCTGATTTTATCTTATGTTCTACATATATTTTAGTTATGTCACTTCACCCCAAATATAAGGTAATTTACTTGATGCAGTCAAAGAAAAAAGGTAATTTACTTGATATTAATATAGACTAAGCATTATCCTAACCTAATCACAACCAAGCATTATTCTATCCTAATTGGCCCCCGCAAATTTGCGTGGGAGAATAATTCCACATGAACATAAATTACAACAATATTTATTTGTCTATAGGTGGTTGGCCGTTTTCTAACCTAGATCAAAGCCGAAACAAGGCATAAAAACGTTGAATTTCTTACTAATATGAAAACGGGAATATTTACTGCACGTGATGTTACTTTGCACCCTTTCCTTATCCTTATTGGGAAATTTATCAATATATCACTGTTTAACTTTTTATTTTTCAAATTATCATCGTTTTTAAATTATATACCAAACTACCACTATTTTAAAATTACATCGAGAAGTCGTTTTTACCATTCACGACTTTTCAACTTGATCAATCAAAATTTGTTTTGTTTTCCCTTGGGAAGTCGGGTTTGATAACCACAACTTCTCAAGGGGTTTTCTAATTTTTTTTTTTTGAAGGGCTATATATTGTATTAATTTAAATTAACGTAATTAATTTTATTAATTAAGATTAATAAAAATTTTATTTATTAAACTAAAAGGGAAAATAATGACAAGTACCCAAATATTTTAGATTTAATTAATTAAACAAAAAATACAACAATGACAAGTGCACAAAAATTAATCTCCTAAATGATGTCCAGTTCCACATCGTGGAGGTCGTCGGTTACGACGTGGACGACTTTGATGTGGCTATTCCTTATCCGCTGCAGCGGGTTGCTCTGCTTGCTGCACACCCTCGTTGAGATTAAGATTTGTGGGAGGCATTGAAGAACTAGCGTCGGCCGGGAAGGGGAATGATGGAGCGCCAAACGAGTACATACTTTGCATGTATGCGGCTGCCGACTGTGGCGTTCCGAGGTCTGTTCCAAACAGATTGCTATAAAATTCTCCATCACTAGAAGCGATAGAGTGTCGACCTTGGTCAAGCGGTGGGGAAGCGTCTCGTTGCATAGGGGTGTAGGCAAATGAATGGCGAGGCGGTTGGGGGTCATCATCAGCCATGGGAACCGGGGGCTGGGTTGGCGACGTGCATTACGCCGTGGACACTGTTGGGTGGGCATACTTGGTCCAACATCCGGAACGTGTTGAAAATCACCCCACGGGTCTTGCAACTGTTGCGGAATAAACAGGTACAGTCTCGAGTTCTGCCTAAACCACATCATATACTCAGCCGTGTGACACACATAACCCGGAATCGGTTGTCCCAATATGATGCCATTTTGGCATTCCTGCCAAAACTGGATCCATTCTGCATGCTTTATTCTCCAGTTTTCAGCGTGATTACCTCGCATGTCCAAGTCATGCAGGGCATCCATATTTGCAGGTTCTCCTGGTATTTCCTGCGAAAGACCAAATTGTAGCTTCACCCTATCTGTTTGATGCCATTCTACATTCTGGAAACATATAAGTGCGGTACTAGAAGTCCACAATCTGGATTCTCTATATGCTTCTCGTGGTATCACGCTCTGAAGATCTCTGTAAGGCAACCACAAAAACTGGTTACTTTCCATATGATCGACCCTCGATCTGTACCTCGTAATGTCACCCAGCGGAGTTCCGCTATACTGTAGTCCCCCGCCACTCCATCTAGTAAAATACATCGCATGGTCAATATAATAAGTAGAGGATGTAAGGTAATTTAACTATGAATAGAATCTTTACCGTCGTGCTAGTGGAAACGATGGTTCGCGGTTGCACCGTGGTGCAAGGAACGGCATGCGGTACCATACCCAAGACTGTAGCAACAATACGCATCCACCCATACAGGCAGCGACCGGTGTAGATGCACGACACATTTCCCTGTACAGATTTTCTAGACATGCCGTGCCCCAACTGTATCTCCAGCACGCTGAAAATCTTCCAACAGTGGAAGATACATCAAGTGAACTCTGTTACCAGATTTGTCAGGCATCAAGAGCCCCCCGATCAAGCGTAAAATGTAAGCTCTACAATAGGCTTGTACCTGTTGGACTGTTGCATCATGAGCGGGAGTGGCAAACGTCTGTTGCAACCTCTTGAGTTTTATTTGTTGTCCCTTTATTTGATTAGACGGAGGAACCACACCTAAAAGTCGATGGCATTCTTCTTGCCAGCCAAAGAAGCTAGGTCCAGTAATGGGCAGTCCGTTCACACGCAATCCTAGCTGAAGAGCAACATCTTCCATCGTTATTGTGCATTCTCCGACGGGAAGATGTAACGTGTGTGTTTCTGGCCTCCACCTTTCTACCATTGCAAGAACCAACGATTTGTCAATCTTTGTGTGTCCCACTGTTGCAGCGATAGAAAACCCAGCTTGCTCCAAGTATGGTACAATCAGTGGACTTGGAGCCTCTATGGTATGTAGGTGACAATCAATGTGGTCCTGCAACCAAAAAGCAGAGTTGTAAGTATAGAAATACCAAGGACCATTTAATGTAAATATCATTTGCAGACACTTACCATATCACCCACTTGCGATGACCTGTGAACGTGTTGCAGTCTTAGCAAATCCATTGAAGTGAAGTTTGTATGGTGTTACGTGTTGCAGGCTGAGTGAAGAATGAGGTTGACTGAAGAAATGAGGCTTAATGAAGAAATGAGGCTGATTGAAGTTCAATTTATAGTGGTGACATTATTGTGACCCGTCTGCCCCATCACCCATCTGCTTCACCCGTCTGCTGCTTCACCATTTACTGTGCGCATGTGAGCGCATCAGTGTCATAATTTACTGCTGGGACCCGTCTGCTGTAACCATGTGAGCATGGCAGTGTGTCATAATGACCCGTCTGCTGGTCGTCTGAGTGTGTCAGTGCATTGGGCAGTGCGAATTCACTGTGCGCATGTGAGCTCGTCTACTATTTCACTGGTCTGCTTAAACGAGTGAAACATCAGACGAGTGATAGGCAGACGAGTGAAACATCTGCTGATCACTTGTCTGATGTTTCACTCGTCTAAGCTCTGATGTTTCACTTGTCTGCTTAGACGAGTGAAACATCAGCTGATCACTTGTCTGAGGTTTCACTCGTCTAAGCAGACAAGTGAAACATCAGAGCTTAGATGAGGGAAACATCAGACAAGTGATCAGCAGATATTTCACTCGTCTGCTTAGACAAGTGATGCGCAGACGAGTGAAACATCAGCTGATCACTTTTCTGAGGTTTCACTCGTCTAAGCTGACAAGTGAAACATCATAGCTTAGACGAGTGAAACATCAGACAAGTGATCAGCAGATGTTTCACTCGTCTGCCTATCACTCGTCTGATGTTTCACTCGTCTAAGCATACCAGTGAAACAGTAGACGAGCTCACATGCGCACAGTGAATTCGGACTGCCCAATGCACTGACACACTCAGACGACCAGCAGACGGGTCATTATGACACACTGCCATGCTCACATGGTCACAGCAGACGGGTTATAGCAGTAAACTATGACACATTGATGCTTTCACATGCGTACAGTAAATTGACACACTGATGCTTTCACATGGTCACAGCAGACGGGTGATGGGGCAGACGGGTCACAATAATGTCACCACTATAAATTGAATTTCAATCAGCCTCATTTCTTCACTCAATCTCATCCTTCACTCGGCCACATTTCTTCACTAAGTCACCCAACCACATTTCTTCACCAAGTCATGGCACCTACATCAGTCTTTGTTACACTCTATCACAACGGCCAAATTGAAATGGACTCTCCATACGGGGTGTTGTTTCAGTGCGACCACCCAATCTTGCTGAAGGTGAGGAAAATCATCAACCTTCAACAACTGAGAACAACTATCCATACGAAGATAAAAGCCGGCAACGACAAGAGGGTGGGCGATATTGTTTATCGATATCCTATGTCCATTGCAACAGGATATGTTCGATACCAGCCACACTATCTTCAAGGAGATGAGGATGTAGAACTGATGTTCGACATGTTCGATAATTGCAAAAGCCTCAACCTCGGCGTTACCACCATTGAGCTATACGCACATCTTGAGGATGTTTCCATCGATAACCCCCAAGGCGAACCGTCCTACATCTTTGACCTTAATGCACCAACGCAAACATTCCACACATCTTTCCATGAATCAGAACCCTACCACACATCTTTTCCAGTGACTGAAGACTACCACTCATCTTTTCCTTCCTCCTCTGACTACCACCCATCTTTTCCTTCCTCCTCTAACTACAACCCATCTTTTCCTTCCTCCTATGACTATTGCCCTTCCTTTCCTCCGGCCAAAGAGTGCAACCCATCATTCCTTCATGCCGAGGACAACCACCCATCCCATATTGATGTACAAACTCATGCTATTCCCGTCAGCGTCGTGGCTGGGTTCCACCATGAAGAAGTTGGTGAATTCAGTGAGGATGAAGCCGAGATTCTTGCACTGTCAGTCAATGATGATGACGACGAAGAAGAAGAAGCTGGTGTGGGTCCCTCCTCAACCGCGCCTCCATACGAACCACCACCACACTTTCGTAATGTGAACTTAGATGGGGTTGCTCCATCAGACAATTTCAGCCACGTCCTATCGTGAGTGTCTTTGGATCAAATTGATGTCCCAGATAGCCTACAAACAAACATGAGGTTTGCTACAGCCTAATTTGCGATCAAGGGGTACCATATCAAGAACTCCCTAGATTTCAGGGTAGAGCACTCCGATAACAACAGATGGATGATTAATTGCAACAATCCTGCATGCCGGTGGAGGTGCAGAGTGAAGAATCGCATAACAAAAGGCTATTGGGAGATCCGTAAGCTGGATGGACCACAGACATGTGTATCAGCAACTCTCTCACAAGATCATCGGAAGCTTGACTCGAACATTATTTGTGAAAGTATCAAGCAAATGGTGAAGGAGGATCCGGCGTTGTCTATCTCGGTGTTGATTGCCCACATACGAGAAAAATACACCTATACCACAATGTACCGGGAGGTATGGATAGCCAAGCAAAAGGCTATCGAACAAATATATGGGAACTGGGAGCTATCTTACAATTACCTTCCAACATGGCTCATGGCCTTACATACTTATGTTCCGGGCACAATCACTGAACTGCAGACGCTGCCAGCTTACAACGGGGCCTATCTAGTTCCCGATAAGAGAATCTTCCACCTTCTTTTCTAGACTTTCAAGCCGTGCATTAGTGGATTTGCATTTTGCAAGCAAATTGTTATGGTGGATGGAACTTGGTTGTATGGAAAGTACAAGGGGATGCTATTGATTGCAACAGCTCAAGATGAAGCCAACCAACCAATTCCCATAGCCTTCGCCCTTGTCGAGGGTGAGACGGCAGAGGCATGGTTTTTCTTCCTCCAAAACTTGAGGAGGCTCGTCACACCCCAAGCCAACATAACATTGGTCTCGGACAGACACGAGTCAATAAAAGCTGCATACCGGCGAGCAGACAGTGGATGGCACAATCCTCCTTCAATGCATGTGTATTGCGTTCGACACATCGCACAAAACTTCATACGGAGATTCAAGAATGCAGATATGAGAAAGAAGGTCGTCAATATGGGTTAGTACCGTAGTCATACAAATTGCAATTATTTCTTGTTTCTATTCTATTCATATCAATTTAGACATTTCTAACATTCCAACCATTCAGGATACGCCCTGAACCAGCCAAGCATGCGTTATTACCGGGGTTTGCTCCTCGACTGGAACGAAGAGGCCGCGGCATGGGTTGACGAGATCCCCAAGGAAAAATGGACTCAAGCGTATGATGAAGGGCGACGTTGGGGACACATGACAACGAACCTTTCAGAGTGCATTAATAGGGTACTTAAGGGAACGCGGCATCTTCCAATCACTGCTGTGGTCCAGGCAACCTATTATAGGTTATCGCAAACTTTCGCCGACAGTGGGAGGCAACTAAGCGCAATGATCCATTCCGGTCATGTCTGGTCTGAAACTGTCACCAAGGCCATTGAGGAGGAACGGGCAAAGTCCAACTCTCACCGTGTCGAACATTATAATCGGGAACACAACATTTTCACGGTCGACGAGTTGATCAACCCACGAGAAGGGCGGCCTGCAGGGCGATTCAAGGTAGACTTGAATGCGAGGTGGTGTGACTGTGGAAAGTTTCAGGCCATACACATTCCATGCTCACATGTCATCGCGGGATGTTCAAGCGTAAATCACGAGTATTGGGAGTATGTGCCTGCTGTGTACAAGTTGGAATATGTCTTCAATGTTTACCGCGAAGAGTTTAGCGTGGTGCCAAACGAAGCATATTGGCCAACGTATACTGGAGTAGAGGTGTGCCACAATCAAGACATGCGAAGAAATCCACGGGGTCGTCCACAATCTACCCGCATTCGCACGGAGATGGATCTGAGGGAGGGGGAGTCGCCGTAAGAGATGTGGTCTGTGTGGAATGAGGGTCATAGCAGGAATAAATGTCCAAACCGTGCCGGACCTTCTACGTAACAATAGAAAATTTGTATCGTTGTACCGTTTCTATATTTAATCAATGTTAAATATTTTCTATAAGTGTATTATTTATTGTTATTATTGTATTAATAAAATTAATATTTAAAATAATAATTTAAAATTAATATAATTAATTAATATAATTAATTTAGCTAATTATCATAATTAATTAAATTAATATAAATTAATTTAAAATTTAAATTATAGATTATAACATTTAAAAAAAAATTAGGAACCCCCCTTGAGAAGTCGTGGTTAACAAACCTGACTTCTCAAGGGCTTAAAAAATATATATAAGTAAAATCATGTTCAGAAGTCGTGAAAGCTAAAACCGACTTCTCAATTAATTTTGAAATAGTGATAGTTTGGTATATAATTTGAAAAGGGTGGTAGTTTAGAAAATAAAAATTGAAACAGTGATATATTGAAAATTTTGCCTACCATCGTTTCCAAATTAGGGCTTTAATTTTCATACCCCCTTTAACTCACCAAAATTACCAACTCACTCTCCATCCCTCAATCCCCCCTCTATCCATCACTCTCGGTCTTCTCTCGCTTCTCTCTCCCTCGCTTCTTTCTCTTCTCTCGCATCTCTCTCCCTCTCCCTCACTGCTGCTTCACTGTAAATCCTGCTTCAACGCTGGTTAACTGCTGCTTCACTGTGCCACTGCATATAGCAAGGTTACATCACTCTCCTTCGTAATTTTTTTCTGGTTCGCGATTTCTCCCTTATGAAACCACACGGGGGTGTAAATGAGTACACTCCTGTGTGGTAGCATACGGTAGTGTGTATGGAAGCCAAATACAGTACCGTATGGAATCATATGGTAGGTTGATTTTTTAGCCAACCGTATGATACCATACGGTAGTGTACCAAAGAATGGTATACCCTACCATATGGAATCATACGTGTGAATAAATTTGATATAAAACCGTATGATTCCATACGGTATTATATTTTTCTTCCAAAATAAACGTACCGTATGGAATCATACGGTTGAGCAAAATTTTTATGCAAACGTATGATTCCATACGGTAGTCTATACCAATTATTTGATACAGTACTGTATGGGTTCATACGGTTGGCTAAAAAATCAACCTACCGTATGATTCCACATGGTAGTGTATTGGCTAGTGATAAATACTACCGTATGGCATCATACGGGAGGTAATTTTTTTAATGACAGCTTTTGATTTTTAAAGTTTGAAGTTTTAAATACCTAATAGTTAATGCCTTGGATTTGCAGAAATGGGAAGAACAAAAAATCCTAGTTATGTGGACAGTCAGCCTGAGCAGGTTGATGACTATGTACAGGCCCTCGAGAGGCGTAGGGTACCCACGGCGTCTGACAGGAAAAGGCGTGCAGTAGAACATGTAGATGGTGCGGGTTCATCTTCTGCTGCAGAGCCGGTAGATGCATCTGCAAATGCCCCTGCAGAGTGTGAACCATATGATGGGGGTCTTGAGGATTTGTCCTTATTGAGATCATATCCTGACCATGTAGCACGATGTATATGGCGTGGTGAGGTACATAGTGAAGAACATTTACAGTTTCAATTGTTGTATTCATTTTAACTTGATATTTTTAAAATCTCATTTAAGTAAATTTGTACGTTGCAGGAGCGGGATCCCTTGAGGGTGAGCAACTATGTTTTCAAGCTGCCTTGGTTGAGTGGTTTGCCATAGGCTGTTAAGGACCATGTCACCCATTCTTTACTGACCCCGCTTATAGGTTGCACATATGAGACAATCAACAGGAGATTGCTGTTTGCATTTGCTGAGCGGTGGTATTTTGACACTAGCAGCTTTCACCTGCCCTGCAGCGAGATGACCATCACGATGGATGATGTGTCATCCATTTTGCACATCCCCGTGACTGGTGACCTTATCTCAGTTACCGGGCTTACGATGAATAGTGCTATCGCCCTTCTCATTGAGCTGTTAGGAGTGGATTATGCCGATGCCCATGCTGAGATAGAGGCGACCCGGGGGGCAAATATCCGCTTCTTAACCATGCGAGAATGGTATGTCAGCTTCGTCAGTAATAATCGACCGGAGCATGCTGCCAGGGTATATCTGCTATACTTAGTTGGGTCGACTTTGTTTGCGGACAAGAGTACGACTTATGTGGGAGTCCATTACCTGGAGCTGTTTCGTGATCTGCACCGCGTCCATCACTATGCATGGGGTGCATCTGCCCTTGCATATCTGTATGATCAGCTGGGACACGCCAGCAAAATGAAGACACGCCAGCTTGCAGGTTATATGACGTTGATGCAGGTAAAATGAACGTTTTAGTGGGTATGTTTGTTAATATTGAACAAAGCATCAGCATAATATTGTTTATATAACCATTGTTTGTTTGTATTTTAGGCATGGATCTTGGAACATTTTCCATTGATCGGCGCTGCCATCCCACTCACTGATTACATGGAGCAGACGCCACGAGTGTGGAGGTGGGCTTCATATAAATCCAGGTCTGGATCAAAGATTCAGTTTCCCACATTCCTGGATAAAGTAACGGTCGATCTGATCGAGTGGACACCATACACAGAGCATAGAGCGCATCGTCCGTTTGTGGATGTAGCTTTCTTTTCTGGATATCTTAGAGGTGGTCGGGCTATGCGGCCGTATCTGCCCGAGAGAGTGCTTAGACAGTTCGGATATGTGCAAGGCATTCCCCGATCTCCTCTTGAGGTTACTGGCGGCACCGTTAGTCCAGATGAGATTGACCAAATTTTCCAAGAGCGGCATCTGCATGTCGTTGATGACGACACTAGAGGACAACCCGTTGTGTCCAGAGGCGAGTGTGCTAGTGGCTACCTATAATGGTTCCACAGGGTTTCCCACCTTTATCTTATGCCTGCATCTGCGCGAAGGGAACATCAGATTGACCATCAACAGTCTCAGCAGGAAGTCCGGGACATAAGTTATTTAGTTTAAACAATCATTTATAATTATATTATATTCGGATTCATTTACTGATAGAATATAACATTGTATTTTGCAGTGGTACCGGGAAAGAATGCATACGATCACTCAGCTCGTACGACCCATGGTGGAGGACAATCATTCTAACATGGATTCATTGAGGGTTGTACTGGACTTGGCTGCTACTCCTATTATGGATGACGTTCCTTCGCATTTGAGGATGGCGGCAGTTAGAGGGAGGGGTGGGTCCAGTAGAAGGGGTGGATCCACTAGGGATAGGCATAGCTGATTGTATGTAGTTATTTAATTAATGTAAATGACTTTGATTAACCAGTTTACTTTGATTATATATATCTGAATATTTACAGTTACAAATCTGAATATATATATTTACATGCACAAATGAAGAAGCTTTAAAAGATCACCCGCCTGAAGAAGCTTCAGAAGGGTGAACATTTAAAGGTTGCTCAGACGGGTGAACACTTAAAAGGTTCTTCAGACGGGTGAACATTTAAAATATGACCCGCCTGAAGAACCTTTTAAATGATCAGTCGTCTGAAGCATTTAATTGATCACCCGTCTGAAGCTGTAAAGATCAACTGTCTGAAGCTTTAATTTAATTGATCACCCGTCTGAAGAACCTTTAAAAGATCACCCGTCTGAAGAAGCTTTTAATTTAATTGATCACCCGTCTGAAGCTGTAAAAGATCAACTGTCTGAAGCTTTAATTTAATTGATCACCCGTCTGAAGAACCTTTAAAAGATCACCCGTCTGAAGAAGCTTCAGAATGGTGAACATTTAAAGGTTCTTCAGATGGGTGAACATTTAAAGGTTGTTCAGACGGGTGAACATTTAAAAGGTTCTTCAGACGGGTGAACATTTAAAATATGACCCGTCTGAAGAACCTTTTAAATGATCACCCGTCTGAAGCTGTAAAAGATCACCTGTCTGAAGAAGCTTTTAATTTAATTGATCACCTGTCTGAAGCTGTAAAAGATCAACTGTCTGAAGCTTTAATTTAATTGATCACCCGTCTGAAGAAGCTTTAAAAGATCACCCATCTGAAGAAGATTCAAAAGGGTGAACATTTAAAGGTTCTCCAGACGGGTGAACATTTAAAAGGTTCTTCAAACGGGTGAACATTTAAAATATGACCCGTCAGAAGAACCTTTTAAATGATCACCTGTCTAAAGCTAGATCACCCGTCTGAAGAAGCTTTTAATTTAATTGATCACCCTTCTGAAGAACCTTTTAAATGTTCACCCGTCTGAAGAAGCTTTAAAAGATCATTTAAAAAGTTCTTCAGACAGGTCATATTTTAAATGTTCACCCGTCTGAAGAACCTTTTAAATGTTCACCCGTCTGAAGAACCTTTAAATGTTCACCCTTCTGAAGCTTCTTCATACGGTTGATCTTTTAAAGCTTCTTCAGACGGGTGATCAATTAAATTAAAGCTTCAGACAAGTGATCTTTTACAGCTTCAGACGGGTGATCATTTAAAAGGTTCTTCAGACGGGTCATATTTTAAATGTTCACCCATCTGAAAAACCTTTTAAATGTTCACCCGTCTGAAGAACCTTTAAATGTTCACCCTTCTGAAGCTTCTTCAGACGGGTGATCTTTTAAAGCCTTCAGAAGGGTGATCTTTTAAAGCTTCTTCAGACGGGTGATCAATTAAATTAAAGCTTCAGACAGGTGATCTTTTACAGCTTCAGACGGGTGATCATTTAAAAGGTTCTTCAGACTGGTCATATTTTAAATGTTCACCCGTCTAAACCTTTTACAGCTTCAGACGGGTGATCATTTAAATGGTTTTTCAGATGGGTCATATTTTAAATGTTCACCCGTCTGAAGAACCTTTTAAATGTTGACCCGTCTGAACAACCTTTAAATGTTCACCCGTCTGAAGCTTCTTCAGACGGGTCATATTTTAAATGTTCACCCGTCTGAAGCACCTTTTAAATGGTCACCCGTCTGAACAACCTTTAAATGTTCACCCTTCTGAAGCTTCTTCAGACGGGTGATCTTTTAAAGCTTCTTCAGATGGGTGATCAATTAGATTAAAGCTTCAGACAGTTGATCTTTTACAGCTTCAGACCGGTGATCAATTAAATGAAAGCTTCAGACAGGTGATCTTTTACAGCTTCAGACGAGTGATTGTTCAAAGTTTAATTTTTTAAGCATTATTTGTATATTATACTCTTCATTTGGGGGCAATTTTTTCAATATATCACTCTTTTAATATTTATTTTCCAAAATACCACCCTTTTCAAATTATGTACCAAACTATCACTGTTTTGAAATTAGTTTAGAAGTCGGTTTTGGAATTAACGACTTCTCAACATCATCTATCTGATTTTGTTTTTTAACCCCTTGAGAAGTCGGTTTTGACAAACACGACTTCTCAAGGGGGTTTTTTTTTTTTTTTTTTTTGAATGTTCTATATTTATATTACTTTATATTAATTTATATTAATTTATATTAATTATGATAATTAGCTAAATTAATTATATTAATTTTAAATTATTATTTTAAATATTAATTTTATTAATACAATAAAAAAATAAATAATACACTTATAGAAAATATTTAACATCGATTAAATATAGAAACGGTACAATGATACAAATTTTCTATTGTTGCGTAGAAGGTCCGGCACGGTTCGGACATTTATTCCTGCTATGACCCTCATTCCGACACAGACCACATCTCTTACGGCGACTCCCCCCTCCCTCAGATCCATCTCCGTGCGAATGCGGGTAGATTGTGGACGACCCCGTGGATTTCTTCGCATGTCTTGATTGTGGCACACCTCTACTCCAGTATACGTTGGCCAATATGCTTCGTTTGGCACCACGCTGAACTCTTCGCGGTAAACATTGAAGACATATTCCAACTTGTAGACAGTAGGCACATACTTCCAATAGTCGTGATTTTCGCTTGAACATCCCGCGATGACATGTGAGCATGGAATGTGTATGGCCTGAAACTTTCCACAGTCACACCACCTCGCGTTCAAGTCTACCTTGAATCGCCCCGCAGGCCGCCCTTCTCGTGGGTTGATCAACTCCTCGACCGTGAAAATGCTATGTTCCCGGTTATAATGTTGGACACGGTGAGAGTTGGACTTTGCCCGTTCCTCCTCAATGGCCTTGGTGACAATTTCAGACCAGACATGACCGGAATGGATCATTGCGCTTAGTTGCCTCCCACTGTCGGCGAAAGTTTGAGATAACCTATAATAGGTTGCCTGGACCACAGCAGTGATTGGAAGATGCCGCGTTCCCTTAAGTACCCTGTTAATGCACTCGGAAAGGTTCGTTGTCATGTGTCCCCAACGTCGCCCTTCATCATACGCTTGAGTCCATTTTTCCTTGGGGATCTCGTCAACCCATGCCGCGGCCTCTTCGTTCCAGTCGAGGAGCAAACCCCGGTAATAACGCATGCTTGGCTGGTTCAGGGCGTATCCTGAATGGTTGGAATGTTAGAAATGTCTAAATTGACATGAATAGAATAGAAACAATAAATAATTGCAATTTGTATGACTGCGGTACTAACCCATATTGACGACCTTCTTTCTCATATCTGCATTCTTGAATCTCCGCATGAAGTTTTGTGCGATGTGTCGAACGCAATACACATGCATTGAAGGAGGATTGTGCCATCCACTGTCAGCTCGCCGGTATGCAGCTTTTATTGACTCGTGCCTGTCCGAGACCAATGTTATGTTGGCTTGGGGTGTGACGTGCCTCCTCAAGTTTTGGAGGAAGAAAAACCATGCCTCTGCCGTCTCACCCTCGACAAGAGCGAAGGCTATGGGAATTGGTTGGTTGGCTCCATCTTGAGCTGTTGCAATCAATAGCGTCCCCTTGTACTTTCCATACAGCCATGTTCCATCCACCATAACAATTGGCTTGCAAAATGCAAATCCACTAATGCAAGGCTTGAAAGTCCAGAAAAGACGGTGGAAGATTCTCTTATCGGGAACTAGATAGGCCCCGTCGTAAGCTGGCAGCGTCTGCAGTTCAGTGATTGTGCCCGGAACATAAGTATGTAAGGCCATGAGCCATGTTGGAAGGTAATTGTAAGATAGCTCCCAGTTCCCGTATATTTGTTCGATAGCCTTTTGCTTGGCTATCCATACCTTCCTATACGTTGTGGTATAGTTGTATTTTTCTCGTATGTGGGCAATCAACACCGAGATAGACAACGCCGGATCCTCCTTCACCATTTGCTTGATACTTTCACAAATAATGTTCGAGTCAAGCTTCCGATGATCTTGTGAGAGAGTTGCTGATACACATGTATGTGGTCCGTCCAGCTTACGGATCTCCCAATAGCCTTTTGTTGTGCGATTCTTCACTCTACACCTCCACCGGCATGCAGGGTTGTTGCACTTAATCATCCATCTGTCGTTATCGGAGTGCTCTACCTTGAAATCCAGGGAGTTCTTGATATGGTATCCCTTGATAGCAAACTGGGCCATTTCTTTTGTAGCAAACCTCATGTTTGTTTGTAGGCTATCTGGGACATCAATTTGATCCAAAGACACTCGCGATAGGACGTGGCTAAAATCGTCTGATGGAGCAACCCCATCTAAGTTCACATTACGAAAGTGTGGTGGTGGTTCGTATGGAGGCGCGGTTGAGGAGGGACCCACACCAGCTTCTTCTTCTTCGTCGTCGTCGTCATCATTGACTGACAGTGCAAGAATCTCGGCTTCATCCTCACTGAAGTCACCAACTTCTTCGTGGTGGAACCCAGCCACGACGCTGACGGGAATTGCATGAGTTTGTACATCAACATGGGATGGGTGGTTGTCCTCGGCATCAAGGAATGATGGGTTGCACTCTTCGGCCGGAGGAAAGGAGGGGCGATAGTCATAGGAGGAAGGAAAAGATGGGTTGTAGTCAGAGGAGGAAGGAAAAGATGGGCGGTAGTCATAGGAGGAAGGAAAAGATGGGTTGTAGTCATAGTCAGAGGAGGAAGGAAAAGATGGGCGGTAGTCAGAGGAGGAAGGGAAAGATGGGTGGTAGTCTTCAGTCACTGGAAAAGATGTGTGGTAGGGTTCTGATTCAGGGAAAGATGTGTGGAATGTTTGCGTTGGTGCATTAAGGTCAAAGATGTAGGACGGTTCGGCTTGGGGGTTATCGATGGAAACATCCTCGAGATGTGCGTATAGCTCAATGGTGGTAACGCCGAGGTTGAGGCTTTTGCAATTGTCGAACATGTCGAACATCAGTTCTACATCCTCATCTCCTTGAAGATAGTGTGGCTGGTATCGAACATATCCCGTTGCAATGGACATAGGATATCGATAAACAATATCGCCCACCCTCTTGTCGTTGCCGGCTTTTATCTTCGTATGGATAGTTATTCTCAGTTGTTGAAGGTTGATGGTTTTCCTCACCTTCAGCAAGATTGGGTGGTCGCACTGAAACAACACCCCGTATGGAGAGTCCATTTCAATTTGGCCGTTGTGATAGAGTGTAACAAAGACTGATGTAGGTGCCATGACTTGGTGAAGAAATGTGGTTGGGTGACTTAGTGAAGAAATGTGGCTGAGTGAAGGATGAGGTTGAGTGAAGAAATGAAGCTTAGTGAAGAAATGAGGCAGATTGAAGTTCAATTTATAGTGGTGAGTGGTGACATTATTGTGACCCGTCTGCCCCATCACCCGTCTGCTTCACCCGTCTGCTGCTTCACCATTTACTGTGCGCATGTGAGCGCATCAGTGACATTATTTGCTGCTGGGACCCGTCTGCTGTGACCATGTGAGCATGGCAGTGTGTCAGTTTCACTTGTCTGCTGGTCATGTGGGTGTGTCAGTGCATTGGGCAGTATACTGTGCACATGTGAGCTCGTCTACTATTTCACTTGTCTGCTTAGACAAGTGATGGGCAGACGAGTGAAACATCAGCTGATCACTTGTCTGAGGTTTCACTCGTCTAAGCAGACAAGTGAAACAATAGAGCTTAGACAAGTGAAGCCTCAGACAAGTGATCAGCTGATGTTTCACCTGTCTGCTTAGACAAGTGATGGGCAGACGAGTGAAACATCAGCTGATCACTTGTCTAAGCTCTGATGTTTCACTTGTCTAAGCTCTGATGTTTCACTTGTCTGCCCATCACTTGTCTAAGCAGACAAGTGATTCACTTGTCTGAGGTTTCACTTGTCTAAGCTCTGATGTTTCACTTGTCTGCCCATCACTTGTCTAAGCAGACAAGTGATTCACTTGTCTGAGCTCTGATGTTTCACTTGTCTGCCCATCACTTGTTTAAGCACACAAGTGATTCACTAGTCTGCTGTTTCACTTGTCTAAGCTCTGATGTTTCACTTGTCTGCCCATCACTTGTCTACGCAGACAAGTGATTCACTTGTCTGAGGTTTCACTTGTCTAAGCTCTGATGTTTCACTTGTCTGCCCATCACTTGTCTAAGCAGACAAGTGATTCACTTGTCTGAGCTCTGAATGCTTCAAACAACGGCTCTGGATCAAACTCTTGAGACAAGCTAGTGCCTATAACCGGGGAAGAAAAGGATAGCCTCTGCCAATGTACATGAATCGACCCCAATGGAATAGGCATGTTCAGCTTCAGATACTTATAAATCTCGCAGGCACAAGGTAATCCATGTGTCTTTCTAATTTTGCACCCACAACGACCAGCATCACCTTTGACAAAGTCAACTCGTTTCACCTCTTCAAAAATATGCCCCAGTGCGCTCCTAGCAACACAGCAGTTCAACTGTTTATACAAAGGCCTGTTGAACCTATGCTCCACTATCTGAATGCTTCTCTCGAACGAGGCCTTTATTTCAGTGTGTTGCAAGATCATCAAGTTGTTCATGCTAGTCATACAAGTACACAGATCCCCCATGCTATTCGCCAACAAATTCTTCAATTGTGCGTGTGCGCCCTCAACCCTGTGAACATAGCATACATAAATGCACAATAAATGTTAACTAGGACAAAATGATAGCTAACCAAGATATATGTTACCTATTCGAAGTTGTATTCCTAAGATGCATAACCTTATCCGTCCATGTCGAGACAAACTTCTTTTTGTTATGCTCCAACCATGTCTTATATACATAATCGAAGAAAAGAGGACACTCGGCACAAACACGTTCGAAATTATTGACACAACAATCATAATCATCCTCATTAGCACAATAAAGTATAGCCTCCCATGCAGCCATAATGGTAGGGATATCCTCCGGGTCACTGGCATACACCTTGTAGTTAGCCTTCACATTCTTGCTGATATGAAAATGACATAATAAACGACTTGAAGTAGGAAAAATGGTCTCAACTGCATTCACCAAGGCGGCGTCCTTATCAATAATTATGACTTTTGGCAAGGCATCCTCATTTCGAAGCAACCCTTTCAACCGTTCTAAAGCCCATATGAAAATGTCCTTTTTCTCGGCCTCCATATAACAAAAACCCACAGTAAAAGTCTTCTCCGTTGACGTCTGACCTACAATCTCAAGTAAAGGAAGACAATACTTATTGGTCTTGTATGTACTATCAATAATTAGGACAATACTGAAGGCATGCAACAGAATAAGGGCATTTGGGTGTGCCCAGAAAATGTCACGGACAATATCAGTGCTCTCATCCCTCCTATGCCAATACACATATCCACCATCTTGTAATAATTTCATGAGATGTTGGACTTCCATTCTTGGCCCCATTCTATTTTTCCTGTACCGTTGCCGAACATTATATATTTGTCCAATGGTAGTGTAATTGCTCTGGTCATGATCTTTCAATATTGACAATATGTGTCTTGGCTTCACCATACTCTTTGTCATGTCTTCAACTAAGGACAACTCATCAACTTTCAGCTTTCCGGGTAATGGGTGACCAATCAAAGTTTCTGCCTTTTCATGGTTGTGTGACCCACACAATACCTTCAGTGTCCACCCTCCACCATCATGCAAAGGCCTCCCATATAGTTTAAAAGGGCACAAAGACTTTTTCGTTCCTATAGTTTGTTTCTTTAATTTAGGTTTATACTGTTTATACTTCCCAGTCTTCTCACATCCGATGGTGACTCTTTCTTTCTTTAGAAAACCTCCTGAATCTGACCTTAAGATGATGAGCACAAATCCATGTGAATATCCAACATGTCGAACCCAATTCACAAGAGCATCTCGATCAGAAAAGATCTGCAATTTTTAGTACAACGTTAACTACACTAATTTGTACTAAAACATACATTTGTCTTACAAATTAGAGATTACTTTACCTTTTTTGTCAAAAAGACATTGCTATAATCCACAAATTCTTTTTCATTGTCAACTATGTCAAGATCATCCGTTGGGTCAACGTATGGCATGTCCTCATCATGCGATATATACAAAACGGGTGTATTAAAATGTGGTTACTGGGCACCGAAACCAATTACCGTACAAAAATATATGGTAGTGTAAAAAAATTACCTTACATGTAGATCTATACGGTAGTTGCTTCATATAAATAACCTGCCGTATACAATCATACAGTAGTTTATTTATTTAAATAAAGCTACCGTATAGTTGTATATGGTTGTAACACCCCGAATTTCACCTTATATTAATACATATTATTATGTATTATTCTTGACCAATATATGTGGTTATGCTCGTCCATGAGGTTTAGATTCATAGTTGTGGTAGTTTAGCCTTAAGGAATGGTCAATGCATTCAAGTCCAAGAAACCTGTTTTACGGTTTTGTTCATATCTTGAGTTCTAGACATCCGATTGAGGTGATCTTGGATGCGTTGGAAAGCTTAGAGAATTATCTACAAGTCTTATTTCAGGTGTTAAGGCCAAATTCGGCTTCTAAAGTTTCGCGTCGCGAAGATACATTCGCCTCGCGAACCTGACAGCCAGATTATTGCAGCTCTCTGGTTAGCCTCGCGAAATGCTACTCGCCTCGCGAATCTGTGCGCACCAGAATCGTGTTTTTGGGCTTCTAATCAGCCCATAATGACCCTAACTTATATTTGTACCATAAGACTCGACCTAAACCTATTTTCTAAGTCGAATTACTCTTAGAAACTGCCTCTTCCTCTCCAAACAAGGATTTCTAAACCCTTTCCAAGGATTCTTGAAGGAGATTGCACCATTGTTCATCGTTCTTCGTCTCCTTCGCTTGAAGAGCATCACTGCCATCACAAGCCCTCTTCCTAGTTGCTGCTCTTGAACCTTTTTGGGCTGTGATCGTGAAGTCAAGCGTCGTAAGATCGAGCATTCGTGTAGACGCATCCTTTTCCGGACCTTTTTCCTTCCTTTGTTCATTGTGATCGTCATTCCAGGTATGGGGGTAAGAAATAGATCATGAGTATGTGGGTTTTGGGATAGGTTAAGATGAAGGGGTTAACCCATGACCCCTATATGGTTGTCTATATGCATTGTAAATGCCTATGTAAATGCTATGAGTGTATCTATGTGTATGTTATGTATATGATATGTATATGCTAAGATTGTGCCTATGTGAATATTATGTATATATATATATATATATATATATATATATATATATATATATATATATATATATATATATGTATATGCTTATGGTGTTATGACCATGATTGTTGGTGTTGTATTGATGATATGATTGAAAACGATGAATGATATGTACATACATACGTTATGCATTGATGAGATTGTATGATGTGAATTGATAATGATGACTTGATGATGATGTGCGTTACGATGACGAAAATAGGATTAGTGAAAGAACATAGTTTTAGGACGTTTGGCACCCCATAATGAATGAGTTGTTATGAGAGGTGAGATTGATAATATTGGATTAGTTTTGGAAACCCATAGGGATGATTCTTGAGAGATGGGATGATAGGCATAGGGATAACTTAGAGAAATTCTTAAGATTCCCACATCTGTCATGATTCGCCTGGCGAATAGCCATTCGCGAGGCGAGACAGAGAGACCATTCGTAGTCTGACGTGATTCGCCTAGCGGATTGTAATCCGCGAGGCGAATGAGAGAACCAGATATTAGGGCTCTCGGGCTCGCCTCGCGAGCCAGGATTCGCCTAGCGAATCTGAGAACCTGTTTAGGAGCTCTCGGGCTCGCCTCGCGAGCCACGATTCGCCTAGCGAATCTGGGTTTCTCACCCAGATTCTGTTGTGAAGGGATAATGATTAGGGTAATGGGAAAAAGACTGTGAGGTCATAATTCAAGGTTGATAATATAGAAAAGAACGTTAATAACTATATGACTTAAGGTTTAAATATTAGGATTAAGTTATAATCTTAATAAGATATGAATTGAGGATTAGATATTAAGATTAAGTTATAATCTTAATAAAATATGAATTGAGGTTTAGATAATAAGATTAAGTATAATACTTAACAAAGATAATGTTAAGTTAAGACTTAACAAAGAGAACAATTAATAAGACGATGATGTTATTGGTAACAACGTACTGTTACCGATGTTGTTGGTTAAATCATTCTTGATGCTTATTGGTCAAGTTTGATGTTGTTAAATCATCTTTGATGCTTGTTGGTCAAAGTTGATAGCCATGTAATGGTGTTGATGGTGGATGGTTGGACATGTGTTTGCATGTTGTTGAGCATAGCATGCATCATACGTTGACGTTGATATGTTGGGTGGAAAGCAAACAATGAATCGCGATAGTGGAGGCCATGATGGGTGTTATCCCGGCCTTGCGGGTACGTTGGGTATGGAAGTTCCAGGTGACATGGGCTAGCTACCTATTGTCGGAGTGACCTAAAGAATAAGCTTGAGTACCCTGACTAGCCACTATACGTTATCAGGATTAGTGAGAGTGTTCGAGGATGGCCCATGGTCTGGCATATCGTCCAAGTTGATAACCGGACATGTACTCCTAATCGTCTTTCCAGAGTTAGAGTTGTTGGCCACATGCATACGGAGTAGTGATGTTGCATTCACATTGACATGCATCCTTGATATATATTGATTATATCTATGTTGATTGATGTATGTTGTATGCCATCTTAATTACTATTCCATTCCGTTTACATATATTCATGATTGTGTTTCTTACCCCTCCCTTTGTTATTCTTGTGCATATGTTGTGGTATATGCAGAGGAGGGTGAGCATGCTGACGAGGAGTGATCCCGAGGAGATCTCTCTTAGTAGTTAGGATTTATGATTTATGTTATTCTGTTTTATTCCGATGTATTATCGGTATATGTATACCAGCTCTGATATGTGACATCGGGATTTGGGTTACGTTTATTATTTATGTTTTCCGCAGTTTGTTTTTAAAGGATTTTGATTATTTCAGATTCCTACATTTTACGTCATAGATGATGTGATGCACATTACCCTTGAGGATATGTTTTTATTTTAATTGTTATATTTTTAAAGACATGTATGATTTTATTCATGTTTTATTATATGCGGGGTAGTGGGTGTCACAACGGTTGTTTATTTATGAACATCAACTACCGTATGATTACATATGGTTACTTATTTATATAACTTTACACAACCGTATGATCATATACGGTCGTTTGTTTACCTAAACTACCGTATGGATATACACAGTAGCTTAAGCTTTTCAACAAACTACCGTATACATACGGGAAAACGCGATCGAGAGAAAAAAATTACAGAAACAATGTTACCTTCAGTAGATTGTAATGGATGTTTAAGATGTTATTTTTCTTCACTGAGTTAGCTGGGTGAAGGATTTAAGTGGGGTAATGAAGTTAAAGAGGATATGGGAAAGAGAGTGGGGTAGAGAGTGGTGGGGTAGAGAGAGAGAAAGAGAGTTGAGTGAGGGTAGAGAGTGGTGGGGTAGAGAGAGAGAGAGTTGAGTGAGGGTGTAGGCAGGAAGGGTAGTTTTCGAATTATAGAAATAAGGGGGTATGAAAATTAATAAAAGGGGTATGAAAATGAAAGCCCTCCAAATTATATACCAAACTATCACTATTTTAAAATTACATTGAGAAGTCGTTTTTAACATCCACGACTTCTCAACTTGATCAATCAAATTTTTTTGTATTTTCCCTTGGGAAGTCGGGTTTGCTAACCACGACTTCTCAAAGGGTTTTTAATTTTTTTTCTTTTTTTATTTATTTTGAAATGCTATATTTTATTAATTTAAATTATTGAAATTAATTTTTAATTAAGGTTATAAATATTAACATAATTAATTTTATTAATTAAGATTAATAAAAATTTTATTTATTAAACTAAAAGGGAAAATAATGACAAGTACCCAAATATTTTAGATTTAATTAATTAAACAAAAAATACAATAATGACAAGTGCACAAAAATTAATCTCCTAAATGATGTCCAGTTCCACATCGTGGAGGTCGTCGGTTACGACGTGGACAACTTCGATGTGGTTGTTCCTCATCCGCTGCAGCGGGTTGCTCTGCTTGCTGCACACCCTTGTTGAGATTAAGATTTGTGGGAGGCATTGAAGAACTAGAGTCGGCCGGGAAGGGGAATGATGGAACGCCAAACGAGTACATACTTTGCATGTATGCGGCTGCCGACTGTGGCATTCCGAGTTCTGTGCCAAACAGATTGCTATAAAATTCTCCATCACTGGAAGCGATAGAGTGTCGACCTTGGTCAAGGGGTGGGGAAGCGTCTCGTTGCATAGGGGTGTAGGCAAATGAATGGCGAGGCGGTTGGGGGTCATCATCAGCCATGGGAACCGGGGGGCTGGGTTGGCGACGTGCATTACGCCGTGGACGCTGTTGGGTGGGCATACTTGGTCCAACATCCGGAACGTGTTGAACATCACCCCGCGGGTCTTGCAATTGTTGCGGAATAGACAGGTATGGTCTCGAGTTCTGCCTAAACCATGTCATATACTCAGCCGTGTGACACACATAACCCAGAATCGGTTGTCCCGATATGATGCCATTTCGGCGTTCCTGCCAAAACTGGATCCATTCTGTATGCTTTATTCTCCAGTTTTCAGCGTGATTACCTCGCATGTCCAAGTCATGCAAGGCATCCATATTTGCAGGTTCTCCCGGTATTTCCGGCGAAAGACCAAATTGTAGCTTCACCCTATCTGTTTGATGCCATTCTACATTCTGGAAACATATAAGTGCGGTACTGGAAGTCCACAATCTGGATTCTCTATATGCTTCTCGTGGTATCACGCTCTGAAGATCTCTGTAAGGCAACCACAAAAACTGGTTACTTTCCATATGATCGACCCTCGATCTGTACCCCGTAATGTCACCCCGCGGAGTTCCGCTATATTGTAGTCCCCCGCCACTCCATCTAGTAAAATACATCGCAAGGTCAGTATAATAAGTAGAGGATGTAAGGTAATTTAACTATGAATAGAATCTTTACCGTCGTGTAGTGGAAACGATGATTCGCGGTTGCACCGTGGTGCAAGGAACGGCATGCGGTACCATACCCAAGACTGTAGCAACAATACGCATCCACCAATACAGGCAGCGGCCGGTGCATATGCACGACACATTTCCCTGTACAGATTTTCTAGACATGTCGTGCCCCAGCTGTATCTTCCAGCACGCTGAAAATCTTGCAACAGTGGAAGATACATCAAGTGAACTCTGTTACCAGATTTGTCAGGCATCAAGAGCCCCCCGATCAAGCGTAAAATGTACGCTCTACAATAGGCTTGTACCTGTTGGACTGTTGCATCATGAGCGGGAGTGGCAAACGTCTGCTGCAACCACTTGAGTTTTATTTGTTGTCCCTTCATCTGATTAGACGGAGGAACCACACCTAAAAGTCGATGGCATTCTTCTTGCCAGCCAAGGAAGCTAGGTCCAGTAACAGGCAGTCCGTTCACACGCAATCCTAACTGAAGAGCAACATCTTCCATTGTTATTGTGCATTCTCCGACTGGAAGATGGAACATGTGTGTTTCTGGCCTCCACCTTTCTACCATTGCAAGAACCAACGATTTGTCAATCTTTGTGTGTCCCACTGTTGCAGCGATAGAAAACCCAGCTTGCTCCAATTATGGTACAATCAATGGACTTGGAGCCTCTATGGTATGTAGGTGACAATCAATGTGGTCCTGCAACCAAAAAACAGAGTTGTAAGTATAGAAATACTAAGGACCATTTAATGTAAATATCATTTGCTGACACTTACCATATCACCCACTTGCGATGACCTGTGAACGTGTTGCAGTCTTAGCAAATCCATTGAAGTGAAGTTTGTATGGTGTTACGTGTTACAGGCTGAGTGAAGAATGAGGTTGACTGAAGAAATGAGGCTTAGTGAAGAAATGAGGCTGATTGAAGTTCAATTTATAGTGGTGACATTATTGTGACCCGTCTGCCCCATCACCCGTCTGCTGCTTCACCATTTACTGTGTGCATGTGAGCGCATCAATGTCATAATTTACTGTTGGGACCCGTCTGCTGTGACCATGTGAGCATGGCAGTGTGTCATAATGACCCGTCTGCTGGTCGTCTGAGTGTGTCAGTGCATTAGGCAGTGCGAATTCACTGTGCGCATGTGAGCTCGTCTACTATTTCACTGGTCTGCTTAGACGAGTGAAACATCAGACGAGTGAAACATTTGCTGATCACTTGTCTGATGTTTCACTCGTCTAAGCTCTGATGTTTCACTTGTCTGCTTAGACGAGTGAAACCTCACAAGTGATCAGCTGATGTTTCACTCGTCTGCCCATCACTTGTCTAAGCAGACGAGTGAAACATCTGCTGATCACTTGTCTGATGTTTCACTCGTCTAAGCTCTGATGTTTCACTTGTCTGCTTAGACGAGTGAAACCTCAAACAAGTGATCAGCTGATGTTTCACTCGTCCGCCCATCACTTGTCTAAGCAGACGAGTGAAACAGCAGACTAGTGAAACATCAGCTGATCACTTGTCAATTTTTAACTCGTCTAAGCAGACAAGTGAAACAGCAGACAAGTGATGGGCAGACGAGTGAAACATCTGCGGATCACTTGTCTGATGTTTCACTTGTCTAAGCTCTGATGTTTCACTCGTCTGCTGTTTCACTTGTCTGCTTAGATGAGTGAAACCTCAGACAAGTGATACGCTGATGTTTCACTCGTCTGCCCATCACTTGTCTAAGCAGACAAGTGAGACAGCAGACTAGTGAGTCGTCTAAGCAGACAAGTGAAACAGTAGACGAGCTCACATGTGCACAGTATATTCGCACTGCCCAATGCACTGACACACTCACATGACCAGCAGACGAGTCATTATGACACACTGCCATGCTCACATGGTCACAGCAGACGGGTCCCAGCAGTAAATTATGTCACTGATGCGCTCACATGCGCACAGTAAATGGTGAAGCAGTAGAAGGGTGAAGGGCAGACGAGTGAAACATCAGACAAGTGATCAGCTGATGTTTTACTTGTCTGCTTATACAAGTGATGGGCAGACGAGTGAAACATCAGCTGATCACTTGTCTGAGGTTTCACTCGTCTAAGCAGACAAGTGAAACATCAGAGCTTAGACGGGTGAAACATCAGACAAGTGATCAGCAGATGTTTCACTCGTCTGCTTAGACAAGTGAAACATCAGCTGATCACTTGTCTGATGTTTCACTAGACGAGTGAAACATCAGACAAGTGATCAGCAGATGTTTCACTCGTCTGCCTATCACTCGTCTATGCAGACCAGTGAAACAGTGGACAAGCTCACATGCGCACAGTGAATTCGCACTGCCCAATGTGCTGACACACTCAGATAAGATGTAATTATTTCAAAGTGTATAAATATCACTCAAGCAACAATTCATCAAAACTTTTATGGTATCAGAGATCTCTCAAACACAAAAAAACCTCCTAAAATTCCCTGCCATGGCTTCCAAAACCAGCAGATCCTCCAACATCACTGCTCCTATAGAGGAGGATGTCTCTCAATCCCATATGAACTTCGAGAGTTCTGTTATGCCCACCACTGTGCATAAACTCGAAGGCAAACCGGTTTCCAAGGAACCCAATAAACACTTGTTTGATCGAGATAACTGAGGTTACAGTGTTGTTGCAGACTGCAAACCAACCACTGAGTCTGCCCCTTCAACAAGTTCCAGTTAGAACTCCTCCAAAAGATGCTCAGTCAAGTCAATATCTCTGCTATTGGTTCAGGACCAACACCTGGGAAATCTAGTTTTTCGACTGCGCTAACTATAAAGGCTTAATTAGGAACTCATATGGTTTAAAACAAAGCTCCATGACTCCCCTTGAATTGGTTTCTTTCAAATTGACATCAAGATTTCAATGATAAGAAGTCAGTATTTTAAGCTTTCTGCAGCCAACGTCAAATGTCACACTCAGTACGCTTCTCTGTCCAAACTGTGTTAATATTTTAAAGGCATATTCAACTTCCAAGCTGCTGATATGTTTACCAAGTCTTTTCCACTCAGCAGGTTTGAATTTCTAAGGAAGAAGCTAGGAGTTTGCAGCCTCCAAGGCAAGGAGGAGTGTTGAGAACGTGCCTTTGGATGCTTTCAAAGTTGTTTCAGTTTGAATAAGTCAAGATTGGTTTGATATTATGGTGTTGGTGGATAAACTAGTTTCTGTTTTTATCTTTTATTAACTGTCAGTAGTGGTTCCTAGAATTATGGAGTTGATCTCTTGTTCTGTTATTTTCAAATGTATTTAAGCACAAGAAGTATTCAATAAAATTATCAATTAAGTCTTTGCAGTTATATCACTTAGTTCCCTTATTATTCTTCTCTGCTATTTTTTCGTTCTTCAATAAAACAACAATTGGTATCATAGCTCTCTTCTTGAGGGACCTGTGAAATGGATGCTGAAGCAAGTTTTCCCCAAATTGCTCCTCCTATCTTTAATGGTGAGAACTATGACCTTTGGGCAGTGAGAATGGAGTCCAACCTTGAGGCATTGGATTTATGGGAAGCTGTGGAAGTGGATTATACTGTTCCTCCGCTGCCAGATAATCCCACAATGGCCCAGATAAAGAATCACAAGGAAAGGAAAACCAAGAAGACAAAGGCAAGATCATGTCTATTTGCTGGCGTTTCATCAATTGTCTTCACCAGAATCATGACCCTCAAAACACCAAAAGCAATCTGGGACTATTTGAAGGAAGAATATGCAGGGGATGAGAGGATTCGAGGCATGCAAGTGTTGAACCTGATGAGGGAATTTGAGCTGCAAAAAATGAATGAGTCTGAGACAATTAAAGATTACTCAGACAGATTGCTTGGCATTGCAAACAAGGTTAAATTATTGGGCACTGAATTTGCTGATTCCAGAATTGTAGAAAAAATTCTGGTTACAGTGCCTGAGAGATATGAAGCATCAATAGCCGCCTTGGGGAGCACAAAGGATCTGTCCAATATCACTTTGGCTGAAGTACTACATGCTTTGCAGGCCCAAGAGCAACGGAGGGTTATGAGACAAGAACATGCGGTTGAAGGTGCTTTACCAGCCAAGCATAGTGAAGGTACTACAAACAGCCAGAGCAAAGGCAAGGGTAAAAAGAAAAATTACTCACCTTGTCAACACTGTGGCAAAATGGGTCACCCTCCATTTAAATGCTGGAGAAGGCCAGATGCAAAATGCAGCAAGTGCAACAAGATGGGTCATGAAGCAGTGATTTGCAAAGCTATAATCCAGCAAGTTGCAGATGAAGCAAAGAATGCACAGCAGGAGGAGGAAGACCAGCTCTTTGTCGCTACTTGTTTCTCCAGCAATAATTCAAGTGAATCTTGGCTGATTGATAGTGGGTGCACCAACCATATGACCTATGACAAAGAATTGTTCAAGCATTTGGATAGTACCGAAGTCAGATGGGTCAGAATTGGAAATGGTGAACAAATTCCAGTAAAAGGCAGGGGAACTGTAGCTATAACAAGCTACTCAGGTACAAAATTTCTTACTGATGTTCTCTATGTACCTGAAATTAATCAAAACTTGCTTAGTGTTGGACAGCTACTTGAGAAAGGATTCAAAGTTATCTTTGAAGATAAACACTGCATAATTAAGGATCGAGCAGGCCAAGAAATGTTCGAGGTAAAAATGAAGAGCAAGAGTTTTTCATTTGATCCAATGAAGGAGGAGCAGGCTGCGTTTCCAGTGACAGCAAGGTCAGCGGATCTTTGGCACAAAAGATTGGGTCATTTTCATCATTCAGGAATGAACTACATGCTGAAAAATCAACTAGTTCGTGGAATTCCTTCCTTAATAGAAAAGGCAGTTGAATGTGAAGCTTGTCAGTTTGGGAAGCTAACAAGGAAATCATTTCCTGAAAGTAGTTGGAGGGCAAGCCATAAGCTTCAACTTGTTCACACTGATCTTGCTGGACCACAAAGAACCCCATCAATGAAGGGAAGTCTTTATTATATTATCTTTATCGATGATCTGACCAGAATATGTTGGATTTACTTTCTTAGATACAAGTCAGAAGTAGCTGAAGTGTTCTGGAAATTCAAAGCTCATGTTGAAAATCAAAGCAGCTGTCATTCTGAGGTCGGATAATGGCAAAGAATATGTAGCTGCTCAGTTTCAAAAAATTTGTGGGCCTTTTGACCAAACTAGTGTTATTTTAGAAACTATTTATCAAAATGGGGTTGTTTTGTAACAATTTACCAAAATAAGGTTGTTTTTGACAGCGTGGAATTTTTAATTTTTTTTTTTTTTTTGTTGACGTGGAACTGGCGCCTTCCATAAAAATGCCAAATGTCACACACTTATTGGTTCTACAGAAATTTTTTAAAAAACAAAAGCTGCAGCATTCCTTGCGCGCGTCTGCGGAGACACTTGTTTGCTAGTCACTCGTCTGCTTTGACCCGTCTTCTGTGACCCGTCTGCTGAGACTCATCTGCTGGTCACTTGTCTGCTAGTCATCTGACGGTCACTTGTCTGTTGTTTCACTCGTCTGCTGATCAGTTGTCTGATGTTTCACTCATCTAAGCAGACAAGTGAAACAGTAGATGCGACGCAGCAGACAAGTGAAATTGCAGACGAGTCTCAGCGGACAAGTGACCAGCAGACGGGTCAAAGCAGACGAGTGACCAGCAGACAATTGTCTCCGCAGACGCGCGCAAAGAATGCTGCAGCTTTTGTTTTTTAAAAAATTTCTGTAGAATCAATGAGTGTGTGACATGTGGCATTTTTATGGAAAGCGCCAGTCCAAGTGGCACCTTCTACGTCAGCAAAAAATAAAAATAAAAAACTCCACGCTGTCAAAAACAACCCCATTTTGGTAAATTGTTACCATTTTGATAAATAGTTTCTAAAATAACACTAGTTTGGTCAAAAGGCCGTAGCATTCCTTGCGCGCGTCTGCGGAGACACTCGTCTGCTGTGATCCGTCTGCTGGTCACTTGTCGGCTGAGACTCGTCTGCAATTTCACTTGTCTGCTGCGTCTCGTCTACTGTTTCACTTGTCTGCTTAGATGAGTGAAACATCAGACAAGTGATCAGCAGACGAGTGAAACAGCAAACAAGTGACCAGCAGACGAGTCTCAGCAGACAAGTGAAACAGCAGACGGGTCATAGCAGGTGAGTGAAACATCAGACGGGTCACAGAAGACGAGTGACCAGCAGACAAGTGTCTCCGCAGACGCGCGCAAGGAATGCTGCGGCTTTTGTTTTTTAAAAAATTTCTGTCGAACCAATGAGTGTGTGACATGTGGCATTTTTATGGAAGGCGCCACTTGGACTGGCGCCTTTTTAAAGCAGGGATGAAGCAGGGATTGAACATCAACTAACAGCGCCTTACACTCCTCAACAAAATGGAGTGAGTGAAAGGAAAAATAGATCAATCATGGAGATGGCTAGGTGTATGCTTCATCAAAAGGAATTGCCAAAGAAGTTCTGGGCTGAAGCTGCAAATACAGCTGTATTCATTCAGAACAGACTTCCTACACGAGCTTTGCAAAATCAAACTCCTTTTGAGGCATGGTTTGGTTTTAAACCTTCTCTTAATTTTCTTAAAATATTTGGCTACTTGTGCTACTCACATGTACTTCAGGTTAAGCGTGATAAGCTTGACAAAAGGGCAGAAGCTGGAATATTTATTGGCTACACCACAATCTCAAAAACTTAAAGGATTTTTCAGCCTCAAACAGAAAAAATTCTCATAAGCAGAGATGTGCACTTCATGGAAGATGAAAAGTGGTGCTGGAATGACTGTAAGAAGAATCAGAATGTTGTACTGGAGCTTGAAGATATAGTTGATGATCCACCAGTTCAAGGCACAAGGTCACTCGCTGACATCTACCAAAGAAGCAAAGTAGTGGTGTGCAATATAGCTGTATGTGAACCAGCCAGTTTTGAAGAAGCTGCTATGGACCACAAATGATTCGCTGCAATGCAGGAGGAGCTGTCTATGATAGAGAGAAATCAAACCTGGGAGTTGGTTCCAAGACCTCATGATAGAAATGTCATAGGGGTGAAATGGGTGTTTCGAACAAAATTAAATCCAAATGGCTCTATAAACAAGCACAAAGCAAGGCTTGTTGTGCAGTGCTACTCTCAAATATTTGGAGTTGATTATGCAGATACTTTTGCTCCAGTAGCAAGACATGACACAATAAGGCTGTTACTTGCCATTGTTGCACAAAAGGGGTGGCAAGTGTTTCATATGGATGTTAAGTCAGCATTTCTTAATGGTTTTCTGCAGGAGGAAATTTATTTTGAGCTACCAGTTGGTTTTGTGATCAAAGGCCAAGAAGATAAAGTCTATTTGTTGAAAACGGCTCTGTATGGCTTGAAGCAAGCCCCTAGAGTGTGGTACAGCAGAATTAATGACCATTTGCGGAGCTTGGGCTTTCAAAAGAGCCTATCTGAAGCTACACTTTATATTAAGCATGTTGGTGCAGATATTTTAATTATTTCTTTGTATGTTGATGACCTCTTGGTGACAGGTAGCAACCTAGCATAATTGATGAATTCAAGCAAGAAATGAAGGATGTCTTTGAAATGACTGATCTTGGTCTTGTGACTTACTTTCTAGGCGTGGAGATCACTCAAAATAAGAGGGTTTTTGACCAAACAAGTGTTATTTTAGAAACTATTTACCAAAATGGGGTTGTTTTGTAACAATTTACCAAAATAGGATTGTTTTTGCCAACGTGGATTTTTTTTTTTTTTTGCTGACGTGGAAGGCGCCTTCAAAGGCGTCACTTGGACTGGCGCCTTCCATAAAAATGCCACATGTCACACACTCATTGGTTCTACAGAAATTTTTAAAAAACAAAAAAACAAAAGCTGCAGCATTCCTTGGGCGCGTCTGCGGAGACACTTGTCTGCTAGTCACTCGTCTGCTGTGACCCGTCTGCTGGTCACTTGTCCGCTGAGACTCGTCTGCAATTTCACTTGTCTGCTGCGTCTCGTCAACTATTTCACTTGTCTGCTTAGACGAGTGAAACATCAGACAAGTGATCTGAAGACGAGTGACCATCAGATGACTAGCAGATGAGTCACAGCAGACAATTGACCAGCAGACGAGTCTCAGCGGACAAGTGACCAGCAGACGAATGATACAACAGACGAGTCACAGCAGATGAGTGACCAGCAGACAAGTGTCTCTGCAGACGTGCGCAGGGAATGCTGCAGCTTTTGTTTTTTGTTTTTCAAAAAATTTCTGTAGAACCGATGAGTGTGTGACATGTGGCATTTTTATGGATTGGCGCTAGTCCAACTGGCGCCTTCCACGTCAGCAAAAAAAAAATCCACGCTGTCAGAAACAACCCTATTTTGGTAAATTGTTACAAGCACAACCCCATTTTGATAAATAGTTTCTAAAATAATACTAGTTTGGTCAAAAGGCCAGTGATTTGCTTATATTGATAGTAGAAGTAGAAAGATGGGTCCGGATCCTCTCCAGTCCACGAAAGAAATGGAGAGGCCAATCCCTCTCATCGTAGCCGTACACGTGGCGTTAATGAAGATCAACGGCTCAGATTTTAAATTACTTTATTTATTTTTTAAAAAAAATCAGAAAATGGAAGAAGCAGTTCCCCCAATTTTGCTAAGGGTTCTCGCGCGCGCACCGCCCTTGCCAACGATCGGCCGCCTCGAGTCCCCGTCGCCCTGAGCGGCCACCCTGAGTCCCGATCTCCCCATCGTTGAGCCGTCCAGCACCGAGCGGCCACCCCGTCACGTAAGTCGCTACGGCTCCCTGTTGTCGAGCAGTGAGGTTGTGCCCATAGATCTATGCGCTGTTCAGATTCGTTGCAGCGACATTTCCTCATCCATCTCCGCGTCATGATTCTTCTGGTTCAGATTCTTCACTGATTTCATCTTCCTCTTATTTTCTTCTATTTTCCCTTTCTTCCATCTGATGACTAACTGGTGCAGATTATAATGAAAAGCATTGTCTATATGAAATGAGCTCTAGCGTGTTATCACCCGTCTGGAACCATGGAAAGTTCACCCGTCTGAACTAAGGAAAGTTCACCCGTCTAATGAAGCTTTCATCCGTCTGATGACTAACGGGAATAAATCCTTTCTGGATGCCACATGTATGGCTACGATGAGAGCAATTTAAAATCTGAGCCGTTGATCTTCATTAACGCCACGTGTACGGCTACGATGAGAGGGACTAGCCTCTCCATTTCTTTCCTGGACTGGAGAGGATCCGGCTTCAGAAAAGACAGTCCTATACTGGATCCGGATGAGTCCGGATCCTCTCCAGTGGGTAAGGAAATGGACAGTTCTAGTTCCTTCAATTTGGAGCGTACACGTGGACTAAAAAAATTGGATGGCTGGGATGTAAAATTTTCAAAACAATTTTTTAAGGGGGACCCATTCGATAGCCTCATTGGACATTTCTAGTCCATGGAATCTGGGCCTTACAATCAATCTGACGGTCCAGAGCTAGCCATGTGTCTATTTTTTTTTAATATCCAGAATAGATTTGTTTGTTGCAAGGAAGGGCTACTCGTCTGTTGTGACCCGGCTGCTTTTTCACCCGTCTGCTGTTTCACTCGTCTGCTCGAACCCGTCTACTGTTTCACTCGTCTGCTATGACCCGTCTACTGGTTCACCCATCTGTTATAACCTGTCCAATGTTTTACTCGTCTGCTGTGACCGTCAACATCAGACGAGTGAAACAGTAGACGGGTTATAATAGACGGGTCATAGAAGACTGGTGAAACAGTAGACGGGTTGAATCAGACGAGTGAAACAGAAAACGCGTGAAACAGCAGCCGGGTCACATCAGACGAGTAGCCCTTCCTTGCAACAAACAAATCTAATGTGGATATTAAAAAAAAAATAGACATGTGGCTGGCTCTGGACCGTAAGATTGATTGTAAGGCTCAGATTCCATGGACTGGAAATGTCCATTTCCTTAGGTACTGGAGAGGAACCGGACTCGATCCGGATTGTCTAACGTTGGCGCGGGAAAGGCACCATGCATTTCCCTCATTCTGGACCGTCCGATCAATCTGACCGTCCAGAGCCCGCCACGTGTCTATTTTTTTTTTTTTTTTTAATAAAAAAACACCACAATTAAGAAAAGAACCCAGGTTTGAATATCCCTTTGCAAAACACGTCAGAGCCCTCCGCCCTCCGCACCCATTACCGCGCCAATGTACACCACAAGCCACCGTCAACAATGACCACCGCCAATTCCATACGTACCAACCCTGGTCCGCATCGTCTTCGCCCTCTGCCCCCACCGCCAATTCTGTATGGGTCTTCCTTTGCTCCGTCACTGCTGCTCCACACCGTCGCCGTTGCTCTGCCTCCGCCTGGTTTATCCGATTGTCATCTGCTAGTCATCTGATGGTCACTTGTTTGATGTTTCACTCGTCTAAGCAGACAAGTGACCAGCAGACGAGTGACACAGAAGACTGGTCACAGCTGACGAGTGAAACAGCAGACGGATCACAGCAGACGAGTAGCCCTTCCTTGCAACAAACAAACCTAATGTGGATATTAAAAAAAAAATAGACACGTGGCGGCATAACTTTGCACTTAGCTTGCATTGCTAATTTTGTATTGTTTTATTTTTATTTTTCTATCAACGTCTAAGCTTGCCAACCATTTTTATTCACGATAAAGTTGAGGCAAAGCACAAGGGTCATGCCTATTGTAGAGAGTATTATATATATCTACTTAGATTACAATTCCGCTTTTATGTTGCACATAAACCTTGAAATCTTGTACTGGATTTCCTTAGTCAAACTTGTCCCGGCCAGTGGACCTTCGATGAATCCTGACTAGATTTTTCTATTTTTCTAAAGGAATCGCTTGCAAAATCTCCTGTGACAAGTCCTGACTCCTGCTTTGGAGTGCACCTGATCAACTGATGGGATAATAAAGTTACTGAAATGGAGGAAGACAGAAGAAGCCAACTCATTACTACAGATACAGGTCAAATCTTGAATTTGTTTTCCTCCAAGAGACCAAAAGCATTGGAAATATTCCAAGAGAAGTCAAGGTGCAAATCAATTTAACTTCTTGGATTGGTAGCAGTTACTTTTTTAGCTTAATTTTAAACAAGGTCTTCAGTGCAATTTTCCCCCCTTAAATTGTGCAGAAAGAAAATGCAATTGACAAAGAAAAAGATGTTAGCTCAGATGATTTTAGATTTGAAACTGGCGTCAAGGGGAGGAAAAACTGTCTTCATTCTAGATTAGGTGCTTCCTAATATAAAAATAGTGGAAATTCTGATTTGGAAAAAAAAAAAAAAAAAACTATGATTTTGCTCCTAAAACTGCACGAAGAGTCCAAGGTTGCTCCAACTAAAGATTTGGACTCTATGAAATTACCCCTTCAAGTTGTTTATCCTCAAGAATTATGTATTGCTGATACTGAATTATGCTCCTTTAAAGGAAGTGATGATGAGCATTGAAAATACCAGCCTTATTAATGCCGCATCGATTTCACTGTTAGAGATGCAAACCAAGAGTGCCCTGTATACTATTGGGTTACTATTATCTTGTAATTCAAATAAGTGGTTAGTTAGTTAGAAGAGTTAGTTAGGAAAGTTAGTTAGTTAGTTACAAGTGACTTGTAACTATGCGTGTATAAATAGAGGTGAGTGCAAAGGAATAAAGCAAGTGAAGTATTATTCAGTAATCAACTTTCTCTGATACCCGTCTATGCACTGTTCACCCGTCTACACTTAGTAATCGTTACCCGTCTGCATATTGTTCCACCCGTCTGCACCCGATTGCACCCGTCTGTGCACTTATACACTCGTCTATGTGTTGAGCATGTATTCTGTGTACTGTTAACCCGTCTGTGCTGGGTGTGTGTGTGTTCTAACAATTGGTATCAAAGCTTATTCTTTCTTGGACCTAAACACGAGTGAAGTGAGGTAAAACACGAGTGAAGTGAGGATATGGGCTCCAATGGCAATTTTCCTGCACAAATGCCAATGCTTGATGGCAAAAATTGGGATCGGTGGAATGTGCAGATGCGAGCATTATTTGGATTCCAGGATGTGCTGGAAATCATCAAGAATGGCTACCCAGAAGTGAATGAGGGTGCCACCGATGCTCAGAGGGCTGTGTACAAGGAGAACAAGAAGAAAGATTGCAAGGCAATCTTTACTCTGCATCAGTGTGTCGATTTGGCTAATTTTGACAAGATTTCTGGGGCTGCAACAGCAAAGCAGGCCTGGGATATCTTGGAGAAATGTTACACGGGTGGTGAAAAGATCAAGAAAGCGAGACTTCAAGTCTTGGAGAGGCAATATGAGCTATTGCAGATGGAGGATCAAGAGAAGGTGGCTGATTTCATTGCAAGAATCAGAAATATCACCAATATGATGGCAGGGTACGGGGAAAGATTATCTGATCAGAAGATAATTGAGAAGATATTGCACACATTGCATCCTCGATTTGATTACATAGTGTGTGCAATTGAGGAGTCTAAAGACACTGCAACCCTGAGTCTTGAGGAATTGCAAGGGACCCTGGAGGTTCGGGAGATGAGGATGAATGAGAGAGGGGCGATTGAGAAAACTTCTGATCAAGCACTGCAAGCTCAAACCGATAAGAGAGGGTTTGATCACCAGAAGAAATGGAGGAAAGGAGGAAAGGGGAAATTTGTGAAGAGTTCTTGGAAGGGTGATGACAGGTCTGAATCCTCGAGTAAAAGGGGAGGAGGATCTGCCAAAACCAAAGGAGGATTCAAGAAGAATTTTGATAAACGCAAGGTGCAGTGTTTCAATTGTGAAAAGTTTGGTCACTTTGCAGATGAATGTTGGCATGGCAAAGGCAAATCGAAGAAAGTAACTAATGAGGAAGCCTGTGCTGCTCAAGAAGAGGATTCTGATGTTGATCCAGTTCTACTGATGGTGACTACAAGTGAGGAATCCTTTCAATCTGAGTTTTGGTATCTTGATACGGGTTGCTCAAACCATATGACTAGTCACAAGGAATGGTTGGTTGATCTAGACACAACAAGAAAGAGCAAGGTTCGATTTGCAGATGACAGAACCTTGAATGCTGAAGGTATTGGCAACATTGTGATCAAAAGGAAAAATGGGAAATTAGTCTTGATTTCAGATGTCCTGTATGTACCAGGTATGAGAAGCAATCTTTCGAGTATTGGCCAACTGATTGAGAAGGGCTTTACTATGGTGATGAAGGATGATCAAATGGAGATGTTTGACTCCACTCAACGATTGATCTTAAAGGCTCCTCTCTCGAAAAATAGGACCTTTCAGATCAATATGCAAGCTGCTGAGATTCAGTGTTTGAAAGCAGCTGCACATGTTGAGGATTGTTGGCTTTGGCACTCAAGGTTTGTACATCTGAATTTTCGAAGTTTAAATGATCTCTCTTCCAAACAAATGGTTGCTGGCCTTCCCATGATTGCTGTACCAGAGAAGATATGTGAAGTGTGTATGGCAAGAAAGCAACCCCGAAATTCTTTCAAATCACATCTGCCAATGAGAGCAACAAGTGTGTTAGCAGTTGTGCATTTTGACATTTGTGGACCATTTGAGGTACCTTCACTGGGAGGTAATCGGTATTTCATTTCATTTGTTGATGAATTTAGTAGAATGATGTGGTTATACCTGATTAATACAAAGAATGCAGCACTTGAAATCTTTAAAAACTTTAAGAAGCTAGTTGAGAAACAAAGTGAGAAGTCCATCAAGATTTTGAGAACTGATGGAGGAGGGGAGTATACCTCAAGCAATTTTGAGCATTTTTGTGTAGAGAATGGCATTCAACATGAGATTACAGCCCCTTATACCCCTCAACACAATGGTTTGGCAGAAAGAAGGAACAGAACAGTGCTTGATATGGCAAGAAGTATGCTGAAAGAGAAAGCTTTACCACATCCCTTTTGGGGTGAAGCTGTTTCTACAGCAGTGTATATACTGAATAAATGCCCCACAAAGAGATTAAAGGAAGCAGTGCCAGAGGAGATATGGACTGGGAGGAAACCGTCTGTGAGCCATTTGAAGACATTTGGAGCACTATGCTTCAAACATGTCCCTGATCAGAAAAGGAGGAAATTGGAGGACAAGAGTGAGTCCATGATTTTGGTGGGGTATCATCCGACTGGTGCATACAGGCTATATGACGCTATTAAAGAGAAAATTGTGATTAGCAGAGATGTGATAGTGGCTGAAACTGAATCTTGGAATTGGAATCAGAAGTGCAGTAGCAGCAACAGTCTGACACAGGTGTCCTCATCATTGTTAGATGAGGAGCAAGTTCAACAAGAAGGTGACAATGGCATACTGGGAACTCAGACGGGTGTTCAGACAGTTCAAGTCAGGCCACACAGGCATAGACAGATGCCACCTAGATTAGCTGATTATGAGCTGTTCTCTGATAATACAATAGCTCATGATGGTGATCTGGTGCATTTTGCTATGTTTGCTGACTCTGAACCACTGAATCTTGAGGAAGCTATGAAGGAGCAGGTCTGGAAAAATGCTATGATTGAAGAATCGAAAGCCATTGAGAGGAATCAGACATGGGAATTGTCAAGTCTACCTACAAACAAGCACCAAATTGCTGTGAAGTGGGTTTACAAGTTGAAGCTGCATCCTGATGGGTCAATTGCTAAGCACAAAGCAAGGTTGGTTGCAAAGGGTTTTCTGCAAAGGGAAGGAGTAGATTACTCAGAAGTGTTTGCATCTGTTGCAAGGATAGAGACAATTCGGTTGGTTGTTGCTCTAGCAAGTGCAAGAGGTTGGACTCTATCTCAACTTGATGTCAAATCTGCATTCCTAAATGGACCTCTTGAAGAAGAGGTATATGTTTCTCAACCACCAGGATTTGAGATTAAGGGGAAGGAAGAAATGGTATACAGATTGAAGAAGGCACTTTATGGCCTAAAACAAGCCCCTCGGGCTTGGAACAAAAGAATTGATTCATTCTTACTTCAACTTGGGTTCAGCAAGTGCTCAGTTGAACATGGTGTCTATGTACGATTTAAGAAGAACAGGTCAGAACTATTGTTGCTGTGTCTCTATGTTGATGATCTACTAGTGACTGGTAGCAGTTCCAAAGAAATTGAAGAGTTCAAAGTGGTAATGAAGACTGAGTTTGAGATGACAGACTTAGGATGGCTGACTTACTTCCTTGGTATGGAGTTTGCTGCAACAACAGCAGGGATAGTGCTGCACCAAAGAAAGTATGTGAGTGAAGTTTTGAAGAGATTCAACATGAATGGTTGCAATTCTGCAGCAACACCTGTGGAGGTTAATGTGAAGTTAGAAAAGAGCTGTGAAGAAGAGGCAGTAGATGGCACTTTGTTTAAGCAGATAGTTGGTTCTCTGAGATATATCTGCAACAGTAGACCTGATATATGCTATGGAGTGGGCATGATTAGCAGGTTTATGGATGATCCGAGGAAACCACACTTGATTGCTGCTAAGAGAATTATGAGATACTTGCAAGGTACACTGGAGTTTGGTGTTCTGTTCCCTAACAGAATTCAGCAGCAAGGGAGTGTTCTCATAGGCTTTTCTGACTCTGATTGGTGTGGAGACAGAGTTGACAGAAGGAGTACATCTGGCTACATTTTTTCAGTTTTTGAATGCACCAATCTCTTGGTGTTCAAAGAAGCAGCCAGTTATTGCTTTGTCATCGTGTGAAGCTGAGTATATTGCAAGCTCTTATGCAGCTTGTCAGGCTCTTTGGCTTGATTCACTTCTGAGTGAGATTCAGGTTGAAGTAGCTAAGCCTATGAAGCTGATGGTTGATAATAAATCAGCTATTAATCTAGCCAAGAACCCGGTTTCTCATGGCAGGAGCAAACACATAGAAACCAGGTTTCATTTTCTTAGAGATCATGTAAGCAAAGGAAGACTTGAGCTAGTCTATTGTCCTACAGAGATACAAGCTGCTGATATACTGACTAAACCACTGAAGTTAGATCGTTTTGAAAAGCTTAGAAATGATTTAGGTGTTGTATCTTTTGAATATTTGAATTAAGGGGAAGTATTATCTTGTAATTCAAATAAGTGGTTAGTTAGTTAGAAGAGTTAGTTAGGAAAGTTAGTTAGTTAGTTACAAGTGACTTGTAACTATGCGTGTATAAATAGAGGTGAGTGCAAAGGAATAAAGCAAGTGAAGTATTATTCAGTAATCAACTTTCTCTGATACCCGTCTATGAACTGTTCACCCGTCTGCACTTAGTAATCGTTACCCGTCTGCACCCGATTGCACCCGTCTGTGCACTTATACACTCGTCTATGTGTTGAGCGTGTATTCTGTGTACTGTTAACCCGTCTGTGCTGGGTGTGTGTGTGTTCTAACAGTTACAGCCGACAGATGAAGAGAAACAACAAGCACAAGGCCTAAAATCCAAAAGTGCTGCTAACCTCAGCAACTGCAACATGAGTTCTCCTTCAAAGCTAAAAGCTCAGGGAAAGAGGAAAGCAGAATTAGAGGCATTTTCCTCCAGAGAACCACTTGACAGTCCTACAGAAGTTGATCCAAATACATCCATAGTTGTATCAACCAAGAGGCAGCAGAAATCTAAAAGTAGTACTAGTACTGTCAGTTTGAATGAGTCCATGAATTTGAGGATTACTAAAACTGCAGTGCAACCTGGCCAGGAAGAAACTAAAGGTCATGCTATTGTTCTTTACGACAGCGAATTTTCTGAGTTAAAAAAGAAAATGGGAGTTTCAAAGTTGTCAATCACTGCAGAAACACAAAATTCAACTGTTAACTTGGACGTACCAGATGCAGGCAAGCTTTCAATGGACAATGGAAGCCAGGTAGATGTTGATATTTGCAAGTCGTGTTCCTTGGAAGATGCCCATAATGAAATCTCAACTTTACTGCCTATTAGCTAGAAGAGTTTGACAAAACAGCACAACGTGCGAAAGTACTATAAGCTACCAAAAATAGTTTTGATTGAAAAATTGGTTGGGCAACTCGGTAACTACTGAACAAACTATTGCACGTAATGGTAGTTTCTGTGACGCTTTTTTAGGGTATCTTTTTTGGTTTTGTTCAGAATTTGATATAGGATTCTGACATAGTTATGAATAAGAAATTGGCAAACCAAAGTGGATTTTGTGACATGATATTTGTACAGCCTATGGATACCATACTAGGAGTACTTTGTACGTAAATGAAAGGAAGTATAGGTTTCCTTCCTTGTAACTGGTTAGTCTTTGTGGTCTCATAGGAGACTTAAAACTTCCGTGTTGTGTCACATTCATGTGCTACCGAGATCCATTATGATGAATGATGATATATAATTTTAAAGATGAGGAAGGTAAAAAGGTAGACCAAACTGTCTACAGAGGTATTATTGGATCTCTTCTTTATTTAACATCCAGCAGACCCGATATTCAGTTTAGTGTCTGTATGTGTGCTAGATTGCAATCTGATCCTAAAGAATCTCATCTTAAGGCTGTTAAAAGAATATTTAGATATTTGCTTAGAACCGTTAATCTTGGTTTAATGTATTTAAGAACACAAGAATACAGGCTAGTTGGTTTTTGTGATGCTGACTTTGCTGGAGACAGAATTGAAAGGAAAAGCACCAGTGGAGGATTTCACTTCATTGGAGCAAACTTAGTCTCTTGGTCAAGAAAAAGACAGACAACTATTGCACTCTCAACTGCAGAAGCAGAATACGTCTCTGCTGCTAGTTGCTGCTCACAGCTCTTATGGGTAAAACATCAACTTGAAGATTACTCCATATTTGAGCATAATATATCTGTCTGGGGTGATAATTCAAGTGCCATTTGCTTAACTAAGAATCCCATACAACATTCTAAGGCTAAGCACATAGAAATTAAACATCACTTTATATGAGATTATGTGCAAAAAGGTGAATGCTAGTATGCACCCTGCATAACTTTGGTGCACCATGCTCCTTCAATCAAAACCACACATTTATTGTTTCACTCGTCTGCTCAGACCCGTCTGCTTTGACTTGTCTGCACTTTCACGCGTCTGCCATGACCCGTCTACTGTTTCACGCGTCTGCCATGACCCGTCTACTGTTTCTGCCATGACCCATCTACTGTTTCACCCGTCTTCTATGGCTCGTCTGCTAATCACTTGTCCGCCGAGACTCTCTGCAATTTCACCCGTCTACTTGATCTCGTCTTCTGTTCACTTGTCTGATAAGAAGACAAGTGGACCTTCAGACGAGTCATGGTAGACGATTGAATCTGCAGACGGGTCATGGCAGACGAGTGAACATCAGACGAGTGGCGGCAGCGGTGGTGTTGGTGGTTGTTGTTTCGTTTACTGTGTGGAGGTGGGTGTGGGGTAGTGATGGTGATGGTGGTGGGAAAAGGTGAGGGTAAGAAAGGAATTTGGGTAAGTGTGCAGCATACACCTCTTTGCAGAGGGTGCATGTTAGACGGAGCCCAACTTCACTGTATAATGGTTTCATCAATTTGTTTGTCATGGAGTACTTTAAGGCCTTACATTGATGGAAAACATGCTCTAATCACCATGCTCTACTAACTTTATATTGATAAGCTGTTAAAGCTGTTAAAACCAAAAAGATACATCCCATTAAGAAGTATAGCGTTAATCAAATCCAAAAACCATATCTAAAATCCCAAAAATAAATTACAATTTTCTGAACTGAAATTCAATTCCCAAAATATTAAGTTCTTAAAAATCCAAAGTATGTTTACTGCCAAGTATTTAGGTGTATAAGATCCTTGAGTGAATCCTTGAACAATCAAATGATCCACTACAAATCAATTTATGATCAGTACAAAAGCCATTTCATTCACTCTTAAGATAAGCTTCAATATCTCTTCTGCCCCATCCCACAGTGCATTTGAACTTTGTCCCACAACATTTTCAATCCAGACAACAGATGGCTTTGCTAGCAGCAGTTTGGAAGGCAAATTCTACAACCAACAAAGTAATATCAATTATAATTCACATATTATAAAGTAAATTTAAAAGTACCCGTGCATGGCACGGGCTCCATACTAGTTCTCAATATTTTTTCATCAAATGCAAGTTAAAAATAAAATCAAAAGAGTGCAAAGTATATAAATAATTGATGTTCTTCAGCTCGTTACTATGAGCTTATGCCATCTTCCACAATAATATGTAGTGTAGAGTTGTAGTTTGTACTTTGTAGTGTTATGTAATTTAGGATTGTAGGACAATGGGGGCAACATATTTTTTTGTAGTGGGGGCAAAAATATTTACTTAAGGTCTAATAAAAAAATTAAGTTGGTGGGGGCAACTGCCCCCAATGTGGTACTCCTAGGTTTGTCCCCATGTGTAACATATGTTACACATTTTGGGTGCGTTTGGTTAAACAGCTTAATTAAGG
Source organism: Ammopiptanthus mongolicus (assembly GCA_039655645.1). Lineage (NCBI taxonomy): Eukaryota > Viridiplantae > Streptophyta > Magnoliopsida > Fabales > Fabaceae > Ammopiptanthus > Ammopiptanthus mongolicus. The sequence continues at coordinate 8,582,969 of CM077351.1, read as the reverse complement.
GTTTATTCAATAAGCTCTTTTTCAAATAAGTTAAAAACAGCTTATTTTCATAAGCTTCGCTGACAAGCTTATGGAAATATGCTAAAAAGAGCTTATGGAAAGACCATAAACTATTTTCATAAATTATTTGTATAAGTTTAATTCCATAATCTATTCTTATAAGCTCTTTATAAACTCTTTGAAATGCACCAATTATGTTTTCATTGATGAGTTGTTACACATATCTTCTACTCCTTGAAATTTTGTCCTTATAAAATATAAAAGGAATTTTTTGAATATAGTAATTGATCCCATTTAATAATAATATAATAATAATTGAGAAGGGAAAGAGGGCCTGGGTTTGGAGCCCAAACAAGGTTGATAGTCCAGTCCATACTCCAGAGTAGAGTTGAGATTAGTAGAAGTGAGAAACGGAAGAGAAGAAGATTAAGGGCATCAGAAAGAAACAGTGAGGTTTCCGCAGCAGCAGCGGTGAAAGAGAGAAGAAGGATCGGAGGATGTCGTCGAACGCAGCGGTGCCGTTTTGGAGGGCAGCGGGGATGACGTACATAACGTACTCCAACATATGTGCGAATCTGGTTAGGAATTGCCTGAAGGAACCCTACAAATCCGAATCCATCAATCGGGAGAAGGTCCATTTCTCTCTATCCAAATGGGTCGATGGCAAGCCTGAAAAGCCTAGTAAGTTCCCTCTTATTATTCTCATTTCATGGATCAGATCTCATCTCATGTGTTATAATGCACCATTTCTACTACTTTATGACTTAGGGTTTCCATCAATTTCGCTTAATCATAATCCATAATACACCTTGATTTAACTATTATTGTTGCAACCTGATCAGGATTAGTGGATTGGACATCGTTCTTATCACACCTGACAAAACTTAGATACTATTCTATAGGTGTTTGTAGCTCTTTTCTTATGAGAATAAGACATATGTAACCGCACTTAAACATGTTATATTTTCATTGATGAGTTGTTATTAAGTGTCTTCTTCTAATTAGAAAACGGCACTAATATATTTTCATTGACCAGCTCTTACATGTGTCTTCTTCTAATTTGAAAAAAACGGCATCACAAACATATATAGAACTGCAGCTAAGTGTCCTTTGTTCTAAAGTCAAATCAAATACTTGTTGCTTCTTCACATTTTTTGTTTCTCTAAACGGCTTTTTTTATATTACTTGTTGCAGTTTATTTGGTTTTGTATTTGCTCTGTTCTGATCAAAGTGTTTGATTGTTCTTTTTTAACAGCTATTCGTTCGGACACCCCAAATTGATTTGGAATAGTTGGAAGCTTTGCTTGGGAAGCTATTTGTCATTGTGACCTATGGTTTTCTATGTTTTTTAACTGCTTTGTGTTTTCTTCTATCCATGATATATGGCTCATGCACTATATTTTGGATTTGCACGGTTAATCTTTGTAATAATTTCAGTTTAAACATATGATTTTAGACTTTCATCTGTTGGGTCATAAATTTATGAAATAAGGTAAATTACAATATTCCTTCCTTCCTATTCCTTAGATGAATTAGACTTAAGGCTGCATTGTGGTAAAGAGTTTATTCAAGCACTTATTCATTAAGTTTCATTGAAATAAGGTAAAGAGTTTATATTTATAAGCTTCTCTGATAAATTTAATGAAATAAGTTTAAAGGAGCTTATAGGAAGGTCCTAAGCTATTTTTATAAGTTTATTTTCCGAAGTTGTTATCATTACTCTAAAAAAGTTTTTTATAAGCTTTTCCAAATGCTTCTTAAATTGAAATATGTAACAAGGAATTGAAAGCTTGGGGCTTTACCATGCACTTTTGATGTATTATCACTCTCAAATAGATGAAGGCATGGTTGTAAACATGACCTTTGGATCATATTTGGGGTATTTGATCAAACTGACTCACTTTTAGAAACTATTTATCAATATAATTTTGTTTTGAAACTATTTACCAAACTAACCCACTTTTAGCCACTTGGCATTTTTTATTACAAACTACTGACAGTAGCGTTTTTAGAAAATGCTAGTTAAAGTAGCATTTTTCAGGGTCAGAAAAAAATAATAAAAAATGTCACGTGGCTAAAAGTGGATTAGTTCGGTAAGTAGTTTCAAAACAAAGTTATATTAGTAAATAGTTTCTAAAAGTGGGTCAGTTTGGTCAATTACCCCTTTTTGCCAACCTGACACTTTTTATTATTTTTTTCTGATATCAAAGATGTTATTTTGACTAGTTTTTTTGTGAAACGATACTGGTAATAGCGTTTTTACTAGATTGTGTCACATGGTACAATCTGGTTCGCTGTAAAAAAATTTAAAACTTTTACGTTTAAGGGCCGACACTAAAAGTAAAATTTTTAACTTTTTTTACAGAGAACCAGCACAATCTGGTAAAAACGCTACTGACAGTAATAACGTTTTTAGAAAACGCTAGTCAAAGTAGCGTTTTCGATGTTAGAAAAAAATAATAAAAAATATCAGGTTGGCAAAAAGGGTAATTGACCAAACTGACCCAGTTTTAGAAACTATTTACCAATATAACCTTGTTTTGAAACTATTTACTACGCTAACCCACTTTTTGCCAACCTGGCATTTTTTTAAATTTTTTTCTGACACCAAAGACGCTACTTTGACTAGCGTTTTTGGAAAACGCTACTGTATCAGATTTTGCCAAATCTGGTTCGCTGTAAAAATATTTAAAAATTTTACGTTTAGGCCGATGTTAAAGGCCGACACTAGAGGTGTCATCCGTCTGAAGCTGGGTTTTTTGACCAAACTAGTGTTATTTTAGAAACTATTTACCAAAATGGGGTTGTTTTGTAACAATTTACCAAAATAGGGTTGTTTTAGACAGCATGAAATTTTTTATTATTTTTTTGCTGACGCGGAAGGCGCCACTTGGAAAGGCGCCACATGTCACACATTCATTGGTTCGCTGTAAAAAAATATAAAAAATGGGGCTCCGACGGGTGATTCAGACGAGTCTCAGCGGACAAGTGACCAGCATAGGGTTTTTGATCAAACTAGTGTTATTTTAGAAACTATTTACCAAAATGGGGCTGTTTTGTTGTTTTAGACAGCGTGTAATTTTTTATTATTATTTTTGCTGACGTGAAAGGCGCCAGTTGGACTGGCCCCTTTAAAGGCGCCACTTGGACTGGCGCCTTCATTAAAAATGCCACATGTCACACACTCATTGGTTCGCTGTAAAAAAATATAAAAATTTTACGTTTAGCGTCGGTTTTGGACCACGCTAAAGGCCGACGCTAGAGGTGTCACCCATCTGAAGCTGGATCTTCACCCGTCTGATGACCATCTGACCGATGATTCACCCGTCTGACAGTCATCAGACGGGTATTAGACGGGTGATTGACCCGTCTGATGACTATAAGACGGGTGATTCAGACGAGTCTAAGTGACCAGCAGACGAGTGAAATAGCAGATGGGTCACAACAGACGAGTGACCAATGAGTGTGTGACATGTAGCATTTTTATGGAAGGCGCCAGTCCAAATGGCGCCTGGACTGGCACCTTCCATGTCAGCAAAAAAATAATAAAAAATTTCACGTTGTCTAAAATAACCCCATTTTGGTAAATTATTACAAAACAACCCCATTTTGGTAAATAGTTTCTAAAATAACACTAGTTTGGTCAAAAACCCACCAGCAGACGGGTCACAGCAAACGAGTGACCAATGAGTGTGTGACATGTGGCATTTTTATGGAAGGCGCCAATTACCAATGAGTGTGTGACATGTGGCATTTTTATGGAAGGCGCCAGTTGGACTGGCGCCTTCTACGTCAGCAAAAAAATAATAAAAAATTCCACACTGTCTAAAACAACCTTATTTTGGTAAATTGTTACAAAACAACCCCATTTTGGTAAATAGTTTCTAAAATAACACTAGTTTGGTCAAAAAGCCCTGAAGCTGAAGATATCAGACGAGTGAAGAAATGTTCACCTGTATGATATATTTCTTCACCCGTCTGAAGCTGAAAATCTTCATCAGATCAGACGGGAGATTCATCTGTCTGATGATGTCTGAAGCTGAAGATCTTCACCCTCAAACGGGTGAAGAAATGTATCAGGCGGGTGAACATTTACATTTCTTCACCCGTCTGATAGTCATCAGACGCTATCAGACGGGTGAATCACCCGTCTGAGAATCATCAGACGGGTGAAGATCTTCACCCTCACACGCGTGAAGAAATGTATCAGACGAGTGAACATTTCTTCACCCGTCTGATAGACATCAGACAGGTGAAGATCTTCAGCTTCAGACGGGTGACACCTCTGGCGTCTGCAATTTTTAAATTTTCTTACAGCGAGCTAGATTGTGCCACGTTTTCAGAAAACGCTAGTCAAAGTAGTGTTTTTCGGTGTCAGAAAAAAATAATAAAAAATGCCACGTGGCTAAAAGTGGGTTAGTTTGATAAGAGTAATGTTAGGTTGACAACCAAATTTGGGGCACCTATAGGGCTTTTTGACCAAACTAGTGTTATTTTAGAAACTATTTATCAAATGGGTTGTTTTGTAAATATTTACCAAAATGGGGTTGTTTGGAATTTTTACGTTTAGCGTCGGCCAAGGCCCACGCTAAAGGCCGACGCTAGAGGTGTCACCCATCTGCTGTGACCCGTCTGAATCACCCGTCTGACAGTCATCAGACAGGTGAATCACTTGTCTGATAGTCATCACCCGTCTGATGGTCATCAGAAGGGTGAATCACCCGTCTGATGACCATCAGACGGGTGAAGATCCAGCTTCAAACGGGTGACACCTCTAGCATCGGCCTTTGACGTGGGTCTTGGCCGACGCTAAACGTAAAAAATTCCAAACAACCCTATTTTGGTAAATAGTTTCTAAAATAACACTAGTTTGGTCAAAAAGCCACACCTACAGTGACACCGTAGGTGTAAATGGCAAAATAGTAATAAAACAACTCAACAATCATCACTCCCAAGACACATAATTGCTTTCCCACTTATTTATTGTTTTCTTCTCTCTCATCATGTATTTCATCACTCCCAAGACACTCACCTGATATTTCTCTCATCTCAACACTCGTCTAAGCTGATCTTCACCCGTCTACGTTAGCCTACGTTTCTTCTTGAGCTGCCTGCGAACAACACCAAATAAAGAAACTTCTCTAAAACAGATTTAAATAAAAAAGAGTGTAAGATATAAAAAAAAGAAAAGAAAAGAAAAGAACAGGAAAGTGAAGCAACAGATCAACTATGAGATTCTGCACTCTTTGGACCATGAGCAATAGTCACTTAAAGTCGTGGCATTTTTCATATCAATAACTTAGATTGCAGTCTCATGGAAGTGACATTAGCAAGATAAGTTTAAAAACACACAGTACAGGTAAAAAGATACATTGTTTCCATAAAATAGTTTTCTATCAAAAACTTCTTATATTCCATGACATAAAACTTCCCATTTCTTACCTTTTCACTCTCAAGCTTTTTCCTTAATCTTCTTGTCTCCAGTTCAAGTTCTACTTTCTGCTCCATGAATCAGCATTAAATTCAGCTAAACATCATCCAAAATATGAAAAAGCAACATGAAAGTCAATATAAAAATTATCCGATTACCTTTATCCCATTTACAAAGGCTAGCTGATTGGTTGTATTAGAGTGCCTACATCGCCACTCCGGACTGCAGCTTGCAGATCTATATTGTAAAAACAAAAAAATTGTGTGAGTAGAACAAAGGCCGGTGCAAAAGGCGTGTAATCCTGCAGAAAGAGGAAAAACATTTTTTAGATAACAATGATAACTCAAAAAAATCAGTAAGCTTCTTCTTTATTAATTATGAAACTTGCAAAAGCAGAAAATATTCACCCTCATAGCGAGTTCTCCTTTTTGCACATCTATCAATGTTCTCCCGGTTGCAAGAAAAGGCCTTCCAAGGATAATTGGGACTTCCTTGTCAGCCTCAAAGTCAAGGATAATGAAGTCCACTGGAAATACAAATCTGTCCACCTTGATTAGGACATCCTCAATTTTTCCTTCTGGGTAAGCAATAGACCTGTCAGCAAGTTGTAAAGTAACCGTGGTGGCCTGGCTTCACCAATCTTCAGTTGCTTGAAAATGGACATAGGCATCAGATTAATGCTAGCTCCAAGATCACACAGAGCTTTTCCACAATAAGTATTCCCTATAGAACAAGGGATTGTAAAACTACCCGGATCTTTCATTTTCTGAGGAACCCTGTTCTGCAACAGCTGGCTGCACTCCTTTGTCGTTGCCACTGTTTCTAATTCTCCCAACCTTTTTCTCTTTGTAAGGATATCTTTCATGAATTTGGTGTAATTGGGCATCTGCTACAGGGCTTCAACCAAAAGTATATTTATATGCAGCTGCTTCAGGATTTCTAAAAACTTGTTAAACTGCTTTTCTTGAGCTGCCTTTCTCAACCTTTGTGGAAATGGTGGAGGTGGTAATTCTGGAGTCAATTTGGTCTCCTTCTGCCTAGGAGTATCCTGTATTTTGTCTTCAGCTACTGGGGTTACCTCAGGAGTTTACTTTTCTGTCTCAGCTGTTTCAGTCTTCCTTGTTGCTGGCTGTTTAAATGCTACAGCATCTGGCAGCTCTTTGCCACTTCTCAGATTTATGACCTTCATATGCTCCTGCCCTTTTTCAGTTGAAGAAGATGGAGTCTCCGTAGCTGCAGGGAGGGTACCAGCTGGTCTATTGGTGAGTGCAGTGGCCAACTGACCCACTTGATTTTCCAAGTTTCTCATAGCCATCCCTTGGTTCTGAATTTGAGTCTTAGTTTCGGTCATAAAAGCCTTCAGAATAGCCTCAAGAGAAGGTTCTCTAACTGGGACTTGAGTTTGCTGCTGATTGTATTTACTGAAACAGGGTTGCTGGGACATTCTTCAAATAGATGCTTTTCACCGCAGAATACACATGATACTGCCTCTACTGCAGCTACTGCTTCAGTCATGCCAGGTTCCTGGCTTGCATTTGTGGTAGTCAGGTTCTTCAACATGTTTGTAATAGTAGCTAACTGAGCAGACATCACAGTCATCTCCTTAACTTCATGCATACCAGCTGCAGTTTTGGAAGAATTAGTTCTCACTATAGGCCATTGATAGCTATTAGTAGCTATGCTTTCAATCAGCTCAAATGCTTCATTGTAAGATTTAGTCAACAGGGCACCTCCTGATGAAGCATCTAACATTAGTTTTGAAGGAGGCGCCAACCCATTATAAAAAGTCTCCAGCTGAATGCAAGCTGGTATTCCATGGTGTGGGCATTTCCTCAACAGACCTTTGAATCTTTCCCAAGTGTCATATAAAGTTTCATCGTCATTTTGCCTGTATGCAATGATATCTCCCCTCATCTTTGCATTCTTGATAGGAGGGAAGTACTTAGTCAAAAACTTCTCGGCTAGGGCATTCCAAGAAGTGATGGAGTTAGGTTCCAAGGAATCCAACCAAGTCTTAGCTCTATCCCTAAGAGGGTAAGGGAACAGCCTCAACTAGAATGAATCCTCACTCACTCCAGGGGTCCTGAAACTTGAATGAATCCTCACTTAGACGAGTGAAACATCAGACAAGTGATCAGCAGACAAGTGACCATTAGATGATCAGCAGACGAGTCTCAGCAGACAAGTGAAACTGCAGACGAGTCTCAGCAGACAGTGACCAGCAGACGAATGAAACAACAGACGAGTGACGAGCAGACAAGTGTCTCCGCAGACGCGCGCAGGGAATGCTGCAGCTTTTGTTTTTTTGTTTTTTAAAAAAATTCTGTAGAACCGATGAGTGTGTGACATGTGGCATTTTTATGGAAGGCGCCAGTCCAAGTGACGCCTTTCAAGACTGGCGCCTTCCACGTCAGCAAAAAAAAAAAAAAAAATTTTCACGCTATCAAAAACAACCCTATTTTGGTAAATTGTTGCAAAACAACCCTATTTTGATAAATAGTTTCTAAAATAACACTAGTTTGGTCAAAAACACGTATAAAGATTGCTAAGACCAAAGGTGTATCAGAAGACTCTGTCATTCTGATGATAGAGAACAAACGAAGTTCTCAAAGCTTTAATGGCTGACCAGAACGACTCTTTTGCATTTAATGAAGATCTGCAAAAGGCCAAGATTTCAAAATTGTCTCTAACGGCTTTAATACCTTGAAGCCTATTTAATGAAGAAGACTTTGAAGATCCAAGTAGAGAACGATCACAGCATTCAAAGAGCATTTACTCTGTGCATTTATATCTTCAATCTTTCATTGTTTATTCTTCAATCATTTGAAGTTATTACGCAATCTTTTAGAACTTCACATTTAATACACTAGTCTGAGTGCTTGTGAAAGACTTGCAAATTGTAATTTACTTACATCTTCTCTCAAACAAACCAGAGTGAGCCTGAAGAGGCTAAGTGAGAAAACAATACTTGTCTTAGAGCCTGAAGAGGCTAGGTGTGCAAACAATACTTGTCTATAACGTGTTCAGTTATAGTGAGAAAATTTGGTGCTGCCAAGGACTGGACGTAGCCTCATTTGTTAAGGGGTGAACCAGGATAAAACCTGCTGTGTGATCTCTCTCTTTACCTTAACTCTTTAGTTTGTTTATTTAACTTATTTATCTTCTAACTAAGGAGGGTATAATCGTTTTAAAAAACCTTTTCTTCGTGCATGCTTGTGTGGCTTTCTGTGAGAACCTTCAGACAAGTTACTAGTCTGATTGACCTGTCTTAACATACTTGTCTGCCTTCATCTGTGCTTGCGAAAAAGTTTATAATTCCGCTTAAAGTTGTCAAACTCTATTCAACCCCCCTTCTAGTGTTTGAACCTGTCTATTTCATTCTTTGCCTGTTCTCTTGCAAGAAATAGCAACATGCGTATAACCATAGAGTAGATTTAATAAGAAGAGTGATGATTGAATGGATAAAAATATAGGCCTTTTGATCAAACTAGTGTTATTTTAGAAACTATTTAACAAAATGGGGTTGTTTTGTAACAATTTACCAAAATAGGGTTGTTTTGGACGCGTGGAATTTTTTATTTTTTATTTTGCTGACGCAGAAGGCGCCAGTTGAACTTGTGCCTTTAAAGGCGCCAGCCCATAAAAATGTCACATGTGACACGCTCATCGGTTCTACAGAAATTTTTTAAAAAACAAAAACAAAAGCTGCAGCATTCCCTGCGCCGTCTGCGGGTTTTTGACCAAACTAGTGTTATTTTAAAAACTATTTACCAAAATGGGGTTGTTTTGTAACTATTTACCAAAATAGGGTTGTTTGGAATTTTTTACGTTTAGCGTCGGCCTTTGTCACCCGTCTGAAGCTGGATCTTCACCCGTCTGATGACTGTCAGACGGGTGATTCAGACGAGTCTCAGCGGACAAGTGACCAGCAGACGGGTGACACCTCTAGCGTCGGCCTTTAGCGTGGGCCTTGGCCGACGCTAAACATAAAAAATTCCAAACAACCCTATTTTGGTAAATAGTTACAAAACAACCCCATTTTGGTAAATAGTTTCTAAAATAACACTAGTTTGGTCAAAAAGCCCGCCGTCTGCGGAGACACTTGTCTGCTGGTCACTCGTCTGCTGTGTCCCATATGCTGTTTCACTCGTCTGTTGTTTCATTCGTCTGCTGGTCACTTGTCCACTAAGACTCGTCTGCAGTTTCACTTGTCTGCTGTGACTCCTCTGCTAGTCATCTGATGGTCACTCATCTGCTGTTTCACACCGCTGGTGGGTTTTTGACCAAACTAGTGTTATTTTAGAAACTATTTAACAAAATGGGGTTGTTTTGTAACAATTTACCAAAATAGGGTTGTTTTTGCCAGCATGGATTTTTTTATTATTTTTTTGCTGACGTGGAAGGCGCCAGTTCCATAAAAATGCCACAAGTCACACACTCATTGGTCACTCGTCTGCTGTCACCCGTCTGCTGCGTCTCGTCTACTTTTTCACTGGTCTGCTTAGACGAGTGAAACATCAGACAAGTGACCATCAGATGACTAGTAGACGAGTCACAGCAGACAAGTGAAATTGCAGACGAGTCTTAGCGGACAAGTGACCACCAGACAGGTCACAGCAGACGGGTGAAACATCAGACAAGTGACCAGCAGACGAGTGAAAGAGCAGACGAGTGACCATCAGATGACTAGCAGACGAGTCACAGCAGACAAGTCTCAGCGGACAAGTGACCACCAGACGAGTCTCAGCGGACGAGTGAAATTGCAGACGAGTCTCAGCGGACAAGTGACCAGCAGACAGGTGAAACATCAGACAAGTGACCAGCAGACGAGTGAAACATCAGACGGGTCTCAGCAGACGAGTGAAACATCAGACGGGTCACAGCAGACGAGTCACCACCAGACAAGTGTCTCCAGCAGACGAGTCTCGGCAAGGAATGCTGCAGCTTTTGTTTTTTTGTTTTTTAAAAAATTTCTGTAGAACCGATGAGTGTGTGACATGTGGCATTTTTATGGAAGGCGCCAGTCCAACTGCCGCCTTCCACATCAGCAAAAATAATAATAAAAAATTCCACGCTGTCTAAAACAACCCTATTTTGGTAAATTGTTACAAAACAACCCCATTTTGATAAATAGTTTCTAAAATAACACTAGTTTGGTCAAAAAGCGGCCTTTTGACCAAACTAGTGTTGTTAAAGAAACTATTTATCAAAATGGCGTTGTTTTATAGCAATTTACCAAAAATAGGGTTGTTTTTGACAGCATGGAATTTTTTATTACTTTTTTTGCTGACGTGAAAGGCGCCAGTAGGCGCCACTTGGACTGGCGCCTTCCATAAAAATGCCCTATGTCACACACTCATCGGTTCTACAGAAATTTTTTAAAAAACAAAAAAACAAAAGCTGCAGCATTCCCAGCGCACGTCTGCAGAGACACTTGTCTGCTGTGACCGGTCTGCTGGTCACTATCCTACTGTGACCCATCTGCAATTTCACTTGTCTGTTGTGACTCGTCTGCTAGTCATCTGATGGTCACTCGTCTGCTGGTCACTTGTCTGCTGTTTCACTCGTCTGCTGATCACTTGTCTAATGTTTCACTCGTCTAAGCAGACAAGTGAAATTGCAGACGAGTCTCAGGGCTTTTTGACATGGAATTGCAAGTTCAACTATAACTCTGAAAGACAGAAAGATTGACATAATTTTTACATGTTAAAGGTCATACTTCAACTGCTAACATGGGAAATCAAGATTAATAATGTAAAGCATCAACCATTTCTCGAAGCAGCGAAGTAATAGGCATAGAATTACTTTAAGAAACGAAAATCATCATTATCTAGATTTTAATCTGTTCTGAAGCAATTAATGGCTAATCAAAATATCGCCATTCACGTTATACATTCTTCCCTTTTCATATTTTTAACTGCATAGCAAGAGCTTTCATCAATATGAGTAGTTTGAGACATACAGTAGCTGAAAAATAACAAAAGCAATAAAATTTAATTCTAATGAGGGAGGGGGCACGGAGCAGGGGAACCTTCAAACATACAGCAAAATGCTGAAGATAATGAACTAATGAAGGTTTTTCGGTCTTTCCATTGTAACTGAGAACAAGGTAAAGTAAATACCTGCAGTTTGACTCATACGACACATTACATATGCATCCAGGATGACCTGCAATTAGAAAAGAACTAAAAAGCATATGTGAAATGCTACATTGAAACAGGATGTAAAAATAGCAAAAGCCATTTAGCAGAACCATGCACATATTCTGCTTTACATGCATCATTCAATGATTTATCCTTAGTTCCCTCAAATGTTTTTTCCCTCTAATTTCAGATTTTTGTTTATCCTGCAGATTTCAAATAAATTCTGCTTCTAAACAAGCCAGAGTTAGGATCCACACAAGAAAAAGGCAATTGATAGTGGAGCAGTAGTCAGGGTGGGGGCATTGTGCAAATTTCAAGTAGCTCAATGTCCCCGAGATAGATATCATATTCATACCTTGACATGGCCCATTCAAACAACTCCCACATACGATATTTACCTGAAAGACATGAATGGAACATGAGAAAGGTCTGTGAACCACATGATGACACAAGCAATATGCTTAATAAGCCTGACCTTCTTACAGCCAAAAAATCATGCATTAGACCAAAGACATTTAGCCTAGTGGTTACCTTACCTATTATGTTTATGCTTGGCAGTTATCAAGGTCCTGGGCTCTATCACACGGAGCCCAGGAACTTGTGCCTTGTCATATCCCTTTTATTCATGAGATTAACCCCTGTTCCTATTTCCCCTACCCATTTTCTTGAGTCCTGGGTCTAGTTGATTAAAAATAAATAAAAAAATGGAAGCTTCAGAATAGCACCAACCTTGGCTGTTCGTCCCATTTTGTCATAACTTTGTTCGCAACCCATCAGGTCACCGTTATAAAACTCCTACACAATAAGAAAATGGCTTAGATAGCAGGAGAAAAGGTATCAAAAAAAGAGAAAGGAGGAGAACTGGAAGTGGAATGTAAAATAAGGTTTGAAATACATAATATATTCTCCAGTCTATTACTCTAAGTGGATTATGAGAGTCTACCTGTGCACTTATGTGTACTACCTACAACCCTCTCCCATAGGCCCATGCAGTCTCACATTGGCCACAAAGAAGATTGCAACTTCTTTGAATATAAATTATTTTTGCAACTTGTTTTTTCTTGGAATTATAATACTGCTTATGTGACTAAGAAAGATGAGTGTGCTCCTTCGAACATATCTGCTTTCAGTCTGATTAGTATTACCACAAATTTAACATCTCACTGATGGGCTTGACACTGCTAGGCACTAGCTATTCTTACTAGCAAAAGCTTAGATAGGAAGCAGGGGAAAAACAATACAAATTTATAATAGGTTCCTTACAAAAGGAACTTGATATGCCTAACAAACATCCTTACTCGTGGTTTTTATTTTGTTTTCCTAAAAGATAGAATAGAAAGAAGGAACTTACTTGAACAAAGTCCGATTGGCCAGAACCAGCAATAAAGTAGTTGAACTTATCAAATCGGCCAAAATCAACATATCCCTATGATGTCACATTGTATCAGTTTATTACCTGATTGGAATTCAAATTTAAGATCCATGGTTACAACAGGTTCTTCCAATTTAAGTGTGTTTGGGAATGATTAATTATTTCCAAAAAAAAAAAAAAAAAAAGTTTTTCTTTTGGGATAAAAAGCTGTTTTGGGATGAACTGATATGTTTGAATAAAATTGATTAATGTGATAAAAAGTTCTCCTGATAAGTTCCCATTTCAGGCATTATGGATTATAAATTTATAATCGCATTGCAGAGAAAATTATCTTAAAATCACTTTTTAGCTAACATATTCAAACATAAAATTAATTCTATTATAATTAATTATAACAATAATCGATTTTACAAATAATAAATTATTGAAATAATCTTTTTTTTTTCTCACAGCTAAACCAAACACAGCCCAAGTGTTTAAAAGTCATCAAATACTCAGATAGTTGTAAAACAACTCAAGGGAACAGTTCTTTGCATCAACCTATTAATAAGGAATGAAAGACACCACTAAATAACCAAGATTCTGCCAAAAACCATATTATTTTAAATAGGGGGCAGAGGAGAAGAAGGAACTAGAAATAAAAAATACATCAGCTAAAAAGTGTCTGCAAACAGAAGTAATGAAAATTGTCCTATTCCATCCTCGGTTTCATAAAAGAAGGAATGACAAACAAGCAGAACTCAAGAGGCCTATTCAGTGGTACATACTTGCAACTTGTGTGTCAACCATTTACTATTAGCATTTTTTTTAATGATAAAAGAAGAAATTCATTAAGTGAAAGAGAAGATGATTACAACATTTAATATTAACATAGGAATGAATTACACAACAGAATGCTGTACCAATCTTTTTAAGATTTATAATAATCCAGGCCATGTTAAATATGGTTTACATTCTGCATATTGCTTCATCCATTTGGCCTGCTTTGAGACCTTTCATTGGCATTGTTCTAGACAATTGTAAGTGGATCCTTGGTGATGGCCAGAAGATTAATTTCTGGCTTGATTCTTGGCTTAGCAAACCTGAGACTGACCTTCTTCAAATTGATAAAAGAATTCATCCACGGCTTCATTGTAAGGTGAAAGACTTCATTGTCAATGGTACTTGGACAATCCCTGACTTGTTGCTACAAAAGTCTAATGTCCTTGCTGCTGAGATTTCCGAATATGTCATTCCTGAAAAGCCAGTCCCTTATGAGCTGATTTGGTCTGGTTCAAATTCAGGAACTTTATCTCTGAAGGAGGCTGCTATTTTGTTATTTCCTCAGGATCCTATAGTTGATTGGAGTAAACTTATTTGGTGTGCTGTTGTTCCCCCATCTAGGTCCCTATTAATCTGGAGAATTATCAATAATTGCCTACCAACAGATGAGTCTCTTTGGAGCAAAGGTTGCTGTGTTGTTTCAGTTTGCTGCTTATGCTACAAGGATTATGAATCTACGGAGCACCTATTTTTCAATTGTAGATTACAAGGCAATCTTTACCCTGCACCAGTGTGTCGATTTGGCTAATTTTGACAAGATTTCTGGGGCTGCAACAGCAAAGCAGGCCTGGGATATCTTGGAGAAATGTTACACGGGTGGTGAAAAGATCAAGAAAGCGAGACTTCAAGTCTTGGAAAGGCAATATGAGCTATTGCAAATGGAGGATCAAGAGAAGGTTGCTGATTTCATTGCAAGAATCAGAAACATCACCAATATGATGGCAGGGTACGGGGAAAGATTATCTGATCAGAAGATAATTGAGAAGATATTGCGCACACTGCATCCTCGATTTGATTACATAGTGTGTGCAATTGAGGAGTCTAAAGACATTGCAACCATGAGTCTTGAGGAGTTGCAAGGGACTCTGGAGGTTCGGGAGATGAGGATGAATGAGAGAGGGGCGACTGAGAAAATCTCTGATCAGGCAATGCAAGCTCAAACCGACAAGAGAGGGTTTGATCACAAGAAGAAATGGAGGAAAGGAGGAAAGGGGAAATTTGGGAAGAGTTCTTGGAATGGTGATGACAGGCCTGAATCCTCAAGTAAAAGGGGAGGAGGATCTGCCAAAACCAAAGGAGGATTCAAGAATTTTGATAAACGCAAGGTGCAGTGTTTCAATTGTGAAAAGTGGGGTCACTTTGCAGATGAATGTTGGCATGGCAAAGGCAAATCGAAGAAAGGAACTAATGAGGAAGCCTGTGCTGCTCAAGAAGAGGATTCTGATGTTGATCCAGTTCTACTGATTGTGACTACAAGTGAGGAATCCTTTCAATCTGAGCTTTGGTATCTTGATACGGGTTGCTCAAACCATATGACCAGTCACAAGGAATGGTTGGCTGATCTAGACACAACAAGAAAGAGCAAGGTTCGATTTGCAGATGACAGAACCTTGAATGCTGAAGGTATTGGCAACATCGTGATCAAAAGGAAAAATGGGAAATCAGTCTTGATTTCAGATGTTCTGTATGTACCAGGTATGAGAAGCAATCTTTTGAGTATTGGCCAACTGATTGAGAAGGGTTTTACTGTGGTGATGAAGGATGATCAAATGGAGATGTTTGACTCCACTCAACGGTTGATCTTGAAGGCTCCTCTCTCGAAAAATAGGACCTTTCAGATCAACATGCATGCTGCTGAGATTCAGTGTTTGAAAGCAGCTGCACATGTTGAGGACTGTTGGCTTTGGCACTCAAGGTTTGGACATTTGAATTTTCGAAGTTTAAATGATCTCTCTTCCAAACAAATGGTTGCTGGCCTTCCCATGATTGCTGTACCAGAGAAGATATGTGAAGTTTGTATGGCAGGAAAGCAACCCCGAAATTCTTTTAAGTCACATCTGCCAATGAGAGCAACAAGCTTGTTGGCAGTTGTGCATTCTGACATTTGTGGACCATTTGAGGTATCTTCACTAGGAGGTAATCCGTATTTCATTTCATTTGTTGATGAATTTAGTAGAATGATGTGGTTATACCTGATTAATACAAAGAATGAAGCACTTGAAATCTTTAAAAACTTCAAGAAGCGGGTTAAAAAACAAAGTGAGAAGTCCATCAAGATTTTGAGAACTGATGGAGGTGGGGAGTATACCTCAAGTAATTTTGAGCACTTTTGTGTAGAGAATGGTATTCAACATGAGATTACAGCCCCTTATACCCCTCAACACAATGGTTTGGCAGAAAGAAGGAATAGAACAGTGCTTGATATGGCAAGAAGTATGCTGAAAGAGAAAGCTTTACCACATCCCTTTTGGGGTGAAGCTGTCTCTACAGCAGTGTATATACTGAATAAATGTCCCACAAAGAGATTAAAGGAAGCAGTGCCAGAGGAGATATGGACTGGGAGGAAACCAACTGTGAGCCATTTGAAGACATTTGGAGCACTATGCTTCAAACATGTCCCTGATCAGAAAAGAAGGAAATTGGAGGACAAGAGCGAGTCAATGATTTTGGTGGGGTATCATCCGACTGGTGCATACAGGCTATATGATCCTATCAAAGGGGAAAATTGTGATTAGTAGAGATGTGATAGTGGCTGAAACTGAATCCTGGGATTGGAATCAGAAGTGCAGTAGCAGTAGCAGCAACAGTCTGACACAGGTGTCCTCATCATTGTTAGATGAAGGGCAAGATCAACAAGAAGATGAACATGGCATACTGGGAACTCAGACAGCTCAAGTGAGGCCACACAGGCATAGGCAAATGCCACCTAGATTAGCTGATTATGAACTGTTCTCTGACAGTGCAATAGCTCATGATGGTGATCTGGTGCATTTTGCTATGTTTGCTGATTCTGAACCACTGAACCTTGAGGAAGCTATGAAGGAGCAGGTCTGGAAAAATGCTATGATTGAAGAATTGAAAGCCATTGAGAGGAATCAGACATGGGAATTGTCAAGTCTACCTACAAACAAGCACCAAATTGTTGTTAAGTGGGTTTACAAGTTGAAGTTGCATCTTGATGTGTCAATTGCAAAGCACAAAGCAAGGTTGGTTGCAAAGGGTTTTCTGCAAAGGGAAGGAGTAGATTACTCAGAAGTATTTGCACCTGTGGCAAGGATAGAGACAATTCGGTTGGTTGTTGCTCTAGCAAGTGCAAGAGGTTGGACTCTATCTCAACTTGATGTTAAATCTGCATTCCTAAATGGACCTCTTGAAGAAGAGGTATATGTCTCTCAACCACCAGGATTTGAGATTAAGGGGAAGGAAGAAATGGTATACAGATTGAAGAAGGCACTTTATGGCCTAAAACAAGCCCCTTGGGCTTGGAACCAAAGAATTGATTCATTCTTACTTCAACTTGGATTCAGCAAGTGCTCAGTTGAACATGGTGTTTATGTACGATTTCAGCAGAACAGGTCAGAACTATTGTTGCTATGTCTCTATGTTGATGATCTACTAGTAACTGGTAGCAGTTCCAAAGAAATTGAAGAGTTCTAAGTGGTAATGAAGACTGAGTTTGAGATGACAGATTTAGGAAGGCTGACTTACTTCCAAAGAAAGTATGTGAGTGAAGTCTTGAAGAGATTCAACATGAATGGTTGCAATTCTGCAGCAACACCTGTTGAGGTTAATGTGAAGTTAGAAAAGAGCAGTGAAGAAGAGGCAGTAGATGGCACTTTGTTTAAACAGATACTTGGCTCTCTGCGGTATATCTGCAACAGTAGACCTGATATATGCTATGGAGTTGGCATGATTAGCAGGTTTATGGATGATCCGAGGAAACCACACTTGATTGCTGCTAAGAGGATAATGAGATACTTGCAAGGTACACTAGAGTTTGGTGTTCTGTTCCCTAACAGAATTCAGCAGCAGGGGAGTGTTCTCATAGGCTTTTCTGACTCCGATTGGTGTGGAGACAGAGTTGATAGAAGGAGTACATCTGGCTACATTTTTCAGTTTTTGAATGCACCAATCTCTTGGTGTTCAAAGAAGCAGCCAGTTATTGCTTTGACATCATGCGAAGCTGAGTCATCATGCGAAGCTGAGTATATTGCAAGCTCTTATGCAGCTTGTCAGGCTCTTTGGCTTCATTCACTGCTGAGTGAGATTCAGGTTGAAGTAGCTAAGCCTATGAAGCTAATGTTTGATAATAAATCAGCTATTAATCTAGCCAAAAACCCGGTTTCTCATGGCAGGAGCAAACACATAGAAACCAGGTTTCATTTCCTTAGAGACCATGTAAGCAAAGGAAGATTCGAGCTAGTCTATTGTCCTACAGAGTTACAAACTGCTGATATACTGACTAAGCCACTGAAGTTAGATCGATTTGAAAAGCTTAGAAGTGATTTAGGTGTTGTATCTTTTGAGTATTTGAATTAAGGGGAAGTATTATCTTGTAATTCAAATAAGTGGTTAGTTAGTTAGGAAAGTAGTTAGTTAGTTACAAGTGATTGGTAACTGTTAGTGTGCTATAGCAATGTATAAATAGAGTGAGTGCAAATGGAATAAAGAGAGCGAAGTATTATTCAGTAATCATTTTTTCTCTGATACCCGTCTGTGCACTGTTCACCCGTCTACACTCTATACTGGTTACCCATCTGTGTGTTGTACATGTTCACCCGTCTGTACACTGTTCACACGTCTGTGCGTTGAGTGTGTGTTCTAACAGAGCTCTTGCTTAAATATTCCTCTGGTCCCTGATTCTATATTTACAGTGTTGGCCTGATTACATCAGAACCTCAGTCCTCAGCTCATGGATGTCTTCATCTCAGGAATTGCCAATACAATTTGGTTTATTTGGTATAGCAGGAACTCGGCCCGGTTAGATGGGAAGCCTATTTCTGTGCAGGTTGCCATTAGATTGGCTAGATCTGCAACTTCTTTGGCTGGTTCATTATCTAAGAGATGCTCCTTTATCTCTGCCACTGAGAAGAAAATTTTTCAGAACCTCTCCATTATTCCAAATTTGCCTAAGGCTCCTTCTGTTGTGGATGTTATCTGGAAAGCCCCTAGCCTGAACTGGATAAAGTGTAACGCTGATGGCTCGGCCCTTGGTACTCCTGGAATTGCTGCCTGTGGAGGTATCTTTAGGGACAAGTCAGCTGCGGTTGTTGGTTGCTTCTCCTTCAATATTGGAATTTCTTTTGCTTTGAATGCTGAGTTTATGGGAGCTATTTTTGCTATTGAATCTGCTTTTGCTAAAGGATGGAATCACTCATGGCTGGAGTGTGATTCTCACTTGGTCATTCTGGCTTTTTCTTCTCCTTCGATAGTGCCTTGGAGCTTAAGAAACCGTTGGTTAAACTCTTTGTCTATGGTTAGGAAGAAATTTTTTTTATTCTCATGTATATAGAGAAGGAAACTCTTGTGCTGATTTGTTAGCCACTTATGGCACTTCTAGTAGTGGCCTATCTTGGTGGAACTCTATCCCCCCTTTTCTTAGAGTTGAGTTTTTTAGGAATAGATTGGGCTTGCCCAATTTTAGATTTAGATGATTTTCTCATGGGTCAGGTTCATGCTTTTTTGTTTTCTTAATAATATTAAGGGCACTCCTTTTCCTTATTGATGCTTTTATCCCTAAGGAGGGTTTTGCATCATAAGGTTTTAATGAGGCCTTTTTGCTAAAAAAAAAAAAGAAGATGGTGCCTTAGGTCTTTGTGGAGGAATATACGTAGAGGATCAAAATGCAAAACTGAGCATGTTATGCATCAGATATCACAAAGACATGTTACCATATGCACTGCCCAAAAATATTTTCTAAAAAAAAAGTCAGAGCACATAATGAACGAGGCATTTTTATGGAACTGCTTCCACGTCAGCAAAAAAATAATAAAAAAATCCACGCTGGCAAAAACAACCCTATTTTGGTAAATTGTTACAAAACAACCCCATTTTGGTAAATAGTTTCTAAAATAACACTAGTTTGGTCAAAAACCCACCAACGGTGTGAAACAGCAGACGAGTGACCATCAGATGACTAGTAGAGGAGTCACAGCAGACAAGTGAAACTGCAGACGAGTCTCAGTGGACAAGTGACCAGCAGGCGAATGAAACAACAGACGAGTGAAACAGCATACGGGTCAAAGCAGACGAGTGACCAGCAGACAAGTGTCTCCGCAGACGCGCGCAGGAAATGCTGCAGCTTTTGTTTTTGTTTTATAAAAAATTTTTGTAGAACCGATGAGCGTGTGACATGTGGCATTTTTATGGGCTGGCGCCTTTAAAGGCACAAGTTCAACTGGCGCCTTCCACGTCAGCAAAATAAAAAATAAAAAATTCCACGTTGTCAAAAACAACCCTATTTTGGTAAATTGTTACAAAACAACCCCATTTTGTTAAATAGTTTCTAAAATAACACTAGTTTGGTCAAAGGCCTATATTTATATCCATTCAATCATCACTCTTCTTATTAAATCTACTCTATGGTTATATGCATGTTGCTATTTCTTGCAAGAGAACAGGCAAAGAATGAAATAGACAGGTTCAAACACTAGAAGGGGGGTTGAATAGAGTTTGACAACTTTAAGTGGAATTATAAACTTTTTCGCAAGCACAGATGAAGGCAGACAAGTATGTTAAGACAGGTCAATCAGACTAGTAACTTGTCTGAAGGTTTTCACAGAAAGCCACACAAGCATGCACGAAGAAAAGGTTTTTTAAAACGATTATACCCTCCTTAGTTAGAAGATAAATAAGTTAAATAAACAAACTAAAGAGTTAAGGTAAAGAGAGAGATCACACAGCAGGTTTTATCCTGGTTCACCCCTTAACAAATGAGGCTACGTCCAGTCCTTGGCAGCACCAAGTTTTCTCACTATAACTGAACACGTTACAGACAAGTATTGTTTGCACACCTAGCCTCTTCAGGCTCTAAGACAAGTATTGTTTTCTCACTTAGCCTCTTCAGGCTCACTCTGGTTTGTTTGAGAGAAGATGTAAGTAAATTACATTTTGCAAGTCTTTCACAAGCACTTAGACGAGTGTATTAAATGTGAAGTTCTAAAAGATTGCGTAATAACTTCAAATGATTGAAGAATAAACAATGAAAGATTGAAGATATAAATGCGCAGAGTAAATGCTCTTTGAATGCTGTGATCGTTCTCTACTTGGATCTTCAAAGTCTTCTTCATTAAATAGGCTTCAAGGTATTAAAGCCGTTAGAGACAATTTTGAAAGCTTGGCCTTTTGCAGATCTTCATTAAATGCGAAAGAGTCGTTCTGGTCAGCCATTAAAGCTTTGAGAACTTCGTTTGTTCTCTATCATCAGAATGACAGAGTCTTCTGATACACCTTTGGTCTTAGCAGTCTTTATATAGATTTTTGACCAAACTAGTGTTATTTTAGAAACTATTTATCAAAATGGGGTTGTTTTGTAACAATTTACCAAAATAGGGTTGTTTTTGACAGCGTGGAATTTTTTTTTTTTTTGCTGACGTGGAAGGTGCCAGTTTCCATAAAAATGCCACATGTCACACACTCATCGGTTCTACAGAATTTTTTTATAAAACAAAAAAACAAAAGCTGCAGCATTCCCTGCGCGCGTTTGCGGAGACACTTGTCTGTTGGTCACTCGTTTGTTGTTTCATTCGTCTGCTGGTCACTGTCCGCTGAGACTCGTCTGCAGTTTCACTTGTCTGCTGAGACTCGTCTGCTGGTCACTTGTCTGCTGTGACTTGTCTGCTGGTCATCTGATGGTCACTTGTCTGCTGTTTCACTCGTCTGCTGATCACTTGTCTGATGTTTCACTCGTCTAAGTGAGGATTCATTCAAGTTTCAGGACCCCTGGAGTGAGTGAGGATTCATTCAAGTTAAGGCTGTTCCCTTACTCTCTTAGGGATAGAGCTAAGACTTGGTTGGATTCCTTGGAACCTAACTCCATCACTTCTTGGAATGCCCTAGCCCAGAAGTTTTTGACTAAGTACTTCCCTCCTATCAAGAATGCAAAGATGAGGGGAGATATCACTGCATACAGGCAAAATGACGATGAAACTTTATATGACACTTGGGAAAGATTCAAAGGTCTGTTGAGGAAATGCCCACACCATGGAATACCAACTTGCATTCAGCTGGAGACTTTTTATAATGGGTTGGCGCCTCCTTCAAAACTAATGTTAGATGCTTCATCAGGAAGTGCCCTGTTGACTAAATCTTACAATGAAGCATTTGAGCTGATTAAAAGCATAGCTGCTAATAGCTATCAATGGCCTACAGTGAGAACTAATTCCTCCAAAACTGCAGCTGGTATGCATGAAGTTAAGGAGATGACTGCAATGTCTGCTCAGTTAGCTACTATTACAAACATGTTGAAGAACCTGACTACTACAAATGCAAGCCAGGAACCTGGCATGACAGAACCAGTAGCTGCAGTAGAGGCAGTATCATGTGTATTCTACGGTGAAAAGCATCTATTTGAAGAATGTCCCAGCAACCCAGTTTCAGTAAATTATGTGGGAAATAGGGGCAGTCAATATTCCAACAATTATAATTCGGGATTTAGGCATCCTCATCCAAATTTCAATTATAGCAATCACAATAACATACTGAATCCACCTTCTGGCCATGTTCCACAGCAGAATCAGCAGCAAACTCAAGTCCCAGCTAGAGAACCTTCTCTTGAGGCTATTCTGAAGGCTTTTATGATCGAAACTAAGACTCAAATTCAGAACCAAGGGGTGGCTATGAGAAACTTGGAAAATCAAGTGGGTCAGTTGGCCACTGCACTCACCAATAGACCAGCTGGTACCCTCCCTGCAGCTACAGAGACTCCATCCTCTTCAACTGAAAAAGGGCAGGAGCATATCAAGGTCATAAATCTGAGAAGTGGCAAAGAGCTGCCAGATGCTGTAGCATTTAAACAGCCAGCAACAAGGAAGACTGAAACAGCTGAGACAGAAAAGGAAACTCCTGAGGTAACCCCAGTAGCTGAAGATAAAATGCAGGATACTCCTAGGCAGAAGGAGACCAAATTGAATCCAGAATTACCACCTCCACCATTTCCACATAGGTTGAGAAAGGCAGCTCAAGAAAAGCAGTTTAACAAGTTTTTAGAAATCCTGAAGCAGCTGCATATAAATATACCTTTGGTTGAAGCCCTGTAGCAGATGCCCAATTACACCAAATTCATGAGAGATATCCTTACAAAGAGAAAAAGGTTGGGAGAATTAGAGACAGTGGCAACGACAAAGGAGTGCAGCCAGCTGTTGCAGAACAGGGTTCCTCAGAAAATGAAAGATCCGGGCAGTTTTACAATCCCTTGTTCTATAGGGAATACTTATTGTGGAAAAGCTCTGTGTGATCTTGGAGCTAGCATTAATCTGATGCCTATGTCCATTTTCAAGCAACTGAAGATTGGTGAAGCTAGGCCACCACGGTTACTTTACAACTTGCTGACAGGTCTATTGCTTACCCAGAAGGGAAAATTGAGCATGTCCTAATCAAGGTCGACAGATTTGTATTTCCAGTGGACTTCATTATCCTTGACTTTGAGGCTGACAAGGAAGTCCCAATTATCCTTGGAAGGCCTTTTCTTGCAACCGGGAGAACATTGATATATGTGCAAAAAGGAGAACTCGCTATGAGGGTGAATATTTTCTGTTTTTGCAAGTTTCATAATTAATAAAGAAGAAGCTTACTGATTTTTTTGAGTTATCATTGTTATCTGAAAAATGTTTTTCCTCTTTCTGCAGGATTACACGCCTTTTGCACCGGCCTTTGTTCTACTCACACAATTTTGTTGTTTTTACAATATAGATCTGCAAGCTGCAGTCCGGAGTGGCGATGTAGGCACTCTAATACAACCAATCAGCTAGCCTTTGCAAATGGGATAAAGGTAATCGGATAATTTTTATATTGACTTTCATGTTGCTTTTTCATATTTTGGATGATGTTTAGCTGAAATTAATGCTGATTCATGGAGCAGAAAGTAGAACTTGAACTGGAGACAAGAAGATTAAGGAAAAAGCTTGAGAGTGAAAAGGTAAGAAATGGGAAGTTTTATGTCATGGAATATAAGAAGTTTTTGATAGAAAACTATTTTATGGAAACAATGTATGCTTTTTACCTGTACTGTGTGTTTTTAAACTTATCTTGCTAATGTCACTTCCATGAGACTGCAATCTAAGTTATTGATATGAAAAATGCCATGACTTTAAGTGACTATTGCTCATGGTCCAAAGAGTGAAGAATCTCATAGTTGATCTGTTGCTTCACTTTCCTGTTCTTTTCTTTTTTTTTTTTTTTTTTTTTATATCTTACACTTTTTTCTTTAAATCTGTTTTAGAGAAGTTTCTTTATTTGGTGTTGTTCGCAGGCAGCTCAAGAAGAAACGTAGGCTAAAGTCTATATTCTTGAGCTTGAGATAAATGTTGCGAGATCTTGATCTTAAGAGGTGCAGATTAAAATGTGCCAGATCCTTATTCTTACTTTATGTATTTCTTATTTGTGAATTTTGATATATATTTATTTTTTTGGTCTCTACAGCAGTCTTCGTCTGTAACAGCAGATCATGACCCTGAGGTGGTCTATTACTCCAGCCAAGAGACTGGCAGCTGAAATTGAGTTAGATGAAATGTGTGCTCAGGATATAGCTTCTGCCCAGCTCCCATCTACAAAGATGACCAAGAACATCCAAATTGAATGAATATGCATATAGAATATATGTTATTTTGGCAAGCTGGTGTACATATTTTGTGAGTCCGGATCCTCTCCAGTACCTAAGGAAATGGCATTTCCAGTCCATGGAATCTGGGCTTACAATCAATCTGACGGTCCAGAGCCAGCCACGTGTCTATTTTTTTTTAATATCCACATTAGATTTGTTTGTTGCAAGGAAGGGCTACTCGTCTGATGTGACCCGGCTGCTGTTTCACCCGTCTGCTTCGACCCGTCTTCTATGACCCGTCTGCTCCAACCCGTCTACTGCTTCACTCGCCTTCCATGACCTGTCCGCTGTTTCACCCGTCTGTTATAACCCGTCTTCTGTTTCACTCATCTGCTGTTTCACTGCTAGTCATTAGACGGGTGATCAGACGAGTAGAACAGCAGACGGGTCACCTCAGACGAGTGAAACAGTAGACGGGTTACAGCAGACGAGTAAAACAGAAGACGGGTGAAATAGCAGACGGGTTACAGCAGACGAGTAGCCCTCCCTTGCAACAAATATTGATTTGTTTTAAAAAAACATTGAGTTTAAATGATCTTTTTGTCCACTTGTAAGGTCCAGATTCCATGGACTGGAAATGTCCATT
The DNA here is from genome assembly GCA_039655645.1 of Ammopiptanthus mongolicus. Classification (NCBI taxonomy): domain Eukaryota; kingdom Viridiplantae; phylum Streptophyta; class Magnoliopsida; order Fabales; family Fabaceae; genus Ammopiptanthus; species Ammopiptanthus mongolicus. Next base: position 8,557,796 of record CM077351.1, on the reverse strand, counting down.
TCCTTACCCACTGGAGAGGATCCGGACTCATATTTTGTTGGCCATCAGACTACTTGACTACAAGTCTTTTTGGGGTCCGTGTTTGGACAATTCTGTTTTCAATATAATTTTGTAATTTAACTAATCTTGAAACAAACTTACCTGGATTTTATTATGAAGGATCAATATTTATGAATATATTATTACATATAATTTGTCCATCATCATCTTGAAGCCAGATTCAATGAATACCAATTTATTATTTACTACTGATTAATACTTGATTGCCAATATCAGTCACAATTTAACATAGAAATTTGAAGTTTCCTTATTTTTGTATTCGTCTTTATCTATTAATAAAGGATTCTAATTAGTATCAGTTATGAGTGCACCAAAAAATATGCTAATTCGATCAATTATAAGAGTTATTATATTGTAAATAAGAATCTTACCTATCAAAACCCATTTTTATCCTATATACATCGATCATTCTAACCAAAAAATGTCAACATAATCTTTGTATGACCCGTTTGACCGAGAAAGCTGACCCGTCTACTCGAGAGGTGTCACCCGTCTAAAGGTGAAGATCTTCACCCGTCTGATGACTATCAGTGAAGAAATGTTCACCTGTCTGATGACTATCAGTGAAGAACCTTTTAAACGATCACCTATTTGATGACTATCAGTCAAGAACCTTTTAAATGATCACCCGTCTGATGACTAAAACAGTAAAGAAATGTTCACCCGTTTGATGACTATCAGTGAAGAACATTTCTTCACTGTGATAGTCATCAGACGGGTGAAGAAATGATCACCCTTCACTGATAGTCATCAGACGGAATTTTTCACTGATAGTCATCAGACGGGTGATCAGACGGGTGAAGAAATGTTCACTCGTCTGATGACTATCAGTGAAGAACCTTTTAAATGATCACCCATCTGATGACTATCACAGTGAACAAATGTTCACCCGTCTGATGACTATCAGTGAAGAAATGTTCACCCGTCTAATGACTTACGTGTAGATCTATACGGTAGTTGCTTTATATAAATAAGCTACCGTATACAATCATACGGTAGTTTATTTATTTAAACAAAGCTACCGTATATTTGTATACAGTGGGATATTTATGAGCATCAACTACCGTATGATTGTATACGGTTGCCTATTTATATAACTTTACACAACCGTATGGTCATATACGGTTGTTTGTTTACTTAAACTACCGTATGGCTATACACGGTAGTGTAGTAAACAAGCTCCTGTGTAATTATATACGGTAGCTTAAGCTTTTAAACAAATTACCGCATTGACTATACGGTAGTCTATTTATTTAAACAAACTACCGTATATCTCTATATGGTTGTTTATTTGTTTAAATTACCGTATATAGTCATACGGGAAAACGCGATCGGGAGAAAAAAATTAACGCAAACAATGTTACCTTGAGTAGATTGTAATGGATGTTAAGATGTTATTTTTGTTTAGTGAGTGAGTTGGGTGAAGGATTTAAGTGGGGTAGAGAGTGGGATATGGGGTAGAGAGAGAAAGAGAGTTGGGTGAGGGTCAAAGATAGGGGAGGGGTAGTTTTGGATTTTTAAAAAATTGGGGGTATGAAAATTAATTTTTTGGGTATGAAAATTAATTCCCCAGGTAGAGTGTGCTCAGCTAGGAAGCCCATTTCTCAATTTCCTGCCACCAATGTTCCCATTTTAATTTCTTTGTGCAGAAAGAAGAGGTTAGAAAACGACATTAGTACTTGAGAAAGCAACGTTGCATTGCAGGGTAATTGATCAAACTAACCCACATTTAGAAACTATTTACCAAACTAACCCACTTTTAGCCACGTGGCATATTTTATTATTTTTTTCTGACACTGAAAAACGCTACTTTGACTAGCGTTTTCTGAAAACGTGGCACAATCTGGCTCGCTGTAAGAAAATTTAAAAATTTTACGTTTAGCGTCGGCCAAGGCCGACGACGCTAGAGGTGTCACCCGTCTGAAGCTGAAGATCTTCACCTGTCTAATGTCTATCAGACGGGTGAAGAAATACATCAGACGGGTGAAGAAATATTTACCCGTCTGATACATTTCTTCACTCGTCTGATAGCGTCTGATGACTATCAGACGGGTGAAGAAATGTAAATGTTCACCCGTCTGATACATTTCTTCACCCGTCTGAGGGTGAAGATCTTCAGCTTCAGACATCATCAGACGGGTGAATCTCCCTTCTGATACCCGTCTGATCTGATGAAGATGTTCAGCTTCAGACGGGTGAAGAAATATATCATATAGGTGAACATTTCTTCACCCGTCTGATATCTTCAGTTTCAGACGGGTGACACCTCTAGCGTCGGCCTAAACCTAAAATTTTTAAATTTTTTTACAGCGAATCAGATTTTGCCACGTGGCAATATCTGGTAAAAACGCTACTGACAGTAGCGTTTTCCAAAAACGCTAATCAAAGTAGCGTCTTTGGTGTCAGAAAAAAAATAATAAAAAATGCCAGGTTGGCAAAAAGTGGGTTAGTTTGGTAAATAGTTTCAAAACAAGGTTATATTGGTAAATAGTTTCTAAAATTGGGTCAGTTTGGTCAATTACCCTTTTTGCCAACCTGGTATTTTTTATTATTTTTTTCTAACACTGAAAATGCTACTTTGACTAGCGTTTTCTAAAAACGCTACTACTGTCAGTAGCGTTTTTACCAAATTGTGTTGGTTCGCTATAAAAAAATTTAAAAATTTTACGTTTAGCGTCAGCCCTTAAACGTAAAATTTTTAAATTTTTTTACAGCGAACCAGATTGTGCCACGTGGCACAATCTAGTAAAAACGCTACTGACAGTATCGTTTTACAAAAACGCTAGTCAAAGTAGCGTCTTTGGTGTCAACAAAATAATAAAAAATGTCAGGTTGGCAAAAAGGGGTAATTGACCAAACTGACCCACTTTTAGAAACTATTTACTAATATAACTTTGTTTTGAAACTATTTACCGAACTAACCCACTTTTTGTCACGTGGCATTTTTTATTATTTTTTTCTGACCCTAAAAAATGCTACTTTGACTAGCGTTTTCTAAAAACGCTACTGTCAGTAGTTTGTAATAAAAAATGCCAAGTGGCTAAAAGTGGGTTAGTTAGGTAAATAATTTCAAAACAAAATTATATTAGTAAATAGTTTCTAAAAGTGAGTCAATTTGGTCAAATACCCCAAATATGATCCAAAGGTCATGTTTACAACCATGGGCTAATTGACCAAACTAATCCATTTTTAGAAACTATTTACCCATATAACCTTGTTTTGAAACTATTTACCAACCTAACCCAGTTTTCGCCAACGTGACATTTTTTATTATTTTTTTTCTAACACCAAAGACGCTAATGGAGCTAATGGGCAAGATTGATACTTCGGTTATAGATGGGTGGTTATAGACGGGTTATAATAACTGGTGGTTATAGAAGGGTTATTATAGACGGGTTATTTATATATGGGTGGTTATAGACGAGTTATTATAGATTGGTGGTTATAGACGGGTTATAATAACTGGTGGTTATAGATGGGTGGTTATAGAAGGGTTATTATAGACGGGTTATAGTCTATAATAACCCGTCTATAACCACATTCTATTATAGACGGGTTATTTATATATGGGTGGTTATAGAATGTGGTTATAGACGGGTTATTATAGACTATAACCCGTCTATAATAACCCTTCTATAACCACCCGTATATAAATAACCCGTCTATAATAGAATGTGGTTATAGACGGGTTATTATAGACTATAACCCGTCTATAATAACCCTTCTATAACCACCCGTATATAAATAACCCGTCTATAATAGAATGTGGTTATAGACGGGTTATTATAGACTATAACCCATCTATAATAACCCTTCTATAACCACCCATCTATAACCACCAGTTATTATAAGGGTTTTTGACCAAACTAGTGTTATTTTAGAAACTATTTACCAAAATGGGGTTGTTTTAGACAGCGTGGAATTTTTTATTATTATTTTTGCTGACGTGGAATGCGCCAAAGGCGCCTTCCATAAAAAATGCCACGTGTCACACACTCATTGGTCACTCGTCTGCTGTGACTTGTCTGCTGAGACTCGTCTGAATCACCCGTCTGATGACCATCAGATGGGTGATTCACTCGTCTGACAGTCATCAGACGGGTATCAGACAGGTGAATCATCAGACACCCGTCTGATAGACGTCAGACGAGTGAATCACCCGTCTGATGGTCATCAGACGGGTATCAGACAGGTGATTCACCTGTCTGATGACTATCAGACGGGTGAATCACCTGTTTGATGACTCTAATAGTCGTCAGACGAGTGAATCACCCGTCTGATGGCTATCAGACGGGTGATTCAGACGAGTCTCAGCATACAAGTGACCAGCAGACGGGTCACAGCAGACGAGTGACCAATGAGTGTGTGACATGTGGCATTTTTAATCAAGGCGCCAGTCCAAGTGGCGCCTTTGGCGCCTTCCACGTCAGCAAAAATAATAATAAAAAATTCCACTCTGTCTAAAACAACCCCATTTTGGTAAATTGTTACAAAACAACCCCATTTTGGTAAATAGTTTCTAAAATAACACTAGTTTGGTCAAAAACTCTTATAATAACTGGTGGTTATAGATGGGTGGTTATAGAAGGGTTATTATAGACAGGTTATAGTCTATAATAACCCGTCTATAACCACATTCTATTATAGACGGGTTATTTATATACGGGTGGTTATAGAAGGGTTATTATAGACAGGTTATAGTCTATAATAACCCGTCTATAACCACATTCTATAATAACCCTTCTATAACCACCCATATATAAATAACCCGTCTATAATAGAATGTGGTTATAGACGGGTTATTATAGACTATAACCCGTCTATAATAACCCTTCTATAACCACCAGTTATTATAACCCGTCTATAACCACCAATCTATAATAACTCGTCTATAACCACCCATATATAAATAACCCGTCTATAATAACCCTTCTATAACCACCAGTTATTATAACCCGTCTATAACCACCCATCTATAACCGAAGTATCAATCTTGCCCATTAGCTCCATTAGCTCTGCCTTCAATATTTCTTCACTATCATTGACATTAGTTGCACATATTTGAGGAAGCTCATCAACACAGAATAAATAGCCACAATTTCCCTCATCCTGCAACAGCAATTTGAAGGAACTCGTCTATAACCACCATTCTATAATAACCCGTCTAGAATCACCCGTCTAGAACCCATATAGTTAACTGAAACTGAAACTTCTCATTTAATTACTTGAATGATAGCACATTACATTACATTTACTTAAAACCATATTTTCACAACCACATCAGAACAAACAGGGACCAACTAAGACCTATGCACTCTGCCTACCAATCTCCAATACGAAGAGAATGGCATTTGGGATTTAGTGGTACCTTTGGCTGTAAATGATGTACATGCACTATGGTTTTACATTTGCTTCTTTTGTGGATGTAATTGCACATTAAGTTACATGTGCTTCTTTTGTGTAAGACATGCTTTGACACCTTTTTGGTGCTTAATTCAAGTCCAATTTTCTCTTAAGTTACATATGCTTAATTTAAGTTCTGTTTTCACTTAAGTTCATCACAACAAATTGAAGGAACTCGTCTATAACCACCCGTCTATAATAACCCGTCTAGAATCAATATAGTTAACTGAAACTGAAATTTCTCATTTAATTACTTGAATGATGGCACATTACATTACATTAACTTAAACCATATTTTCACAACCACAACAGAACAAACAGGGACCAACTAAGACCTATGCACTCTGCCTACCAATCCATAATACAAAACAAAAACTTAGCAATACACACATTACTGCAACCCCAAATTTTAGCATTCTAACATCTGTCACCAAAGTATCAACCTTGCCCATTAGCTCCATCAGCTCTGCCTTCAATATTTCTTCACTATCATTGACATTCGTTGCACATATTTCAGGAAGCTCATCAACCCAGAATAAATAGCCACAATTTCCCTCATCCTGCAACAGCAATTTGACAAACATAGTAAGGGGCAAAATGTTGAATGTCCCTGTAAATGAAATAAAAAATGTAAAGAGAATGGCATTTGGGATTTAGTGGTACCTTTGGCAAAGGACATCCATAGAAGGCCCTACTTGGGTTCCTAAGAGTCCTAGAAACTCGTAACACATCTCTCCTCTCACAATTACAAACCAAAGCAAATGGGTTGTTGATTTCTGCTCCATTAACCCTAGAGCTACCAGACCAAGAGGAACTTGTGGCTTTCTTAGCTTGTCTTCACTGCAGAAATGGCGAACCACCACCCATCATCATCACGTTGGAAGAATGAAAGTTAGGGTTGGAGAGAGAGAGAGAGAGGAAGCAAAGAGAGAGAGAGACAGAGAGAGACGAGAGAGAGAAAGGGGAAATTTAAAGAAGGAGAGGAAGAAGCAGAAGACCGTTGGGAGTTGAATCTATGCGAGTATCAATTTAGTCCCTGATTCAGAGTTTCAAATTGGTCCCTGACCACGTGGACACCACTAACCAGTGACAACAGTGCCAACAAGGCACTTAACGTGCCACATCAGCGCCGTTAACGGCGTCAGCTAACTGGGTTTGACTGAGGGACCAAGTTGATTAATGTTTTACAACTTCAGGGACGTTTTTGCTATTTCGTTAAATTCAGGGACTAAGTTGATACCGCCTTACACTTTCAGGGACCAAATTGGCTATTTACTCGAAAATAAACTTATAAAAATAGCTTACGACCTTCCTATAAGCTCTTTTAAACTTATTTCATTAAATTTATCAGAGAAGCTTATAAATATAAACTCTTTACCTTATTTCAATGAAACTTAATGAATAAGTGCTTGAATAAACTCTTTACCACAATGCAGCCTTAGTCTAATTCATCTAAGGAATAGGAAGGAAGGAATATTGTAATTTACCTTATTTCATAAATTTATGACCCAACAGATGAAAGTTTAAAATCATATGTTTAAACTGAAATTATTACAAAGATTAACCGTGCAAATCCAAAATGTAGTGCATGAGCCATATATCATGGATAGAAGAAAACACAAAGCAGTTAAAAAACATAGAAAACCATAGGTCACAATGACAAATAGCTTCCCAAGCAAAGCTTCCAACTATTCCAAATCAATTTGGGGTGTCCGAACGAATAGCTGTTAAAAAAGAACAATCAAACACTTTGATCAGAACAGAGCAAATACAAAACCAAATAAAGGCTTTTTGACCAAACTAGTGTTATTTTAGAAACTATTTACCAAAATGGGGTTGTTTTGTAACAATTTACCAAAAGAGGGTTGTTTGGAATTTTTTTACGTTTAGCGTCGGCCAAGGCCCACGCTAGAGGTGTGCCCCGTCTGCTGAGACTCGTCTGAATCACCCGTCTGTCACAGCAGACGGGTAACACCTCTAGCGTCGGGGCCGACGCTAAATGTAAAAAATTCCAAACAACCCTATTTTGGTAAATAGTTACAAAACAACCCCATTTTGGTAAATAGTTTCTAAAATAACACTAGTTTGGTCAAAAAGCCTCAGACTGGTGATTCACCCGTCTGATGACTGTCAGACGGGTGATTCAGACGAGTCTCAGCAGACGGGTGACACCTCTAGCGTGGGCCTTGGCCGACGCTAAACGTAAAAAATTCCAAACAACCCTATTTTGGTAAATAGTTACAAAACAACCCCATTTTGGTAAATAGTTTCTAAAATAACACTAGTTTGGTCAAAAAGCCACCAAATAAACTGCAACAAGTAATATCAAAAAAAGCCGTTTAGAGAAACAAAAAATGTGAAGAAGCAACAAGTATTTGATTTGACTTTAGAACAAAGGACACTTAGTTGCAGTTCTATATAAGTTTGTGATGCCGTTTTTTTCAAATTAGAAGAAGACACATGTAAGAGCTGGTCAATGAAAATATATTAGTGCCGTTTTCTAATTAGAAGAAGACACTTAGTAACAACTCATCAATGAAAATATAACATGTTTAAGTGCGGTTACATATGTCTTATTCTCATAAGAAAAGAGCTACAAGCACCTATAGAATAGTATCTAAGTTTTGTCAGGTGTGATAAGAACGATGTCCAATCCACTAATCCTGATCAAGTTGCAACAATAATAGTTAAATCAAGGTGTATTATGGATTATGATTAAGCGAAATTGATGGAAACCCTAAGTCATAAAGTAGTAGAAATGGTGCATTATAACACACGAGATGAGATCTGATCCATGAAATGAGGATAATAAGAGGGAACTTACTAGGCTTTTCAGGCTTGCCATCGACCCATTTGGATAGAGAGAAATGGACCTTCTCCCGATTGATGGATTCGGATTTGTAGGGTTCCTTCAGGCAATTCCTAACCAGATTCGCACATATGTTGGAGTACGTTATGTACGTCATCCCCGCTGCCCTCCAAAACGGCACCGCTGCGTTCGACGACATCCTCCGATCCTTCTTCTCTCTTTCACCGCTGCTGCTGCGGAAACCTCACTGTTTCTTTCTGATGCCCTTAATCTTCTTCTCTTCTGTTTCTCACTTCTACTAATCTCAACTCTACTCTAGAGTATGGACTGGACTATCAACCTTGTTTGGGCTCCAAACCCAGGCCCTCTTTCCCTTCTCAATTATTATTATATTATTATTATTATTAAATGGGATCAATTACTATATTCAAAAAATTCCTTTTATATTTTATAAGGACAAAATTTCAAGGAGTAGAAGATATGTGTAACAACTCATCAATGAAAATATAATTGGTGCAGTTCAAAGAGTTTATAAAGAGCTTATAAGAATAGATTATGGAATTAAACTTATACAAATAGTTTATGAAAATAGTTTATGGTCTTTCCATAAGCTCTTTTTAGCATATTTCCATAAGCTTGTCAGCGAAGCTTATGAAAATAAGCTGTTTTTAACTTATTTGAAAAAGAGCTTATTGAATAAACCCTTAATTAAGCTGTTTAACCAAACGCACCCAAAATGTGTAACATATGTTACACATCGGGACAAACCTAGGAGTACCACATTGGGGTATCATACACGGGTGATCTCATAGATCACACGGGTTATCATAGACGGGTTGTCTTATTATGTCAGATACTTTAGTACTTATATCATCTAACTTTTTGTTGTCATTTGAATCTGATACGCATGTTTATATGCAACAGTTTATGTTTAAAATTATTAACATAAATTATTGATTAAGTAGTTAAACAATTACTACACTAAGATTTTGTTGACAGGACTTAAACTCCAATTGCATGAAATTTTATTTTTCATTTTATGCATGCACAATTGTCACTTGGACTTCCTACTTTGGGAGAACTACTTATTGATGCAAATGGTGTTATTAAGCTTAGTCCTTATCTTTTTTCTTTGTATTTTCTTCTGATGAACAAAATAAATTTACATTTATATGTACTTTATGAAATATACAATTCAAAATGATCTATGAATTTTCTATCTTCAATATTATATAAATCAGTTTCTATACTTTATAACAGCATGAATATTTGTATATGATTTAATATATTCAGTTTTTTTTATAGGTATAAAAAAATATATAATTTACAAAATTAACTTTTAGCACAAATGTAATAAGCAACACGGTGTGATCCATGAGAATGCACGGGTATACAACTATAGCATAAAAATTTAAGTTTTGATGTTACCTTCACGCAAATTATGTGTTAATTAGTATAGTATAATTGATTTATTATTAATTTGTGTTTTATGTTCTAATTAGTAAAAAAAATTATTTTTGTATGAAAGTTCTAATTAGATTATTGAGCCTGGGTTAATCCTCGCGTGCATTGCGTATAATTGGATTTCCTCGCATAAATGTTTTAAGAAACTCAATGTTATTAGCATTGTTTTTTATGAGTGTTCAAGATTTCCATTTTGATGATTGTTTTTGTCAGCAAGTGCAAGCATTGAGTCATAAGTTTTGAATTTTTAAAATGAAAACTCAAGTAGAAGGCAAAACAGTATGGATTGTGAAGTTATTTTGCAACAATCACAATGTGTGTATAACTATGGTTTTATCACTATGTCAATATTGGTATATAATTTACTTTATTCACCTATTTCCTAGATAAAAAAACTGATTAATTTTCAATGTTACTTTTAAAGAAAATTGTAGTAAGTAACATAGCGCGACCCGTGCGAATACACGGGTATACAGCTAGTAACGTTTAAAATCGTGATTAATGAAATTCAACGAATAATTAATGAATTGCAACACCTTTTATATCCATTAACCAAACTCAACACTTCATTAATCATGTTTTTGAACTGCATTGACCATGTAAAATCTTATCGATTTTTGTTGTCAACTTTTTGATGTTCAAAGTTTCTTTTTTTTTTTTTTACATATTTTATTTTTCACTTTTCACTTATCACACATCCGGACGTCTTGTCCCCCCCACCCAATCGTCCCCACCCCGAAAATATGATCCCACACAAGCCGCTGCTGCTACTAGTATAAAGCCACTTTAACTGTTTCTCAATGAAATCTAAAAATCTCAATAATAAAAAATTGAATTAAATTATTGGGTACGATCAACAAGCATCCTTGACGGCTAGTGATCTTCAGCCTTATTTTCTTCAACCTAAGGATAGGAAAGTTGGATTTGATAGTGATCTTACTGGGTACGATTTACAAGCATCCTCGACGGCTATCGTTTATAAGGTTCACCAAAGGAAGCATATGAAATAGAAACAAAGGCTACTCTAAATTAACCCTCAATTACAAGTTGTATAACACAACCTTGGACGTCCCATTCATTATTGCTTGTTGCTTACTATCAATACTCATTCTTGAATACCTATCCTTCATATGATTCAATAAAGCAAGTACTAAATCGAAACTAAGGCAACGCTTAGTTACACTGAAGTATAGAATGTACAAAACATATTGTTTGACATCTCATTAGTTATATGGGCAATAGTGCACTCATCTTTATAGCAAAATACAGCTAGTACTCAGGCATTTAATGTATATATTTAATAAAATACCTGTTCCACAAAATATAGTCCTTTTAAAATCATCACAATAAACAAAGATTAAGTAAAATTGGTTAATAGCTATTTCAGTGCATATTCAATGATAATTTAATTGGCTCGACAAAGGAAACAATTCAACTACAATAAAGAAACATAATTCATTAATTCCAAATCTCCACTTATTTGTAGGATTCCATGACAGATATGCTTACCCTCTCAATTTAGAGTTGATGAATGTAGTAACTTACGCTGAAGCTGCAGTAAAAGACTCAAAAGAAGTGAAACATCATCCTCGGATGGTTCCTCAAAAAATCTCATTTTGCCATCTATATTGAAAGAAAAGAACATGACTGCAGAAAGTGAACCTAAAAGGAATAAACCAGCTGAATCATGCTCTTTAATCTGTAACCATAAATGGATCCACATCCCCAAGTTCAGCGACCAAAGGTTTCAAATTTTCTGTATCTTCATCTTCTGAGACAAAGTAAGTTGGGAATGGAAGTAGAGATATGTCAGGTTTTTCGTAGACAGCATCTTTTATAAAAACAAAGTTCCCTGTAGCTCCTGGGACCTGTTGTGCACAACATACAAAGAGAAATAAGTATGATAAAGCCCAAATTCCATTTCTTTTATTTAAACAGTTATAAAAGTTACTGAATAATTGTCTGCCAAGAAGTTGCTAACATGTTAGGACAGAAAGGGAAGGGAAAGTAGTTAGGGACACTTAGAGCAGTTAGTTAGTTAGTTAGAGGGGATCAGTTAGATAAATAGGAGCAAGGGTGGAACTCATGGAAGGCATTCATCAAGAGAATTGTGTTTTGAGAGAAAGGGGAAACCCTTGGAGGGAACCACTCTCCTTTTCTTGTTTAGTTCAGTCAATCATTCAATAAAATTCATTCCTTTTCTTTCTCAATCTCTCTATCAAATTCTCAGTTCTGCTTCATGGGGTTGTACCAAAATCAATAAAACACGATAATACTGATCCATCCATCCACGATTACTTACCGATATTAGTAAAAGGCAATTTTCAGCAAGAAAATCTGGCCTATACATAGATAGAAATTACTATAGAAGTACTACGAATGTAAATTAGGTGGGATTAAAATTTTTCTAAAATTTAGAGCATTCGTGCTCAAGTATCTGATGTGGATCAGATAGTTCCTGCCTTTTAGCCCCAATTTCATAGCTTAATGTGACGAATATAAATAGAAAAAAGAATTTACCTGGCCTCTCACCCACATTAAATTCCTTGCTGGATCAATTTTGTAGACCCATACATTTTTAACTGTTCTTTGCTGCCCACCCATGCGTCCAGGCATCTTTTTACCTTTAAATACCTGACAAAAATCAGAGAGCAACATTATTGCAAACAAAATAAACTTATTCAAGAAGCCATCCTGTGGTATCTCAACATGCAAAATACAGAAAGCTGTGTATCAAGAAAGAATACCAATCCAAAGGAGTCAGATTTACCTTTCCGGGTGCATCCCTTTGACCTGTAGAACCACCGCTTCGATGTGATAATGATGCACCATGGGATGCTGGCATTCCCTTAAATCCATGCCGTTTCATCACACCCTGGAAACAAAAAGGATAATAGAGATTGACACTCATAGCTGAAAAGGCTTGGATCCATAAAGTTGGCAGCATCCTTTTATTGTCTGCTTTAATCACATGAAAGGACTCAACACGAAACAGCATGCAATTAAATTTGCCCTTTCAAACCTGTAGAGAACTCAAACTATGGGGAAGCGGAAAAAGAAAAATACTGCACCACCAACTGAATTAGTACATACAAGTTGAAACTTGAAACTACTGCACACCAATGGTTGTCACTCCAGAAGTAAGTGACATGAAACAGTTGAACACATAAATAATGTCACATAATATATGTTTCAATATCAGTTTAATTTGTCAAGTTATCATTGCACCATCAGGACTTTGGCAAGTGGCAACTTATTATCTTACTTGTTAGCAGCATCTTAATCAATGTTTGGAATTTATTGCAATATTTGTTAACCAATTGCCCATAGGATGAGGACTAAAACACATTGACAAACAGAGATCCAATATAATTACTGCACTAACATGGAATCAAAAGCAATCCTATTTGGTCATTTATTTTGACAACACAAAAAGGGCAACCCGATGCTATAAAGGTTCTGCTATGCGCACAGGGTCTAGGGAAGGGTCAGACCCACTACATGGGTCTAGAGTAGGCAACCTTACCTTGCATTTGCAAGAGGCTGATTCCACGACTCGAACTTGTGGCTGTGACCTTGCCACATGACAACGACTCCAATTTTGGCAACACAAGTTTAACGAAATTCTTTGACAAAATAATTACAAAGTATCTCAACAAACATACAAAGAAGACCATGCATCCACCAACCATCCTGTGGTGATAACATATGCTGACAAAAGTACATGCATACCGATACACAAATTCACAATCAAAGTATATGAGCAATAGTGAATACGAAGGGATGAGAAAAACACCTGAAAACCTTTTCCTTTAGTGATTCCGGTTACATCAACATATTGGCCTGGAACAAAATGGCGAACATTAAGTGATGTACCAACAGGGAGAAGTGCATCCTCTGTCACGGGAAACTCCTTAAGCTTCCTCTTCAAGGGAACTCCTTGAGCCCTAAAATGACCCACTTCAGGCTTGGTCAAATGTTTATCCTTCTTCTGTCCACAACCAATCTAACCAGAAACAAAGTATCAAAGGAGTCTATAATTAGATACACAAACACACGCACACTCATTTTGCGGGTAAGGAAGAGAGAGAACGCACCTGGAGAGCACAGATGCCTTCCTTGTCAGGGGTCTTGACCTGAGAGACAATATTATCGTCTACCCAAAGGACGGAAATTGGGATTCTAGCACCCCATTTATCCCAGAGTGCACTCATTCCACACTTAACTGCTATAACCCCGGTTCGTTTAGAGTTAGGGGTCATGACCCCAGCAGGCCTCGCTTCAATCACATCGGAGCTCAATCCCCTCAAAAACTGGAGCCGAGAGCCTGAATCTATGCTCACAACTTGTTGGAGACGAGAAATGAGGCCTCTCGAAAGGGCCAGCATGGCAGACCTGTATAGATACAATACCAAAACCAAGTAACCAGATGGAGTTGCAATCGTAGCCTATAACAAAAACCCTAATAAATGAAATGAAATGCACCCATAGCGTTATTTTAAACATCATATTGTGTCTAATATTTTAATTTCAATTTCCATTAATGAAATGGATCATCTATTATTATTATTATTATTATTATTATTATCTATCATCTCTATATATGAAAGAACGAACGAGGTGTCTCCCTTCTCATTTACTAGCATCCTATCTTCAAAGCGAGTCATAGGTGATATAAAGCAAGCAGAGAGTTCAGGCTGTCATACCTTCTGGGTCCCTGAATCCGTTCAGAATGAGAGTTCAGCGATTGGCCGCGCCACTGGGCAACGCAGCGGCGGCTCGAGAGTGATGGGTTAGTTAGAGCACTGAGAGTGAGAGCCAAAGAAAAAACGGTAGAGAACGTTGTCCTTGCGTTTCTTTCTTGCTTTGGAGAGTTCTGTTCTGCTGTGTGAGTGTGACCTAGGAGACTGGAGTGGATTTGTGCGTATGGACTGGGCCTGCTAACCCCGGTAGATCTATTAGGGAGTAAAATGCCTTAATTACGACGGATCCCAAACCAAACAAAAAATTGGATGTTAGCAGGCCCAGTCCACATTTGGTTTGTTTGTTGCAAGGAAGGGCTACTCGTCTGATGTGACCCGGCTTCTGTTTCACCCGTCTGCTTCGACCCGTCTTCTATGACCCGTCTGCTGTTTCACTCGTCTGCTATAACCCGTCTTCTGTTTCACTCCTCTGTTATAACCGGTCTACTGTTTTACTCGTCTGCTGTGACCCGTCTACTGGTTCACTCGTCTTCTGTTTCACTGCTAGTCATTAGACGGGTTATCAGACGAGTGAAGAAAATGATCAGACGGGTCAATGCAGACGAGTGAAACAGTATACGGGTGAAACACTAGACGAGTGAAACAGCAGACGGGTCATAGAAGACGGGTAAAACAGCAGCGGTGTTACAGCAGACGGGTTACAGCAGACGAGTAGCCCTCCCTTGCAACAAATATTGATTTGTTTTAAAAAAATGTTGAGTTTAAAGGATTGAATCTCAGCCATCCATTTCATTTTGTCCACTTGTAAGGGCCAGATTCCATGGACTGGAAATGTCCATTTCCTTACCCACTGGAGAGGATCCGGACTCCTATTTAACATGATCAGACAGGTTTAACATTGTTCCATATCAGACAGATAAACAATAACATTATTATTAGCTTACATCATTATAACATTGTTCATATTAGTTTCTCCCCCTTTTGACATCAGCAAAAAGAGAAAAGAAAAGATAAAGAAGATAATGAAAACATTCTTATTTATCCATCTTTGGCTGTGTACAAGGTAATTTAAAAAAATTAGAAATAGGTACTAAAAAGAACAAAAAGAGCTTCTACTCTATCTTCTAGATCAGCTCTAGCTCTTCTTTCTTCAGCAAGATCTCTGTGAGCAGCTTCTACCAAGGTCCTCAAAGATGCTACTTCATATTGCAAGTCTTGAAGAACTCTTCTGGGAACAATAATGTTGTCAGCAGAGGCTTCAGAATGCCAGGGAAGAGCATAGACAGGTGGTGCAGAAGGGACAGAGAAGGGCTCAGAAATCCTGGGAAAGAATCGTAGACGAAGATTTCTATAGAAAATAAGAGGTAGAAAAGCGAATTTAAGAAAATCATCATCAGAGGAGTGATCCTCTTGAGGTGATGGAAAGATAGAAGATAAAATAGAACGAATAGGTGTATGAATGAGAGGGGGTAAGGGTTCATCAGAGAATAACCTATGGTTAGGGATTAGAAGATCTATATGTTCCACGAAATAAAAAAAACCAGAAATGATATAGAATAGGGGTCTAGAAGGATTGGGTAGAATAACCAAGCCATTTGGGTGAGTGATAGCATGGTTAGGGTGAAGAAGAAAGATAACAATAGGAAACATTAAATACATGTCCCTACAAGTGTTTGTAAAGTGAGGAGGAGGACAAGGAATAACAAGTAGGTTAGAGACACTTGCATTCATTAACTGTTGCAAATCAGATTTGAACAAAAAGGATGAAATGCCATCTGTTTTGTTGGGAGTTGAATCCCTTGAAACAGGAAGGTGACATACATCAGACCTAACCAAAAAGGATGAAGTATGAGTGGAATGAGAAGAAATTCCCTGGATAGGTGAAGTGGGGTGTTCTTCATGAGATGAAGAGGATGAGGTTGAAGATGAGTAGTCTGCAAGAAGGGTGGAGTTTTCAGACATCCTAAGCTTCTTGACACGTCTAGGAACCTCAATTATAGCAGCTGGTTCAACAGGAGGAGCCTCTACATTAGCAGCTACAACTGTTATACCAGATCTTTTCCTTTTAGGAATAACTCCTGGACACAAAGCAGGCTTGTCCTTGGGTTTGCCTAAAGTCTTCTTCAGCTGCTCCCCCCGGGCAGGTGCATCCTCTACAGCCTTAGAAGTCTCAACTTCAGAATCCTCCACAACAAGAGCTTTCTTCCTAGGAGACAGTTTCCTTCTCTTGAAGGTGAGAATCTTGACACTGTCTTCTGTCCCACTGGAAGTGGTTGGCTGTCTAGAAGAAGGTTTTTGGCCTTGTCTAGCAACCTTTCCAGAGGGCTCCCACAACTTCTCAGATGCAGGGGCCTCAGACTCGTCTGCTGATTCAGCAGGAGCCTTGCTTTGCTGATCTTCAGAAGCTTGATCTGTTGAGGTCTGAGCAGGAGTTGAGAATCTCATCAGAGAGAGGGTCTTCTTGTCCAAAGGAAGAGCTATGTCCACAAAGGTGACATCTTCAGGTACAAAGATTTTTATTCTGAAGAGCTTGGTCAGAAGCATGCCATATGGATAGGTAGGAAAACCAGGTCTCTTAACCAAAGACATGAAATGCTTGAATATGAGGTCATTTAGGTCTACCTTAATTTTGTGGATAAGATGAAAAAGAGCAAATTTATCCATTTCATTAATGGAAATTGAAATTAAAATATTAGACACAATATGATGTTTAAAATAACGCTATGGGTGCATTTCATTTCATTTATTAGGGTTTTTGTTATAGGCTACGATTGCAACTCCATCTGGTTACTTGGTTTTGGTATTGTATCTATACAGGTCTGCCATGCTGGCCCTTTCGAGAGGCCTCATTTCTCGTCTCCAACAAGTTGTGAGCATAGATTCAGGCTCTCGGCTCCAGTTTTTGAGGGGATTGAGCTCCGATGTGATTGAAGCGAGGCCTGCTGGGGTCATGACCCCTAACTCTAAACGAACCGGGGTTATAGCAGTTAAGTGTGGAATGAGTGCACTCTGGGATAAATGGGGTGCTAGAATCCCAATTTCCGTCCTTTGGGTAGACGATAATATTGTCTCTCAGGTCAAGACCCCTGACAAGGAAGGCATCTGTGCTCTCCAGGTGCGTTCTCTCTCTTCCTTACCCGCAAAATGAGTGTGCGTGTGTTTGTGTATCTAATTATAGACTCCTTTGATACTTTGTTTCTGGTTAGATTGGTTGTGGACAGAAGAAGGATAAACATTTGACCAAGCCTGAAGTGGGTCATTTTAGGGCTCAAGGAGTTCCCTTGAAGAGGAAGCTTAAGGAGTTTCCCGTGACAGAGGATGCACTTCTCCCTGTTGGTACATCACTTAATGTTCGCCATTTTGTTCCAGGCCAATATGTTGATGTAACCGGAATCACTAAAGGAAAAGGTTTTCAGGTGTTTTTCTCATCCCTTCGTATTCACTATTGCTCATATACTTTGATTGTGAATTTGTGTATCGGTATGCATGTACTTTTGTCAGCATATGTTATCACCACAGGATGGTTGGTGGATGCATGGTCTTCTTTGTATGTTTGTTGAGATACTTTGTAATTATTTTGTCAAAGAATTTCGTTAAACTTGTGTTGCCAAAATTGGAGTCGTTGTCATGTGGCAAGGTCACAGCCACAAGTTCGAGTCGTGGAATCAGCCTCTTGCAAATGCAAGGTAAGGTTGCCTACTCTAGACCCATGTAGTGGGTCTGACCCTTCCCTAGACCCTGTGCGCATAGCAGAACCTTTATAGCATCGGGTTGCCCTTTTTGTGTTGTCAAAATAAATGACCAAATAGGATTGCTTTTGATTCCATGTTAGTGCAGTAATTATATTGGATCTCTGTTTGTCAATGTGTTTTAGTCCTCATCCTATGGGCAATTGGTTAACAAATATTGCAATAAATTCCAAACATTGATTAAGATGCTGCTAACAAGTAAGATAATAAGTTGCCACTTGCCAAAGTCCTGATGGTGCAATGATAACTTGACAAATTAAACTGATATTGAAACATATATTATGTGACATTATTTATGTGTTCAACTGTTTCATGTCATTTACTTCTGGAGTGACAACCATTGGTGTGCAGTAGTTTCAAGTTTCAACTTGTATGTACTAATTCAGTTGATGGTGCAGTATTTTTCTTTTTCCGCTTCCCCATAGTTTGAGTTCTCTACTGGTTTGAAAGGGCAAATTTAATTGCATGCTGTTTCGTGTTGAGTCCTTTCATGTGATTAAAGCAGACAATAAAAGGATGCTGCCAACTTTATGGATCCAAGCCTTTTCAGCTATGAGTGTCAATCTCTATTATCCTTTTTGTTTCCAGGGTGTGATGAAACGGCATGGATTTAAGGGAATGCCAGCATCCCATGGTGCATCATTATCACATCGAAGCGGTGGTTCTACAGGTCAAAGGGATGCACCCGGAAAGGTAAATCTGACTCCTTTGGATTGGTATTCTTTCTTGATACACAGCTTTCTGTATTTTGCATGTTGAGATACCACAGGATGGTTTCTTGAATAAGTTTATTTTGTTTGCAATAATGTTGCTCTCTGATTTTTGTCAGGTATTTAAAGGTAAAAAGATGCCTGGACGCATGGGTGGGCAGCAAAGAACAGTTAAAAATGTATGGGTCTACAAAATTGATCCAGCAAGGAATTTAATGTGGGTGAGAGGCCAGGTAAATTCTTTTTTCTATTTATATTCGTCACATTAAGCTATGAAATTGGGGCTAAAGGGCAGGAACTATCTGATCCACATCAGATACTTGAGCACGAATGCTCTAAATTTTAGAAAAATTTTAATCCCACCTAATTTACATTCGTAGTACTTCTATAGTAATTTCTATCTATGTATAGGCCAGATTTTCTTGCTGAAAATTGCCTTTTACTAATATCAGTAAGTAATCGTGGATGGATGGATCAGTATTATCGTGTTTTATTGATTTTGTTACAATCCCATGAAGCAGAACTGAGAATTTGATAGAGAGATTGAGAAAGAAAAGGAATGAATTTTATTGAATGATTGACTGAACTAAACAAGAAAAGGAGAGTGGTTCCCTCCAAGGGTTTCCCCTTTCTCTCAAAACACAATTCTCTTGATGAATGCCTTCCATGAGTTCCACCCTTGCTCCTATTTATCTAACTGATCCCCTCTAACTAACTAACTAACTGCTCTAAGTGTCCCTAACTACTTTCCCTTCCCTTTCTGTCCTAACATGTTAGCAACTTCTTGGTAGACAATTATTCAGTAACTTTTATAACTGTTTAAATAAAAGAAATGGAATTTGGGCTTTATCATACTTATTTCTCTTTGTATGTTGTGCACAACAGGTCCCAGGAGCTACAGGGAACTTTGTTTTTATAAAAGATGCTGTCTACGAAAAACCTGACATATCTCTACTTCCATTCCCAATTTACTTTGTCTCAGAAGATGAAGATACAGAAAATTTGAAACCTTTGGTCGCTGAACTTGGGGATGTGGATCCATTTATGGTTACAGATTAAAGAGCATGATTCAGCTGGTTTATTCCTTTTAGGTTCACTTTCTGCAGTCATGTTCTTTTCTTTCAATATAGATGGCAAAATGAGATTTTTTGAGGAACCATCCGAGGATGATGTTTCACTTCTTTTGAGTCTTTTACTGCAGCTTCAGCATAAGTTACTACATTCATCAACTCTAAATTGAGAGGCTAAGCATATCTGTCATGGAATCCTACAAATAAGTGGAGATTTGGAATTAATGAATTATGTTTCTTTATTGTAGTTGAATTGTTTCCTTTGTTGAGCCGATTAAATTATCATTGAATATGCACTGAAATAGCTATTAACCAATTTTACTTAATCTTTGTTTATTGTGATGATTTTAAAAGGACTATATTTTGTGGAACAGGTATTTTATTAAATATATACATTAAATGCCTGAGTACTAGCTGTATTTTGCTATAAAGATGAGTGCACTATTGCCCATATAACTAATGAGATGTCAAACAATATGTTTTGTACATTCTATACTTCAGTGTAACTAAGCGTTGCCTTAGTTTCGATTTAGTACTTGCTTTATTGAATCATATGAAGGATAGGTATTCAAGAATGAGTATTGATAGTAAGCAACAAGCAATAATGAATGGGACGTCCAAGGTTGTGTTATACAACTTGTAATTGAGGGTTAATTTAGCATAGCCTTTGTTTCTATTTCATATGCTTCCTTTGGTGAACCTTATAAACGATAGCCGTCGAGGATGCTTGTAAATCGTACCCAGTAAGATCACTATCAAATCCAACTTTCCTATCCTTAGGTTGAAGAAAATAAGGCTGAAGATCACTAGCCGTCAAGGATGCTTGTTGATCGTACCCAATAATTTAATTCAATTTTTTATTATTGAGATTTTTAGATTTTAGCGAGAAACAGTTAAAGTGGCTTTATACTAGTAGCAGCAGCGGCTTGTGTGGGATCATATTTTCGGGGTGGGGACGATTGGGTGGGGGGGACAAGACGTCCGGATGTGTGATAAGTGAAAAGTGAAAAATAAAATATGTAAAAAAAAATAAACTTTGAACATCAAAAAGTTGATAACAAAAATCGATAAGATTTTACATGGTCAATGCAGTTCAAAAACGTGACTAATGAAGTGTTGAGTTTGGTTAATGGATATAAAAGGTGTTGCAATTCATTAATTATTCGTTGAATTTCATTAATCACGATTTTAAACGTTACTAGCTGTATACCCGTGCATTCGCACGGGTCGCGCTATGTTACTTACTACAATTTTCTTTAAAAGTAACATTGAAAATTAATCGGTTTTTTTATCTAGGAAATAAGTGTATAAAGTAAATTATATACCAATATTGACATAGTTATAAACCATAGTTATACACACATTGTGATTGTTGCAAAATAACTTCACAATCCATACTGTTTTGCCTTCTACTTGAGTTTTCATTTTAAAAATGAGTAAATAGCCAATTTGGTCCCTGAAAGTGTAAGGCGGTATCAACTTAGTCCCTGAATTTAACTAAATAGCAAAAACGTCCCTGAAGTTGTAAAACGTTGATCAACTTGGTCCCTCCGTCAACCCCAGTTAGTTGACGCCGTTAACGGCGCTGATGTGGCACGTTAAGTGCCCTGTTGGCACTGGTTAGTGGTGTCCACATCGTCAGGGACCAATTTGAAACTCTGAACCAGGGACTAAATTGATACTGGCATAGATTCAACTCTCAACAACCTTCTTCTTCTTCTTCTTCTTTAAATTTCCCCTTTCTCTCTCTCGTCTCTCTCTGTCTCTCTTTCTCTGCTTCCTCTCTCTCGCGCCTTATTTGCTCTCTCTCTGGCTCTCTCTCTCTTCGCTTCCTCTGTCTCGTGCTCTCTCTCTCTCCAACCCTAACTTTCATTCTTCCAACGTGATGATGATGGTTGGTGGTTCGCCATTTCTGCAGTGAAGACAAGCTAAGAAAGCCACAAGTTCCTCTTGGTCTGGTAGCCCTAGGGTTAATGGAGCAGAAATCAACAACCCATTTGCTTTGGTTTGTAATTGTGAGAGGAGAGCTGTGTTACGAGTTTCTAGGACTCTTAGGAACCCAGGTAGGGCCTTCTATGGATGTCCTTTGCCAAAGGTACCACTAAATCCCAAATGCCATTCTCTTTACATTTTTTATTTCATTTACAGGGACATTTAACATTTTGCCCCTTACTATGTTTGTCAAATTGCAGTTGCAGGATGAGGGAAATTGTGGCTATTTATTCTGGGTTGATGAGCTTCCTGAAATATGTGCAACTAATGTCAATGATAGTGAAGAAATATTGAAGGCAGAGCTGATGGAGCTAATAGGCAAGGTTGATACTTTGGTGACAGATGTTAGAATGCTAAAATTTGGGGTTGCAGTAATGTGTGTATTGCTAAGTTTTTGTTTTGTATTATGGATTGGTAGGCAGAGTGCCTAGGTCTTAGTTGGTCCATGTTTGTTCTGTTGTGGTTGTGAAAATATGGTTTAAGTTAATGTGATGTAATGTGCTATCATTCAAGTAATTAAATGAGAAGTTTCAGTTTCAGTTAACTATATGGGTTCTAGACGGGTGATTCTAGACGGGTTATTATAGAATGGTGGTTATAGACGAGTTCCTTCAAATTGCTGTTGCAGGATGAGGGAAATTGTGGCTATTTATTCTGTGTTGATGAGCTTCCGCAAATATGTGCAACTAATGTCAATGATAGTGAGGAAATATTGAAGGCAGAGCTGATGGAGCTAATGGAAAAGATTGATACTTTGGTTATAGATGGGTGGTTATAGACGGGTTATAATAACTGGTGGTTATATAAGGGTTATTATAGACGGGTTATTTATATATGGGTGGTTATAGACGAGTTATTATATATTGGTGGTTATACACGGGTTATAATAACTGGTGGTTATAGAAGGGTTATTATAGACGGGTTATAATAACTGGTGGTTATAGATGGGTGGTTATAGAAGGGTTATTATAGACGGGTTATAGTCTATAGTAACCCGTCTATAACCACATTCTATTATAGACGGGTTATTTATATATGGGTGGTTATAGAAGGGTTATTATAGACGGGCTATAGTCTATAATAACCCGTCTATAACCACATTCTATAATAACCCTTCTATAACCACCCATATATAAATAACCCGTCTATAATAGAATGTGGTTATAGACGGGTTATTATAGACTATAACCCGTCTATAATAACCCTTCTATAACCACCCATCTATAACCACCAGTTATTATAACCCGTCTATAACCACCAATAATAGAATGTGGTTATAGAGGGGTTATTATAGACTATAACCCGTCTATAATAACCCTTCTATAACCACCAGTTATTATAACCCGTCTATAACTCATCTTCAACCTCATCCTCTTCATCTCATGAAGAACACCCCACTTCACCTATCCAGGAAATTTCTTCTCATTCCACTCATACTTCATCCTTTTTGGTTAGGTCTAATGTATGTCACTTTCAAGGGATTCAACTCCCAACAAAACAGATGGCATTTCATCCTTTTTGTTCAAATCTGATTTGCAACAGTTAATGAATGCAAGTGTCTCTAACCTACTTGTTATTCCTCGTCCTCCTCCTCACTTTACAAACACTTGTAGGGACATGTATTTAATGTTTCCTATTGTTATCTTTCTTCATCACCCTAACCATGCTATCACTCACCCAAATGGCTTGGTTATTCTACCCAATCCTTCTAGACCCCTATTCTATATCATTTCTGGTTGTTTTTCTTTCATGGAACATATACATCTTCTAATCCCTAACCATAGGTTATTCTCTGATGAACCCTTACCCCCTCTCATTCATACACCTATTCGTTCTATTTTATCTTCTATCTTTCCATCACCTCAAGATGATCACTCCTCTGATGATGATTTTCTTAAATTCGCTTTTCTACCTCTTATTTTCTATAGAAATCTTCATCTACGATTCTTTCCCAGGATTTCTGAGCCCTTCTCTGTCCCTTCTGCACCACCTGTCTATGCTCTTCCCTGGCATTCTGAAGCCTCTGCTGACAACATTATTGTTCCCAGAAGAGTTCTTCAAGACTTGCGATATGAAGTAGCATCTTTGAGGACCTTGGTAGAAGCTGCTCACAGAGATCTTGCTGAAGAAAGAAGAGCTAGAGCTGATCTAGAAGATAGAGTAGAAGCTCTTTTTGTTCTTTTTAGTACCTATTTGTAATTTTTTTAAATTACCTTGTACACAGCCAAAGATGCATAAATAAGAATGTTTTCATTATCTTCTTTATCTTTTCTTTTCTCTTTTTGCTGATGTCAAAAGGGGGAGAAACTAATATGAACAATGTTATAATGTTATAATGGGCTCCGTCTAACATGCACCCTCTGCAAAGAGGTGTATGCTGCACACTTACCCAAATTCCTTTCTTACCCTCACCCTTTCCCACCACCATCACCATCACTTCCCCACACCCACCTCCACACAGTAATCGAACCAACAACCATCGCCGCCGCCACTCTTCTGCCATGGCCCGTCTGCAATTTCACTTGTCTACCATGACCCGTTTGAAGGTTCACTCGTCTTAGCAGACAAGTGAACAGAAGACAAGATGCGGTAGACGGGTGAAATTGCAGACGAGTGATAGAAGACGGGTGAAACAGTAGACGGGTCATGGCAGACGAGTGAAACAGTAGACGGGTCGTGGCAGACGCTTGAAACAGTTGACGGGTCATACCAGACGCGTGAAAGTGCAGACAAGTCACAGCAGACCGGTCTGAGCAGACGAGTGAAACAATAAATGTGTGGTTGTGATTGACGGAGCATGCTGCACCAAAGTTATCCAGGGTGCATACTAGCATTCACCGTTATAATGATGTAAGTTAATAATAATGCTGTGTTATAATGTTATTGTTTATCTGTCTGAAAAAAAGACTCACAGGGTCAGACGGTTAATCATAGACGGGTAATGCAATACTTATTAGACAGGTTATTCAACAATGCAATGTATACTCAAGTTATCTCTTATGTATTTAAACCTATCCTCAGCTAATGGCTTTGTGAAGATATCGGCCCATTGATTTTCAGTTTTAACAAACTTAACAATTTTTTTTTTTTAGCAAAAAGGCCTCATTAAAACCTTATGATGCAAAACCCTCCTTAGGGATAAAAGCATCAATAAGGAAAAAGAGTGCCCTTAATATTATTAAGAAAACCAAAAAAGAAAACCAAAAAGCATGGGGGGCATGAACCTGACCCATGAGAAAATTATCTAAATCTAAAATTGGGTAAGCCCAATCTATTCCTAAAAAACTCAACTCTTAGAAAAGGGGGGATAGAGTTCCACCAAGAGAGGCCACTACTGGAAGTGCCATAAGTGGCTAACAAATCAGCACAAGTGTTTCCTTCTCTATATACATGAGAATAAATAAAATTCATCTTCCTAACCATAGACAAAGAATTTAGCCAACGGTTTCTTAAGCTCCAGGGCACTATAGAAGGAGAAGAAAAAGCCAGAATGACCAAGAGAGAATCACACTCCAGCCATAAGTGATTCCATCCTTTAGCAAAAGCAGATTCAATAGCAAAAATAGCTCCCATAAACTCAGCATTCAAAGCAAAAGAAATTCCAATATTGAGGGAGAAGCAACCAACAACCGCAGCTGACTTGTCCCTGAAGATACCTCCACAGGCAGCAATTCCAGGAGCACCAAGGGCCGAGCCATCAGTGTTACACTTTATCCAGTTCAGGCTAGGGGCTTTCCAGATAACTTCCACAACAG
Organism: Ammopiptanthus mongolicus; assembly: GCA_039655645.1. NCBI lineage: Eukaryota > Viridiplantae > Streptophyta > Magnoliopsida > Fabales > Fabaceae > Ammopiptanthus > Ammopiptanthus mongolicus. The sequence goes on along the minus strand of CM077351.1, from coordinate 8,532,081 downwards.
CAGGAGCCTTAGGAAAATTTGGAATAATGGAGAGGTTCTGAAAAATTTTCTTCTCAGTGGCAGAGATAAAGGAGCATCTCTTTGATAAGGAACCAGCCAAAGAAGTTGCAGATCTAGCCAATCTAATGGCAACCTGCACAGAAGTAGGCTTCCCATCAAACTGGGCCGAGTTCCTCCTATACCAAATAAACCAAATTGCATTGGCAATTCCGGAGATGAAGACATCCATGAGCTGAGGACTGAGGACTGAGGTTCTGATGTAAACAGGCCAACACTGTAAATATAGAATCAGGGACCAGAGCAATATTTAAGCAAGAGCTCAACCAATTCCACATTTGTCTAGCAAAAGTACAATTGAAAAATAGGTGCTCCGTAGATTCATAATCCTTGTAGCATAAGCAGCAAACTGAAACAACACAGCAACCTTTGTTCCAAAGGGACTCATCTGTTGGTAGGCAATTATTGATAATTCTCCAGATTAATAGGGACCTAGATGGGGGAACAGCAGCACACCAAATAAGTTTACTCCAATCGACTATAGGATCATGAGGAGATAACAAAATAGAAGCCTCCTTTAGAGATAAAGTTCCTGAATTTGAACCAGACCAGATCAGCTCATCGGGGACAGGCTTTTCAGGAATGACATATTCGGAAATCTCAGCAGCAAGGACATTAGACTTTTGTAGCAACAAGTCAGGGATTGTCCAAGTACCATTTACTATGAAGTCTTTCACCTTACAATGAAGCCAAGGATGAATTCTTTTATCAATTTGAAGAAGGTCAGTCCCAGGTTTGCTAAGCCAAGAATCAAGCCAGAAATTAATCTTCTGGCCATCACCAAGGATCCACTTACAATTGTCTAGAACAACGCCAATGAAAGGTCTCAATCCAGGCCGAATGGATGAAGCAATATGCAGATTGGAGAACTTGGATTTTACCAAAACTTTGGCTTTAAGAAGCATAGCCCACTAGCTCTCAGAAGAAACAAGCTGTCAGCAGAGCTTTAGCAAGGCAGATTTATTGAGGCACAACAGTGACTTGACATCAAGGCCACCAGCTTCTTTTGGAATGCAGACCTTGGACTAAGAAGCTACTGCTACTTTTCTGATAAGCACATCCCCAGACCAAATGAAATTTTTGATCCATCTCTCCATCATTCGAACCGGAGAAATAGGCCAGACATAGACATGGAAAGAATGCAGTAACATACTATTAATAACAGAATGAACAAGTTGAGCTCTTCCCATTATTGACAGAAAAGCCCCTTTCCAAGATGACAACTTTTGTCTGACTCTGTCAGCAATAGGAAGTAGGTGCACCTTCCTAGGCTTGCCTTTGAACAATGGAACACCAAGGTAAACAAAAGGAAGTTGGCCAACTCCAAATCCAAGAATATTAGCAATACAATTGATTCTATTTGCAGGGACAGAACCATTATAAATTTTGGACTTTTCCTTGCTAATACATTGACCAGAGGCATGGTTATAAGTGTTGAATAATTCCATAAGAACTTGTATATTCCTTTTACTGCCCTTGCAGAAAATGAGTAATTCATCAGCATACATAACATGAGTAGGAACAGTATAGCCTCTAGGACTAGACATAGGAGAAAGCTTGCCATTTTTAGCTAATTGAGAAATAGCTCTGCTCAGGACATCTTCAGCTATACAAAAGAGGAGAGGAGAAAGAGGATCTCCCTGTCTCACACCTCTCTTACAAGAAAAGAAACCAACCACATGACCATTCACAAGAATTGAGACCTTTGCAGATTCAAGGATTACCTTAATCCAGTTGCAAAACACAGAATTAAAACCAAAAGCTTGGAGGGATTTGAGAAGAAAGTTCCAATCCAAGGTATCAAAGGCCTTTTTTATATCAATCTTAAGAGCAACATTACCTCCAAAGCATTTCTTGTCCAGCAAGTTAATTGCATCTGAGGCAACACCTATGCAATCAGTAATCTCCCTTCCTTTGATGAAGCCCCTCTGATTGTTAGAAACGATGTTCGGGGCAATGGAAGCCAATCTATCAGCAAGGATTTTAGTTATAATCTTGAATTGACAGTTAGCAAGAGCAATGGGCCTATATTGGGAAATGGTGTCAGCATTAGCAGCTTTTGGAATCAGGACCACAACATTAGAATTCATATTAGGAAGGAGCCATCCTTGCCTAAAGAATTGAGAGACAGAACAGAAGACATCATGCCCAACAATGTCCCAGAACTTTTGGAAGAAGATCCCCCCAAAGCCATCAGGGCCGGGAGCACCATTAGCATTCATACTAAAAACTGCATGTTTGACTTCTTCACAAGTTGGCATGGCAGTTAACATACTGTTATCTGAATCTGAAACCATAGGCTTGATCACATCATCAATTAAACCATTATCAATACAAGAATTAGGAGAAGCAAACAGGTTTTGATAATAGCTTAGCACATGATTCTCAATATCCAGCTGCTTGTCAAGTACAATGTCACCATCCCTCAAAACTGAAATTCTTCTGGTTGAGTGCCTAACCTTAGCAAGCCTGTGGAAAAAAGCTGTATTCCTGTCTCCAGAGGTGTGCCAATCAACCCTGGCTTTTTCTTTCCTAATCACTTTATTTGATGTCACCAAAGGTTGGTCACCATCCCTCCAAAGGTGTATTTGATGTCACCATCACTTTATTTGATGCAAAAAGGTGAAGATATCGGCCCATTGATTTTCAGTTTTAACGAACTTAACGTCAAATACACCTTTTTGCACATAATCTCTTATACAGTGATGTTTAATTTCTATGTGCTTAGCCTTAGAGTGTTGTATGGGATTCTTAGTTAAGCAAATGGCACTTGAATTATCACCCCAGACAGATATATTATGCTCAAATATGGCGTAATCTTCAAGTTGATGTTTTACCCATAAGAGCTGTGAGCAGCAACTAGCAGCAGAGACGTATTCTGCTTCTGCAGTTGAGAATGCAATAGTTGTCTGTCTTTTTCTTGACCAAGAGACTAAGTTTGCTCCAAAGAAGTGAAACCCTCCACTGGTGCTTTTCCTTTCAATTCTGTCTCCAGCAAAGTCAGCATCACAAAAACCAACTAGTCTGTATTCTTGTGTTCTTAAATACATTAAACCAAGATTAGTGGTTCCAAGCAAATATCTAAATATTCTTTTAACAGCCTTAAGATGAGATTCTTTAGGATCAGATTGCAATCTAGCACACATACAGACACTAAACTGAATATCAGGTCTGCTGGATGTTAAATAAAGAAGAGATCCAATCATACCTCTGTAGACAGTTTGGTCTACCTTTTTACCTTCCTCATCTTTAAAATTATATATCATCATTCATCATAATGGATCTCGGTAGCACATGAATGTGACACAACACGGAAGTTTTAAGTCTCCTATGAGACCACAAAGACTAACCAGTTACAAGGAAGGAAACCTATACTTCCTTTCATTTACGTACAAAGTACTCCTAGTATGGTATCCATAGGCTGTACAAATATCGTGTCACAAAATCCACTTTGGTTTGCCTATTTCTTATTCATAACTATGTCAGAATCCTATATCAAATTCTGAACAAAACCAAAAAAGATACCCTAAAAAAGCGTCACAGAAACTACCATTAAGTGCAATAGTTTGTTCAGCAGTTACCGAGTTGCCCAACCAATTGTTCAATCAAAACTATTTTTGGTAGCTTATAGTACTTTCGCACGTTGTGCTGTTTTGTCAAACTCTTCTAGCTAATAGGCAGTAAAGTTGAGATTTCATTATGGGCATCTTCCAAGGAACACGACTTGCAAATATCAACATCTACCTGGCTTCCATTGTCCATTGAAACCTTGTCTGCATCTGGTATGTCCAAGTTAACAGTTGAATTTTGTGTTTCTGCAGTGATTGACAACTTTGAAACTCCCATTTTCTTTTTTAACTCAGAAAATTCGCTGTCGTAAGGAACAATAGCACGACCTTCAGTTTCTTCTTGGCCAGGTTGCACTGCAGTTTTAGTAATTCTCAAATTCATGGACTCATTCAAACTGACAGTACTAGTACTAGTTTTAGATTTCTGCTGCCTCTTGGTTGATACAACTATGGATGTATTTGGATCAACTTCTGTAGGACTGTCAAGTGGTTCTCTGGAGGAAAATGCCTCTAATTCTGCTTTCCTCTTCCCCTGAGCTTTTAGCTTTGAGGGAGAACTCATGTTGCAGTTGCTGAGGTTAGCAGCACTTTTGGATTTTAGGCCTTGTTCTTGTTGTTTCTCTTCAACTGTCGGCTGTAACCCAGTAGTATACAGGGCACTCTTGGTTTGCATCTCTAACAGTGAAATCGATGCGGCATTAATAAGGCTGGTATTTTCAATGCTCATCATCACTTCCTTTAAAGGAGCATAATTCAGTATCAGCAATACATAATTCTTGAGGATAAACAACTTGAAGGGGTAATTTCATAGAGTCCAAATCTTTAGTTGGAGCAACCTTGGACTCTTCGTGCAGTTTTAGGAGCAAAATCATAGTTTTTTTTTTTTTTCTAAATCAGAATTTCCACTATTTTTATGTTAGGAAGCACCTAATCTAGAATGAAGACAGTTTTTCCTCCCCTTGACGCCAGTTTCAAATCTAAAATCATCTGAGCTAACATCTTTTTCTTTGTCAATTGCATTTTCTTTCTGCACAATTTAAGGGGGGAAAATTGCACTGAAGACCTTGTTTAAAATTAAGCTAAAAAAGTAACTGCTACCAATCCAAGAAGTTAAATTGATTTGCACCTTGACTTCTCTTGGAATATTTCCAATGCTCTTGGTCTCTGGGAGGAAAACAAATTCAAGATTTGACCTGTATCTGTAGTAATGAGTTGGCTTCTTCTGTCTTCCTCCATTTCAGTAACTTTATTATCCCATCAGTTGATCAGGTGCACTCCAAAGCAGGAGTCAGGACTTGTCACAGGAGATTTTGCAAGCGATTCCTTTAGAAAAATAGAAAAATCTAGTCAGGATTCATCGAAGGTCCACTGGCCGGGACAAGTTTGACTAAGAAAATCCAGTACAAGATTTCAAGGTTTATGTGCAACATAAAAGCGGAATTGTAATCTAAGTAGATATAAATAATACTCTCTACAATAGGCATGACCCTTGTGCTTTGCCTCAACTTTATCGTGAAGAAAAATGGTTGGCAAGCTTAGCCGTTGACAGAAAAATAAAAATAAAACAATACAAAATTAGCAATGCAAGCTAAGTGCAAAGTTATGCCGCCACGTGTCTATTTTTTTTTTTTTTTATATCCACATTAGGTTTGTTTGTTGCAAGGAAGGGCTACTCGTCTGCTGTAACCCGTCTGCTGTTTCACTCGTCAGCTGTGACCCGTCTTCTGTTTCACCCGTCTGCTGTTTCACTCGTCTGCTGGTCACTTGTCTGCTTAGACGAGTGAAACATCAGACAAGTGACCAGCAGACGAGTGACCATCAGATGACTAGCAGATGACAATCGGACAAACCAGGCGGAGGCAGAGCAGCGGCGACGGTGTGGAGCAGCAGTGACGGAGCAAAGGAAGACCCATACGGAATTGGCGGTGGGGGCAGAGGGCGAAGACGATGCGGACCAGGGTACGTATGGAATTGGCGGTGGTAGTCGAGGCGGTGGTCATTGTTGCGTTGACGGTGGCGTGTGTACATTGGTGCGGTAATGCGGAGGAGGGCTCTGACGCGTTTTGCAAAGGGATATTCAAACCTGGGTTCTTTTCTTAATTGTGGTGTTTTTTTATTAAAAAAAAAAATAGACACGTGGCGGGCTCTGGACGGTCAGATTGATCGGACGGTCCAGAATGAGGGAAATGCATGGTGCCTTTCCCGCGCCAACGTTAGACAATCCGAATCGAGTCCGGATCCTCTCTAGTACCTAAGGAAATGGACATTTCCAGTCCATGGAATCTGAGCCTTACAATCAATCTTACGGTCCAGAGCCAGCCACATGTCTATTTTTTTTTTTTTTTAATATCCACATTAGATTTGTTTGTTGCAAGGAAGGGCTACTCGTCTGATGTGACCCGGCTGCTGTTTCACGCGTCTGCTTCGACCCGTCTGCTGTTTCACTCGTCTGATTCAACCCGTCTACTGTTTCACCCGTCTTCTATGACCCGTCTACTGTTTCACCCCGTCTGTTATAACCCGTCTACTGTTGACGGTCACAGCAGACAAGTAAAACAGTAGACAGGTTATAACAGACGGGTGAAACAGCAGACTGGTCATAGCAGACGAGTGAAACAGTAGATGGGTTCGAGCAGACGGGTCATAGCAGACGGGTGAAAAAGCAGCCGGGTCACAACAGACGAGTAGCCCTTCCTTGCAACAAACAAATCTAATGTGGATATTAAAAAAAATAGACACGTGGCTAGCTCTAGACCGTCAGATTGATTGTAAGGCCCAGATTCCATGGACTGGAAATGTCCAACGAGGCCATCGAATGGGTCCCCCTTAAAAAATTGTTTTGAAAATTTTACATCCCAGCCATCCAATTTTTTTAGTCCACGTGTACGCTCCAAATTGAAGGAACTAGAATTGTCCATTTCCTTACCCACTGGAGAGGATCCGGATGGATCCAGTATAGGGATGGATCCAGTATAGGACTGTCTTTTCTGAAGCCAGATCCTCTCCAGTCCAGGAAAGAAATGGAGAGGCTAGTCCCTCTCATCGTAGCCGTACACGTGGTGTTAATGAAGATCAACGGCTCAGATTTTAAATTGCTCTCATCGTAGCCGTACACGTGGCGTCCAGAAAGGATTTATTCCCGTTAGTCAGCAGATGGATGAAAGCTTCATTAGACGGGTGAACTTTCCTTAGTTCAGACGGGTGAACTTTCCCTAGTTCAGACGGGTGAACTTTCCTTGGTTCCAGACGGGTGATAACACGCTAGAGCTCATTTCATATAGACAATGCTTATCATTATAATCTGCACCAGTTAGTCATCAGACGGAAGAAAGGGAAAATAGAAGAAAATAAGAGGAAGATGAAATCAGTGAAGAATCTGAACCAGAAGAATCACGACGCGGAGATGGATGAGGAGACGTCGCTGCAACGAATCTGAACAGCGCATAGATCTATGCGCACGACCTCACTGCTCGACGACAGGGAGCCGTAGCGACTTGCGTGACGGGGTGGCCGCTCGGTGCGGGACGGCTCTACGACGGGGAGGTCGGGACTCAGGGTGGCCGCTCAGGGGGACGGGGACTCGGGGAGGCCGATCACTGGCAAGGGTGGTGCGCGCGAGAACCCTTAGGAAATTGGGGGAACTGCTTCTTCCATTTTGTGATTTTTTTAAAAAATAAACTAAAGTAATTTAAAATTTGAGCCGTTGATCTTCATTAACGCCACGTGTACGGCTACGATGAGAGGGACTGGCCTCTCCATTTCTTTCCTGGACTGGAGAGGATCCGAACCCATCTTTTCTACTTCTACTATCAATATAAGCAAATCACTGGCCTTTTGACCAAACTAGTGTTATTTTAGAAACTATTTATCAAAATGGGGTTGTGCTTGTAACAATTTACCAAAATAGGGTTGTTTCTAAAAGCGTGGATTTTTTTTTTTTTTTTTTGCTGACGTGGAAGGCGCCAGTTGGACTGGCGCCAATCCATAAAAATGCCACATGCCACACACTCATTGGTTCTATAGAAATTTTTTAAAAAAACAAAAAAACAAAAGCTGCAGCATTCCCTGCGCACGTCTGCGGAGACACTTGTCTTCTGGCCACTCATCTGCTGTGACCCGTATGCTGTTTCACTCGTCTGTTGTTTCATTCGTCTGCTGGTCACTTGTCCGCTGAGACTCGTCTGCAGTTTCACTTGTCGGCTGAGACTCGTCTGGTGGTCAATTGTCTGCTGTGACTCGTCTGCTAGTCATCTGATGGTCACTCGTCTTCAGATCACTTGTCTGATGTTTCACTCGTCTAAGCAGACAAGTGAAATAGTAGACGAGACGCAGCAGACAAGTGAAATTGTAGACGAGTCTCAGCGGACAAGTGACCAGCAGACAAGTGTCTCCGCAGATGCACCCAAGGAATGTTGCAGCTTTTGTTTTTTTGTTTTTTAAAAATTTCTGTAGAACCAATGAGTGTGTGACATGTGGCATTTTTATGGAAGGCGGCAGTTCAAGTGACGCCTTTAAAGGCGCCAGTCCAAGTGGCGCCTTTAAAGGCGCCAGTCCAAGTGGCGCCTTCCACGTCAGCAAAAAGAAAAAAATCAACGTTGGCAAAAACAACCCTATTTTGGTAAATTGTTACAGAACAACCCCATTTTGGTAAATAGTTTCTAAAATAACACTTGTTTGGTAAAAAACCTTCTTATTTTGAGTGATCTCCACGCCTAGAAAGTAAGTCATAAGACCAAGATCAGTCATTTCAAAGACATCCTTCATTTCTTGCTTGAATTCATCTATTAGTGCTAGGTTGCTACCTATCACCAAGAGATCATCAACATACAAAGAAATAATTAAAATATCTGCACCAACATGCTTAATATAAAGTAGGCTCTTTTGAAAGCCCAAGCTCAGCAAATGGTCATTAATTCTGCTGTACCACACTCTAGGGGCTTGCTTCAAGCCATATAGAGCCTTTTTCAACAAATAGACTTTATCTTCTTGGCCTTTGATCACAAAACCAACTGGTAGCTCAACATAAATTTCCTCCTGCAGAAAACCATTAAGAAATGCTGACTTAACATCCATATGAAACACTTGCCACCCCTTTTGTGCAACAATGGCAAGTAACAGCCTTATTGTGTCATGTCTTGCTACTGGAGCAAAAGTATCTGCATAATCAACTCCAAATATTTGAGAGTAGCCCTGCACAACAAGCCTTGCTTTGTGCTTGTTTATATAGCCATTTGAATTTAATTTTGTTCGAAACACCCATTTCACCCCTATGACATTTCTATCATGAGGTCTTGGAACCAACTCCCAGGTTTGATTTCTCTCTATCATAGACAGCTCCCCCTGCAGGCTTTTTGACCAAACTAGTGTTATTTTAGAAACTATTTACCAAAATGGGGTTGTTTGTAACTATTTACCAAAATAGGGTTGTTTGGAATTTTTTACGTTTAGCGTCGGCCAAGGCCCACGCTAAAGGCCGACGCTAGAGGTGGCACTCGTCTGCTGGTCACTTGTCCGCTGAGAATCGTCTGAATCACCCGTTTGATGGTCATCAGACGGGTGAAGATCCAGCTTCAGACGGGTGACACCTCTAGCGTCGGCCTTTAGCCTGGGCCTTGGCCGACGCTAAACGTAAAAAATTCCAAACAACGGGTTTTTGACCAAACTAGTGTTATTTTAGAAACTATTTACCAAAATAGGGTTGTTTGGATTTTTTTACGTTTAGCGTTCGGCCAAGGCCCACGCTAAAGGCCGACGCTAGAGATGTCACCCGTCTGAAGCTGGATCTTCACCCGTCTGATGACCATCAGACGGGTGATTCACCCTTCTGATGACTCTCAGACGGGTGATTCACCCGTCTGATGACTGTCAGACGGGTATCAGACAGGTGATTTAAACGAGTCTCAGCGGACAAGTGACCAACAGACGGGTCACAGCAGACGGGTGACACCTCTAGCGTGGGCCTTGGCCGACGCTAAACGTAAAAAATTCCAAACAACCCTATTTTGGTAAATAGTTACAAAACAACCCCATTTTGGAAAATAGTTTCTAAAATAACACTAGTTTGGTCAAAAACCCCATTTCAATTCATTCATTTCCCTTACCCACTTCATTCGGCTTTTTGACCAAACTAGTGTTATTTTAGAAACTATTTACCAAAATGGGGTTGTTTTGTAACTATTTACCAAAATAGGGTTGTTTGGAATTTTTACTTTTAGCGTCGGCCAAGGCCCACGCTAAAGGCCGACGCTAGAGGTGTCACCCGTCTGCTGGTCACTTGTCCGCTGAGACTCGTCTGAATCACCAGTCTGATACCTGTCTGACAGTCATCACCCGTCTGATGGTCAGACCGGTGAATCACCCGTCTGATGGTCAGACCGGTGAAGATCCAGCTTCAGACGGGTGACACCTCTAGGGTCGGCCTTTAGCGTGGGCCTTGGCCGACGCTAAACGTAAAAAATTCCAAACAACCCTATTTTGGTAAATAGTTACAAAACAACCCCATTTTGGTAAATAGTTTCTAAAATAACACTAGTTTGGTCAAACACCCATTAAAATGATGCTTATGGCTATCGGAGAAGGACGAGAGGTAAGGTGCGGGAAAGAGATCGGAAGATGGAATTGCGGCGGAGATCGACGGAGAGATGATCGGAGTACGAGGAAAAGAGCCTGCAGCGTGAAGCCATGTCGTCGAAGGATAGACGAAAGGGGTTAGGGTTAGGGTTAGGGTTTATGGTGTTATATTCATTTTTCTGAAAACAGGAAAAAACAAATTTGTGTCAGAATTATTTGCAAACAGTACTCGCTAATATTGACATTAGAAATTAAAAATATGGACGAGTCCGGATGCTCTTCGGTATTTAAGGAAATGGACAATTTCAATCCATGGAATCTGGACCTTATAAGTGGACAACAAGAAATGGATGGTTGAGATTCAATCATTTAAACACAATATTTTTTTAAAACAAACCAATATTTGTGGCAAGGTAGGGTCATTCGTCTGCTGTAACCCGTCTGCTGTTTCATCCATCTTCTGTTACCCGTCTACTGTTTCACTTGTTTGCTATGACCCGTCTACTGTTTCACTCGTCTGCAGTGACCCGTCTACTATTTCACCCTTCTGATGTGACCCGTCTGATCATTTTCTTCACTCGTCTGATCACCCGTCTAATGACTAGCCGGGAAACAGCAGACGAGTGTAGTAGTAGACGGGTCAAAGCAGACGAGTGAAACAGTAGACAGGTCACAGAAGGCTGGTGAAACAGCAGACGGGTCATAACAGACGAGTAAAACAGTAGACGGGTTATAACAGATGAGTGAAACAAATGACGGGTCGCAGCAGACGGGTGAAATAGTAGACTGGTCGCAGCAGACGAGTATCCCTTCCTTGCAACAAACAAATCTAATGTGGATATTAAAAAAAAATAGACATGTGGCTGGCTCTGGACCGTCAGATTGATTGTAAGGACCACATTCCATGGACTGGAATTGTCCATTTCCTTAGGTACTGGAGAGGATCCGGACTCATAAAGATCCTCTCCATTTCTCAAAAGAAATGGAGGTTTCCATTACTATAGTTTTGGGTGTATAAAGATATATATATTTTTAAATGAGTGATATTTATTAGGCTTTTATGTGTTTTATACATTCAAAACTATAGTAGACAAATTTATCACTATATCATTGTTTCACTTTTTATATACCAAACTACCACCATTTCCAAATTACATTGAGAACTCTCTTTTGGAGGGCACGACTTCTCAACAAGATTTGGGAAAAAAAATGTCACGCCCACTTGGGAAGTCTGATTCTTCAACCACGACTTCTCAACGTGGGTTTTAATTTGGGAAAATTTTTTTGTCACACCCAGTTGGGAGGTCTGGTTCTTCACCCGTCTAAGCTTTCATGCTTTCACGTGTCTAAGCCTTCGTTCCTCTGATGACTTTCGCCCGTCTAAGCTTTCAACCGTCTGATGAAGCTTTCACCAGTCTAAGCTTTCATGCTTTCAACCGTCTAAGCCTTCATTCGTCTGATGATTTTCAACCTTCTAATGAAGCTTTCACCCGTCTAAACCTTCGTTCATCTGATGACTTTCACCCGTCTAATGAAGCTTTCACCCGTCTAAGCTTAGATGATTGAAAGCATGAAAGCTTAGACGGGTGAAAGCTTCATTAGACTAATATAAGTAATTAATAAAATAAAATAAATATAATTAATTAAATAATTAAAACAATACAAAATTAAGGGGAAAAAAAATTTAAAACCCACGTTGAGAAATCGTGGTTGAAGAACCAGCCTTCCCAACTGGGGGTGACAAAAAAATTTTCCCAAATCATGTTGAGAAGTTGTAGCCACCAAAGGGGACTTCTCAATGTTATTGAAAATGGTGGTAGTTTGATATATAATTTGTAAATGGTCTTAGTTTGGAAAATAAAAATTAAAACAGTGATATTGAGTGGCTTTGATGATGCTCAGATATGCTTGTAGGATATAAATGCAACTGCCAAAAACAAAACCCTGGAGGCTATGCAAATCTTTAAGGTACTATTTTCTTTCTGCCTTGGGATCAATGTAGTTTACATATTTTGGCTAATTGACCAAACTAACGGCTTTTGACCAAAATAGTGTTATTTTAGAAACTATTTACCAAAATGGGGTTGTTTTGTAACAATTTACCAAAATAGAGTTGTTTTAGACAGCGTGGAATTTTTTATTATTTTTTTGCTGACGTGGAAGGTGCCAGTTGGACTGGCGCCTTTAAAGTCACCACTTGGACTGGCGCCTTCCATAAAGATGCCACATGTCATAGACTCATTAGTCACTCGTCTGCTGTGACCCGTCTGCTGTTTCACTCGTCTGCTGGTCACTTGTCCGCTGAGACTCGTCTGAATCACCCGTCTGATGCTAGAACACAAAAAGCTTTTACAAAGTGAGCATAGCCTTGGAGGAATAATTTGTTAAATGGAAAGATAGTGGAAAGCTGAACCATTCACTATGATTTATTATGTGCAATTGTTTGGGCAAATTTATCACTATATCACTATTTCACTTTTTATTTTCCAAACTACCACCGCTTCCAAATTATATACCAAACTACTACTATTTGAAATTACATTTAGAAATCGGTTTCACTATTCACGACTTCTCAACATGGCTTTCAAAAAATTCCGTGTTAACTCCCTTGGGAAGTCAGGTTTGCTAACCACGAATTCTCAAGGGGTTTTTATTTTTTCTTTTTATATTTATTTTGAAATGCTATTGTATTAATTTAATTATTTATGATAGTTAGATAAATTAATTAGGCAAATTTATCACTATATCACTGTTTCACTTTTTATTTTCCAAACTACCACCATTTCCAAATTATATACCAAACTACCACCATTTTCAATAACAATGAGAAGTTCTCTTTGGTGGCAACGACTTCTCAACATGATTTGGGGAAATTTTTTGTCATACCCAGTTGGGAAGTCTGGTTCTTCAACCACGACTTTTCAACGGCTTTTTGACCAAACTAGTGTTATTTTAGAAACTATTTACCAAAATGGGGTTGTTTTGTAACAATTTACCAAAATAGGGTTGTTTGGAATTTTTTACGTTTAGCGTCGGCCAGGGCCCACGTTAAAGGCCGACGCTAGAGGTGTCACCCGTCTGAAGCTGGATTTTCACCCGTCTGATGACCATCAGACCCGTCTGATGACTATCAGACAGGTGAATCACCCGTCTGATGACAGGTATCAGACGGGTGATTTAGACGAGTCTCAGCAGAAGGGTCACAGCAGACGGGTGACACTACTAGCGTCGGCCTTGGCCGTCGGGTGAACCAGACGGGTGAACATTTCTTCACTGAGAGTCATCAGACGAGTGAAGATCTTTAGCTTCAGACGGGTGAAACTGAGAGTAGACGGGTGAGCTTTCTCGGTCAGACAGGTCATATATCTTCATCAGACGGGTGAGCATTTCTTCATTGATAGTCATCAAACGGGTGAAGATCTTCAGCTTCAGACGGGTGAAAGTGAGAGTACACGGGTGAGCTTTATCGGTCAGACGGGTCATATATCTTCATCAGACGGGTGAAGATCAGCTTAGACGAGTGTTGAGATGAGAGAAATATCAGGTGGGTGTCTTAGGAGTGATGAAATACCTGATGAGAGAGAAGAAAAAAATAAAGAAGTGGGAAAGCAATTATGTGTCTTGGGAATGATGATTGTTGAATTGTTTTATTACTATTTTGCCATTTACACCTACGTTGTCCACCGTTTGTTGTCCATGTTGGGTGTCAACCTAACATTACTCTAGCATGTTTAGTGTGGAAGATAAGTTTGACTGTTTGAATACTTGGGATTCTGTAGCTTTTACATGTGTTCTTACTGTTTGGCCTTTTTTACCTTAGTTGAAGTTGTATCTTTAGGCGGTATGAAGTATGATTGCCTTGATCAGCTGCTGGAGGTATCTTTTTGACCAAACTGACCCACTTTTAGAAACTATTTACCAATATAACTTTGTTTTGAAACTATTTACCAAACTAACCCACTTTTAGCCACGTGGCATATTTTATTAATTTTCTGAAAAACGCTACTTTGACTAGCGTTTTTGGAAAACGGTATTGTCAGTAGCGTGTTGACCAGATTGTGCCACGTGGCTCGCTATAAAAATTTTAAAAATTTTACGTTTAGCATCGGCCAAGGCCGACGCTATACACCTGTTATAAATATTTCAATATTTCAGACGAGTTCTTCACTGATAGTCATCAGACAGGTGAACATTTCCATCTGATGACTATGACAGTGAAGAAATGTTCACCCGTCTGATGGCTACAAGTGTGATCATCTCCTCGAGAGGTGTCAACCGTCTGAAGCTGAAGATCTTCACCCGTCTGATGCATCTGATGACTATCAGACGGGTGACCATTTCTTCACTGTAATAGTCATCAGACGGGTGATCATTTCTTCACTGATAGTCATCAGACGGGTGAATACTTCTTCACAGATAGTCATCAGGCGGATGATCATTTCTTCACCCGTCTGATGAAGTCATCAGACGGGTGATCAATTAAAAGGTTCTTCACTGATAGTCATCAGACGGGTGAACATTTCTTCACTAATAGTCATTAGATGGGTGTTCATTTAAAAGGTTCTTCACTGATAGTCATCAGACGGGTGAACATTTCTTCCTTAATAGTCATCCGACGGGTGATCATTTCTTCACCCGTCTGATAGTCATCAGACGAGTGATCAATTAAAAGCTTCTTCACTGATAGTCATCAGACGGGTGAACATTTCTTTGTTGAGTCTCCAAATGTCTGATGTGCATTTACCTTAGTTTTGATGAGATTAAAACAGTTATTCAATGATTTAATTGAACCCGTCTGTGGTATTTAACTGTCTACTTAGTGTGCAGATTATAACATTAAGTGTCTATATGAACTATTCACTCGTCTGAACTTAGATAAGTTCACCCGTCTGAACTAACTTAAGTTCACACGTCTGAACTAACTAAAGTTCACTCATCTGAACTGAGATAAGTTCACTCGTCTGAACTAAGAGAAGTTCACTCGTCTAATGAAGTCTTCAACCGTCTGATCAAAGGAAGACTCACCCGTCTAAAAGACTTTGCAACTGACGTCATCTCTTTGTTAAAGAGGCAAACCGTCTAATGAAGCTACTCATCCGTCTAGTGACTAACGTTAAAGAATACATTGGATGAAAGATGTCTCGACTCTGATAAGGAACTTCAACAAAGTGCTTTGCCTGAACACAACTGCATCTTACACCAAAAGGGAAAGTCTTCCCTCTGCAAACAAAAAGCACGTATACAGACCTGCTGAGACCAAAGGTATATCAGAAGTCTGTATCACTCTATTGCATTTATTGAAGATCTGCAAGAAGCCAAGCCTTCAGACTTTGTGTCTAACGGCTTTAAAATCTTGAAGCCTATTTAATGAAGAAGACTTCGAAGATTCAACAAGACAAGAGAACGATCAAAGCAATCAAGAGCAATTACTCTGTGCATTTATATCTTCATTCTTTCATTATTTATTCTTCAATCATATGAAGTTATTACGCAATCTTTTAGAACTTCACATTTAATACACTCGTCTGAGTGCTTGTGAAAGACTTGCAAAGTGTAATCTTTTTACAACTTCTCTCAAACAAACCCGTCTGAGCCTGAAGAGGCTAAGTGTGCAAATAATACTTGTCTGGAGCCTGGAGAGGCTAGGTGTGTAAACAATACTCGTCTGGAGCCTGAAGAGGCTAGGTGTGAAAATAATACTTGTCTGTCCTGTAACCTAAATCAGTCATAGTGAGAAAACTTGGTGCTGCCAAGGACTGGACGTAGCCTCATTGTTAAGGGGTGAACCAGGATAAAACCTGCTGAGTGATCTCTCTTTCCCTTAACTCTTTAGTTTGATTATTTGTCTTAACTATCATCTAACTAAAGGGGTTTATAATTGTGTTTATCAAAACTTTTCTTATCTTGTATGATTGTGTGTTTTCTATGAAAACCTTCAGACGAGTTATCAGTCTGATTGACCTGTCTGTGTTTACTCGTCTATTATAACCCGTCTGTGCTTGCGAAAAAGTTTCTAAATTAGGCATAAATTTGTCAAACACCATTCAACCCCCTTCTAGTGTTTGCATCTGTCTATTTCATTCTTCCCTAATAGTCATCAGACGGATGATCATTTCTTCACCCGTATGATAGTCATCAGATGGGTGATCGTTTAAAAGGTTCTTCACTGATAGTCATCAGACGGGTGATCAATTAAAAGCTTCTTCACTGATAGTCATCAGACGGCTGAACATTTCTTCCCTAATGGTCATCAGACGGGTGATCATTTCTTCACCCGTCTGATAGTCATCATACGGGTGATCAATTAAAAGTTTCTTATCAGATGGGTGATCAATTAAAAGTTTCTTCACTGATAGTCATCAGACGGGTGAACATTTCTTCCCTAATAGTCATCAGACGGGTGATCATTTCTTCACCCGTCTGATAGTCATCACACGCATCAGACGGGTGAAGATCTTCAGCTTCAGACGGGTGACACCTCTCGAGTAGATGATCACACTTGTAGTCATCAGACGGGTGAACATTTCTTCACAGTGATAGTCATCAAATGGAAATATTCACCCGTCTGATGACTATCAGTGAAGAACCCGTCAGAAGAAATGTTCACTAGGCTAATGGCAGATGCTAGCTGTTAAAATTGAAATATTTATAACAGGTGTATAGCGTCGGCTTTTTTGGCCTTTATGTGAAATTTTTAAAATTTTTTTACAACGAGCCACGTGGCACAATCTGGTAAAAACGATATTGACAGTAGCGTTTTTAGAAAATGAGACGACCCGCCGTCCCATCAGTAGAACCTAAGATATTAACTAACCTTAATCGCATAATAAACGTTAGCGCACCTTATTAATACGAAGCGAAGCGAAAAATTGAGCGTGGAAGCAAAACAATTTATGTGGCACGCAACGCTTTAGAGTACACAGCTTTAAAATATAAGAAATATATCATATACATCAGTTGCCCCGTCAGTAGGGCTATAGTATTAAAGTAATAATACGTAGGGTATTTTAATACAAACCAAAATAAAAGCATGAAAATAGGCCGAGAGACAACTCTCTGGCTAACCATGATCGTTGCCCGACCTCTCGAGGCTAGGGTCCGTGGCACGTCCTCCGGCGTCAGGCTCGTAAGGAGTGCCGTCCATCACACATCACACAACACGATTAAATCATACGACACAACTTCATCCATCTTTTAAGTCACCCATCACAATCATCTCAAAAGTCATTCTCTCGGATAATCCTATAAGAGGGATACTAGCCCCTATGTATATGTTGTCTTTCCTATATGAGGGATACTAGCCCATATTTAACTCGTCTGATCACCGATCTATGAGATCATCAGACGGGTTATCATAGACGGGCGAGCATAGACGTGTGATCATAGACAGGTTGTCGTAGACGGGTTATTATATCTTTCTTATCTACAAAGAAATGTACATCAGTTTCCTTATCATCCAGGGGTGAAATAACAGAAAGATATTCTACGTGTTCAATTCAAGATGAAAGTTCTAAATGATGGAAAATAATTCAAAATGAAGGAAATTAATTTAAGTGATGGAATTTATTCCTCTTATATCAGTCATGTTACTATTTTTTTTCCCTGTGCCTCTATAGCATTTATCATAGACAGGTTGTCATAGACGGGTGAGCATAGGCAGGATGCAACTTGTATATGGGGAAACTGAAGGAACTTGTCTACTATAACACGTCTATGCTCACCCGTCTATGAGATCACTCGTGTATGACAACCACTCGGATCAGATAACTCGTCTGATCACCCATGTATGAGATCAACCGTCTGATCAGACGGGTTATATCATAGACGTGTGATCATAGACAGGATGCAACTTGTATATGGGGAAACTGAAGGAACTTGTCTATGATAACACGTCTATGCTCACCCATGTATAAGAGCACTCGTCTATGACAACCACTCGGATTAGATAACCCTTTTGATCACCCGTCTATGAGTTTGATCAGACGGTTGATCATAGACGTGCTCTTATAGACAGGTTCCTTCAAGGGTGATCAGACGGGTTATCATAGACGGTTGTCATAGCCGGGTGAGCATAGACGTGTGATCCTATGATGCAACTTGTATATGGGGAAACTGAAGGAACCTGTCTATGATCACACGTCTATGCTAACCCTTCTGATCACCTGTCTGATCAGATGGGTTATCATAGACGTGTTATCATAGACAGGTTCCTTAACGGGTTATCATACATAACTCTTCTATATATTGGCATGAAATTTGTTTGCAGTTCAAGCACACCAGGTGTAATTTAAGGCCTCTAACCATGGGAACTTCACATCATATGCATAAAATAGAAGAATAATTTGAATCATGTATAAATCCCATGATATCCTGGCCTCTATACTTTATTCCTAAGCAAAACTCTATCAGCTCTAAAGTCAATTGCCCTGTTCATCAAGAGCAGGGACTACATTATTTTGTGCACAATTTTGAATGACAAAGGGAACTGAGGTTATACCTCGAGTTCTCAACAGTAAAGATGTCTAACATAGCAGAAAATTTTAGAATCCCAACATGATAACCCAAATAAATGAAAGGAATTCCGAAAAAACAGGATTTTCCCATACCCTAAGCCCAACAAAAAAAAATGAGAATGATTTTATAGGGCATAGAAGATTCATGGACCAAATTCAAATTCATACGAAGACAGTAACTTTTTAACAGAAAATCTAAACAAAAATATGCAACAATGAAAGGCAGCAACACAATTTTAAAAAAACTATCAAATTTGCTTCTCCCAGCGTCAGCGTCAGCATCAGCATCTCGCAAGTAAGCAATCAATGCATCGAGCACCTTCTTGAAAATGGACCTACCAAATTCAAAGTGTGTTGATTCTGACAAAAGTGATTAGAAAAGTAAACAAAGTAAAAGAGAATCGAGAGTATCTGATTCTGTCACTCGCTCAACAGAGAAAAAGAATCGAGAAAGAGAGAATGTGGGAGAGAAAGAGAGAAAAACATTGACGAAGAGGAAGATGAAGAGTCTGAGAGAGAGAAGAAGTTAAAGATAGACTTTTCAAATTTCAAATGAATAAAAAAGAGGTAATCACGACAAGGAGTGGAGGAAGAGTGTCAGGGAGAAAAAGTGACAAATTAAAGTGACAAATTTTACCTTTAATAAGGACAGGTGTCACAATTATAAGATAGGGTATTTTTAGGTTTTCCCCAGGTATCAAAATATTTATATAGAAATGATGATTTGCTGATGTTGACATAATGATAACCAAGGCTTTAAATGTGGGTCTAAAATCGCAATTGAAGTCAACTCAAATTGAAATTTTATTTCACAAACCCTAAACCCCCCAAAGTTTGCAAGCATCAGCATCAGCATTAGCAGACATCCACAAGAAATAGAATCTGTCCTCAAAGTTCCAAGCATCAGCATTCCACAAAAACCTAAAATCCCCTTCACTTTCTCTTTTTTAAAAATCACTCACCCCTTCAAAAACCACCACTTGAAACAATCGGTATACAAAAATCCCCAAAAACCTATGGTGGAAAACCCCAAACACCCACAAGATTCTAAAATCCCAAACATCCCCTTGAGGCAAGAAAGAAAAAGGTAAACGTATGGTGGAAGAAGGGGAAAACGGTGGTTACCTTGGACGGTGGCGACGGAACAATGGAGAGTCGGCGGTGGAGCTGTGCAGAGTTAGCGGCGATTAGGGTTCCTTCATCGCAGAAGTGAGGAGAGGAGAGTAAAGAGGAGAGTCTTCTATCGAGCAAAACAAAGTCAAAGCCTTGTGCACAGTGTTTTAATCAGAGTTGCAATATTACAAAATAGCCATTAGTGAATGCTGCCACTTCTCCGTGTGTTTTCAGTTTTGGGAAGTGTGGTGCAAAATTGGAAAGGAAAACAACTCTCATCTCTTTCGGTTTTTTAATTCCCAAAACTAAAAGATAAAATCAGATTTCAAAACTATTTTACAAAACACAATTCATCAAACAAGTTTTTGAGTTTTTAAATTTTTGAAAATGAAAAACAGTTTTTAAAACGGGAATTCAAACAGGCCCTAAATACCTCTAAATTTTTAGTTCTAAAATGGGTTGGGTTCGCACCAAGGGATGAATAAACTTTTTATTTGGGGCTTTCATTTTCATACCCCCAAATTAATTTTCATACCCCCTATTTTTAAAAATCTAAAACTACCCTTTCTGCACCCTCACTCAACTCTCTTTCTCTCTCTACCCCACCACTCTCTACCCTCACTCAACTCTATTTCTCTCTCTACCTCACTCTCTTTCCCATATCCCACTTTAACTTCATTACCCCACTCTCTACCCCACTTAAATCCTTCATCCAGCTCACTAACTAAAGAAAAATAACATCTTAACATCCATTACAATCTACTGAAGGTAACATTGTTTGCTGTAATTTTTTTCTGTCGATCGCGTTTTCTCGTATGACTGTATATGGTAGTTTAAAGAAAGAGACTATCGTATAGTCAAATACGGTAGTTTGTTAAAAAGCTTAAGCTACCGTATATAATTACACGGGAGATTGTTTACTACAGTACCGTGTATATCCATACGGTAGTTTAAGTAAACAAACAACCGTGTATGATCATACGGTTGTATAAAGTTATATTAATAGGTAACCATATGCAATCATACGGTAGTTGATGCTCATAAATAAACCACCGTATAAAACTATACGGTAGCTTTGTTTAAATAAATAAACTACCGTATGATTGTATACGGTAGCTTATTTATATGGAGAAACTACCATATAGATCTACACGTAAGGTAATTTGTTTACACTACCGTATATTATTATACGGTAATTGGTTTTGGTGCCCAGTAACCACATTTTAATACACCCGTCTTGTATATATCACAGTTTTTACTATGGATGCTGAAGATGAGTGGGCTTATGATATATCACATGATGAGGACATGCCAGACGTTGACCCAACGGATGATCTTGACATAGTTGACAATGAAAAAGAATTTGTGGATTATAGCAATGTCTTTTTGACTAAAAAGGTAAACTAATCTTTAATTTGTAAGACAAATGTATGTTTTGGTACAAATTAGTGTAATTAACGTTGTAATAAAAATTGCAAATCTTTTCTGATCGAGATGCTCTTGTGAATTGGGTTCGACATGTTGGATATTCACATGGATTTATGCTCATCATCTTAAGGTCAGATTCAGGATGTTTTTTAAAGAAAGAAAGAGTCACCATTGGATGTGAAAAGAGTGGGAAGTATAAACAGTACAAACCTGAATTAAAGAAACAAACTACAGGAACGAAAAAGTCTTCGTGCCCTTTTAAACTATATGGGAGGCCTTTGCATGATGGTGGAGGGTGGACACTGAAGGTATTGTGTGGGTCACACAACCATGAAAAGGCAGAAACTTTGATTGGTCACCCATTACCCGGAAAGCTAAAAGTTGATACGTTGTCCTTAGTTGAAGACATGACAAAGAATATGGTGAAGCCAAGACACATATTGTCAACATTGAAAGATCATGACCAGAGCAATTACACTACCATTGGACAAATATATAATGTTCGGCAACGGTACAGGAAAAATAGAATGAGGCCAAGAACAGAAGTCCAATATCTAATGAAATTATTGCAAGATGGTGGATATGTGTATTGGCATAGGAGGGATGAGAGCACTGATATTGTCCGTGATATTTTCTGGGCACACCCAAATGCCCTTATTCTGTTGCATGCCTTCAGTATTGTCCTAATTATTGACAGTACATACAAGACCAATAAGTATCGTCTTCCTTTACTTGAGATTGTTGGTCAGATATTAACGGAGAAGACTTTTACTGTGGCTTTTTGTTATATAGAGACTGAGAAAAAGGACAATTTCATATGGGCTTTAGAACGGTTGAAAGGGTTGCTTCGAAATGAGGATGCCTTGCCAAAAGTCATAATTACTGATAAGGACGCCGCCTTAGTGAATGCAGTTGAGACCATTTTTCCTACTTCAAGTCATTTATTACGTCATTTTCATATCAGCAAGAATGTGAAGGCCAACTGCAAGGTGTATGCCAGTGACCCGAAGGATATCCCTACCATTATGGCAGCATGGGAGGCTATACTTTATTATGCTAATGAGGATGAGGATGATTATGATTGTTGTGTCAATAATTTCGAACGTGTTTGTGCCGAGTGTCCTCTTTTCTTCGATTATATATATAAGACATGGTTGGAGCATAACAAAAAGAAGTTTGTCTCGGCATGGACAGATAAGGTTATGCATCTTGGGAATACAACTTCAAATAGGTAACATATATCTTGGTTAGCTATCATTTTGTCCTGGTTAACATATATTGTGCATTTATGTATGCTATGTTCACATGGTTGAGGGCGCACACGCACAATTGAAGAATTTGTTGGCGAACAGCATGGGGGATCTGTGTACTTGTATGACTAGCATGAACAACTTGATGATCTTGCAACACACTGAAATAAAGGCCTCGTTCGAGAGAAGCATTCAGATAGTGGAGCATAGGTTCAACAGGCCTTTGTATAAACAGTTGAACTGTTGTGTTGCTAGGAGCGCACTGGGGCATATTTTTGAAGAGATGAAACGAGTTGACTTTGTCAAAGGTGATGCTGGTCGTTGTGGGTGCAAAATTAGAAAGACACATGGATTACCTTGTGCCTGCGAGATTTATAAGTATCTGAAGCTGAACATGCCTATTCCATTCGGGTCGATTCATGTACATTGGCAGAGGCTATCCTTTTCTTCCCCGGTTGTAGGCACTAGCTTGTCTCAAGAGTTTGATCCAGAGCCGTTGTTCGAAGCATTCAGATAGCAATTAGAGAAACTTGACATTGATGGAAAGAGGGGTTTTATGGGTAAATTGCGTGACCTAGTTTGGCCACAAACTACATCAATGTTGCCACCAAAAGAGAAGGTGAAGACAAAGGGTCGTCGTTCTTTAAAAATGGAAAGATCAACTACTCTTGACCCTTCATACTTTGAGCACATTGATTCCCTTTATGATAGTGCGACTAACCGTCCGGTGTCACAGGCTTTTGTGCAAGGAGTGAACCGTCCGGTGTCAGGCTTTTGTGCAAGGAGTGAAGCAGATATCATTTATGTCTCAATTTCCTCTTTTGCTACAAGGTTATATTGAGGCTGTACATATGGAGGGAGATGGGAATTGTGGCTATAGATCAGTTGCTCTTTTTCAGTAAGGATGTCAGGATCATTGGATGATAGTCCGTCAAGAATTGATTGGTGAGCTCTCACAATTTAGAGACCTTTACAAGCGTATCATGGGAGATACTGGATTTAACCTCGCACTTGATTCACTCTATGTGGGAATGATGACAACTGTACCCCCCTGAAAAGTGGATGACTCTACCTGATATGGGACATGTGATTACTACAAGATATAATGTGGCACTTGTAGCACTTGATCGGGTGTTAAGTAGGTGTACGACCTTTTTGCCATTAAGAAGATCACCTTCGTTGAATCCATCCATTTGTGTACTTGGATTAGTGCATTCAAATCACTGGGTGCAGGTATATTTATTTCAGTTACGTAATTTTCATAATTCTATATTTATTTGAATAATGCATTGATAATTTGTTTACTTGTAGGTAATTTTGAAAGAGAGGTCACCACTACCTCAAGTTCATCCACAATGGCGCCATCATCATTATTCACATGCTGAGGCATGGGGGCCTCGATTTGTTGATCGCATTGCTTTATTTTAGCGTCTATTGCTAGACAAACAACACAATATCATATTCTTGAGTGATTTTGTAAAGCAGGTCTTGTAAATGATGACAATTGCTGTATATAATGTTGTGTTCAATGTAAATGTAAATGTAAATATTCATTTATATATATATATATATAATATATATATATATATATATATATATATATATATATATATATATATATATTTACATGCCCAAATGAAGAGTATAATATATAAATAATGCTTAAAAAATTAAACTTTGAACAATCACCCGTCTGAAGCTTTAAAATGAGCACCCATCTGAGGCTTGAAAAGATCACCCGTCTGAAGCTAAGTGAGATCACCCATCTGAAGAACCTTTTAAATGATCACCCGTCTGAAGCTTCAAAAGATCACCCGTCTGAAGAAGCTTCACAAGGGTGAACATTTAAAAGGTTCTTCAGGCGGGTGAACATTTAAAAGATGACCCTTCTGAAGAACCTTTTAAATGATCATCTGTCTGAAGCTAGATCACCCATCTGAAGAACCTTTTAAATGATCACCCGTCTGAAGCTTTAAAAGATCACCCGTCTGAAGAAGCTTTTAATTGATCACCCGTCTGAAGCTGTAAAAGATCACCTGTCTGAAGCTTAAATTTAATTGATCACCTGTCTGAAGAAGCTTTAAAAGATCACATGTCTGTAGCTTTAAAAGATCACCCGTCTGAAGAAGCTTCAGAAGGGTGAACATTTAAAAGGTTCTTTAGACAAGTGAACATTTAAAAGTTTCTTCAGACGGGCGAACATTTAAAAGATGACCCGTCTTAAGAACCTTTTAATTGATCACCTGTCTAAAGCTAGATCACCCATGTGAAGAACCTTTTAAATGATCACCCATCTGAAGCTTTAAAAGATCAACCGTCTGAAGAAGATTTTAATTGATCACCCGTCTGAAGCTGTAAAAGATCACCCGTCTGAAGCTTTAATTTAATTGATCACCCGTCTGAAGAAGCTTCAGAAAGGTGAACATTTAAAAGGTTCTTCAGACGGGTGAACATTTAAAAGATGACCCGTCTGAAGAACCTTTTAATTCATCACCTGTCTGAAGCTTTAAAAGATGACCGTCTAAAGAACCTTTTAATTGATCACCCGTCTGAAGCTTTAAGAGATCACCTGTTTGAAGCTTTAAGAGATCACCCGTCTGAAGAACCTTTTAAATGATCACTAGTCTGAAAAACCTTTTAAATGATCACCCGTCTGAAGTAGCTTCAGAAGGGTGAACAATTAAAAGGTTCTTCAGACGGGTGATCTTTTAAAGCTTCAGACGGGTGATCATTTAAAAGGTTCTTCAGACGGGTCATCTTTTAAAGCTTTAGACGGGTGATCATTTAAAAGGTTCTTCAGATGTGTCATCTTTTAAAGCTTCAGACAGGTGATCAATTAAAAGGTTCTTCAGACGGGTCATCTTTTAAATGTTCACCCTTCTGAAGCTTCTTCAAACGGGTGATCAATTAAATTAAAGCTTCAGACAGGTGATCTTTTAAAGCTTCAGACGGGTCATCTTTTAAAGCTTCAGACGGGTCATCATTTAAAAGGTTCTTCAGATGGGTGATCTAGCTTCAGACAAGTGATCATTTAAAAAATTCTTCAGACGGGTCATCTTTTAAATGTTCACCTGTCTGAAGCTTTAAAAGATCACCGTTTGAAGAAGCTTCAGAAGGGTGAACATTTAAAAGGTTCTTCAGACGGGTCATCTTTTAAAGCTTCACACAGGTGATCATTTAAAAGGTTCTTCGGACAGGTGATTGTTCAAAGTTTAATTTTTTTAAGCATAATTTTTGATACACAGACCTTTTATTTCTAACTATAATTAATTGTATATTATACTCTTCATTTGGGCATGTATATATATATATATATATATATATATATATATATATATATATATATATATATATATATATATATATATATATATATATATTCAGATTTGTACTTGTAAATATTCAAATATATATAATTAAAGTAAACAGGTTAATCAAAGTCATTTACATTGATTAAATAACTACATACAATCAGCTACGCCTAACCCTAGTTGATCCACCCCTCCTACTGGACCTACCCCTCCCTCTAATTGCCGCCATCCTCGAATGTGAAGGAACGTCATCCATAATAGGAGTAGCAGCCAAATCCAGTACAACCCTCAATGAATCCATGTTAAAATGATTGTCCTCTACCATGGGTCATACGAGCTGAGTGATCGTATGCATTCTTTCCCGGTACCGCTGCAAAATACAATGTTATATTCTATCAGTAAATGAATCCAAATATAATATAATTATAAATGATTGTTTAAACTAAATAACTTACGTCCCGGACTTCCTGTTGAGACTATTGATGGTCAATCTGATGGTCCCTTCGTGCAGATGTAGGCATAAGATAAGGGTGGGAAACCTTGTGGAACCATTCTAGGTAGCCACTAGCACACTCGCCTCTGGACACAACGGGTTGTCCTCTAGTGTCGTCATCAACAACATGCAGATGCCACTCCTGGAAAATTTGGTCAATCTTATTTGGACTAAGGGTGACGCCGGTAACTCAAGAGGAGATCGGGGAATGCTTTGCACATATCCGAACTGTCTAAGCACTCTCTCGGGCAGATACGGCCGCATAGCCCGACCACCTCTAAGATATCCAGAAAAGAAAGCTACATCCACAAACGGACGATGCGCTCTATGCTGTGTATGGTGTCCACTCGATTAGATCGACCGTTACTTTATCCATGAATGTGCGAAACTGAATCTCTGATCCAGACCTGGATTTATATGAAGCCCACCTCCACATTCGTGGCGTCTGCTCCATGTAATCAGTGAGTGGGATAGCAGCGCCGATCATCGGAAAATGTTCCAAGATCCATGCCTAAAATACAAACAAACAATGGTTATATAAACAATATTATGCTGATGCTTTGTTCAATATTAACAAACATACCCACTAAAACGTTCATTTTACCTGCATCAACGTCATATAACCTGCAAGCTGGCGTGTCTTTATTTTGCTGGCGTCCCCTAGCTGATCATACAGATATGCAAGGGCAGATGCACCCCATGTATAGTGATGGACGCGATGCAGATCACGAAACAGCTCCAGGTAATGGACTCCCACATAAGTCGTACTCTTGTCAGCAAACAGAGTCGACCCAACTAAGTATAGTAGATAAACCCTGACAGCATGCTCCGGCCGATTATTACTGACGAAGCTGACATACCATTCTCGCATGGTTAAGAAGCGGATATTTGCCCCTCGGGTCGCCTCTATCTCAGCGTGGGCATCGGCATAATCCACTCCTAACAATTCAATGAGAAGGGCGATAATACCATTCTTTGTAAGCCCGGTAACTGAGATAAGATCACCAGTCACGGGGATGTGCAAAATGGAGGACACATCATCCAGCGTGATGGGCATCTTGCCACAGGGCAGGTGAAAGCTACTAGTCTCACAATACCACCGCTCAGCAAATGCAGACAGTAATCTCCTGTCTACTGTCTCATATGTGCAGCCTATAAGCGGGGTCAGTAAAGAACGACTGACATGGTCCTTCACAGCCTGTGGCAAACCACCCAACCAAGGCAGCTTGAAGACATAGTTGCTCACCCTTAAGGGATCCCGCTCCTGCAACGTACAAATTTACTTAAATGAGATTTTAAAAATATCAAGTTAAAATGAATACAATAATTGAAACTATAAATGTTCTTCACTAAGTACCTCATCACGCCATATACATCGCGCTACATGGTCAGGATATGATCTCAGTAAGGATAAATCCTCAGGATCCCCATCATATGGTCCACACTCTGCAGGGGCATCTGCAGATGCATCTATCGGCTCTGCAGCAGAAGATGAACCCGCACCATCTGCATGTTCTACTGCACGCCTTTTCCTGTCGGACACCGTGGGTACCATGTGCCTCCCGGGGGCCTGCACATCGTCATCAACCTACTCAAGCTGACTGCCCACATAACTAGGATTTTTTGTTCTTCCCATTTCTGCCAAACCAAGACATTAACTATTAGGTATTTAAAACTTCAAACTTTAAAAACCAAAAGCTATCATTAAAAAATTTACCTCTCGTATGATGCCATATAGTGCTGGTTATCACTAGCCAATACACTACCATGTGGAATCATACGGTAGGTTGATTTTTTAGCCAACCATATGAACCCATACGGTAATGTATCAAATAATTGGTATAGACTACCGTATGAAATCATACGTTTGCATAAAAATTTTGCTCAACCGTATGATTCCATACGGTACGTATATTTTGGAAGAAAAATATAATACCATATGAAATCAAACGGTTGTATATCAAATTTATCCACACGTATGATTCCATACGGTAGGGTATACCATTCTTTGGTATACTACCGTATGGTATCATACGGTTGGCTAAAAAATCAACCTACCGTATGATTCCATACGGTACTGTATTTGGCTTCCATATACACTACCGTATGCTACCACACGGGAATGTACTCATTTACACCCCCGTGTGGTTTCATACGGGAGAAATCGCGAACCAGAAAAAAAATTACAAGGGAGAGTGATGTAACCTTGCTATATGCAGTGGCACAGTGAAGCAGCAGTTAACCAGCATTGAAGCAGGATTTACAGTGAAGCAGCAATGAGGGAGAGGGAGAGGGAGAGAGAAGCGAGAGAAGAGAAAGAAGCGAGAGAAGAGAAAGAAGCGAGTGAAGAGAGGGAGAGAGAAGAGAAAGAAATGAGTGGAGAGTGAAGAGAGGGAGAGAGAGGACGGAGAGTGATGGATAGAGGGGGGATTGAGGGATGGAGAGTGAGTTGGTAATTTTGATGGGTTAAAGGGGGTATGAAAATTAATTTAGGGGGTATGAAAATTAAAGCCCTAAGCCCAGCCCAACACAGAATGAAACTAGGGTTTTTGGGATCTATAATAGGCGTCCACTCTGCACCCTCTTTCTCCTCCAACACCCTCATCTTCGGTCTTCGCCTCTGTGGTGCTCTCTCTCTCTCTCTCTTTCCCCCGTTTTCTTTCTCGCCAACGATATGTGCTGTTTTATTTTAATTAATTTTAATTTTAATATATTTGATATATTTGATTGCATATTCTCAGCGTAACCTAAATTGAAATAAGCAGTGTTAATAGTGGTAGAAGGTATATTGTGTTTATTGTTAGAGTAATGTTAGGTTGACACCCAAAATCGACAACATACAGTGGACACCGTAGGTCTAAATGGCAAAATAGTAATAAAACAACTCAACAATCATCACTCCCAAGACACATAATTGCTTTCCCACTTCTTTATTGTTTTCTTCTCTCTCATCATGTATTTCATCACTCCCAAGGCACTCACCTGATATTTCTCTCATCTCAACACTCGTCTAAGCTGATCTTCACCCGTCTAATGAAGATATATGACCCGTCTGACCGAGAAAGCTCACCCGTCTACTCTCCCTTTCACCCGTCTGAAGCTGAAGATCTTCACCCGTCTGATGACTATCAGTGAAGAAATGCTCACCCGTCTGGTTCACCTGTCTGATGAAGATATATGACCCGTCTGACCGAGAAAGCTCACCCGTCTACTCTCACTTTCACCCTTCTGAAGCTGAAGATCTTCACCCGTCTGATGACTATCAGTGAAGAAATGCTCACCCGTCTGGTTCACCCGTCTGATGACTCTCAGACGGGTGAACATTTCTTCACTGATAGTCATCAGACGGGTGAAGATCTTTAGCTTCAGACGGGTGACACTGAGAGTCATCAGACGGGTGAACATTTAAAAGGTTATTCACTGAGAGTTCAGACAGGTGAATCAGACGGGTGAACATTTCCTCACTGAGAGTCATTAGACGGGTGATTCAGACGGGTGAACATTTCTTCACTCAGAGACATCAGACGGGTGAAGATCTTCAGGTTCAGACGGGTGAAACTGAGAGTAGACGGGTGAGCTTTCTCGGTCAGACGGGTCATATATCTCCATCAGACGGGTGAAGATCAGCTTAGACGAGTGTTGAGATGAGAGAAATATCAGCTGAGTGTCTTGGGAGTGATGAAATACACGATGAGAGAGAAGAAAACAATAAATAAGTGGGAAAGCAATTATGTGTCTTGGGAGTGATGATTGTTGAGTTGTTTTATAACTATTTTGCCATTTACACCTATGGTGTCAACCGTAGGTGTCCAAAAGCAGTGTCAAAATAACATTTCTCTTATTGTTACTCTATTGTATTCTGATTCAGGTTTTTTTAGATCTTTGATAAACGAAGTATTTTCACTCACCAACAAGATGCAGAACGAGGAAGGACAGATCACCGAGCTTGACATTCCTAGGAAGTGGTACATGCTTTAATCTTGTTTCCTTTTTGTTTTTTGGTAGGGTTGGAATTGAGATTAGGTTGTTTTTTTTTGTTCTGTTTTGGAATTTGAATTGATTTGTAAATGTGGTGCAGCTCTGCTACAAACAGATTGATAACTTCAAAGGACCATGCCTCTGTTCAGATTAACATTGGCCATTTGGATGAGAACGGTGTCTACAATGGACATTTCTCCACTTTTGCCCTCTGTGGCTACATTCGTGCACAGGTCTGTATTTTTTACCAATTTAATCTATTTTGGGATTTCATTTGTGTTTATTGCCGTTTGATTACTTGATTTGGGCCCTGCCTGATTTAGGCTGTTAATTATGATTTTTGTGTCTTGTTCCCCAATTTTTTGATTATGGGATTTTGTGCTTAATGAATTGAAATATATGTTTAATTTTAAGTTAACAGTAATTCAGATTGTACTTTTGTGGCTTTGTCTGTAATAATTTATTGGGTTGACGTTAAATTGCTGTTTGGACTAAGCTGTGTGCTTATGTTACATAGAAACAGATGATTGCTAATATATGATCTCTCGATTAGCATTTGAATTGCCTCAGAGTCTGTTTTCTGTCTACTTGCTCTTGTACTCTTTTACTACTTTTTCGTGGGCTGGGGATTTGGAATGGCACATGGTTTTCTTCTTTGGTTTTATATGTCATATTATTCCCTGTTTTTTATAGGGGTTTAATTGGTATATAAGGTTGAAAGTGTGAACTTTACACTGACATATTATCAAAATGAAATTCTTTTTATGTTGGATTTAATTGTTATGAACTGTCATTGTAAAGATTTTTTGCATTGTCAATCAATCATAAAATGCCTGATCTTTAAAAAAGTTCGACTCTTGTCATAGTTATCTTAAAAGGCAGTAAGTCACACATAATAGGATTTGTGATTAGTTGATAGTATAAAAAACTTTACATCGACAATGTATCATAGTTAAACTCTTATATTTATGTTAGGTATTATACGATGGTCCAATCAGCCTGGATCATACCTTGATGTTCCATTGATGCACCTTTATAATTTACTTTTAAGAATTGCATTTCTTTGCTCATGACTTTATTTTATGTTTTCATTTTTCATTTACAGGGCGATGCTGACAGTGCACTAGATCGCTTGTGGCAGAAGAAGAAAGTTGAAGCTAAGCAACAGTAGATGGGCATGATGATAGTTTGGGATGTATTAAGATATTTGAGTATTATGATCTGCGTATTGCAATATTTGTTTTGAATTTCGTCTGGTTCCTTCAACTGCGCACTTAAAATATTTGGTTCGTTCCTCATATTTCAAGGGCTTGTTCCTCATATTACAAGCTTAGATTTATGTTACGGCGATCCTTTTGTAGGGTGTGGTTTAACAATACAATAGAATGTGTTACCTAAGAGTCAGGATAGTGCTGCTATTGTCCATGTGATTAATGGTGCTGTGTCTTTCTACAAACTTCAATAATTGAATCTCACTAGCCAACGCAGTTTTAATTTTCGTATTAGGTTAAAAGGTAGAATGGTGTAGATGAAAATACAACTTTACTAGTTGTATACCCGTTTGACGGGGTGTTGCTTACTGTATTTTTGCTAAAAGTTAATTTGTAAATTATATATTCTTTTATACCTATAAAAAAAAACAGAATATATTAAATCATATACTAATATTCATGTTGTTATAAAGTATAGAAATTGATTTATATAATATTGAAGATAGAAAATTCATAGATCATTTTGAATTGAATATATCATAAAGTACATATAAATGTAAACTCATTTTGTTCATCAGAAGGAAATACAAAGAAAAAAGATAAGGACTAAGCTTAATAACACCATTTGCATCAGTAAGTAGTTCTCCCAAAGCAGGAAGTCCAGGTGACAATTGTGTATGTATAAACTGAAATAAAATTTCATGCAATTGGAGTTTAAGTCCTGTCAACAAAATCTTAGTGCAGTAATTGTATAACTACTTAATCAATAATTTATGTTAATAATTTTAAACATAAATTGTTGCATATGAACATGTATATCCGAATCAAATGACAACAAAAAGTTAGATAATATAACTACTAAAGTATCTGACATAATAAGACAACCCGTCTATGATAACCCGTGTGATCATCCGTCAGATCAGAAGGGTTATCATAGATGTGTTATCATAGACAGGTTCCTTCACGCGTTATCATAGAAGGGTGAGAATAGACGTGTGATCATAGACAGGTTACTTTAGTTGGGTTGTCATAGACGGGTGATAATAGACAGGTTACTTTAGTTGGGTTGTCATAGACGGGTGATAATAGACGTGTGATCATAGACAGGATGCAACGTGTATATGGGGGAACTGAAGGAACCTGTCTATGATCACATGTCTATGATAACCCGTCTAATGATCTCAGACGGTGATCAGGTGGAGTCCGAATCCTCTCCAGTGGGTAAGGAAATGGACAGTTCCAATTCCTTCAATTTGGAGCACACACGTGGACTAAACTGGGATGTCAAATTTTCAAAACAATTTTTTAAGGTGGACCCATTCGATAGCCTCGCTGGACATTTCCAGTCCATGGAATCTGGGCCTTACAATCAATCTGACGGTCCAGAGCCAGCCACGTTTCTATTTTTTTTTTTTTTAATATCCACATTAGATTTGTTCGTTGCAAGGAAAGGCTACTCGTCTGATGTGACCCGGCTGCTGTTTCACCCATCTGCTCCAACCCGTCTACTGTTTCACCCTTCTGTTATAACCCGTCTACTGTTTTACTTGTCTGCTGCGACCCGTCTGATGTAGACGAGTGAACCAGAAGACAGGTCGTAGCAGACGGGCTAAACAGTAGACGGGTCATAGCAGACGGGTGAAACAGTAGACGGGTTGGAGAAGACGGGTCACATCAGACGAGTAGCCCTTCCTTGCAACAAACAAATCTAATGTTGATATTAAAAACAAATAGACACGTGGCTGGCTTTGGACCGTCAGATTGATTGTAAGGCCCAGATTCCATGGACTGGAAATGTCCATTTCCTTAGGTACTGGAGAGGATCCGGACTCACGAGGGGTGAGCGAGTGTTTATTCTCTGCGCTTTGTTGCCGCCGCTGTGGTCTCAGTACGACAGTACCTTGGTGTCGCAGGTGTGTGTGTGTGTGTGTGTACTCAGCATGAAATTGCTTAAAATCTTCAATTCCAAACACTTACACCTTTCAATTTTCTCCCAATCCCACTCCCATGGCCATCCCTATTCGTCTTCAATCCCTGAACCCCAAACACTCTCTTTCTCTATTCCCATCACTGAGTCCACACTCCTTCATTCTATCCATTCCTCTCAGTGGCATTTCATCGAACAACTTGCCCTTCACCTCACCCCTTCCCTTCTCTCTTCTGCTCTTTCCAACCTCCACCAATCTCCCCAACTTGTTCATCAACTTCTCACCCATCTCGAGAATCACCCTCATTCCCTAGACCTCAGAACCCTCTGCCTCGCCGCTTGTATCCTCTATCGCCTTCCATCCCCTGAACCCACTCTACACCTCTTCAAGCAACTCATTCACAGACACACTGCCATTGCCACCAAAAGCATGATTTTTGATGAATTGGCGCGTGCCCGCCACCAATTCAACGCTAAGACAACTGTTGTCTTTGATTTTCTTGTGAGGGCTTATTGTGACCTCAAAAAACCCAATGAGGCTTTGGAGTGTTTCTATATCATGAAGGAAAAAAGGGTTGTACCCAATATTGAGACTTGTAATCAGATGCTAACTCTGTTCTTGAAATTGAACAGAACTGAGATGGCATGGGTTCTGTATGCAGAAATGTTCAGGATGCAGATCAAATCCAGTGTTTACACTTTTAACATCATGATTAATGTGTTGGGTAAAGAAGGGAAGTTGAAGAAGGCAAAAGAGTTTATTGGGCATATGGAAGCTCTTGGGGTCAAGCCTAATGTTGTTACTTATAACACCATAATACATGGACACTGTTTAAGAGGGAGATTCAAAGGGGCGCGCTTGATCTTTCAGACAATGAAAGATAAAGGTCTTGAGCCAGATTCCTACACATACAATTCTTTTATAAGTGCCATGTGTAAAGAAGGAATGCTTGAGGAGGCTTCCGTGTTACTTCAAAACATGTTAGAATTTGGCTTGGTTCCCAATGCAGTAACATATAATGCATTGATTGATGGGTATTGCAATAAAGGGGATCTGGATAAGGCTTTTGCCTACAGGGATGAGATGATCAATAAAGGCATAGTGCCATCTCCAGCGACCTACAATATGTTTATTCATGCACTGTTTATGGAAGGAAGAATGGGTGAAGCTGATAATATGATCAAAGAAATGCGAGAAAAAGGGATGAATCCCGATACTGTTACGTATAACATATTGATCAATGGATATTGCAGATGTGGGGATGCAAAAAAAGCCTTTAGCCTTTATGATGAAATGGTGAGAAAAAGGATTCAGCCAACACCGGTGACATATACATCACTTATATATGTTCTGGGAAAAAGGAATAGAATGAAAGAGGCGGATGACTTGTTCAAGAAGATTCAACTAGAAGGTCTGTTGCCAGATATCATAATGTTTAATGCATTGATTGATGGTCACTGTGCAAATGGTAATATTGAACGTGCATTTCAACTCTTAAAAGAGATGGATCAAATGAAGGTTGTTCCTGATGAAGTCACTTATAATACCTTGATGCAAGGTTACTGCAGGGAGGGTAAAGTGGAAGAAGCTCGTCAACTTCTTGATGAGATGAAGAGAAGAGGGATCAAACCTGATCATATTAGTTATAATACACTCATTAGTGGTTACAGTAAAAGAGGTGATATGAAGGATGCTTTTAGAGTTCGTGATGAAATGTTGACCATAGGATTTGATCCTACGCGTCTCACTTACAATGCTCTTATACAAGGCTTATGCAAAAATCAAGAAGGTGAGCATGCTGAAGAGCTCCTCAGAGAAATGGTAAGTAAAGGCATCACTCCTGATGACAGCACCTATCTATCTTTAATTGAGGCGGTGAAAGTTGATGAGCTGGTGGGAAATGATGATAAATGAATTTGTGCTTATGTTCATTGACTTGAAATTGAATGGAGAAAGGTGTGTTCAACAAGAGAATAATTTATTCAGGGATTTTTGTGGAAACTTTTATCTTTGGAGTTTGGATAAAATATTCTTGGCATTCTTGCCTCTACAAGCTGCCTCGTTGAGCAAACATGTGCCTATATATCAAGAACAAGTTAATAGGTCTTGGAAAAGTATAATTCACCTTAGCTCATTTCTTTTATTGTAAGAATTTTTTTTTTAAATCAATATTTTTTTAATGTTAGTTTTGTACCGCATACTTCACAAAATGTTTATTGGTGTTTCCATTTGAGATTATAAAAGAATAGCTTATGATTGAATTTGGCCTTCTTTGGTACATAGAATTAGCAGGAAGATTGTTGTGAATAGGTGCAAAAATGAGCAAAATATTGATGACTTTTCCAATAAACAATCGTTGCTTTCTAGTTTTCATTTTATGATCATGATCTTAGTCTCTGCACTGTTTTTGCAGTTAAATTGTTCCTTTCACCTGACAATAGTCGCTTGAAGCTTTGTGCAGTATTATACTGCTGTGAATCCTAGTTATGTATAATTGTATGGTCATGTTCTTCTTACGTGAATTGAGTTTTCTTTTACCATGAGCCTCTGGATATGAATAAAGTTGCACCTTGTTAATCTAAAAATATGCTTTCAGTTGGTTTGACTAGCCAAGCTGACAAACAACTGCCCTCTTTAAAAAAAAATTCCTGCACAACTAAATATTTCTTTACCAAAAAAAATGGTATGTTTCAGTATTTTCATATTGATTGATTTGCTATTTAATATTATTTTGTTTGTACGAAAAGGATGTTGCTTAATTCACTCCACTTCGTTGGAACACAACATCTAAAGGCAAACTTTTGACGGATTATCTTGTATATCTTTTAATAGCTAGAAGTGGAAGTAGTTTGTTCAATCTCAGTCTACCCTTGTTTGTGCCATTTTTCATTCCTTGATTGGCCAAGGTAGTTTTCTCTCTGTCTTATTATGAAATCGTGTTCTAACTTCTAACTCTTTCTAACTAAACTTTTGCTTGATCACGAATGAAAACTACTGCTACACTTTAGATGGCTGGCCACCACTTTGCCAAGAGGTGTTTCATCAGCATAATTCACCTTCTTGTTTTCTTTTTTTTTTTTCTCTCTTTGCATTTCAAGTCGTCATAGGTGAGTTTGTCTTACACTATTTACTATCAAGTTGGCACACACAATTGGCTAGAGCCATGTTGCTACATCTACAATTCTACATCTTAGTGCTGTATGTGTATTCAACAGAATTAGTTATTTATGGTACAATGTACATTACATCGAATGACCAGTAATTCTAATATCATATTTGTCTTTGCTAATCTTATATAAATTTGCAATACAAAATATCATCCTATTTGTCTCTAAAGTGAACTCAACTTTTCCCTGTGGTCCACATACCGGGATTATTAATACAAAACAATTATATTATGTACATCACTATGGTGGTAAGATAATATATCCAGATTCTTGCCACTTTTGCTGTCCATATACTTTTTTTTGCGTGAATTTGAAGTAATGGGAATCAATTTCTTTTAATGAGTGGGAGCATCTTGCTCGCCACATGAACTTATTGGACAAATTTCACTTTCCACTCCCTCAAGGGACAATTTTGCTTGCATAGTTCAATGCAAAAAGCCAACCACTAACACCAGTTGTAGTTTTCAGTTTCACTATGAAATGGAAGTTTGCTTTTGTTGATGGATGCTATATGTGGCGTTTTTTATAGTGGAGATATCTCTTATCCTTCCAACTCTGATGCGGATTTCCAATTAGAGTGCAAAGAGTTTTGAACAAAACCAAATTACCTGAACCTTTACTTCAGGGGTTACTTTAATTTCTGATCAAAGTGCTGTCCACACTTTCTTCTTCTTTCAGGATGTTGCTCATAATAGGCTCTCTTTTCTGTTTGTGGAAACACATGCAAAATGCACTCAGTCAAATCATATTATATAAAACACTTTATTTCGTGTAAGCTCCATGTTTGCAATGGCTTCATATATTTAAATGAAGAAATCAAGCTCAAAAACGGCTATCTTCTAAAGAAAAAACGTTGCCATGGGCACATTTGTAGGACACATAGTACCGGGATTAGCACTCGCCGTTCTCGGCCTATGGCACACCATCAACACCATCAGATCTTACCTTGTGAAGGGCCCTGCCAACTTCGCTGTAAGATTCTGGTACCATTTTAATACCCCTCAGTCAAGACTTAAACACTTTGAGCTTGTTTTCATTTTATCCTTTCCGTTCTCGCAATTTTCATGCAAGTTATAGACTTCCCTCATTTCCACTATGCTTTTAATCTTGATAACTTTGAGCATGCGACTATGTTCATACACCTTGCTTTATTTGCTGGTTTTTCCCTCTCTACCGAGTTGACTGATTCACTTGACCTCTTCTCTGGGTTTGTTCGGATCCTTGCATCCTCAGTGCTTAGTCAAGAGCTCTTCCTACTCCACTTTCACTCTACAGACCATGTTGGACTTGAAGGCCATTACCACTGGTTGCTGCAGCTCATAGTGCTTGTCTCACTTGTAGCAGCTGTGGCTGCAACTACTTTCCCTAACAATTTCACTGCAGCTCTTGTACTTTCTATTTCAGTCATCTTCCAAGGATGTTGGTTTATAAACATGGGGTTTATGCTATGGATTCCTTCATTTGTCCCTGAAGGATGTGTAATGAATTTGGCCAAGGCCAGTAGCAATGACATGCTTGGAGCAGTTACTTGTGGCTCCAAGGAGGCAGATTTTCGGGCCAGAGGATTAGCCAATTTACAGTTCAGTTGGATCCTTTCTGCAATTCTGATATTTGCAGGAATTGTTTGCTTGAAACTGGCTAGAAAATGTACCATTACAAAGAGGTTGGAATATGAAAGACTTCAGAGTAAAGGCGCAGACTCCACTATGACCAATGAAGGTTACAAGCAGGGCACCACAGTTTGTTAAACAGGCCGTGTGCTTGCACTTTTAAGGTCTCAAGTGTATACAATAGACCTTAGATAATGCAATGCAATAAGCTATAGTATATTTTATACTAGCCCAGGTTCGCATATATATAGTATCCAACAATCTGTGGGATTTTATAACTTGTTAGGAAATCTCCAACAAAACTATTAGATATCAGTGTTGGTATGGTTTAAAACTGTCTAATTTCTATTAGTACTGGTCTTCTGTGGTAGGTTCTTTCAATATATGTAAGGAGCATGGTATCACCAGATCTTGTTGATTACTTCATGAATTGCCTTAAATTTTAATCTACGGGACTGTTGATCTCACACTTCTTAATCATAAGGGATGTTTTTTTATGCATCAATTTAGTTTTATGTGTTGCAACAATAAAGAAAAACCTTAAAGGGGTCGTTCTTTTCCTCTCTTGTTGCAAAATTTCTGGTTTCCTTTTTTCTCTCCCTTTATGTATGGTATTTATATAAGATGCACTTCTAAGGGGGATGGATTAACTGTTCCCGTTTCCCAAATTGGAAAAATGAAAGCGTACCAATAAAATTGTTAAAAGGTGCAGTTGTCAGCCTGCTTAATATCATATTAATAAAAAAGCCAATTGAAATTGATTTCTTATTTACACTACATAATTATAGCACTCTCAATAAAGGTAGTCGTCAAGTCCTCCAAAAGGATATTCTGTCTTTAT
Source organism: Ammopiptanthus mongolicus (assembly GCA_039655645.1). Lineage (NCBI taxonomy): Eukaryota > Viridiplantae > Streptophyta > Magnoliopsida > Fabales > Fabaceae > Ammopiptanthus > Ammopiptanthus mongolicus. The sequence continues at coordinate 8,493,042 of CM077351.1, read as the reverse complement.
CTCCATATATCCCACCTAGTTTTTATGCCAAAAGCCAGACAAAATTGTGTACAATTCTGTCTCCAAATAAAAAATCATTTAGTAGGATTTAGGTATCCAAAAACAATTGAGTTCTGCATCATATCAAGACTTGAAGAAGGATACAATTGTTTATTTTGAAGTTAAGATAAATATTTGAATCGAATGAAGTTTATGAGATTCTCATTCAGCCTCTTCCAGAGATGCCTCAATTCAAAGAAGAACAAATCCTATACCAACCCCAACAAGAACAAGTCCATTCATGATGGCTGCAATCTGAAAAATCTCACCTGCAGCATTACATGTTGAAGAGGCAGCTCCTCAGCCTCTGCCCTTGCCCTGATATGAAGATTTCAAGGACCTCGCTACCTTTGAAAAGGCCTAATGAGGTCACACTGTTCTGAACTTTCAACCCACCAAAAGAATTCAACCCTGTTATGTAGTGCACATCGTTCTTCCTCCTCCTTGACCTGCCAACTGTGGCACTGCCCACCGCAGTGATGGTAGCCGAAGACATTGTTGCTGATGTTGTTGGCCTGTTGCCATTGTTCTCTGAAAATGAGGAGAAAATATGTAAAAAAATAATAAAGAATTATACACAGTTGGTACCTCAGAAGATTGCTAGTAAAGAAATAAGAGATACAAGTCAAATAACATTGGTGTAAATTTGTGCTACGAGTAACCTTTTTCAGGTTGAACCGGAAAAGCTTTGCAATAGCCTGTGGTTGTTGAAGTAAAAAAGTTATTATAGACTTATAAGAGGGAAGATAGTTTGTATTGGAACTAACACGAAGAAACGGGTAAGGTAAGAATGTGGTTGGTTGACAAGCAAATATGATAGATTGTTGTTTGGCGTGCAACTTTAGATGCTGAACAAGAAAAGAAGCTGATTCCTATATGCTAGCTCATAAAGTTCACTCATTTGAAGCATCTTTATTCTGCTTACTTGTTTGTTGCCTTTGAGACTTCGACAGCATCTGAATGACACAATTTGCTCAGTTCAATTCCTGTAATATTAATCCCGCTCCCTAAAACACTTGCAAGTCAGTTCAACATCAAAAAATTGGTTCACCAATCTCATATACCCATAAAAACTAAAGTGAGCAAGTTTGTCCAAGTAGTACCAATGAGAACAGGTGGACTTTAATAAGCCCACCCACCACCAGTGTGCAGTAAGGCAATTCTAATAAACGTAACCGTGGAATCTTTCAGGTGTCTACCTCTGTATTTGGCATTTGAGCTTCATTAGTCATATTAGTTCAAGCGTTCTAGCGGAGTTTGAAAAGTTCCATTATTCTGAAAAAGTTGGCATACTTAAAAGCTGAACTTGTCAAAACAAATTTAAAAGCATAGGACATTGCACTTTTGAAATGAATCAAACTTTTTACAGCAGATGCTTGCAACACAAGACTGCAGAAGAAGAATGTACAGAAGATATTATAAGTAAACATGGTGTGCAAAACTGTAACAATGATTATCTTCCATTTAGTGCTACCAAGATCCAAAACTAAACTAAGAGCACCATATCAACAAAAAGAATATGTAAGCTTTAGGCTAAGAAGAATGGAGAGGAAGGTTAGCAATTGTACTCATATACCTAGTTGGTTCAATATTCAGCAAATATATATACCGATACCAAATATATATTTGTTTACTGCGTAAGCTGTCTATGATCACACGTAAGACAGTTTACGTCACCCGTCTATGACAACCCAACTGAAGTAAACTGTCTATGATCACACGTCTATGATCACCGGTCTATGATAACCCGTCTATGATAACCCATCTGATCAGACGGGTTATCATAGACGTGTGATCTCAGATCACACAGGAAACAGCAGATGAGTCACAGAAGACGAGTGACCAATGAGTGTGTGACATGTGGCATTTTTATGGAAGGCGCCAGTCCAAGTGATGCCTCCAACTGGCGCCTTCCACGTCAGCAAAAAAATAATAAAAAAATCCTTGCTGGCAAAAACAACCCTATTTTGGTAAATTGTTACAAAACAACCCCATTTTGGTAAATAGTTTCTAAAATAACACTAGTTTGGTCAAAAAACCCATTTTTATGGAAGGCGCCAGTCCAAGTGGTGCCTTTAAAGGCGCCAGTCCAACTGGCGCCTTCCACGTCAGCAAAAATAATAATAAAAAATTCCATGCTGTCTAAAACATCCCTATTTTGGTAAATTGTTGCAAAACAACCCCATTTTAGTAAATAGTTTCTAAAATAACACTAGTTTGGTCAAAAAGCCGTGAAATTGCAGACGAGTCTCAGCGGACAAGTGACCAGCAGACGGGTCACATCAGACGGGTGAAACATCAGATAAGTGAGCAGCAGACAAGTGAAACATCAGACGGGTCTCAGCAGACGAGTGAAACATCAGACGGGTCACCACCAGACAAGTGTCTCCAGCAGACGGGTCTCAGCAAGGAATGCTGCAGCTTTTGTTTTTTTGTTTTTAAAAAAATTTCTGTAGAACCAATGAGGGTGTGACATGTGGCATTTTTATGGATGGAGTGGTGCCTTTAAAGGCGCCAGTCCAAGTGGCGCCTTCCACATCAGCAAAAATAATAATAAATGATTCCACGCTGTCTAAAACAACCCTATTTTGGTAAATTGTTACAAAACAACCCCATTTTGATAAATAGTTTCTAAAATAACACTGGCTTTTTGACCAAACTAGTGTTATTTTAGAAACTATTTACCAAAATGGGGTTGTTTTGTAACAATTTACCAAAATAGGGTTGTTTGGAATTTTTTACGTTTAGCGTCGGCCAAGGCCCACGCTAAAGGCCGACGCTAGAGGTGTCACCCGTCTGCTGTGACCCATCTGCTGAGACTCGTCTGAATCACCCGTCTGACAGTCATCATCCCGTCTGATGACCATCAGAGGGATGATTCACCCGTCTGATTACCATCAGACGGGTGATTCATCAGTCTGATGACTGTCAGACGGGTGATTCAGACGAGTCTCAGCAGACGGGTGACACCTCTAGCGTGGGCCTTGGCCGACGCTAAACGTAAAAAATTCCAAACAACCCTATTTTGGTAAATAGTTACAAAACAACCCCATTTTGGTAAATAGTTTCTAAAATAACACTAGTTTGGTCAAAAAGCCAAATAACACTAGTTTGGTCAAAAAGCCTTGTTTTTGCCGGCGTGGATATTTTTATTATTTTTTTGCTGACATGGAAGGCGCCACTTGGACTGGCGCCTTGTGGCGCCTTCCATAAAAATGCCACATGTCATAAACTCATTGGTCACTCGTCTGCTGTGACCCGTCTGCTATTTCACTCGTCTGATGGTCACTTGTCCGCTGAGACTCGTCTGCAATTTCACTTGTTTGCTGCATCTCGTCTACTGTTTCACTGGTCTGCTTAGACGAGTGAAACATCAGACAAGTGAGCAGCAGAAAATATCAGACGAGTGACCATCAGATGACTATCAGACGAGTCACAGCAGACAAGTGAAATTGCAGACGAGTCTCAGCGGACAAGTGACTAGCAGACGAGTGAAACATCTGACGGGTCACCACCAGACAAGTGTCTCCAGCAGATGGGTCACAACAAGGAATGCTGCGGCTTTTGTTTTTTTGTTTTTTAAAGAATTTCTGTAGAACCAATAAGTGTGTGACATGTGGCATTTTTATGGAAGGCACCAGTCCAAGTGGCCCCTTTAAAGGCGCCAGTCCAACTGGCGCCTTCCACGTCAGCAAAAATAATAAAAAAATTCCACGCTGTCTAAAACAACCCTATTTTGGTAAATTGTTACAAAGCAACCCCATTTTGATAAATAGTTTCTAAAATAACACTAGTTTGGTCAAAAAGCCAAGGAACCAGCCAAAGAAGTTGCAGATCTAGCCAATCTAATGGCAACCTGCAAAGAAATAGGCTTCCCATTCTGGTACAACTATTTGTTGGTGACATTTCTTAACCTCTATTAGTATCATTACAGCTGTCTTCCTCAAGATACTAAAGTTTAGTACTATTCCTTTGCTTTGCTTTTATCTATTTGTTGATACCATTGGATCAATTTTTGTATGAAGACGTGTGAAAACAGAGCATCTTCATTGCATTTTTCTTGTATTTAATCAATTCACTGTAAGAAAACAGGTAGTGGATTAGCTGAGTGCTTATTATTCAATAAATGAGAGACCGGTCACTTGTCTACTGAGACTCGTCTGCTGGTCACTTGTTTACTGAGACTCTGTTGAGTCTCCAAAATGTCTGATGTGCATTTACCGGAGTTTTGATGAAAATTAAACATTTATTTTAATGATTTAATTGAACCTGTCTGTGGTGGTTAACCCGTCTACTCAGTGTGCAGATTATAATGATAAGCATTAAGTGATTAGAGTAATGATATTTGGACAACATTTTGGGACAACATACGGTGACACCGTATTTACTCGGTGGCAGTTTTGTAATAATGAGTAAAAAAATTCCCTCCCTTTATCTCCCACGTATTTATTATTTTCTTTTCTCTCATCATGTATTTCATCACTCCCAAGACACTTATAATTCTAGATGTTCCTGCTTCCCTCCTTTTCCTTTGCTTTCCCACTCTGACCTGATATTTCTCTCATCTCACTTGTATGTACTAAGTCAACACTCGTCTAAGCTGGAGCTCACCCGTCTGATGATGATATATGACCCGTCTGACCGAGAAAGCTCACCCGTCTACTCGATAGGGGTCACCCGTCTGAAGCTGAAGATCTTCACCCATCCGATGACTATCAGTGAAGAAATGTTCACCCGTCTACATGGTTAATAAGCACACTTATAGTCATCAGACGAGTGAACATTTCTTCAATGTGATAATCATCAGACGGGTGAACATTTCTTCATTGATAGTCGTTCGACTGGTGAAGATTTTCAGCTTCAGACGGGTGACACTGATAGTCATCAGACGGGTGATCATTTAAAAGGTTCTTCACTGGTAGTCATCAGACGGGTGAAGATCTTCAGCTTCAGACGGGTGACACATCTCGAGTAGACGGGTGAGCTTTCTCGGTCAAATGGGTCATATATCTTCATCAGACGGGTGAGCTCCAGCTTAGACGAGTGTTGATTTAGTACAGACAAGTGAGATGAGAGAAATATCAGGTCAGAGTGGGAAAGCAATTATGAGTGTCTTGTGAGTGATGAAATACATAATGAGAGAGAAGAAAACAATAAACAATAAATAAGTGAGAAGAAAACTGCCACCGAGTAAATACGTTTGGAACTAAGGAAAGTTCACACGTCTGGAGCTAAGGAAAGTTCACCCGTCTGAACTAAGGAAAGTTCAACTGTCTGATTTCTACACATATGCTCAACCCGTCTAAAGAAGCTTTCACCCCTCTAATGAAGCTTTCACCCATCTAATGAAACTTTCACTCGTCTGCTGGTCTCTGGTCTTTTGAGACTCGTCTGCTAGTCACTCGTCTGCTGTTTCACTCATCTGCTGGTCACTTGTCTGCTAAGACTCGTCTACTGGTCATTCCTCTGTTGTTTCACTCGTCTGCTGGTCACCTGTCTGTTGTCTCACTCGTTTGCCGAGACTCGTCTTTCCCACGTGTTTCTTCCCATTCGGTTACTACTATTTGTTGATGACATGTCTTAACCTCTATTAGTATCATTACAGCTGTCTTCTTCAAGGTACTAAAGTGTAGTGCTATTCCTTTGATTTGCTTTTATCAATTTGTTGATACTTTTGGATCCATTTAAAGGTATGAAGACCTGTGAAAACAGAGCATCTTCATTGCATTATTCAAGCAAAACCAGTCCCAACCCTTTGTCCATGACACTACTATGCAAGATGGAAACAACATACATTTAATTTTCATCTCAAGGGGGAGTTTTAGCGATAACACATCATAATATTTAATTAGGTCAAATTTTTATTACAAAATACAGAAATTCAATTTAGTTCATTGATGGTGATAGTTAATAAACACTAGAGTAAGTTAGCTAGTTATGGAAGTTAGTTATGCATTTGATACTCTTTCACGATTTAAGGTTTCCCACGAAAAGATAATTCACAAGCAATATAGTTAAGGTTTTTGACCAAACTAGTGTTATTTTAGAAACTATTTACCAAAATGGGGTTGTTTTGTAACAATTTACCAAAATAGGGTTGTTTTTGCCAGCGTGGAATTTTTTATTTTATTTTTTGCTGACGTGGAAGGCGCCAGTCCCCGCCATAAAAATGCCACATGTCACACCCTCATTGGTTCTACAGAAATTCTTTAAAAAACAAAAGCTGCAGCATTCCTTGCTGAGACCCGTCTGATGTTTCACTCGTCTGCTGGTCACTTGTCTGATGTTTCACTCGTCTGCTGTGACTCGTCTGATGGTCATCTGATGGTCACTCGTTTGATGTTTCACTCATCTAAAAATGTAAAAAAATTTAAAAATTTTACGCCGACGCTAGAGGTGTCACCCGTCTGATGTGTATGAGACGGGTGAAGAAATGTTCACCCGTCTGACACATTTCTTCACCCGTCTGAAGCTGAAGATCTTCACCCTCAGACGGGTGAAGAAATGTATCAGACGGGTAAAGATCTTCACCCTCAGACGAGCGAAGAAATGCCTTAGACGGGTGAACATTTCTTCACCCATTTGATACCCATCTGATCTGATGAAGATCTTCAGCTTCACACGGGTGAAGAAATATTTCATATGGGTGATCTTCACCCGTCTGATAGACACATCAGACGGGGGCTAATTGACCAAACTAATCCATTTTTAGAAACTATTTACCAATATAACCTTGTTTTAAAACTATTTACCAAACTAACCCACTTTTCGCCAACATGGAATTTTTTATTATTTTTTTCTCTGACACCAAAGACGCTACTTTGACTAGCGTTTTTGGAAAACGCTAGTTGCAGTAGCGTTTTTACCAGATTGTGCCATGTGGCAAAATCTGGTAAAAATGAAAAAACTTTAAAAATTTTACGTTTACGCCGACGCTAAAGGCCGACGCTAGAGGTACATCAGACGGGTGAAGAAATGTTCACCCGTCTGACACTTTTCTTCACCCGTCTAAAGCTGAAGATCTTCACTCTCAGACGGGTGAACATTTCTTCACTCGTCTGATAGACACATCAGACGGGTGACAATGCTAAACGTAAAATTTTTAAATTTTTTTACATTTTTACCAGATTTTGCCACGTGGCACAATCTGGTAAAAACGCTACTGCAACTAGCGTTTTCCAAAAACGCTAGTCAAAGTAGCGTCTTTGGTGTCAGAGAAAAAAATAATAAAAAATGCCACGTTGGCGAAAAATGGGTTAGTTTGGTAAATAGTTTCAAAACAAGGTTATATTGGTAAATAGTTTCTAAAAATGGATTAGTTTGGTCAATTAGTCTCAGAGGGGTGACACGTCGAGCGTCGGCTTTTAGCATCGACCTTGGCCGACGCTAATCGTAAATTTTTAAATTTTTTTTTACATTTTTACCAGATTTTGCCACGTGGCACAATCTTATAAAAACGCTACTGACAATAGCGTTTTCTAAAAACGCTAGTCAAAGTAGCGTCTTTGGTGTCAGAAAAAAATAATAAAAAATGCCTGGTTGGCAAAAAGTGGGTTAGTTTGGTAAATAGTTTCAAAACAAGGTTATATTGGTAAACAGTTTCAAAAAATAGGTTAGTTTGGTCAATTAGCCAAGGTTATCACAAGTTGTAATTGTAACAAGTCTGTAACAGTGCACTTTTGTACAAATATTTCTAAGATGAAAGAAATCAGTAGTTTTGTGCAGCATAATTTAGTTTCTGCTCCTTTCTTCTTCTTCTTTTTCACTTTGACATTAATGGACAGTTTCTATACCAATAATTTTAAGCTAACTTCTTATTCAGGTCTTATAAATTATGGTTTTTATGTATCAGTATCATGGAGACAAGATTCAAAAACAAGGAGATCCTAGCTGTTGTGTAACACCTTAGAACAGCAAATCATGAATGCAGTGCTAGGGCAGTTATAGCCACATAGTTTCATCACCATGAATTTTCTGTCAGTCCTTTAAAGAGACACCTCTCAAGCCATTCTTAAATTCAGTACTTGAATGGTTTAAGGAAGTTGAAGATGGCCCTCCGCCTGTACAAATCTTTAATCCAAAAACAACTGTTGAGAACGAGCCTTTGGATGCTTTCAAAGTTGTTTCAGTTTGAATAAGTCAAGATTGGTTTGTTATTATGGTGTTAGTGGATAAACTAGTTTCCGTTTTTATTTAACTGTCAGTAGTGGTTCCTAGAATTATGGAGTTGATCTCTTGTTCTGTTATTTTCAAATGTATTTAAACACAAGAAGTATTCAATAAAATTATCAATTAGTCTTTGCAGTTATATCACTTAGTTCCCTTATCATTCTTCTCTGCTATTTTTTCGTTCTTCAATAAAACAACAATTGGTATCATAGTTCTCTTCTTGAGGGACCTGTGAAATGGATGCTGAAGCAAGTTTTCCCCAAATTGCTCCTCCTATCTTTAATGGTGAGAACTATGACCTTTGGGCAGTGAGAATGGAGTCCAACCTTGAGGCATTGGATTTATGGGAAGCTGTGGAAGTGGATTATACTGTTCCTCCGCTGCCAGATAATCCCACCATGGCCCAGATAAAGAATCACAAGGAAAGGAAAACCAAGAAGGCAAAGGCAAGATCATGTCTATTTGCTGGCGTTTCATCAATTGTCTTCACCAGAATCATGACCCTCAAAACACCAAAGGAATCTGGGACTATTTGAAGGAAGAATATGCAGGGGATGAGAGGATTCGAGGCATGCAAGTGTTGAACCTGATGAGGGAATTTGAGCTGCAGAAAATGAAAAGAGTCTGAGACAATTAAAGATTACTCGGACAGATTGCTTGGCATTGCAAACAAGGTTAAATTATTGGGCACTGAATTTGCTGATTCCAGAATTGTAGAAAAAATTCTGGTTACAGTGCCTGAGAGATATGAGGCATCAATAGCCTCCTTGGAGAACACAAAGGATCTGTCCAAGATCACTTTGGCTGAAGTACTACATGCTTTGCAGGCCCAAGAGCAACAGAGGCTTATGAGACAAGAACATGCGGTTGAAGGTGCTTTACCAGCCAAGCATAGTGAAGGTACTACAAACAGCCAGAGCAAAGGCAAGGGTAGAAAGAAAAATTACCCACCTTGTCAACACTGTGGCAAAATGGGTCACCCTCCATTTAAATGCTGGAGAAGGCCAGATGCAAAATGCAGCAAGTGCAACGAGATGGGTCATGAAGCAGTGATTTGCTAAGCTATAATCCAGCAAGTTGCAGATGAAGCAAAGAATGCACAGCAGGAGGAGGAAGACCAGCTCTTTGTCGCTACTTGTTTCTCCAGCAATAATTCAAGTGAATCTTGGCTGATTGATAGTAGGTGCACCAACCATATGACCTATGACAAAGAATTGTTCAAGCATTTGGATAATACCGAAGTCAGATGGGCTAGAATTGGAAATGGTGAACAAATTCCAGTAAAAGGCAGGGGAACTGTAGCTATAACAAGCTACTCAGGTACAAAATTTCTTACTGATGTTCTCTATGTACCTGAAATTAATCAAAACTTGCTTAGTTTGGACAGCTACTTGAGAAAGGATTCAAAGTTATCTTTGAAGATAAATACTGCATAATTAAGGATCCAGCAGGCCAAGAAATGTTCAAGGTAAAAATGAAGAGCAAGAGTTTTTCATTTGATCCAATGAAGGAGGAGCAGGCTGCGTTTCCAGTGACAGCAAGTTCAGCGGATCTTTGGCACAAAAGATTGGGTCATTTTCATCATTCAGGAATGAACTACATGCTGAAAAATCAACTAGTTCGTGGAATTCCTTCCTTAATAGAAAAGGCAGTTGTATGTGAAGCTTGTCAGTTTGGGAAGCTAACAAGCAAATCATTTCCTGAAAGTAGTTGGAGAGGGCAAGCCATAAGCTTCAACTTGTTCACACTGATCTTGCTGGACCACAAAGAACCCCATCATTGAAGGGAAGTCTTTATTATATTATCTTTATTGATGATCTGACCAGAATGTGTTGGATGTACTTTCTTAGATACAAGTCAGAAGTAGCTGAAGTGTTCTGGAAATTCAAAGCTCTTGTTGAAAATCAAAGCAGCTGTCATATTCAAATTCTGAGGTCGGATAATGGCAAAGAATATGTAGCTGCTCAGTTTCAAAAAATTTGTGGGCCTTTTGACCAAACTAGTATTATTTTAGAAACTATTTATCAAAATGGGGTTGTTTTGTAACAATTTACCAAAATAAGGTTGTTTTTGACAGAGTGGAATTTTTTATTTGTTGACGTGGAAGGCGCCAGTCCATAAAAATGCCAAATGTCACACACTCATTGGTTCTACAGAAATTTTTTAAAAAACAAAAGTTGTAGCATTCCTTGCGCGCGTCTGCGGAGACACTTGTCTGTTGGTCACTCGTTTGCTGTGACCCGTCTGCTGTTTCACTCGTCTGCTATGACCCGTCTGCTGTTTCACTTGTCTGCTGAGACTCGTCTGCTGGTCACTTGTCTGCTGTTTCACTCGTCTACTGATCACTTGTCTAATGTTTCACTCGTCTAAGCAGACAAGTGAAACAGTAGACGCGACGCAGCAGACATGTGAAATTGCAGACGAGTCTCAGCAGACAAGTGACCAGCAGACGGGTCAAAGCAGATGAGTGACCAGTAGACAATAGTCTCTGCAGATGCGCACAAGGAATGCTGCAGCTTTTGTTTTTTAAAAAAATTCTGTAGAACCAATGAGTGTGTGACATGTGGCATTTTTATGGAAGGCGCCAGTCCAAGTGGCACCTTCCACGCAGCAAAAAAAATAAATAAATAAAAAACTCCACGCTGTCAAAAACAACCCTATTTTGGTAAATTGTTACAAAACAACCCCATTTTGATAAATAGTTTCTAAAATAACACTAGTTTGGTCAAAAGGCCGCAACATTCCTTGCGTGCGTCTGCGGAGACAATTGTCTGCTGGTCACTCGTCTGCTGTGACCCGTCTGCTGTGATCCGTCTGCTGGTCACTTGTCGGCTGAGACTCGTCTGCAATTTCACTTGTCTGCTGCGTCTCATCTACTGTTTCACTTGTCTGCTTAGACGAGTGAAACATCAGACAAGTGATCAGCAGACGAGTGAAACAGCAGACAAGTGACCAGCAGACAAGTGAAACAGGGTCACAGCAGGCGAGTGAAACAGCAGACGGGTCACAGCAGACGAGTGACCAGCAGACAAGTGTCTCCGCAGACGCGAGCAAGGAATGCTGCAGCTTTTGTTTTTTAAAAAATTTCTGTAGAACCAATGAGTGTGTGACATGTGGCATGGCGCCTTCCACATCAGCAAAATAAAAAATAAAAAATTCCACGCTGACAAAAACAACCCTATTTTGGTAAATTGTTACAAAACAACCCCATTTTGGTAAATAGTTTTCTAAAATAACACTAGTTTGGTCAAAAACCCAAGATGAAGCAGGGATTGAACATCAACTAACAGCGCCTTACACTCGTCAACAAAATGTAGTGAGTGAAAGGAAAAATAGATCAATCATGGAGATGGCTAGGTATATGCTTCATCGAAAGGAAATGCCAAAGAAGTTCTGGGCTGAAGCTGCAAATACAGCTGTATTCATTCAGAACAGACTTCCTACACGAGCTTTGCAAAATCAAACTCCTTTTGAGGCATGGTTTGGTTTTAAACCTTCTCTTAATTTTCTTAAAATATTTGGCTACTTGTGCTACTCACATGTACCTCAGGTTAAGCGTGATAAGCTTGACAAAAGGGCAGAAGCTGGAATATTTATTGGCTACACCACAATCTCAAAAGCTTATAGGATTTTCAGCCTCAAACAGAAAAAATTCTCATAAGCAGAGATGTGCACTTCATGGAAGATGAAAAGTGGTGCTGGAATGACTGTAAGAAGAATCAGAATGTTGTACTGGAGCTTGAAGATTGATGATCCACCCGTTCAAGGCACAAGGTCACTCGCTGACATCTACCAAAGAAGCAAAGTAGTGGTGTGCAATATAGCTGTATGTGAACCAGCCAGTTTCGAAGAAGCTGCTATGGACCAGAAATGGTTCGCTGCAATGCAGGAGGAGCTGTCTATGATAGAGAGAAATCAAACCTGGGAGTTGGTTCCAAGACCTCATGATAGAAATGTCATAGGGGTGAAATGGGTGTTTCGAACAAAATTAAATCCAAATGGCTCTATAAACAAGCACAAAGCAAGGCTTGTTGTGAAGGGCTACTCTCAAATATTTGGAGTTGATTATGCAGATACTTTTGCTCCAGTAGCAAGACTTACACAATAAGGCTGTTACTTGGCATTGTTGCACAAAAGGGGTGGCAAGTGTTTCATATGGATGTTAAGTCAGCATTTCTTAATGGTGGAGCAACCAGTTGGTTTTGTGATCAAAGGCCAAGAAGATAAAGTCTATTTGTTGAAAAAGGCTCTATATGGCTTGAAGCAAGCCCCTAGAGTGTGGTACAGCAGAATTAATGACCATTTGCTGAGCTTGGGCTTTCAAAAGAGCCTATCTATATAAAGCATGTTGGTGCAGATATTTTAATTATTTCTTTGTATGTTGATGATCTCTTGGTGACAGGTAGCAACCTAGCACTAATTGATGAATTCAAGCAAGAAATGAAGGATGTCTTTGAAATGACTGATCTTGGTCTTATGACTTACTTTCTGGGCGTGGAGATCACTCAAAATAAGAATGAGATTTTTATTTGTCAGAAAAAATATGCAAAGGAGATCCTAAAAAAATTTCAGCTTGATGAATGCAAAACAATGAACACTCCTATGAATCCGAAGGAGAAGTTCATCAAAGATGATGGAGCTGATAAAGTTGATGAAGCTCATTTCAGAAGCTTGATTGGTTGTCTAATGTATCTTATAGCTACAAGGCCTGACATTTTATTTCCGGTTAGCTTGCTGTCGAGATTCATGCACTGTGCAAGTGAACTGCATTTGAAGGCAGCAAAGAGAGTTGTAAGAAACATCAAAGGAACTATCAATTATGGAGTCAAGTATTGTAAGGTACAAGACTTCAAATTATTTGGTTTTTCTGATAGTGATTGGGCAGGTAGCTTGGATGATATGAAGAGTACTTCAGGCTACTGTTGCAGTATGGGTTCAGGTGTTTTCTCTTGGTGTTCCAAAAACCAAGACATTGTAGCTCAATCAACAGCAGAAGCTGAGTTTGTTGCAGCTGTAGCAGCTGTAAATCAAGCTATCTGGTTAAGGAATATACTGGCTGATTTGGGTCTGAAGCAAGATCAAAGCACAAAAATTTTTGTTGATAATCAAGCAGCAATTTCAACATCACTTAATCCTGTTTTTCATGGGAAGACCAAGCACTTTAATGTCAAGTTATTTTATTTAAGAGAAGTGCAAGAAAATGGTGATGTAAGTCTGGTTTATTGTAAAACTGAAGACCAAGCTGCTGATATGTTTACCAAGTCTTTTCCACTCAGCAGGTTTGAATTTCTAAGGAAGAAGCTAGGAGTTTGCAGCCTCCAAGGCAAGGAGGAGTGTTGAGAACGTGCCTTGGATGCTTTCAAAGTTGTTTCAGTTTGAATAAGTCAAGATTGGTTTGTTAAACTAGTTTCTGTTTTTATCTTTTATTAACTGTCAGTAGTGGTTCCTAGAATTATGGAGTTGATCTCTTGTTCTGTTATTTTCAAATGTATTTAAGCACAACAAGTATTCAATAAAATTATCAATTAATTCTTTGCAGTTATATCACTTAGTTCCCTTATTATTCTTCTCTGCTATTTTTTTGTTCTTCAATATAACAACAACTCAGAATTTTATGTGGTGTTTTTGTTTTAAAACAAAGATCCATATGACTTCCATTCAATTGGATTCTTTCAAATTGACATCAAGACTCCAGTGATCAAAAGTCAGTATTTTATGCTTTCTGCAGCAAACATCAAATGTCACTATGTACGCTTCTCCATCCAAACCGTGTTATTTTGTAATTACATATACAACTTCCAATTCAGTTCAGTTTAATATTTGATCTTAATCTCTCACATTTTCTTACATCAATTCCAGATCACTTCCAGCATCATTGGTGGATAATGTTCGAAAACACTTACTTTCTTTTTTCAGCCGTTCAAATTAGATTAGGATTTTTAGTGCATAATGCAACGTTTTTGTTTTAAAATCTCAGTTACTACTCAATTTTAAAAGTTGTGAACTTGTGATGTCTGACATTTTATTTCCTTAATAAATCAAATATTTAAACGTAGTCACAACCAATGTTATTGTTATCCTTCAATATGTGTAAAAACATTAAATACCAATAAAACATATCATCACAGGTGAAAAACAAAGAGTAGATATCAAGAACTCTTATGCATAAGTAACATGACTTATACGGAAATAGGAGCATATGTACACATGCTTTGGGTCGTTACATTCGGTACTTGTACTTGGTATGCTTTTGAAATAGCTTGAGAACCATACACTACTAGTCACCGAATCAAATGGAATGCTGTCCTAATTCTTAGGAAAGTTGCACCAATCAAGATTGTTGATGCTAATCTGCAGCACTATTTAACCAGCAAGCAGCTGTGTATACTTTGTTCATGAGACAGAAACCTAAATTTCTCATAGATGTTCCTCTTACGTTTGGATAAACTTATGGTGGGTAATTGAATGGGATGGGATGTGATGAGATGAAATAGAAGGCAATGGAACAATACCCCATTCCATTCCATTCCAACCAAGGCTAAGGTTCTAACACTATATTTAATTTGCAGCAACTTTCATCGAATGGTACCTTAGATGGTTTAAACAATAATTTGAACACCATATCCATATGGATGTCAATATAAATGAAAAGAAAAATTATCATAATTAAAATTACAAAATAAACAGAAATCTGCATAGCCATCAACAAATGCTCCTCCTTTATCGCAAATTTCTTTTCAAGACAAACAAAAGGTGAAGATTAAAGAGATACATCATAATGGGCTACATGAAACAAAATACCATTAGTGCAATTTCTAGCTATCTGCCATAAACATCGTAGACATAATTCAAAACACAGAGAAAGTCCTCAAGAACAACAATCTACATTATGGAAACCTAAAAAAATGGAAGTCCTTCAACATCTATCTGGGTTATTACAGCTTTCATTTTTTTCTTGCACTTCCTCCAACTCTTCTTCTTTTTTCACCAACTCTTCAGGTTCATCGATGAAAATCTGTTTGATGTGAGATATTTTGGCCCAATACTCTCCAACTTGCCGTTGGCATTTTCTACATAATTCAGGACAACCACGAATTCCCAAAGACCCAATTGCAGTAAGGCAATGGAAATCATTCGGCAGAGACTTCAACTTTGGGCATTCTTCGATACGAAGTGTTCAAAAAACAAAGAGTTGACAGCCATTCGGGAAGCACCTCAAGGTTCTCGCAATCTTCAATTATCAAGGATTGTAATGTGTTTGCAGATTCTTGAACCCAACGAGGCAAGGTCACCAGCTGCAGTTGGAGTTTTGGTCGTCATGTCCCTTTGCCAATTCCAACTTGCCACAGTTCAAAACAAACAAAGTCTCTAATTGAGGAAAATGGTTAATATCAAGTGGCAAAGACTTTAGACTCCCACAATCAGAAACCATCAATGCTTTAAGAGTACGAAGTTTTATCCCGACAAACAAAGACTCCAGATTGTCACAAGATATGATCCATAGAACTTCAAGAGAACTCAAGTTTGCAATGTCCACGCAGCAGACAAGTGAAATTGCAGACGAGTCTCGGCAGACAAGTAACTAACAGACGAGTGACCAATTAGTGTGTGACATGTGGCATTTTTATGGAAGGTGTCGGCGCCAGTCCAACTGGCGCCTTCCACGTCAGTAAAAAATAATAAAAAAATCCACGCTGGCAAAAACAACCCTATTTTGGTAAATTGTTACAAAACAACCCCATTTTGGTAAATAGTTTCTAAAATAACACTAGTTTGGTCAAAACCCCCCAAATCATGTATTTGAAAATAATAAAAACTGCCTAAGTTCACAGAATCCTGAATAAAGGATCTTGACATTCGCTCATACAAATATTGATTTGCTACATCTACCAAAGTTTTATTTTTGTTTGGTGATGGAAGGAGACCTAGTGCTGCCCAAAGCGAAGTTAGTTGAAAAATGTGAAATTCATAATCCTTTGGATAAAGGGAGAAAATGACAGAACATTGCCTCAAATGGGATGGCATTTGATCATAGCTTAATTTGAGTGCAGGCAAAATCTCATCTTTCTTTTGTGGCAAATTCCAAATCTCATTATCCCTAATAGCTTCCCACTCATCTATCCCAAGATTTGAAAATAGCATACTGCCTATTGTTCTTATTGCCAAAGGAATCCCTCCGCATTTTTTCACAATTTCTCTCCTAACCTTTCTTAAATCTGGATACCGTTTGCCCATTTTTTCAACAGAGACAATGAATCCTCAGAAGAAAGACCTTTTAACGTGTGAGAGGAAATGATGCCCATCATGGATGCGATGCGATGACTACGTATAGTCACTAGAACTTTACTTCCTTGGGCACCCACTTGTATTAAATCCCTCAACTCAACCCATTTAACACGATCCTCGTTCCATACGTCATCCAAGATAAGTAGAAACTTCTGATCAACAAGTTTATTTCTTAGATGCTTTTGTAGTTGGTCCATATCTAATTCTTTCAAATTAAACAGAATTGGTTATTTTAATAATAATTTGGTTAATGTAAAAGTCATTACAAACACACACCCACATCTTCAATGGGAAAGGGGAACGGATTGGGTGCCGTTGACGCGGGAAAGGCTTCGGAGCCGTCGGATCAATCCGACGGTCCGGAAAGTGACATATGTCATTAGTTTTTAAAATAAAATAAAAATGAAAAAAATCAATTCCAAATAGAAAGAAGAGAAAAGAAGAGGAACGTGATTCTCCTCCAAACACTCGTCCAAGCCACACGACCAAGAGGCCAACCACCATCGACCATCGTCCAAGCCCCCGGCCATCGTCGCCATCATCGACTCCAACCGCCGCAGCCGCCATCCACACCACCGTTACCTCCCTGTGTCGCCGCCGTCGTCATCTACTCCTCCACCTCCTAGCACTGCTTGGATTTAGGGCATAATGAATCTGCTCTATGATTCAGTTTAAATTTAATTTTCATGAAGGCTGAAACAATCACTATTAATATTGTAATTTTGTAGCTTAATAATGCTTCTTTGAGCCTTCGTGTTACTGAGATGTGCATTTGCATATGGAAAGAAGACAGATTGCCAATGTTGCTCCATTTCAATGACATTGCAAAGTTGTCCAATCTACAACACCTATGAGCTTGAGTTAGCTGTGCAAACAGCATGACTATCAGACGGTGATTCACCTGTCTGATGACTATCAGACGGGTGATCAGACGGGTGAAGAAATATTCACACGTCTGATACATTTCTTCACCCGTCTGAAGCTGAAGATCTTTATCAGATCAGACGGGTGATTCACCTGTCTGATGACTATCAGACGGGTGAAGAAATGTTCACACGTCTGATACATTTCTTCACCCGTCTGATAGTCATCAGACAGGTGAATCACCCGTCTGATACCCGTCTGATAGTCATCAGACTGGTGAAGATCTTCACCCTCAGACGGGTGAAGAAATGTATCAGATGGGTGACATCTCATGTTTGATCAAACTCCCCAAATGAAGGAACCTAACAAATGCATGGAAGAATTAAATAATATAACACTACTAGTATTAAAAAAATAAAAAAAAAACTGAGCATTAACTATTTGTATTAAAGAAAAACAAAGTATTAAACTATTAGTATTAAGCAAAAACATGTACTGCTGAGCATTAAACTTCTATAGGTCTTAATAATTAAAAAAAAAAAAAAAGTAAATGAGTAATGGTATCTGAGTTGCAAATTGTGGATTTGAGTTATATATAAAAAAAAAAAAAGAGTTTTTAGAAGGAATCACCTCTACGGCGGTCGGAGTGGCGGTGGTCGGATCGGCGGCGAGCGGTGGCGGCAGGTCTGGGCTGCAGGGGATCACGAATGGGAGGGTGAAGGGTCTAATAGTGTTTTGTATCATTTTCTAAAATAAAAAATAAGCGGGTCTTTTTCTTTATTTTTATTTTAAAAACTAATGACACGTGTCACTTTCCGGACCGTCGGATTGATCCGGCGGCTCAGAAAGAGGGAAATGCACCATGCCTTTCCCGTGTCAACGGCACCCAATCCGTTTCGGTTTGGGATTGGGATTTTGTGGGAGTGACGTCTTTTTTATTAGACTTTAGGAATTAGGAATAATACATTAAATTTTTAATAAACATAATATAATATTATATATATTATGTATATTTAATTAAAAAATAATATTAATTATAAACAGGTCGACTTATCAGGCTTAAAATGTTTTTTTTTAGAAATCTAAGCCAGACCTATTTAATTAAAGAAGCTTTTTGAAAAGCTAATACCTGACATTTTTATTAAATGGGTCACGCTAAGTCAGGCGATAGGTCCCTATCGAGTGACCTGACCTATTCCCACCCTAACGCTAGACATAAAATGTTTTAAGTGTTGAGGTGTCAAAATTACTGGTGACGGGGCTTTTGATTCTACTAATATGGTTCATACTTGGGGTAATTGACCAAACTGACCCGCTTTTAGAAACTATTTACTAATATAATCTTTTTTTGAAACTATTTACCAAATTAACCCACTTTTTGCCAACCTGTCATTTTTTTTTCTGAACCTGTCATTTTTTTTTCTGACACTGAAAAACGCTACTGTCAGTAGCGTTTTTACTAGATTATGCCACGTTCGCTGTAAAAAAATTTAAAAATTTTACGTTTAGCGTCGGCCTAGAGGTATCATCCGTCTGAAGCTGAAGATCTTCACCTGTCTGATGTCTATCAGACAGGTGAAGAAATGTTCACCCGTCTGATACATTTCTTCACCTGTCTGAAGCTGAAGATCTTCACCCGTCTGATGACTATCAGACGGGTGAAGAAATGTATCAGACGGATGAACATTTCTTCACCCGTTTGAAGCTGAAGATCTTCACCCATCTGATGACTATCAGACGGGTGAACATTTCTTCAGCTTCAGACGGGTGACACCTCTAGCGTCGACTAAGGCCGACGCTAAACGTAAAATTTTTAAATTCTTTTTACAGCGAACCAGATTGTGCCATGTTCTGGTAAAAACGCTACTGACAGTAGCGTTTTCCAAAAACGCTAGCCAAAGTAGCGTCTTTGGTGTCAGAAAAAAATAATAAAAAATGCCAGGTTGGCAAAAAGTAAGTTAATTTGGTAAATAGTTTCAAAACAAGGTTATATTGATAAATAGTTTCTAAAAGTGGGTCAGTTTGGTCAATTACCCTCATACTTGATGTGTTAGGTGTGGGTTTTTTGACCAAACTAGTGTTATTTTAGAAACTATTTATCAAAATGGGTTTGTTTTGTAACAATTTATCAAAAAAAGGTTGTTTTAGACAGCGTGGATTTTTTTATTATTATTTTTGCTGACGTGGAAGGTGCCAGTTGGACTGGCATCTTTAAAGGCGCCACTTGGATTGGCACCTTCCATAAAAATGCCACATGTCACACACTCATTGGTTCTACTGAAATTTTTTAAAAAACAAAAAAACAAAAGCTGCAGCATTCCTTGCTGAAACCCGTCTGCTGGAGACACTTGTCTGGTAGTGACCCATCTGCTGTGACCCGTCTGCTGGTCACTGGTCCGCTAAGACTTGTCTGTTGTGACTCGTCTGCTAGTCATCAGATGGTCACTTGTCTGCTCTTTCACTCGTCTGCTAGTCACTTGTCTGATGTTTCACTCGTCTGCTGTGATTCGTCTGCTGGTCACTGGTCCGGACTCGTCTGCAATTTCACTTGTCTGCTGTGACTCGTCTGCTAGTCATCTGATGGTCACTCGTCTGCTGGTCACTTGTCTGATGTTTCACTCGTCTAAGCAGACAAGTGAAACAGTAGACGAGACACAGCAGACAAGTGAAATTGCAAACGAGTCTCAGCAAACAAGTGACCAGCAGACGAGTGACCAATGAGTGTGTGATATGTGGCATTTTTATGGAAGGCGCCAGTCCAAGTGGAGCCTTTAAAGGAGCCAGTCCAACTGGCGCCTTCCCCGTCAGCAAAAAAATAATAAAAAAATCCATGCTGGCAAAAACAACCCTATTTTGGTAAATTGTTACAAAACAACCCCATTTTAATAAATAGTTTCTAAAATAACACTAGTTTGGTCAAAAACCCGTTAGGTGTGAGAATCACAAGTTAGACACACTTAAGTTAATGAGGAAATACAACAAAGACAGAGGAATAATGTATCATGGAAATGGATTAAAATGTTGTGCTAAGCTAATATGCAAGGGTGCATCTTGGAAATTTGACCAAGTGTAGAATCCGAGAGGAGATTTGATTGGAGATGTCGGTTGACAAAAGAACCTTGTCAAAAATATGACTTCGACGATGTAATTATACGAAGACAGTTATCATTTAATCTTTTGTACTTGTCGAAGTTTTAGTCAAGTTAGATCAGAATGTAATATAATTGCCGCATACATGTCAGTAAGTTAGGAGGATGTTATTCTTTAGTTTGCCTATAAATACTAGAATGTACGACGTAAAAGATGTTAGTTTTCTTGATTAAAAATTTTAAACATCTCATTCAAACAGATTTACGGATTAAACATCAAGTATGCATTTCAATTTCAATTCAAGTCCTTTATGTTAATGCAATTACTTTCGATATTATTTGCCTTTCAGCTTTATTCTTTAAATTTCTTTTACTTTCGGGTCATTTACTTCTTGCATTTACTTCATTGTTCTTTATTGTTATGTATCTTTAAACTTATGCAAACTTTAAGGTTTTCTTTAAATTTCCTGCAAGTTAATTCCCAATTTTTACAAAGTTCTTTCATTACTTTTAGTTCTTTCATCACTTTCAATTCACGACATTACCATATAACTCGAAACCCACGTTCAATTGATATTCAAAGTATTTGTTTATCGGATTTGACTTTAACAAAAATGCACATAAACAGAAAGACACCATTCTTGAGGATAAACAACTGGGCTTTAATTTTCATACCCCCTTTAACTTACCAAAATTATCAACTCACCCTCCCTTGCAAGTTTTTCACGCGTATTTTTTCTGGTTCGCGATTGCTCCCGTATGAAACCACATGGAGGTGTAAATGATTACACTCCCATGTGGTAGCATACAGTTGTGTAAAGTTATATAAATAGGCAACCGTATACAATCACACGGTAGTTGATGCTCAAAAATGGCCCACCGTATTCAACTATACGGTAGCTTTGTTTAAATAAATAAACTATTGTATGCTTCCATACGGTACGTATATTTTGGAAGAAAAATATACTACCGTATGGAATCATACGGTTGTATATCAAATTTATCCACACGTATGATTCCATACGGTAATTTATACCACAAATTTTGGTACACTACCGTATGGTATCATACGGTTGGCTAAAACATCAACCTACCATATGATTCCATACGGTGGCGTTACAAAATATTTAATACATAGTTTCCGTAATGTATTAATTCCTTACGGAAACTATAGTTTCCATAATGTATTAAAAATTGAATACATTATGGAATGTAAAAGTTTCCGTAATGTATTAAAAAATTTGTAACGCCACCGTATGGAATCATACGGTAGGTTGATGTTTTAGCCAACCGTATGATACCATACGACAGTATACCAAAATTTGTGGTATAGACTACCGTATGGAATCATACGTGTGGATAAATTTGATATACAACCGTATGATTCCATACAGTAGTATATTTTTCTTCCAAAATATACGTACCGTATGGAAGCATGCGATAGTTTATTTATTTAAACAAAGCTACCGTATAGTTGTATACAGTGGGCTATTTATGAGCATCAACTACCGTATGATTGCATACGGTAGCTTAAGCTTTTAAACAAACTACCGTATTTGACTATACGGTAGTCTATTTATTTAAACAAACTACCGTATATCTTTAAACGGTTGTTTATTTGTTTAAACTACCGTATATAGTCATACAGGAAAACGCGATAGAGAAGAGTAGTTTTGGATTTTTAAAAAATTGGGGGTATGAATTTCTGGGTATGAAAATTAAAGCCCTAAACAACTTGTAGAGGTAACTTCATGGAGTCCAAATCTTCAGCTAGAGCAACCTTGGGTTCTTTCTTTCCGTCTCTTCATGCAGTTTTAGGAGTAAAATCACAGTTTTTTTGTCTAAATCATAATTTCCACATTTTTTATGTTGGGAAGCACCTAATCTGGAATGAAGACAGTTTTTCCTCCCCTTGACACCAGTGGCAAATCTAAAATCATCTGAGCTATCATCCTTGTGTTATGCAATTGCATTTTCTTTCTGCACAATTTAAGAGGAAAAAATTTGCAATGCATAACTTGTTTAAAATTAAGCTAAAAAAGTAACTGCTACCAATCCAAGAAGTTAAATTGATTTGTACCTTGACTTCTCTAGGAATAATTATGTTGCCCTTGGAGGAAATCAAGTACAAGATTTCAGGCTTTTTGACCAAACTAGTGTTATTTTAGAAACTATTTACCAAAATGGGGTTGTTTTGTAACAATTTACCAAAATAGGGTTGTTTGAAATTTTTTACGTTTAGCGTCGGCCAAAGCCCACGCTAAAGGCCGACGCTAGAGGTGTCACCCGTCTGATGACCATCAGACACCCGTCTGATGACTGACAGACGGGTGACACCACTAGCGTGGGCCTTTAGCGTGGGCCTTTAGCGTGGGCCTTGACTGACGCTAAACGTAAAAAATTCCAAACAACCCTATTTTGGTAAATTGTTTCTAAAATAACACTAGTTTGGTCAAAAAGCCCAAGATTTCAAGGTTTACGTCCAACATAAAAGCTGAAGGTTTCAATGCTAAATGCAGGTTAATAATGTTAGGAAAGCCAGTATAGGACTGTCTTCTTTAAATTCTAAACTCATTGTGTAGTGTACTGTATAATTTGAATGAATGTAAGAGCAAGAAAACCAGCCAACAAATGGAAAAGACTTTGTATTATTGGATAATTGACCAAACTGACCCACTTTTGGAAACTACTTACCAATATAACCTTGTTTTGAAACTATTTACCAAACTAACCCACTTTTTGCCAACCTGGCATTTTTTATTATTTTTTTCTGATACCAAAAACGCTACTTTGACTAGCGTTTTTTGGAAAACGCTACGGTAGCGTTTTTACCAGATTGTGCCACGTGGCAAAATCTAGTTCACTATAAAAAAATTTAAAAATTTTACGTTTAGCGTCGGCCTACATTTAGCATCGGTTTTGGCCGACGCTAGAGGTGTCACCCGTCTGATGTCTATCAGACGGGTGAAGAAATTTTCACCACATCAGACGGGTGAAGAAATGTTCACCCGTATGATATATTACTTTACCCATCTGAAGCTGAAGATCTTCATCAGATCAGACGGGTGAAGAAATGTTCACCCGTCTGACACATTTCTTCACCCGTCTGAAGCTGAAGATCTTCACCCTCAGATGGGTGAAGAAATGTATCAGATGGCTGAACGTTTCTTCACCCGTCTGACACCCGTCTGATAGTCATCAGACAGGTGATTCACCCGTCTGACACAGTCATCAGACGGGTGAAGATCTTCAGCTTCAGACGAGTGACACCTCTAGCGTTGGCCTTTAGCGTCGGCTGTAAAATTTTTAAATTTTCTTACAGCGAGCCACGTGGCACAATCTGGTAAAAACGCTACTGACAGTAGCGTTTTCAGAAAACGCTAGTCAAAGTAGCGTTTTTTAGTGTCAGAAAAAAAATAATAAAAAACACCATGTGGCTAAAAGTGGGTTAGTTTGGTAAATAGTTTCAAAACAAAGTTATATTGGTAAATAGTTTCTAAAAGTGGATCAGTTTGATCAATTACCCTTGTATTATTCTGTCCAGACTTGTATGTTCTGCATTTATTAAAATTCAAAACACAAGGAAATAACGGACAGAATGAAAATGACTCAATTTAACATTGAACCCCCAACCTTAGGAAAGGCCTACCCCAAAACCAAGAGCAGAGAACCATGTGCATCTCTAAGTAGGCTTATTTGTAAATGCCTAGAGTTTACAGCATATACCCAAATATTTAATTGGATACAGCCAACCCCCAATCATAAATGCTATTATTAATGACAAATCTCCATTATAGTCACACCCAATGTCACTGTTATCTTTCAATATGGTGCATAAACATTAAATACCAATAAAACATATCTTCAAAGGTAAAAAACAAAGAGTATATATAAAAAAACTCTTATGCAGAAGTAACATGAGCTATACAGAAATAGGAGCATATGTACACATGCTTTTCGCCATTACCTTCGGTACTTGTGCTTAGTATGCTTTTGAAATAGCTTGAGAACCATGCAATACTAATCACCGAATCAAATGGAGTGCAATCCTAATTCTTGGGAAAGTTGCACCAATCAAGATTGTTGATGCTAATCTGCACTATTTAACCGGCAAGCAGCTGTGTATAATCTGTTCATGAGACAGAAACCTAAATTTCTCATAGATGTTCCTCTTACGTTTGGATAAACTTATGATGGGTGGAATTGAAAGGGATGGGATTAGATGAAATAGAAGGCAATGGAACAATACCCCAATCCACTCTAAACAAAGCCTAAGGTTCTAAACTATAATTTGAACACTGTATTTAAACTATAATTTGAACACCGTATTGATGTCAATATAAATGAAAGAAAATTTATGATAATTAAAAGGTTAAAGTAATAATTTGATCCCTATACGTAACACAGATTCTTCATTTAGTCCCTATATGCAAAAAATTTAGAAAGGAGTCCCTACATGTGTAAACGTTAGCAAATTTGGTCCCTACATGTGCAAACGTTTGCAAATTCGTCCCTACCGTCAGCAAATTAGTCCTTATACGTGACATAAATTTTTGATTTTGGTCCCTAAACTTTTAAAAAAAAAAATTAAATTGATCCTTGTATGTGTAATCGATAATAATTTTGTCCCTATCGTCTATCAAGGAGCTCGAACCTAACTAAAAATTCTTTTCGTATGGATTATTTTGTCATATATTATATAAATATATTTCTTTTATTGAAAATCAACTTGGATAATTTCAGAATGTAAAACCATTTACCGACCAAATTATACAACTTTTACTCTCAATAGAAGAAATAGATTGATATAATATATAGAAAATATTCAATACGAAAAGAATCTTTAGTTGGGTCCGAGCTCCTGGATATACGATAGAGACAAAATTATTATCGATTGCATATATAAGGACCGATTTAATGTTTTTTTTTCAGGTTTAGGGACCAAATCGAAAATTTGTGTCATGTATAAGGACCGATTTGCTGACGGCATGGACGAATTTGCTAACATTTGCACATATAGGGATCAAATTTGCTAACGTTTACACATGTAGGGACACATTTCCAAATTTTTTATGTATAGGGACTAAATGAAGAATTCGTATCACGTATAGAGACCAAATTATTACTTTAACCTAATTAAAATTACACAAAATAAATAGAAATCTGCATAGCCATTAACAACTAAGAGACTCCAAAATGAAATGCTTTTCCTTTAAACCCAAATTTTTTTTCAATAAAAACTAAAGGTGAAGATTAATGAGATACATCATGATGGGTTACATGAAACAAACTACCAAAGTGCAATTTCTAGCAAACTGCCGTAAACATCACAGACATTATTCAAAACACATAAAGAAAGTCTTCAAGAACAAAAGTCTACATTATGGAAACCTAAAAAAAAGGAAGTCCTTCAACATTTATCTAGGTTATTACAGCTTTCATCTCTTTTTTGCTCTCTCTCCAACTCTTCTTCCTCTTCCACTTCCACCAACCACCAACTCTTCCTCTAAATCTTCTGGTTGACGAATGAAAATCTGTTTGATGTGAGATATTTTTGGCCAATACTCTCCAACTTGCGGCTGGCATTTTCTAGCTAATTCAGCACAACCATCAATTTTCAAAAATTCAAGGGCAGTGAGACGATGAATACCATTAGGGGGAGACTTCAACTTTGGACAAATTCTGACAACAAATGATTTCAGGAAACTCAGAGTTGACAGCCATTCAGGCAACACCTTAAGATTCTTGCAGTCTACAATTAACAAGGATTGTAATGTGTTTGCAGATTCTTGAACCCAATGAGGCAAGGTCACCAGTTGTGGCAAAGAATAAAGGCCAATTCCTTTTAACCTCAAGTTGGAGTTTTGGTTGTCATATCCCTTTGACAATTCCAAATTACGACAATTTTCAACTAACAAAATCTCTAATTGAGGAAAATGGTTAGTATCAAGTGGCAAAGACTTTAGGCTCATACAATCAGAAACCTTCAATATTTTAAGAGTAGGAAGTTTTATCCCTACAAACAAAGATTCTAGGTTTTCACAAGATTCAATCCTTAGAATTTCAAGAGAACTCAGGTTTGCAATATCATTCTCAGGCAAAGCAGATTGCTTTGTGTTTATCCCCAATTGCTGGAGACTGACCAAGTTTCTTAATCCTTTAGGCAATGTTTCGATCTGTGTACACCCAACTAGATCCAAAACTTGCAAATTTGGGAGCTTGCAAATAGAATCAAAGACTCTCTTAACTTTTAGATTACGCGCAAGGCTGAGATATCTTAAATGTCTCAACTTACCAATGGACCGGAGCAAAGTCTCATACGTAGAATCACTTAAATCTAAAATCCGCAAGTATTTGTACCTTGACACGCAGCTATTCAAGAAAGCTTCACTGCTAGCTCCCACTCCTGTAACAGGAAAGAGAACGGTTCTCACACCTACAGAATTTGGGGTGAAAGATTTGTCAAGCAAATTGTTTCTAGCAAAAGATAGATGATGGACATTCTCGGGTACGTTTTGAATGGGGAAATTTACCATTAGGCACTCATCTTTTGCAACACAAAGAGCAAGATCATGCACCAGATCATGTATTTGAAAATAATAAAGACTGCCTAAGTTGATAAATCCTGAAGAAAAGATATCAACATTAGCTCATACATATATTGATTTGCAACATCTACCAACGTTTTATTTTTGTTTGGTGATGGAAGGAGACCTAGTGCCGCCCAAATCCAAGTTACTTCAAAACTTGCAAATTCATAATCCTTTGGATAGAGGGAGAAAATGGCAAAACATTGCCTCAAATGAATTGGCATTTGATCATAGCTTAATTTGAGTGCAGGTAAAATGTCATCTTTCTTTTGTGGCAAATTCCAAATCTCGTTATCCCTAATAGCTTCCCACTCATTTATCTCAAGTTTTGAAAACAGCATACTCCCTATTGTTCTTGTTGCCAGAGGAATCCCTCCACATTTTTTCACAATTTCTGTACCACTCTTTATCAAATGTGGATACTGTTCCTCTTCTCCCTCTTTAAATGCCCATTTTTTCAACAGAGACAATGAATCCTCCGAAGAAAGACATTCTAACGTGTGAGAGGGAACGGTACCCATCATGGAAGCGATGTAATGACTACGTGTAGTTACTAGAATTTTACTTCCTTCCACACCCGCTTGTATTAAATTTCTCAACTCAATCCATTTACCACGATCATCACTCCATATGTCATCCAAGACGAGCAGAAACTTATGATCAGCAAGTTTATTTCTCACTAGATTTTGTAGTTGCTCCATATCTAATTCTTTCAAATTTTGCTGACGAGGAAGAGCATCAGCAGAAGTAGAATTGATTATTTTAATAATCACTTGCTTAATGTCAAAGTCATTAGAAACACACCCACATCTTCAATGGGAAAGACTCATCTATCCTCTTATCATTGTACACATACTTTGCTAGTGTGGTCTTACCCAAACCTCCCATCCCCACAATGGGGATAATGGAGAGACTTCGATCATCAACACAAGGATTCTGCTGCATCAAAGACTGTATGATTATTTCTTTATCATGTTCCCTTCCTATCACATCTGAATCCTTCACGGTGGAGTATGTCATTTTTCTAGTATGCACGACACGTGTATCAACATCAATCATTTGAAGACCAAACTTAAGCCTATCAGCTGCAACCTTGTCTAGTCTCTTTCTGATTTCTTTAACTTGTTTAGCCATCCTATAACGAAATGCAAGTGGATTAGAGCTTGAGAAGAAGCGGCATACCTTGGTTTTGGTGGTACCATAAGTTTTGACCACTTGCTTTCGTAATCTTTCATACTCAAATTCATCCAGCAAGTTTTCAGCATCAGAGAAGATGTGTTTGATCTGCCTCAGCCATTCCTGAAGCTCATGATTCTGCTCTTTCTTTTGGTCAGCATCCAACAACACAGCTTTGATGTATAACAGAGTCTTTTTAAACTCATGCAGATCGTCATATACACCAATGACTCGAGAAGCTTCTTGATATGCAGAAGAAGCAAGCTTTGCTATAAGTGAGTCAGCGATGCTTAAGAGGAATAATTCGGCCATGGGAATGAGAGATGAAGAGATAGGAATGGAGAAAGTGTTGTACTGTCTGTATCAAGGGATTGGATTTTGCAATGATTCTTTAGGCAAACCAAGTCAGTTTTTTTATAACCAAGTGTTCCTCTATTGCACGTCATGTACTCCGGCAACTTGCAACTCAATGAAGACCATAGTGGTCCATAAGGATAAGGTCTATGTGTGGGATGGATTGTATGGCTATGATTCATCATGGACCAAGCTACTTTTGGATCACTTCTGAAGAGGGCCACTCATCAGACGGGTGAAGATCTTCAGCTTCACACGAGTCAAATTGAGAGTAGACGGGTGAGCTTTCTCGGTCAGACGGGTCATATATCTTCATCAGACGGGTGAAGATCAGCTTAGACAAGTGTTGAGATAAGAGAAATATCACGTGAGTGTCTTGGGAGTGATGAAATACATGATGAGAGAGAAGAAAACAATAAATAAGTGGGAAAGCAATTATGTGTCTTGGGAGTGATGATTGTTGAGTTGTTTGATTACAATTTTGCCATTTACACCTACGGTGTCACCGTAGGTGTCCCAAATTTGGTTGTCAACTTAACATTTCTCTTTGGGTAATTGACCAAACTGACCCACTATTAGAAACTATTTACCAATATAACTTTGTTTTGAAACTATTTACCAAACTAACCCACTTTTAGCCACTCGGCATTTATTATTATTTTTTTCTGATACTGAAAAACGCTACTTTGACTAGCGTTTTCTGAAAACGCTACTGTCACTAGCCTGTTTACCAAATTGTGCCGGCTCGCTGTAAGAAAATTTAAAAATTTTACGTTTAAGCCGACGCTAAAGGCCTACGCTAGAGAAGTCACCAGTCTGAAGCTGAAGATCTTCACCCGTCTGATACATTTCTTCACTCGTCTGAGGGTGAAGATCTTCACCCGTCTGATGACTGTCTCACCCTTCTGATGACTGTCAGACGGGTGATTCACCCAACTGATGACTATCACCCGTCTGATGACTATCAGATGGGTATCAGACGGGTGATTCACCTGTCTGATGACTATCAGACGGGTGAAGAAATGTTCATCCTCGTCTGATACATTTCTTCATCCATCTGAGGGTGAAGATCTTCAGCTTCAGACGGGTGAAGAAATGTATCAGACGGATGCACATTTCTTCACCCGTCTGATGTCACCCGTCTGATAGACATCAGACGGGTGAAGATATTCAGCTTCAGACGGGTGACACCTCTAGCGTCGGCCTTGGCCAAGGCCGACGCTAAACGTAAAATTTTAAAAAAAAAAAATTTACAGCGAACCAGATTTTGCCAAGTGGCACAATCTGGTAAAAACGTTACTGACAGTAGCGTTTTCCAAAAACGCTAGTCAAAGTAGTGTTTTTGGTGTCAGAAAAAAATAATAAAAAATGCTAGGTTGGCAAAAAGTGGGTTAGTTTGGTAAATAGTTTCAAAACAAGGTTATATTGGTAAATAGTTTCTAAAAATAGGTTAGTTAGGTCAATTAGCCAAACTATTTACCAATATAACCTTATTTTGAAACTATTTACCAAACTAACCCACATTTTGCCAACCTGGCATTTTTTATTATTTTTTTCTAACATCAAAGACGCTACTTTAACTAGCATTTTTTGAAAACGCTACTGTCACTAGCGTCTTTACCAGATTGTGCCACGTGGCTCGCTGTAAGAAAATTTAAAAATTTTACGTTTAGCGTCAGCCTTGGTCAACGCTAAAGGCCGACGCTTGACGTGTTGCCCGTCTGAAGCTGAAGATCTTCACCCGTCTGATGACTATCAGACGGGTGAAGAAATGTTCACCCGTCTGATACATTTCTTCACCCGTCTGAGGGTGAAGATCTTCACCCGTCTGATGACTGTCAGACGGGTCTGATGACTGTCAGACACCCGTCTGATGACTACCCGTCTGATATATTTCTTCACCCGTCTGAGGTTGAAGATCTTCACCAGTCTGATGACTGTCAGACGGGTCTGATGACTGTCAGAACCCGTCTGATAGTCTGATACCCATCTACTCTGATGAAGATCTTCAGCTTTAGACGGGTGAAGAAATATATCATACAGGTGACATTTCTTCATCCATCTGATATACATCAGACGGGTGACACGTCTAGCGTCGGCCTCGTAAAATTTTTAAATTTTTTTACAGTGAACCAGATTTTGCCACGTGGCACAATTTGGTAAAAACGCTACTGACAGTAGCGTTTTCCAAAAACGCTAGTCAAAGTAGCGTCTTTGGTGTCAGAAAAAAATAATTAAAAATGCCAGGTTGGCAAAAAGTGGGTTAGTTTAGTAAATAGTTTCAAAACAAGGTTATATTAGTAAATAGTTTCTAAAAGTGGGTCAGTTTGGTCAATTACCCATATTAGCTGTCGAGGTGTTTGGATAAACCTTTTATAAAAGTGATTTTGAATTAATTGATTTTATAAAATTGATTTTGATTACAAGTGAAATAGAAATAAAGTGATTTATATTTGGATTTATTCATAAAAAAAGTGATTTTTGTCATTATATGTAGTTTGGATAATTTAGATCAAAATTACTAGTCGATGTGTAAATAAAAGATGACTCTATTTATCTTATGATTGAACTCATCTCAGATTGAAATTGATTATGATGTTAGAGTGTGTTCCGAAAATCTGAAAAAAATAAATTATGCTTTATGATAATCGATTATAATCAAAATCTGCTTTTGTTTGGATATGTTCGCTGAAAAACAATTTTAAGATAAATCTATTTTGCTTGGGTGGTGCAAAAATAATCACTTTTATATAGTAAATTATGAAAAATGGTAGGAAGATGTTTGTATAATTTAATACTATTGGTTTGAAAGTTAGTTTTGTAGGGGTAAATTGGAACGAGAGTTTTTTTTTCCCCCCAAAACAAGGTTTTTTATAAATTTAAGCTAATTGCCAAACATGATAGATTATGTATATAACAGTTTTTTAGCCAAAAAAACAGCTGAAGTGGGAAAAATTAATCTTTCCCAAACATGCTCCTAATCAGAAGTTGCTTCGACATTTACATGATTATGGTCTCCAAAATCGGACTTTTTGGCCAAACTGACTCACTTTTAGAAACTATTTACCAATATAACTTTGTTTTGAAACTATTTATCAAACTAACCCACTTTTAGCCACGTGGCATTTTTTATTATTTTTTTCTGACACTGAAAAACGCTACTATGACTAGCATTTTTGGAAAATGCTACTGACAGTAGAGTTTTTAGCAGCAAGCAGACAGCCACTGCCCAAGGCGCCACATGGTGCGTTCTGCAGTAGCGCCTTTAGTGGAAAGATCAGACGGGTGAACATTTCTTCAGTGATAGTCATCAGAAGGGTGAAGAAATGATCACCCGTCTGATGACTATCAGTGAAGAACCTTTTAAATGTTCTTCACTAATAGTCATCAGACGGGTGATCATTTCTTCACCCGTCTGATCAACCTTTTGATGACGATCACTGAAGAAATGTTCACCCATCTGATGACTATCAGTGAAGAACAATTTTTCACTGTGATAGTCATCAGACGGGTGATCATTTCTTCACTAATAGTCATCAAACGGGTGATCATTTCTTCATGTAACACCCTTCGTTAGATTAGTAACCCGAATAAAATGTTTAAATAAAACCTCGTGAAATAATTTTTTTTCATAATATAGTATTTAATTTAATAATAATAATTTAATATTAGTCTTTACTTCATAAAATTTTCAAATCTGAAAACATAATTAATCCAAAATCTCTTTAAACAAGGCGCTAACTAAAAACCCAAACGTATAAAAATAAAATAGTTAAAGTCTAGCCACATACGGCTCCCGTACATTATAATACTAACCAATGCTATAGATTTCACTAGAAAGTAATTTAAGTTTTCGAGCTTCCTTGATCTCAGGAATATCGTCCTTGTTCTTTGAAAATAACACTACTAATGAGATGGGAATCCCAGTGAATAAAAACAGTTATAAATTATTTTCACAAACAGTGTTATTCTCAGCCGGCGCAGTAACCGGAAAAACAACCATGGCACCTGCTACTTTCGAAAATAGTATAATTTTCTATAATATCAATAATATAAAATATTCAGACCAACACACCACATAATTCAAATAGCAACATTTAACATTTAGTTCATGAACTTATTCTGCTAATCATAAACGCACAACACACGACAATGGCGTCCCATTGCCCACCTCTATTCATAAGAGGTGTTTCGACATCCCATTCTTTGGTGATGTAACTAGCTTTCGATACCCCTTTCATAGGTGGTATAACTCATTTTCCGACATCCCATTTCCTGACGATGTAACTATTTTCAATACCCCTTTCTTAGGCGTTATAACTCATATTTCCGACATCCCAATTAATTGGCGATGTAACAATTTTCAATACCCCTTTCTTAGGCGGTATAACTCATATTCCGACATCCCAATTAATTGGCGATGTAACTAATTTTCGATATCTCATTCATAGGCGGTATAACTCAATCAACAAACAACATCATATATATATATATATATATATATATATATATATATATATATATATATATATATATATATATATATATATATATATCATCATACAATCCATTTATATCATGTCCATCAACCAAATCATATACAACATACATATCATAGAATCATTATCAATAATAAACGTCTATATCATAATAAGAAAGCTTTAAAGGAAAAACCCCCATTTTAGAAAATCAGGATTTGACCAAAATATGTATTTTTCGTTGCAATCTCGCTATAAAATCATTAGATAAAACAATCCCCTTTTCCCAAATTCGTTTGCACCATGAAAGGGTAAGAAAATATTGTTTTTACTCACCTCTTGTAGACCTCTAAAATCCTCAAATATTGCCTAAGAAAAATCCTATCGTTTCACCGAGAATCTTTGATCTCTTCTTGCTAAATTCTTGAATCAATAGCGCTACCTACTTCTTACTGCAACTGAGGTGAACACTCCTCGATCTCCTATTTGCGGCGCTAAAGCTCTCCCTGCCTCCGTTTTATTCCTTCAGCGAGTAACTATACTTTCAATTGACATTCTATCTACATTCATTTTGTGTGGCCCCACTTCTTCTTATTTTTGTTAATTTGTTAAAGCCCAAAGCAAGCTTCCACATGGGCACTATGAAAACCAATTGACTTAAGAAATATATATATACTTTAGCCTCCTGTACGTGAATTCAGTTTCACATAACTTTTAGTTAGTTTTTTTTTTTTTTAAAAAACATTATAGTTAGCCCAACTATTTATTCCAAGAACTCCAATTTTACACTCTTTTAATTACCAAACAATTTTAATAAACT
Organism: Ammopiptanthus mongolicus; assembly: GCA_039655645.1. Classification (NCBI taxonomy): domain Eukaryota; kingdom Viridiplantae; phylum Streptophyta; class Magnoliopsida; order Fabales; family Fabaceae; genus Ammopiptanthus; species Ammopiptanthus mongolicus. Next base: position 8,459,177 of record CM077351.1, on the reverse strand, counting down.
TTTATAACAACCATTTTCTATACTAAATCTCATAATAACTTAATCTCTTTATTAAAATAATTATATTATAATTTTAGAATGTTACACTTCACCCGTCTGATGACTATCAGTGAAGAAATGATCACCCGTCTGATGACTGTCAGTGAAGAAATGATCACCCGTCTGATGACTATCACAGTGAAGAAATGTTCTTCAGTGATAGTCATCAGACGGGTGAAGAAATGATCACCCGTCTGATGACTATCAGTGAAGAAATGATCACCCGTCTGAAATGATCAACCATCTGATGATTATCAGTGAAGAAATGATCACCCGTCTGATGATTATCACAGTGAAGAAATGTTCTTCACTGATAGTCATCAGACGAGTGAACATTTCTTCAGTGATAGTCATCAGACGGGTGAACATTTCTTCACCCGTCTGATGACTATCACTGAAGAAATGTTCACCCGTCTGATCTTTCCACTCAGTAGCGCCTTTGCCCCTAGCACGCCACGTGGCGCCTCGGGCAGTGGCTGTCTGCTTACTGCTAAAAACGCTACTGACAGTAGCTTTTTCCAAAAACGCTAGTCAAAGTAACGTCTTTGGTGTCAGAAGAAAAATAATAAAAAATATCATGTTGGCAAAAAGTGGGTTAGTTTGGTAAATAGTTCAAAAATGAGGTTATATTGGTAAATAGTTTCTAAAACAGGGTCAGTTTGGTCAAAAGGCCCCAAAATCGAGTTTCCTGATTCTACCAAACGCCCGGGTTCCCTCAAAGCCTGTTTGACCTTTAGATGCACCTTGGATGCCCAAAATAAGTGGATCCAAACACATACTCATTGTTGTCTCACCATCTATTAGGGACCAATTTCTTATGACATTTGACTTGTCTAGATTCATTTCCTATGTTAAGGCCTAACTATTTCAAAACTCATTGCATGGAGTGGTTAATAATGGAATGAAATGATAAAAAGATGATTCTTTGACCATCAATACGAACCAAAATAACATTTGGGATTTTAATATGATCCCATGTGGTTTATTTGAACTTCCGCTCCATTTTTTGTTTTATTTTCTCTTATTTTTTAGACCAAGTCCAACTCCTTCATATTAAACGGGAAACAGAAACTCAATAATGGTTTAACTTTTATCATAACAACCTTAAAAATCACATATATGAGGATTTATGATTGATTCACAATATAAAAAATATTACACTAAGAGTGTATCAAAATTAAATTGATATAATGGTCCATTGTTCCAAAAAAAAAAAAAATGATGATCGAAGTTATAGAAAATATCAAGCAGGTGTTTGGGAAAGATTTCCCCCCTCAAAAATAGCTTTTATTTTGAAAAAAAACTGTTTTTAGTTAATATGATATGTTTGGCAAACCTAATTAAATTAAAAAAATTGTTTTTAGGTAAGCTAGAAGTTTGAAACTTATTTAAAAAATTGTTAGATTATTTTGTACCAATAACGGCCTATCATAAAAAATTTAAACCAATAACATTCTTCCCATTTCTCCCCTACAAAACTAACAATCAAGTAAATATTATTAAATTAAACAAATAATTTCATACCTTTTTGTAATTTAATGTATAAAGGTCATTTTTTATACAACCAAAACGAAATAAATTATGTTAAAATCGTTTTTAAGCAAATACATCCAAACATAAATCTGATTCTATTATAATTGATTATACATATAATAATTATACATATAATCAATTATTGAAATAATCAATTTTTCGCAGATAATCCAAACACACTCCAAAACTAACATTTCAATTTGTAGAAAGATGGTGATAAAATGTTGTAATTTTATTAATCAATCTAAGATTGTTTAAATAGAAGGATTACAATAAAACATAATGAAGACTCTTCCTTTAATTTAGGAAGGAAATAAAGATAAAGAAAGATAAATAAAAACAGAATAAACATAATGAGGCTTATCCTCTAATTTGATTCTCCTACACCCCTCAAGTTGATGCTTAGATATCTATCATGCCAACTTGCTTATCAAATACTCAAAGATTGTTTTTGCTAGGCTCTTGGCTCAGAATATCCGTTGTTTGTTGGTTGTAAGTCACAAATGGTAAACAGGTAGTTCCAGCATCTAGTTTCTCCTTTGTGAAGTGGCGATCAATCTCAATGTGTTTTGTTTTTTTTTTATTTTACTAAAAAAGATATTCATCCATTCAAATTGGTAAAATACATAGAAAACAACACAAATTCAACATCGCTAAAAATTGAAAAGGATGAATCTGCGAACAAACTCACAACATCTAGGTTAATAGCATAAAACGGAAAAATGCCTACAAATGTGACAAAATCAAAGTGACCGGAATACCCATGCCTCCGGATCTGTAACGTTGACGCCCAAGTCTTGATTGAATCTGTAATGGATCGAAACTGATTTGTCAATCTGAACCAAATGAACACTGCGACAAGACGGGAAACCAAACAACGCCGCACCAAGACGACGAACAAAACAACGCCGCACTCAAACAAAGAAATCACGGAAAAGCACGAAAGAAAAACCAAATCTATGTGGAAAAAAAAACCACTTATTTAGATAAAAGGAGAGGAAAACGATGTAAAGAGGTGATTCCAGGCAAAAAAATGGCCCAGAACCACCCCCCCTCCGATGGATGAGGAAGAAGGAAGCGAGGAGTATAGGAGAGGTTGAGGATTCAATGTGTTTTGTTAACAACTAGTTTCTCCAACATCTAGTATTTTTATTTATTAATACAACCAAGTCATTTAAAACAAAGAGTTAGAAAAACTAAAAGCACATGATTGATAAGTGTAAGGCTATGTTTAGATGAATTAAATGAAGTGAAATGATTTGTAATGAAGTGGAGTGGTAAAAAGACATTGACGCTTTGTTTGGAAGTTTTTTAAGTAATGAAGTGAAATGGTTAAGAATGTGAACCCATACCATTTCATACCACTCAAATCCTCATATTTTTATACCCTCCAATTTGAGGGGTTTGGAATGGAGTGGAGTGTAAATCACTTCATACCCTTTGTAATTCACTCCACTCCAAACAATGGAGTGAAATCTCCCTCTACTCCCTCATTAAAACTTCCAAATAATAAAGTTATATATTTTTACCTTTTCACTCCAGTCCATTTTAAATTACTCCATTACTAACCGTCTACTCCATCTCTTTCAAAACTCTCAAATATAACCTAAGGTAAGTAAACTTTACTTTTAATAAAATAAAAGGTGCACTAGGCTCATTTAATTATGGAGACTATAAAAGTTTGGGCCTAAAGCCCTGCCGCGAGGCTGCCGACCTTGCTTTCTCACCTTAGCTAGCAAGGTCACAATTAGGCAACACATGAGAACATATGGTTTTTTGACCAAACTAGTGTTATTTTAGAAATTATTTATCAAAATGGGGTTGTTTTATAACTATTTACCAAAATAGGGTTGTTTGGAATTTTTTACTTTTAGCGTCGGCCAAGGCCCAAGCTATAGGCCGACGCTAGAGGTGTCACCCGTCTGCTGTGACCCGTCTGCTGAGACTCGTCTGAATCACCCGTCTGACAGTCATCAAACGGGTGAATCACCCGTCTGATGGTCATCAGAAGGGTGAATTCAGACGGGTAATTCACCCGTCTGATGACCATCAGAAGGGTGAATCACCCGTCTGATGAGCTTTAGACGGGTGACACCTCTAGCGTGGGCCTTGGCCGATGCTAAACGTAAAAAATTCCAAACAACCCTATTTTGGCAAATTGTTACAAAACAATCCCATTTTGGTAAATAGTTTCTAAAATAACACTAGTTTGGTCAAAAAGCCAAGAACATATTCCTCCAAACCCGGTCACTTAGTCACGTGTTGCAATGACAATCAACATACTACGTCTAACATTTGTTCGAAGTCTACCATGCATGGGCATGGCTATCTAAATAAAAGAGGATTGCTTTTTTCGGCCCCTTTTGCTAAATACATCACTCATCCTTGTTTTTTAATTTATTTTCCCAAAATATCCTCTCCTCCCCTTTTTGGAACACATACCCCCTCTCTTATTTATTTTTTGATTTTTTTAACCTTCAGAACTTAATTTTCGAAACACAGATATACAGGGGTGAAAAAATGTGTTGGATCCGACGGGTCAACCCGTCTAACCCGTCTATTTTGACGGGTTGGATTGAGATTCTCAACTAAACAATCTGTTTGGCTAATTGACCAAATTAGCCCATTTTTAAAAACTATTTACCAATATAACCTTGTTTTAAAACTATTTACCAAACTAACCCACTTTTCGCCAACGTGACATTTTTTATTATTTTTTCTCTGACACCAAAGACGCTACTTTGACTAGCATTTTTGAAAAATGCTAGTTGCAGTAGCGTCTTCCCCCTGCACCAGACAGCCACTGCCCGGGCCGCCACGTGGCGCGGCGCTACTTGCAGTAGCGCCTTTGCCCAGAGCGCGCCACGTGGAGGCCTGGGCAGGACCTGTCTCCCCACCCCCAGCAGTCTTTGACCTGTCTGACCACCATTCCCTCCACTCATCAAACCCACTCGTCTGATCTCTCTATCTTTCTATCTTTCTCTCTTCTTCACACACACAAACACACCCAAATCTTCTTCTTCTTCTTCTTCTTCTTCTTCTTCTACAATATTGTTGATCTCCTCACACCCTTTCTCACACAGATACTCTCTTTCACTACTTTTTATCAACCTTAACCAACTCGCCTACTTTGCTTCCTCTCTTTCTCTACTTTTTGTCAATCTTAACCATCTCTACCACTTTGCTGTTGCAGGTATTTATATTATTAATTTTTTTAATTTTATTTAGTGTTATTATTGTGGCAAATTTTATCTTCAAATGCTGTTGTATTAATTTAATTATTTATGATAATTAGCTAAATTAATTATATTAATAAATTATATTAATTTTAAATTATTAATTTTATTAATACAATAATAGCAATAAATAATAAACTAAGCAGAGAAGTGAAACATCAGACGAGTGATCAGCAGATGTTTCACTCGTCTGCCTATCACCTGTCTGATGTTTTAGACAGGTGAAACATCAGACAGGTGATAGGCAGACGAGTGAAACATTTGCTGATCACTTGTCTGATGTTTCACTAATCTAAGCATATAAGTGATAAGCAGACGAGTGATCACTTGTCTGGTTAGACGAGTGAAACATCAGACAAGTGATAGACAGACGAGTGAAACATCTGCTGATCACTCGTCTGATGTTTCACTCGTCTGCTCACTCGTCTAAGCAGACAAGTGAAACATCAGACGAGTGATCAGCAGATGTTTCACTCGTCTGTTGATCACTTGTCTGCTTAGACGGGTGAAATATCAGACAAGTAATAGGCAGACGAGTGAAACAGCTGCTGATCACTCGTCTGATGTTTCACTCCTCTAAGCAGACAAGTGAAACATCAGACGAGTGATCAACAAATGTTTCACTCGTCTGCCTATCACTAGTCTGATGTTTCACTCGTCTAAGCAGACAAGTGATCACTCGTCTGTTTATCACTTGTCTGCTTAGACGAGTGAAACATCAGACGAGTGATCAGCAGATGTTTCACTCGTCTGCCTATCACCTGTCTGATTTTCACCCGTCTAAAACATCAGACAGGTGATAGGCAGACGAGTGAAACATCTGCTGATCACTCGTCTGATGTTTCACTTCTCTGCTTAGTTTGTTATTTATTGCTATTATTGTATTAATAAAATTAATATAATTTATTAATATAATTAATTTAGCTAATTATCATAAATAATTAAATTAATACAACAGCATTTGAAGATAAAATTTGCCACAATAATAACACTAAATAAAATTAAAAAAATTAATAATATAAATACCTGCAACAGCAAAGTGGTAGAGATGGTTAAGCTTGACAAAAAGTAGAGAAAGAGAGGAAGCAAAGTAGGAGAGTTGGTTGAGGTTATAAAAAGTAGTGAAAGAGAGTATCTGTGTGAGAAAGGGTGTGAGGAGATCAACAATATTGTAGAAGAAGAAGAAGAAGAAGAAGATTTGGGTGTGTTTGTGTGTGTGAAGAAGAGAGAAAGATAGAAAGATAGAGAGATCAGACGGGTGGGTTTGATGAGTGGAGGGAATGGTGGTCAGACGGGTCAAAGACTGCTGGGGGTGGGGAGACAGGTCCTGCCCAGGCCGCCACGTGGCGCACTCTGGGCAAAGGCGCTACTGCAAGTAGCGCCGCGCCATGTGGCGGCCTGGGCAGTGGCTGTCTGGTGCAGGGGAAGACGCTACTGCAACTAGCGTTTTCTAAAAACGCTAGTCAAAGTAGCGTCTTTGGTGTCAGAGAAAAAAATAATAAAAAATGCCACGTTGGCGAAAAGTGGGTTAGTTTGGTAAATAGTTTCAAAACAAAGTTATATTGGTAAATAGTTTTTAAAAATGGGCTAGTTTGGTCAATTAGCCCAATCTGTTTTGCCTGTCCCGCTTAACCCACCCAAAAAACGGGTCAGAGGCGGGTCAGGACGAGTTAGCAGGCCAACTCGTCCGCCTAATTTAAAATAATTATATATTATAATTGTTTTTTATTTTTTTATTATTTTTTAGCAGGCCAACCCTTCAACCCATTTTCTGGTTATTTGGTTGTTTTTCTATTTTTATAATAGTTTTAAATATTTTATTATTTTTTAACGGATCAACCTGCCAACCCATTTTCTATTTTTTTTTAACCTTCCAAAACTTAATTTTCGGAACACAGGCAAAATGGGTTGGACCCGACGGATCAATCCGTTTAATTTGCCTACGACGGATTGAGTTGGGGTTCTCAACTCATCAATCCATTTTGACATACCCCGCTTAACCCACCAAAAAAAACGGATCAGGATTGGCCCGAATTAAAAAAATTTATATATGATAACTATTTTTCAGGAGAGGGGAGAGTGATGTGAGGGGGAGGATATTTTAAAAAAATTGAAAAAATTAGGTGGGATGCAAAAAGTAACTCCCAAATAAAAATTGACATCCCTTAAGGTCCACCCTCGACAAAACAAAAATGAGTATGCATATTTTATTGTTAACGCACCATTATAGCCCCATAACCGGCTCAACTAGTCCTCACGGACATTTTTATAATGCAATGGAACATATTGCATGTAAATTGGATTTCTTGAAGGTTAGCCGGTCAAATTTTGCAATGTGCAGTGCACATAAGAGAATCTTACAATAAGGTCAATAATATCACCACGATCTAAGTAAATTATGTAAAAATGATGTGAGTTTATCACCGGACTTATATATTCAGGTTCTAACATTTACAGGTTTATTTGAATAAACTTTCATTAAAAAATATGTTAAATTCAACTTGTATGAGAAACTATATTTTTCAATTTCTCAAAAAATCACTTTTTAAACTTAAACAAACCAACCTAGATCTCAGTGCTAGATGATTTCTCATAAGCTATATATTTGGTTCAGCAGCGAAAGTTTTAAAATCAAGCAATCGAGGTTAAACAAATGAAATTTCCACGTACGTAGTAGTCCTCCCCCAACATAAAATTACCCAAGTTAAACCTGTCTCTTTGCTTTTTGATGAAGCATACACAATCTTGCATAGCCAGTGACATGACAATAGACAAGCTTCGCTGTTTCTCATATTTAAAATTATGTATCATCATTCATCATAATGGATCTCGGTAGCACATGAATGTGACACAACACCAAAGTTTCAAGTCTCCTATGAGACCACAAAGACTAACCAGTTACAAGGAAGAAAACCTATACTTCCTTTCATTTACAAAGTACTCCTAGTATGGTATCTATAGGCTGTACAAATATCCTGTCAAAATCCACTTTGGTTTGCCTATGTATTATTCATAACTATGTCAGAATCCTATATCAAATTCTGAACAAAAACAAAAAAGATACCCCAAAAAGCATCGCAGAAATGTGTTAACTACCTTCAATAGTTTGTTCAGCAGTTACCGAGTCGCGCAATCAATTGTTCAATCAAAAGTCCTTTTGTTAGCTTATAGTACTTTTGCACGTTGTGCTGTTTTGCCAAGGCCCTCAAACTATGTAATGTCAAACTCTTCAAGCTATTAGAGAGCAAAGTTGAGGTCTCATTATGGGAACCTTCCAAGGAACACGACTTGCAAATATCAACATCTACCTGGCTTCCATTGTCTATTGAAACCTTGTCTGAATATGGTATATCCAAGTTAACAGCTGAATTTTGTGTTTCTGTAGTGATTGGAAACTTTGAAACTCTCATTTTCTTTTGTAACTCGGAAAATTCGCTGTCGTAAGGAACAATAGCACGATCTTCAGCTTCTTCCCGGCCAGGCTGCACCGCACTTTTCATAATCCTCGAATTCATGGACTCATTGAAACTGACAGTGCCAGTACTGGTTTTAGATTTGCACTGCCTCTTGGTTGATACAACTATGGATGTAATTGGATCAACTTCTGTAGGACTGTCAAGTGGTTCTCTGGATGAAAATGGCTCTAATTCTGCTTTCCTCTTTCCGTTAGCTTTTAGCTTTGAAGGAGTACTCATATTGGACCTACTGAGATTAGCAGCACTTTTGGATTTTAGGCCTTGTGCTTGTTTCTCTTCATCTGTCAGCTGCAACCCAGTATATGGGGCACTCTTCGTTTGCATCTCTAACAGTGAAATCGATGCAGAATTTTCAGCATTAATAAGGCAGGTATTTTCAATGCTCATCATTTTTTGGGAATGGTCATCATCACTTCCTTTAAAGGAGCATAATTCAGTATCAGCAACACATAATTCTTGAGGATAAACAACTTGAAGAGGTAACTTCATAGAGTCCAAATCTTCAGCTGGAGCAACCTTGAATTCTTTCTTGCAGGCTCTTCGTGCAGTTTTAGGAGCAAAATCACATAGTTTTTTGTCTAAATCAGAATTTCCACTTTTTTTATGTTGGGAAGCATGTAATCTAGAATGAAGACAGTTTTCCCTCCCCTTGACGCCACTTTCAAATCTTAAATCATCTGAGATAACATCTTTTTCTTTGTCAATTGCATTTTCTTTCTGCACAATTTAAGGGGCAAAATGCACTGAAGACATTGTTTAAAACTACGCTAAGAAAGTAACTACTACCAATCCAAGAAGTTAAATTGAATTGCACCTTGACTTCTATTGGAATATTTCCGTTGCCCTTCGAGGAAACCAAATTCACAATTTGACCTGTATATGTAGTAATGAGTTGGCTTCTTCTGACTTCCTCATTTTCAGTAACTTTATTATCTGAAGTTCCTGATAATTTCATCTCATCAGAATGATCAGGTGCACAGCAGATAGCACCCAAATCAGGGCTTACCACAGGAGATTTTGCAAGCGATTCCTTTAAAAAAATAGAAAAATACAGTCAGGTTCGAATTTAATAATTTCAAGATATCAAATATGAATCAATCCAACTCAAACACTAACAAGTTGGTTTGAGCGGGTCATCAAATTAATCAATAATTTTATTCTCTCTTTTTATTTTTTTAAATAGAGCTTAAGCCTTAAAATATTGTCATCAAATTTTGGGGCTCAATACCTTCATCAAAGTGATCAAACTTGCAGTATCTCAAATTTAAAAAAAAAAAAAAAAACTGAAATAAAAAAACTAATGAAAGGGATCTAATCATTACTCCATTGCATTTTCTTTGTCAATTCACTCTCTTCTGAACAAATTAAGAAAAAGAATTGCACTAATTGTTTAAAACTAAGCTAAGAAAGTAACTACTACCAATCCAAGAAGTTAAATTGATTTGCACCTTGACTTCTCTTGGAATATTTCCGTTGCACTTGGAGGAAATCAAATTCACAATTTGACCTGTATATGTAGAAATGAGTTGGCTTCTTCCAACTTCCTCATTTTCAGTAACTTTATTATCCGATGTTCCTGATAATTTCATCCAATCAGAATGATCAGGTGCACAGCAGATAGCCCCCAAATCAGGACTTGCCACAGGAGATTTTGCATGTGATTCCTTTAAAAAAATAGAAAAATCTAGTCAGGTTCGAATTCAATAATTTCAAGATATCAAATATGAATCAAACCAACCCAAACACTAACAAGTTGGTTTGAGTGGATCATCAAATTATTCAATAATTTTATTCTGTCTTTTATTTATTTTAAATAGAGCTTAAAACTTAAAATATTGTCATCAAATTTTGGAGGTCAACACCTTCATCAAAGTGATCAAACTTGCAGTATCTCAAATTTTAAAAAAAAAAAACTGAAATAAAAAACTAATGAAAGGGATCTAATCATTACTCAACTGCATTTTCTTTGTCAATTCACTTTCTTCTGAACAACTTAAGAAAAAGAATTGCACTAATTGTTTAAAACTAAGCTAAGAAAGTAACTGCTACCAATCCAAGAAGTTAAATTGATTTGCACCTTGACTTCTCTTGGAATATTTCCGTTGCCCTTGGAGGAAATCAAATTCACAATTTGACCTGTATATGTAGTAATGAGTTGGCTTCTTCCAACTTCCTCATATTCAGTAAGTTGATTATCCGATGTTCCTGATAATTTCATCCCATCAGAATGATCAGGAGCACAGCAGATAGCCCCCAAATCAGGACTTTCCACGGGAGATTTTGCAAGCGATTCCTTAAAAAAAATAGAAAAATCTAGTCAGGTTCAAATTGAATAATTTTAAGATATCAAATATGAATCAGACCAACTCATACACTAACAAGTTGGTTTGAGTGGATCATCAAATTATTCAAAAACTTTATTCTCTTTTATTTTTTTAAATAGAGCTGAAAACTTATTAAAATATTGTCATCAAATGTTGGAGGTTAACACCTTCATCAAACTTGCAATATCTCAAATTAAAAAAAAAAAAACTGAAATAAAAAACTAATGAAAAGGGATCTAATCATTACTCAATTGCATTTTCTTTATCAATTGCATTTTCTTTCTGCACAATTTAAGAAGAGAAAAGTGCACTGAAGACATTGTTTAAAACTAAGCTAAGAAAGTAACTGCTACCAATCCAAGAAGTTAAATTGATTTGCACCTTGACTTCTCTTGGATTATTTCCATTGTCCTTGGAGGAAATCAAATTCACAATTTGACCTGTATATGTCGTAATGAGTTGGCTTCTTCTGATTTCCTCATTTTCAGTAACTTTATTATCTGATGTTCCTGGTAATTTCATCCCATCAGAATGATCAGGTGCACAGCAGATAGCCCCCAAATTAGGACTTGCCACAGGAGATTTTGCAAGCGATTCCTTTAAAAAATAGAAAAATCTAGTCAGGATTCATAGCAGGTCCACTGGCTGGGACAAGTTTGACAAGTGAAATCCAGTACAATGATTTCAAGATTTACGTCCAACATAAAAGCTGATGTGTAATCTAAGCAGATCTAAATAATACTCTCTACAATAGGTATGGCCTTTGCACTTTGCCTCATATTTATCATGCACAAAAATGGTTGGCAAGCTTAGACCTTCACAGAAAAATCAAAATTAAAAAACAATACAAATTAGCATTGCCAGCTAAATGCAAAGTTAGAGACCTGCTGCCACCTTGGCCCTTTAACTACTCTCTTTTCCACAGGTTTCAATGCTGAATGTAGGTTCATAATGTCAGGAATTAGTATAGGACTGCCTTCTTTAAACTCTAAACTCAATTGTGTAGTGGACTGCATAACTGAATGAATGTAATAGCAGGAAAACCAGGGAACTGATAGAGAAGACTTCGTATAACAGACAGAATTGAGTAAATGAAAATGACTCAATGTAACATTGAGCCCCCAACCTTAGGAAAGGCCTACCCCAAAACCAAGAGAAGAGAATCATGTGCATCTCTAAGTAGGCTTATTTGTAAATGCCCAGAGCTTACAGCATATGCCTAAATATGTAGTTGGATACAGCCAATCCCCAATCATAAATGCTATTACTAGTGACAAATCTCCATTATAGGTATCTCCATATAAATCATATTCCGTGCCTGAATCATGGCTGTATGTGTGCTAGATGAAGAGAATTACTTTGCAATAATTATGTTAAATATATATAATTTAAAGCGACTGCATGTCAAACAAGTAGACATGTTAAGCAATCATAACACAAACATATAAAATAAGCATACAGGTTCACCTCAAGTTCTAAAATTTTAACATTAACACTAGCAGGAAGAGAAAATAAGTGCTAATTTAAACTAAACATATAGTAACAGAGTTTTCTCCACCTCAATATTTTCAGCGGCACTTGATCTCTTTTCATGAAGCTCCAAAAGAAATTCTGAGCCTTTAAAATTTTCTGACGTTCCATAGAGTTCATTTCCTTCCTCCTTTATGATTATATTTGAATCAACACTGCTACAGTCTTTGTCTAAAGCATGTTCGGTATCATTCACAATTGGTTTCAAGGTATTCACATCTAGCTGCTGCTTGAAATTGAAGGGAAATAACACATATATCAGTTACATGTGAAACCAAGTGTCAACAGTTAAATGCTGTATGACAAACTAATACTATCATTAGATACATGAGAGTGACCAACGAAACATATGAGGAAATTTATGTGCTAATGGCAAACAAGGGATAATTTAATAGAAATTACTACCACAATACCACTTCTTGCAAGACAGAGAAGATCCATAGGTTAAAACCTAAAAATTAATAAATAAAAAATATAAAATACAGTAGTATAATTTATACACTATAGTGTCATAACTCATAACTGTTACTGTCCCCCTGCATAAATATTTGAATAAGCAAGATTTAAATACACATTAACCATTAACCATCATAGCAATAATTTTATACGCAAATCAAACTATGACATTTGTTTTTCATGAAATTAAAACATCCCATCGTCATGCACAGCAGTGATGTAAAAGTATCTAGTAATACAAATTACGGCATATATGCCGGTGCTTTGTGATTCATGAAGTCCAACTATTTCCAATCTTTCTTCTACCTTATTCTCTTGCAGCTCCTGAATCATGTTAAGAAGTTCATTTTCCTCTTTAGTTAATACTGAATTCATGGACTCATCAATTTCCTCCACTTTAATAACCATTTTGAAGCTTCTATCTTTGATTACATTCTAAAAGACGAATTAGATTTTATGCATCAACTTAGCTAAAGTCCTGTACAAAAACATACAGAAGCTTATTCATGCAGAAGAGAAAAAAACCAAATACTATCTATAGGGACTGAATTTCTCCAATGATTGAAAAAACTGTAGTGGCTAAATTGCTCTGGCACTAAAATGCTCTGATAAGATAGGTATCTAGATTCCAGAGGGACTAAAGTGCAAGCCTTTTATTTTTTGGAAAGGGGATCTCTTGTGCTAAGCATACAATGTCCAATTCAACCCCAGTATCAAAGGAACTCTTAACATTCTCTTGCCACATCCTGAGCTAGATAATTCTAAAAGAAATTTTTTGTCACAATAAAGCTTTGTGCTATACAAAGCAGCACAGAATCACGGAGCACACATAATTTTATGGGGCTAAAAAAAGATTGTGTGAATCAAAGGTAGAAAGCCCTAAAACGGATGGAGCTCGGTTCCCCTTAATCAAAGTCTTGGTTCGAGTCTTGTCCACTTAACTGGAAAAAATAAGCTTTGGGATAGATTTGCCCCTTTAACTAGATCTTCCCGGCTCGACTCGGATTAGTCAGAGTCTAGAATGGTTTTCGGATACTGAGGGGGTCTCAAACCAACAAAAGAAAGTGCTAAATGGCCGGCAAATAGAAAGTTTGCATGGTAAAAAGAATAAATGTAGCAGCCACTTTTCAATCTTAAAAAGAGAAAAAAAAAAAAACATTTCATAAACTTGGGGAGAGAAGGGATTCCAAAAGACAAACCTGGCCAATTGTATTTTGACAGTGATCTCTTTGTAAAGCCTCCACAATTTCATTAAGCGTTTCGGCAGGTTTGTTATGTAGCAGTAGCTGCACCTCCGTATCATCGGCATGTTCATTCTTCAAAGTGCTGATTGCGACATCAAGCAAGTTGATTCTTTCAGTTAAAGCACTATAGCATATTTCAGGCCATTTTTCATGCTCAGCCCAGGCCAATTCATTCTGAAGGGATAGGAGATCCTTTTCAAGTCCCTCAATTTCAGTATCTGCGTTGGTGATCAAAATTCTTAAAACCTGAATACAGGATGCCACGTTCAAAGCATCTTCCTCTATCAAATCTACAAGTTTTAAAAGAAAGCCGGAGTAAATACAGGGTATCAACATGGATACACTCAAAGAAAGACCAGACAAATGCAGTGCGAGAGAGTAAAAGAATACCATGCTCTCGGCCAAAGTAGATATATTGCCACTCAGGATACTCAGAGTCAGAGTAACTATCATCACTGACGACTGATCACCGGTAAATTACATGCAAAAACAAAAATAAAAATAAAATAAAAAAGGAGAGAGAGAAGATAAATTTCTAGCAACGAAGTAAAATATTACTTCATAGAATACCACTGCTCATATATAAACCAATCACAGAGAGATGGTACAGGAGAAACTGAGAAACCTTGATCAAATGGTGAACTCCAAAGATCCCAATCCATGAATTATAACTATATCCTGAAATTAAAAATGGGAACAACATAAACAAAGTAAGTTACTAATAATCCAGTGTTTGAAAACGAAACATGAAGGGGTGGTTCATGAAATAGAAACATAAAACCATTTTTGAAAATGACTAACGCCAAAATTGCTAGTATTATTATTATTACTATATTACATAATAATACGCACTGTAAACTCGTGCAAGTATCTCTCTTTTTCAAAGAGTTGAAGACAAATGTCATTTATGGACTAAATAAGGAATTAAATGCTTTCAAGAGATAGAAGTACAACAGAAAAGATGAAGATGAAGCATGAAACCAACATCTTCAATGGAAATCGCTGCAAGAAACTGTTCAAACTGCAAACAATGCTTCCAAAAACAACAAGGGCATCAATATTTTTATGCAGAGGAAGAAGAAGAAGGTATTAAAAACCTGAAGTGAAGTGACTCACATTAGTGCTTACCAACTACACTTACAACCATTAATCAATGAAGGCATTAAGAATAATAGTCACATCACTCACTCTCTCTTTTTTTCAACCACAACCATTAAGAAAAAGAGTAATAAATGCAAGTTATTCAAACCCCATTCTTCTACTTCTTCTTCTACAAACATGCTAAAAACAGAAAACATATAGTACATACATAAACAGCAACACACTTTAAAAACCCAATAACTCAAAAATAAATAAAATGCTTAATTTCTTATGAAAGAGGAAGCAAGTTGGGAACTTTCTGAGAAATAAGAAACCGCATTTTCCAGGGAAACAAAGAGGAAGAGTGGTACCTGAAAAGGGAAAAGAAATGAGTCCGTGAAAAGAGGGGGGAATGTGAGTTTCTAGGGTTTCGGGGTGGCTCGGAATTCAGAGCCGAGAAGAAGAAGAAGAAGAGAGAGCGAAGTGAAGAGAGGTGTTTGTGAAAAAGCTGCCATTGAAAGCGACGAGCTTTGAACGCAGTTGGAAAAGGACATGAGATGGTTCTTTCGTAATATCGGGTTTTTTCTGAGGGTAATGTGGGAAGTTCATGGTCGGTGACGTGGGACCGGGCTTCTGTGCTGGGTCAGTCTTTAACTGGGTGATTTGGTGGCTTGTGGGCCGTTGAGTGATTTCAGGTGTTCTTTTTTATCCGGAGATAGGTGGCTGGTTTATAATAGAAAAATAATTGTGATAGGGTATTTTTTTTAAAATAGGTGTATATAAAAAATAAAAAATTTTTAAAATAGGTGTATATAAAAAATAAAAAATAAGTGAGAAATAAAGATAAAAAATAGAAGATTAAAATAAAAATTTGATCAGGTGATATTAATTCTTCATTTATTTCATATATGTAAAAATTATTAAAAAGGTTTTCATATGTACAATCGTTATCCATTTGTTCTCTCATGTTACCTTGTTATCTCTAATAATTTGTTAACTACTATATATAGAGACTAAATGAAAAACTCGTATCACATGTAGAGACTAAATTATTACTTTGACCTAAATTATTAGGTCCCTGTACGCGACACAGATTCTTTATTTAATCTCTATACGTAGTAGTTAACAGATCATTAGAAACGACAGGGTAACAGGAGGTAGGGTTGGGAATAGGCTAGGCCGAGATAGGCCCTGACAAGCCTGAACCTGGCATGTGTTCCAATCTCAAGGCCTGAGCCTAGCTTATTAGCCTGATATGGGCCAATTTTTAAGGTCTGGTTTGGCCTACTTCAAAGTCTGGCCAGGTCTAAAAGTCTATTTAAAAGCCTACTTTTCAACAAAACCTTTAAATATGTCTTCACCTATAAATAGTTCATAGGCTTTCACTTGTGAATATACTTGTAAGCCTCTAATGATAAAGGAGTTAGTAGGCTTATACTGATAAAAAGGTTGTTAGGCTTTCACAAATAAATATGCAAGTAGACCTCTACATTTAAATTGGGCAATAGGCATTTACTTTCAAATGTTATAAATATTATAAATAACATATTATAGTATTATATATTAAATTATATTTTATATATATATATATATATATATATATATATATATATATATATATATATAGATATATACGTGTGTGTTAAATAGGCCGACCTGATAGGCTTAATAGGCTTTTTTTAAAGCCTTAGCCTGGCCTCTTTAGCTATATAGGCTTTTTAAAAAGCCTTGACCTGGACTTTTTGTTAAATAGGCTAAGCCAAACTAGACCTTAAATAAGTTAGGCCATAAGTCCCTGACGGACAGCCTGGCATATTCTCACTCCTAACGGGAAGGACCAAATGGATAACAATTGTCCGTATGAGCACCTTTTTAATAATTTTTTACATATGAAGACTAAATAAAGAATCGTGTCACCTATAAGAACAAAATTATTACTTTATCCCAAATAAAATATAGGACTTCCGTGAATTTATGAGTAAAGTAAATATATTCTTATTTATTTATTTTATAAACAAACTTGTTTTAGAGAAACTTTTTACAAAAATAAATATATATAATATTAAGTGTCATATTTAAAACTTGACATTCACCTAACATAATTCTTTATGATATCAATTGGGTGGGGTCCACTTTGTTAGGGTGATTTAATAATAAAATAAATGCTAGCAACATACTTTTTTCGTATGTTTTTCTAATACTCTCTTTTATTAGGTATGGGTGTAATTGGATTGAAAAAATGCTCGAACCAATCAAAATAATTTAATTGACAAAATAGGTTGATTTCTCATTCATTTTATTATTTTTTGTTTTGGTCTTATATTTTTATACTTTTTATTTTGGTTATATACGTTATGTTCTGTCTTCTATTTTTATCCTAAAACTGGCGTCGTTATTAAAGAATTGACGGAAAGGACTAATATGGAAGATAAAACATAACGTATAAGAACAAAATGAGAAAAATATATGTTTTAATATTTTCATTTGGGCTTATTTGCTATGCTCTATCTTCCATGGTAATCCTAAAACTGACGCCGTCGTGAAGGGATTGACGTAAAAGACTAAGGTGGAAGACAGAACATGACGCATATAACCAAAATGAAAAAAAATTAAAAAGTATAGGACCAAAGTAAAAAAAAAATGTACGAGATCAATCAACATATTTTACCTAATTTAATTTGAAGTGGTTGGGATTGAATAATTCCAACATATCAAATATGGATCAAACCAACTCAAACACTAACAAGCTGGTTTGAGTGAATCATAAAATTATTCAATAACTTTATCATCTCTTTTATTTTTTATATACAACTTGAAACTTATAATATTGTTATCAAAAGTGGGAGGTATCTCAAATAAAAAAATGAAAAAAAAACTAATGAAAAAGGATATAATCATTACTTAAGAAAACAAACCCTTACTTACCTCAAGCACAACATCAAGAGTGTACATAAAATTACATCTATCTTCACCACAGGAATCAAATCAAACACTAGCTAAAGATTCATAGCAAAAAATGATGACCAAATTTGATAATATGTAATAGAAAAAGGAAATTTATAGAAAAATTAAATCTTAAAGAAATTTTTTCAAATCCCAAATCACGCTGCTAAGATTTATGAGAAAGACATTACCTTGAGAGGAAAAGCGGCAACTAGGCGGCGAATGGCGAGAGGGGGAGGCGATCAAGTATAAATCAATAGTCTTCGTCACACTTTCAGGTGAAGCTTTCAAAATCACTTATCTTTCTCATACATGAACTGAGACCTTTACAATGAGAGGGGTTGGTGATGACAAGGATCAAGAAGGGGAGGCGGCGAAAGGACCACAAGTACGGAGTCAAAAATGGTACAAGAGTGAAGTATCCTAGGTTTTTTGTTTTTATACCTAGTGAGAAAGTGACAGACATCTAGTAATTAGGTTCTAAAAATATTAATGGGCCGGGTTGCTTGGGCTCGGAATTTTTAACTCATGAACCAACTCATATAGGGTTTCGTTTATTCGGGGTTTACCTAATCTTACCCGATAACCCTAAACCAAAGTGAAGACGAATCAATTGGAACCAATTTACACCTTTATTTAGGCTACATCTTACATTCTTTTTAAAATATGATCATTAGAGAGAGTATGATATATAATATAATAAGAGAGAGTATATTAAAAAAATGTAAAAATGTGTGCTAAAGCATTTTTCTAAGAACAAAAGTAGACCCTCTTTCTAAAATATATAATAGTGGTTTTGAGAATTTAGTTTGGTTCCATTTTGATTGTCACTTTAGAATGTCAAGGAATATTCATTTTCTAACTACACTTTAAAGCATTTATGACATAAAATTTCTAATATTTGTAGCATATATGAATATAACTTCTCTACCTTGCTATGTTGATTTATGAGTTTTAAACATTTTGATTTTTATGACTCTTAAAAAAAATTGTAGATTAGGATGAAAACTTGGCAACGTTTACACAAATTGTTGGCAATATTCAATTGCAATCACATAAAATAATTTTTGGCTTGTGGAAACGCAACTCTTTTGTGGTCCCACTGTTTATTCTCTAAACATGAATCAAAATACAGGTAATCTTACACCAACAAAGTTCTAAAAATAGGACTAACATATTTATACCAATTAAGTTTTTTGCATCATCATTCCTCAAAATTGAATCTTTTCTAAATGCTAAAGATTAAAATAGGTTTTTATTTCCTATAAATAATGTCACTTTTGAAATTAGTCCTTACAAAACATTTTACTCAGTTTGCATCCTACAAATCATCAACATCTTCCTACCTTGTTTCATCTGACCCCATCATCTTCCTCCCTTGTTTCACCCAACCCCATCATCTTCATCCACCATGACAAGCACCCAAACACCACCTTCACCAAGATCGTTATCCAATTCACCCACTCATCTTGCTTTTCTACAACTTCAACCAGAATCATAACATTATATTGAAGCGAAACTAAGATAGAAAACAACAATCTAATACCTCATAGCCATAGATCATAATCATCACCAATGTCGAAAAGTGACATCATAACATTGCACATAGAGGAGCCTTTGGGAACACAAAGAACTTTATCAAACCAACCAACTTCACCCCATAATTCTCCATAACCATCCTTATTCACCTCAATCCCAGCACATCAAATCTTTATCTCCTTTCTGCTCCTCTTAGACTCCCAAACCATGACCAAATTTCTACCAACATTGGCCATGGTAGCCCTACACAAGAACATCGACGACAAACCCTTCTCCAACCCTTTGGGCTTCTTCCACGTCCCATGCGTCACATCAAAACCCTTATACTTTGCCAAATGATCATAGTAATACAAAACTGTTAGATTTAAACTCAATAATCATATACAAGGCATGTTATCATAATTCTTTATTGCGGAAACATAATAACCATACATATAGCATGCATCTCTATTATTAAGAACAACTAAAACTTGATATCCTTAGGATCTACAACATGTTGATTTATCAAAGATATTAGGAATACCTGGATCCAACATATGATCCTGAACTCAGTGTTCTTCTAAGGATGATGTTGATCACCAACCTTCACGAACGGAGGGCGGTAATCCTGAAACGCGGAGAAGGGGAGAAAAGAGAGATAGGTAATGAACACCCGTTGGCTTGTAATCTTCCTCAACCGGGGCTCCTTATGCCTTATTCGCTCTTCAGATGGGGAGAAGAGGCGGTATGCGACATTGTCCGGTGTATTGGGGACCATAGCCTATATATAGGGTGATGGCCAATTAGGGTTCCCATTATTCCGGAATGGGCCATCAATAACATCCACTCATATTTAGTCCATATCAATTAACTAATTTATTATCAAATCAGAAATTTAATTAGCCTTATCACTTAATTTGATCACATATCAATTAAGGCTCCTAATTGACAAATAGCTAATATAATTAATAAACGATATCTGCCCACATTATGACATTGGAATATAATTAAATACAAAATATTCCAACAATCTCCCAATTGGGCAATATATCGTAATAATTATATCAGAATTCTTTAGGTGCGCATCCGAATGCTATTTATCTTTAAATTTCTCCTTTACAATCTGGTCCACCTCATACATCAACAATGGGACCACCGCGGCTGTCATCACTAACGTCTATTGTGACTAAACCCCGACGACCACCACATCAATGCATGACATAGATCGATATGGATGAGTGGCATGGAAATTTCATGCAATGTGATCTCTGAATCATGCCTATTTCCAACTGGTCCAACTTAAGTCTTTAGTGAGATCAATTTTGCAATTTTGCAAACCAAAGCCCTTAATGTGTAAATAAATTTTACACACAACAAGATACAAACAAGTTCATAATGAACTTATAAACATAACCTTATTTCTACAGAAAATCCGAAATAACATAAGGTTTGTATCTCAAACATAAAACACAAATAGAGACTCCCACTAAACTAAGGCATCCACAGTGACAACACCCATATGAGCAACAT
This sequence comes from Ammopiptanthus mongolicus, assembly GCA_039655645.1. Taxonomy (NCBI): domain Eukaryota; kingdom Viridiplantae; phylum Streptophyta; class Magnoliopsida; order Fabales; family Fabaceae; genus Ammopiptanthus; species Ammopiptanthus mongolicus. The sequence goes on along the minus strand of CM077351.1, from coordinate 8,438,268 downwards.
GCTCATGAAAAAAAAACTTAGGTGCCAAGCCTTTAGTTAGTGGATCTGCTAGCATAGAATTTATCCCTATGTGCTCTATAAAAAATTGTTTTTCCTGAACTCTTTCCCCAACTACAAGATACTTGATGTCGATGAACTTCGACTTTGTAGAACTCATGTTGTTGTTGAAGTGCAATATGACTGACTTATTTGTCACAACAAGACTGGAGTGGTATTTCAATACCTTTTTCTATATGCAACCAAGTGACAAAAAAACTTCAGTCATATCCCTATCGGAGTCAGAATTCCTCATGATCTCTAAACTGCCAGATCTCCAATATGTGAGCATATACCATTTTGTTCTCTTTAAGTATCTCACATTCCTTATGGTTGCTTTTCCAATAATCCTTGAATTACTCAAGTATCTGGCTAATAATCCTACTATGTACGCTATTTCCGGATGTGCACAAACCTGAGCATACATCAGACTTTCCAAAGCCGAAGCATAGGGAATCTTCTGCATTTCTTGAATTTCCAGATTTTCATAGGGCATTTAATTTGAGACTAAAATGTCTCCCTTAGTGACCGGGGTATCTCCTGGTTTACTATCTTTCATATCGAACTTATCCAAAACTATATCGATATAGCTCTTTTGTGATAACCCAAAAGATACCTCGAGAATGATCTCTAAGTATCGAATTCCTAAGACAACAGAAAGCATCCCCAAGATCTTTACCACAAAATTCTTTGTCAGAAATTTCTTGGTTTCGCGCTATAAGCTTATATCGTTCTTGGCTAGCATAATATCAACATATAATATCAGAAAAATGAACTTACTCCCACTGAACTTGTAATACCCACAGTTGTCATCGATATTCATCTCGAAACCAAATGAGACAATCTATTGATGAGACTTGTGATATCACTAATGAGACGTCTTTTTTAGCCCATAGATAGATTCCGTCAATTTCCAAACCATCTTCTCTGTGTCTTTCGACACAAAGTTTCCTGGTTTGCATTATATACATTTGTTTCATCAATGTTGCCATTGAGAAACACCGTCTTGACATCCATCTTGTGAAGCTCCAAATTATAATGAGCAACGAGAGTCATGATTGTCCTTAAAAGAGTCATTCAATGGTACCGAAGAGAATGTCTCTTTACAAGCAATCCTTTCTTTCGAGTATAGCCTTTTGCCACTAGACAAACCTTATACTTCTCCATATTATCCTTTGAAACCTTCAGGTAACAGGATAAGTTTCAAACCTTATTGTCTAGCTTGAGCTTGTACTCATACCTTCAATCAACTTTTCCGAATAGAAACGTTGGTTTGATGGGAGTTGATAGAATCATCTTCCATTATACCATTTATCTTATGTTCCTGGAGAAATACTATATAATTATCCAAAGTAGTATTCATCCTTCTTTAGTGGATCATGGCAAAAGGCATCGGCTCCTGATGCTCTAGTTCTTGAGGGTGTTGAGTTTGACCTTCAGGAATAATTTCCTTATCTTGAATGGGAAGAATAACAATATCCTCACAAGGATCCAAATTTGCTACACCAATAGCAACTGTATGAATTGGTTCAGGGATTAGAACCAATTCTTCCTCAAAGATAATGTCTCTAATCTTATCTCCCCCAAACTCAATATCCTCAAAGAATTAGTCAGTTCCTGTCTCAAGGTTTCTTTAAAAAAAAAATTCACATACCCCTTTGACCTTTCAGAGTATCAATACGGTTGCCGCTCACTATTTGGGGAGCTCCAATTTCCTTCGCGAGGCTTATAAGGCCTTACCTTAGTTGGATGTTCCCATGCTTGAAAGTGATTGGTCAGTTACTTTAGTTGGTACTCTGTCAAACATTTAAGCTGCAATCTTTAGTGTTACTCCCATAGTGACTCTGATAAGGTAGAATGACTAATCATACTCCTCACCATACCTTTAAGAGTCGTTAATAGGACTTAACTATATTCTTGATAGCCATGTTCTGATCTATTTAACTTTAATGCTTTTAATACAAACAATAAAATGTATAAGGCTAATGGAATCTAGGATTCCCTTATACAAGTTGCTCAACTCTATTTGTAGAGATGTGCCCTAAATGTTTGTGTCATAGTGCTCCTTAATTCCACTATCAACTTTACGCTTAGTGTCGTACGATTCCTCACTCAATGTTTTGTCACAAGAGGTCTCAATACCAAGCAATTATAGCTTGTCCAGCCCATAGCTTAACCGATTCCTACAATATTTGAATTTAAAAGACAAATTGAATTCATTGTTTCTAAATGAACAAAATTATCCTGATTTGTTCAATAAGAAATCAAAACCAAATCTAAATAATGACTAAACCAAAATGTCTTTTAATTTCAAGTATTAGCCAGTAACAACAATCTGAAATGTCAATAGCCTTTTCCTTTACTGACTTGGTCAACTCTAGTATAGATACATCTTTCAGCATCACTTGGCCAATTCATTAGTTCAGACAATCCTTTATAGGCATGCCAAACATGATATTTGGGACATTTCTTCTTTAGATACCTGATGTCCTTATAAAAGAAATAATTGTGACCCTAGTTATTTCTTTTGAGACGGGGCCTTAGCAGCTTTATCCTTAGTTTTTTTTTGTTAGCCCTTATCTTTAGAGGTATTTGTCAAATGAGCATTACTTGTTGTCTCTTGCTTCATTGTTTCCTTTCTTGCACACCTTATGAAATGAATCCATTCATGTACCATTTCACTTTATAGCAACTATAAGCTGACTTAAACGGACTGAATTATGAATGAAGGAATACCAAATGCTAAATGCATGGGCAAGTCGTTAGACAGCCCACGTTTTGGCTCCTTAAGTTTATGAGCAAGATTGGACATTCCCATAATATGCTCCTTATATTTTCTTTTCTTTATACTTAATGAAAATCTAGCTCTCCAATGAGTCCTTGTTTTCGTCTTTATTGCTTTCAGAAAGCACTTTTAATTTCAGCAAGGAAAACTTTGGCATTAATTATGTCATCCAAAATAATACCCCTAAAGGTTTTTGGAATATCGACCTTTATGATCAAAAGACCTATGCAATGGGAGCGGTCCCACTTCCTATACTTGATCATCTCTTCAGAAAAATTGGATTGTGAGAGAAGGTGGCTTTCTCCATCTTTATGCAAAGTCTAGATCCAAGAACAATCTTAATGTTCTCCTTTTAATCCCAAAAATTAGTCAGAACTTTTGAGAATCAAAATTGAATTAAATCTGCAGATACCTAAGCAATATTAGCTTAAAGAAAACATAAGTACCTTAAAGGTACTCACCAAAATACCTAGTGCACCATTAATATTAAGTCTTTGGACAATAACATTAATTGCTAGTGGTATTTTATTGTAATGATCAAATACTAGTGATAATTTCTGTCAAACAACAGTTATCTTTGGATACTCTGTTATTCACATGAAAATGATCTTTATAATAACTATGTGTTTACCATCACAGGTGTAAATGCAACCCTGCCAAATATTAACCTTCCTTTGGGCCAATTAATATCCGCATGGATGTACACCCATATAACCTTTAATATTTCTTTTGAGTGATTTCCATAAGAGATGTCTCCTTTGTGACTTCATACTTTAATTGACTCACTCGAAATCCAAATTGGCAAATTGAAGACCCAAACAAGATACCAAGCGCACCATCAATTCCCAATCTCCGGTTTGTAAGAATTAACTGCTAGTGGTACTCTCAGCGAAATGATCAAATATTGGTAATAAGTCCTGTCAAACAATGGTCACCTTCGGGCATCCCATTATCCACATGGAAAATACTTTATAATCACCATACATTTATCATCACAGGTATGTAATTATCCGGCCAAGTTGTGCCTTCCTTCAGGCCGACAATAACTCGCATGAATAATTTCATACTACATCTTTTGTAAATCCAGTTAAATCAAATTTACGCAACAGAGGTTACTTCGGCAACGTGTTGTTTCAACCAACTCAACCAAAATTACCAGACAATTTTAATCAAATGGGGGTCCTGAATTTGCCCTTTTCACACAAAAAACATGGAAACCTTAATGCTTAGTGTGAAAGGAACCTTTAAAAAAAAAAAATTTCTTTCAATATGTGAACTTTCCCAATAGGTGATTCTATAGTTCTAAATTTGGTCCTTAGAGTCTGGACTCATATCGAAATATTGCCCACAACCATAGGTAAACTATTAGAAGTGGCAATACCCTCGAAAGGAATCACTCTAAGTTAGGCCTTCGTGATAACCAAGCAGGATGTACATCCAGAAGGCTATCACACTACTCAACCTTCTCCCTATCTCAAGTTGCACTCAGGCCCGGGTATAGGGTCTCGCTCGTAAGTGTGTGAGAAATATGTAACAAACGTGTTGCTCAACAGTGTGAGACCATAAAACATACTGGAAAAGAAGCAAAACTTTTCCCGCACAGTGCTCACGCTAAAGGCGTTAATAACAAAAGCTCGTAGCGGTTCCTTGCTATCGCGTCATACTGATGGCCAAACACAATGATACATAACATATATTGAAGATTCACAGTGATGACCAACCAAATCCACAAATTATATATGTATATACATACATAACAAACGATAGTCCAGAAAGAGAAACATAATTGAACTCACGAACCTTCAAGCCAAAAAAAGAAAACTAATTCTTTTATAATTCCTAATTTAAAAAATTAGGATTCATATGAAACATGAATAACCCGGAAAAAATAATATCCCAATAAATCAAACATGAAGACCGCTCTGATATCACTTGTTAGATTTAAACTCAATAATCATATACAAGGCATGCTATCATAATTCTTTATTGCGGAAACATAATAACCATACATATAGCATGCATCTCTATTATCAAGAACAACTAAAACTTGATATCCTTAGGATCTACAACATGTTGATTTATCAAAGATATTAGGAATACCTGGATCCAGCATATGATCCTGAACTCAGTGTTCTTCTAAGGATGATGTTGATCACCAACCTTCACGAACGGAGGGCGGTAATCCTGAAACGCGGAGAAGGGGAGAAAAGAGAGACAGGTAATGAACACCCGTTGGCTTGTGGTTCTTCCTCAACCGGGGCTCCTTATGCCTTAGTCGCTCTTCAGATGGGGAGAAGAGGCGGTATGCGACATTGTCCGGTGTATTGGGGGACCATAGCCTATATATAGGGTGATGGCCAATTGGGGTTCCCATTATTCCGAAATGAGCCATCAATGACATCTACTCATATTTAGTCCATATCAATTAACTAATTTATTATCAAATCAGAAATTTAATTAGCCTTATCATTTAATTTGATTACATATCAATTAAGGCTCCTAATTGACAAATAGCTAATAGAATTAATAAACGATATCTGCCCACATTATGACATTGGAATATAATTAAATACAAAATATTCCAACAAAAACTCCATCCACCATGCCCTCTCTCCCACACCACCCATTATCCAGCTCAATCCCCACACTCTCCAATGTGCCACTCTGCAAGTTGTCAATAATGCAACCATTAAGAACGTACATGGTGGGGTCAAGGACGACATAGGCGTAGTCAATGACTTGGGATGGGATGGGAGAGAGGGGAACAATGAAGTATCAGTTGTTAGGGTTGTGGTGGAGAGTGAAGCATTGAAAGTGGAGGCGTGCGGGTGAGGGTGAAGTAGAGGAGGTGCTGGGTGGAGTTGAGAGGGGAGCTAACGATGATGAAGAAAGGAGGAAGCGAATTGGTTTAGAGACGAGAGAGAGTTAGGTGATGGGAATGAAGGAGGCATGTAAGGAAGGGATCAAGTTGTTCCTAGTCTTTGTTTCTTCCAATGTGGAGGAGGTGGATGATGAAGGGCAAACATGGTTTGGGATGTTGGTGTTGGTGGAAATGGTGCTTCTACTTGTTGCATTCACTTCTAGGTATAATTGGGTACTTGGTGTTTGGCTTCTACATCCTTCTTGAAATAGATTTTTATGGTTTCATCGTGAAAGTGGTTTTTGGGTGGTTGTCATGTTGGAGGAAGATGATGGAGTTGAGTGAAAGAAAGAAGGCAGAGGGTAATGTTTTGTATGATGGAGAAATAGAAAATTTTGCAAGGACTAATTCCAAAAGTGACCATGTCTATAAGGACTAAAAACTTATTTATGTTGAGTTAAGTAGAAGATGTTAGCTTTTGTACTCGTGTCATTGAAGATGTCATCATTTTTTACACGTGTTATTGATGATATAGCACTCCAATTTCTATATCATCACTTAATAAAGATCAAGTAATGGTAGGGACTAAAAACAAAGATTTTGAACTTTATAGGATGCAAACCAAACAAATTTTTTTTAAGGGACTAATTCCAAAGTGAGCATTATAGGGAGTAAAAACTTATTTAAGTCTTTAGCGCATTTAAAACAAATTCAATTTTGAGATATCACAATGCAAATAACTTAATTGATAGAAATATGTTAGGCCTATTTTTAAAATTTTGTTGCTATAAGATTACCTGCATTTTGATTCATATTTGAGAAAAGAATAGTGAGTCCACAAAAGGATTGCATTTTCCCATGGTGAAAAATTATTTTATGTGATTGCAATTGAATATTGTCGAACAATTTGTCCCAAGATTTACAAGCTTTTACCCAACTTATATTTTGTGTCTTCTTGAGAGTTTATACTGATGTATTGCAAGCTGCTATTACTAATGAGCTTACCCATATACTATTGTGAATGTTTAAAAAGAAACAAATAAATTAAACAAAATTCATTCTCGCACAAAATGAATACATTTTCTGTCACATATTTTTTAAAAAACAACTTTTTAAAACTAAAGTATATATGTTCTTTTGAAACATTATTCAACATACGATCAGCTTTTAGGATAGTTAAACTAATATGTATATATCTTTTGTGGTCTATTCAGCTTTAGACTCCACGACTACAAACATTTAAAAATATGTTTGGATGGTGGAACTTTGTCTTTTTTTTGTGAGTGCGCAAGAAATTGAGATTAATGTTTGAGCAGCTTAAATTTTTAGATTTTAGTTGTTTTATCTCCAAAAATTTATTTTCAAAATAATCTAACATATTTGCTATTTTGCTTAAATTTATAAAAAGCATTTTTTGGGAGGGAAAAATTATTTTATGTCATATAATTTGTTTTAGTTTAGGATTATTGTGATTTGATTATTTTTCATTTTCAAAACTTTTTTTCTTGTGTACCACTATAAAACTAACTTCCAAACAAATATTATTAAATTATATAAATAATTTCATAATTTTTTTCATAATTTATTATGTAAAAATGATTTTTTTTATACCACTCAAAAAAAATAAATTATCTTAAAATTATTTTTCAATAAATATAATCAAACAAAAACAAATTCTGTTATAATGGATTATCTATACTTTATAACCTTTCATAATAGATTCCTGGACACAATTTGTTGATAACTTTTTCAGCGAGATAATCCTGCGACAAAGAAATGATGCAAATCCAATGACAAAATGTCATGCATAAAGTATGCATCCTTTTAATTTTCCAATGACATCATTATCATATATTTTCATATCTTTGCTTGTTTGATGTTAAAGCGTGTGATTAGATTTGATTAAGGGTCAGCATTTTCATAAAAACAACTTTTCAACTTTTTTTCGACTTTAAAAGTTCAGTTTAATTGTTATAGACGAAACTTTTTACATTATCAATCAATTATAAATTATAATACAAGTGAATTTTAAGATAGTTAGATTAAGAATCACGTAATTTTATCAATATGATAATTTATAATTACTAATAGTATATATCTATTAAATCTATAAAAGTTTAAATTGATCTTGACTCCCATGAAGAGTTTCGAGGCCATAGAAATCTTCTCAAGGGAGCCAAAAGTACTTCCTTAAAAGGATTAAAATTATTATTAGGTTAAATTACTCTTTTGGACCCTCATTTTTTTTAGTTTATTCAATTTGATTTCTCTATTTTAAAAATGTTCAAGTTGGTCCGTTATATGCCAAACATTAATCAATTTGGTCCTTTCCGTTAAATTTTACCGTTAAGTTGAATAAATTAAAAAAAATGAGGGACCAAGTTGAATAAATTAAAACAAATAAGGGACCAAGTTGAATAAAATTAGGGACCAAGTTGAATAAATTAACATATTGGTCCCTTACTTGCCAAACGTCGAGTAATTTGGTCTTTTTTGTTAAGTTTCACCGTTAAGTTGAATAAATTAAAATAAATGAGGGACCAAATTGAATAAATTAAAACAAATGAAGGACCAAGTTGAATAAATTAAAACAAATGAGCGACCAAAAGAGTCATTTAGCCAGAACTTAACGGTGAAACTTAATGGAAAGGATCAAATTGATTAACATTTAGCAAGTATGAGACCAACTTGAATATTTTTAAAATAAAGGGACCAACTTGAATAAATTAAAACAAATAAGGAACAAAAAAAAGTAATTTAGCTTTATTATTATAAAAATAAATATGAGAAGTTTTAGACTGTCACACAAATTCTTAGAAGTTGGGGGAGAAATGTTCCCTTAGCTTAGGAGAGATTCCACAATGAACTTAGATAATTTAAATTGTGTACAATACATTAATTACATTATTAATTAATATATGATTATTTGATTAATTAATTAGTTACGTATTGCAATATATTATAATTAATGGTATAATTAATTTAAATGTAGCTAACTCGGGTGTTCTTAATTTATTTAAGAGTCTCTCCTTAACTTATGAGTTTGCCTCTATCCAGTGTTCAGATACGATTATTTGAATATCACAAAATGCTTGTACATTACTTGAGTGTAATTTTTTTTTTGGTTTAAGGAGAGGCTCATAGTAGGTCATATAAGGGAAGGGGAAAGGGAGTACGGAAAGGGATGGAGCGCATTTCGGGGGTTTGAACTCGCACACTCACAATCATCATGTCCCACTCGCAACTACCAAGTGAGCTGACTCGGGGGGGACTTTCTTGAGTGTAATTTTAATTCTTATTTGGTCATCAATTTAGTCCTTTACTTTGTGAATTTTAAACACTTAGAGTCTGTTTGATTGAGATTCACTACAAGAATTCTTGTTGTTTCCCAAGGTCAAAAGCCCTCGGAAAGGCCAGAATACCATGGGAAAATGCACATTTCCCATGGATCTCCCACGGCTAAATATCCCTAAAAAAGAAGGGCGTCGGAAAAGATTTCCCACAGTCCAAATGACAAAGCCATGTGAACTTACCTGCAATTGCGCCCTTAGGATATTTCCCACAGCCAAAGCCCTGTGCAAATTTTCCCACAACCAAAGCCCTGGGTAAACGTTCCCACGGCCTAGCTCTGGGAAAACGCTCCCACGGGTTAAACCCTTGGAAACTTAGCGAGACATTTCCCACGGTTTAAACCCTGGGAAACCTATTTTTTTATTTAAAATATTTATATATAATATAATAATTAAATTAAATAATTAAATAAATTAAATAATTATATTTTTTATATTGATGCATCGACAAAGAAATTAACATCATAATTCAAACCATAAGTGATGCATATGATCTTTTACAAAACATTTATACAAAACATAACAATCTAAGAATCCTTGCCGTAAAAGTGAGAAAAACACGTCCCAAGACATTTTTTTCCAAAAGTTGTGAGAGGAACTTTTGACCAACGGGATTTCGAAACGTGATTCTATAGTGGGGAATCTATAACAAACAAACATTTAGTTGATAAGTTAAGTTCGCTCACATAGAACTTAACCACACTCCATAGTTACACACAATATGCTTTAAAGTATTGCTAGACAACTAAAAGAAATTTGAAAGAATTCAACCGAGATTTTCCAACATTCAAGAGTGATTAGTGAATAAATTAAAGTGATATCACTCCTATATTCAAAAGTGAATAACACCACCAACTCATTCAAACAAAAATCCTTGTAAAATGATTGGTTGTCTAATATTTTTCGTATGCTTTGCACTAGGCATACTCATTTTTGTATATCTTCATTCATATCACATTAAGAGAAGTGAACGAGTGTGGGTGATCACTTTTAGTGAGAGTATCTTTTGTGAGTGAGTGTTAGTGAACTTCAATGTTTGACTTTTGCTATGTTAGTTAGGGCTGGACAAGACTCACCGGCCCGACCCGAACCCGAGAAACCCAACACCAAAATCCAGCAAGTGGGTGGTTTCGGGCGGGTACGCGGGTTGGCAGGTTAGGTAAATGGGTAAAGATGGCTTGGTTCAGGCGGGCTCGGGCTAGAGTTTTTTTTATCTTTATCGATCGAACCCGACCGAGCAATGACATCGTTTTGTTTAGCTTTATGCTATGCGACGTCGTTTTGTCTAGGTTATGTGATAGTGGCTCGGGACTCTCCTTCATTCACAATCACAAGTTCACTTTCACTCATCCATTCACTCTCCCCTCTCTCGCGAGCTGTCTTTCTCTTCTCTAACCCTAGTGCCGCTCTGGACCATTTTAGGCCCTGAACGTCGCCTCCTCTCACCAGTCACTAGTTACCACTATCTCCATCCTTCATCTTTCACTTTTCTTCTTTCTCCTCCATTGAATCCTCCCCAAACACTCCTCCTCTTCGTCAATCTCCTTTCTCTATTTCAACCTCGAATGGATTCATCTTCAGCACCTCCACTTCTTCATCTAAGGTTCTAATTCATCATACGGTGGTTGTGAATACTGAATCGTCTTTCATACACGAAAGGTAATGTTTTGTTCTTTATTTTTTGGGATTTAGGGTTTTCATTTTCGAAATCTTTATTTGACTAACACTTTTGTGTTTTTTTAGGTTTCAAGCTGTATGAGCTTAGGGTTTGTGCTACTGCTGTCAAAAGGTAAGCTTAGGGTATGAGCTTAGGGTTTTGTTTTTTTAAAAATGGATTTGACTTACTTTTATTTTTTTTTTATTGTAAGAAAAACTGAAGCAAGCTTTTGTTTAAATTTAGGGTTTGAGCAAGTAAGAAGGATTGAAGCAAACAAGAAGGACTTAAGGAGCTTACCTTTGCAAAGGTATGATTTTTTTTTTTCCTGAATGTAAGCATTTCTGATTTTGTTTTTTTTTTTGTGAATGAGAAGATGTGCTATGCTTTGTTGGTTTACTTTACTGAATGTATGCATTTTTTTGTGAATGTATGCATTACTGATTTTGGACATCTGCTTTACTGAATGTATTCTTTTATGTTTTTTTTTTTTTTGTGAATGTATGCTATGCTAAGACCATGTTTTTCTGGTTTTGAATTTTGAATGTATGATTTATTGGTTTACTAAATGTATGCTCTGCTGAAACCATGTTCTCTATTGTCTTCATTTGTATATGCTCTTGTAAATGTATGCTCTTGTATGCTTAACCCCTAAATGTATGCTCTTGTATGCTTAAATTGTATGTGAACTGTTATTATGTGAATTGTTTCTATGCATGATAAATTGTTTTATTTGCCCTGCGGTATGTTTTATTTGCACACTTCTGCTATTATAACACCCCTGCTGTATGTTTTATTTGCACACTCCCTTCATACAAGTTGTGAAGAAAGTGTATAGAGTTTATAAACTATAAACTATAAAATGGTATATAGTTAAAGCAATGGTTTATAGTTAAACTATAAACTATATAATGGTAAACTGTAAAACTTTGCTGAAACTGAAACTGAAACACTAAATGACTAAAACACTTATAATTTGAAACTAAAACTGATTAACTAAATATGATAATGTGGTTGGCAAATCTTGACTATGACTTCTCCTTTTGTTTAGAAATGGAGCAGTCTAGTAGTCAAAACCTGCCTCCTACCTTAACACTGCAAGGTGGGACTCAAGGGGTTGTAAATCCAGCCGTTTCTGGTGATGGAATACAACTCACTGAGTATCCAGCAGCTGCAACTGAGTATCCCCACCAATCCTGCTCTCACAAAGAAGAGGAAACCAAATGCAAGCGGTCCTCAGCGAACTTCTACCACCTGGGACCACTTCATAAAATTACCAGAAGCTGAAACTAAAGAACCCACTGCAACATGCAAATACTGCAATAAAAAGTATTTATGTGATACAAAGCAACATGACACTTCTAACATGTTTGCTCACTTGAAAGCATGTCCCAAGTTTCCTAGTGCTATAGTCAATGACCCAGCACAAACAACCCTCACCTTTAACAGTGGAAAGGGGGACAGTTTGGTTTCTTCAAGCGCAAGATTCAATCTTGTAGCTTTCCGAAAGGCTTTGGCTACTTTTGTCGTTGTCGATGAATAACCCTTTAGGGTAGTTGAAGGTGATGGATTTAAGCATCTTTGTAAACAACTCCAGCCTCAATTCACCCTCCCATCAAGGCGTACGGTAGCGAGAGATTGTTTTCAGATGTACCTTGATGAAAAATAAAAGCTAAAAGCCTTTTTTAGATCGGATTGCACTAGGGTAGCCCTCACTACAGACTGTTGGACCTCTGTTCAGAACCTTAATTAATTGACCTTCACAGCCCACTTCATAGAAAATGATTGGAAATATCAAAAAAGAATAATCAGCTTTTCTATAGTTATTAATCACAAAGGTGAGACAATTGGTAAGAAAGTTGAGCAAGTTTTGAGGGAATGAGAGCTTAGGAATGTGTCTACGGTCATGATTGATAATGCATCATCCAATGATACGGCCATAGTCCATTTGAAAAAAAAGAATAAGGAATATGAATGGGCTGATGGTGGATGGTGCTTTCTTTCACATGAGATGTTGTGCCCATATTCTGAATCTTGTAGTCAACGATGGCCTGAAAGACATGCACCTCTCCATTTCAAGTATCCAGACTGCAGTTAGATTTGTGAGGTCTTCACCCCAAAGATTTGTCAAATTCAAAGAATGCATAGAATTTTCTGGAATTACTTGTAAAAACTATTATGTCTCGATGTTCCAACTAGGTGGAGCTCGACATACTTGATGCTTGATACTGCTAAAAGGTTTCAAGCAGCTTTTGAAAAGCTTGAGTTTGAAGACTCAAGCTATGTGGAGTTCTTTGGGGCCTTAGGTCCTCCTAGTCTTATTGATTGGGAGAATGTGCGTGCTTTTCAAAAGTTTCTCAAGATTTTCTATGAGGCGACTCGTGTTTTTTCATCATCAACACATGTGAGTCTTCACATTGCATTTCATCAATTAGCTTTAATCTGTGTTGAACTAAAGCAGTCCTCCATGAATTTAAACACCTTTTTAGCAACTATGAGTTGTGAGATGAAGAAAAAATATGACAAGTACTGGGGCACAATTCAAAACATCAACCAGCTTCTTTATTTTGGGGTAATCTTTGACCCCCGATATAAGATGAAATATGTAGAGTGGTCATACAAGGACATGTATGGTGATGAGCCCATCCTTTTAAGTGAAATGTCCACCACTTTAAGGGATAGTCTCTTTAAAACTTACAATTGGTACAAGTCATCCAATGAACAACAACATAGAGATACCCAATCATCTGCTTTAACAGAATCAGTTCCCCGTGGCGATACATCTGTTGAACTGCCATCACAATTGGCAAGGAGAAATGCTTTTAAGCAACACTTGAGGGAAAAAGATTCAATCGATAAACAAAATGAACTTGAGAGGTATTTGAGTGAAGCTTGTATTGATGAGGGTGACAAATTTGACATCCTTCTTTGGTGGAAACAAAATTCCTCTTAGTACCCTGTTTTATCTACCATGGTTAGAGACATATTGGCCACACCAATTTCCACAGTGGCCTCTGAAAGTGCATTCAGTACTGGGGGAAGGGTTATAGACACATTCAGAAGCTCTCTAAACCCAGAAATGGCGGAGGCTCTGATTTGTCTTCAAAACTGATTGAGGCCCTCTCTTTGCCAATTAAAGGATCTCAATCCCAATGAGGAGTTTGAAGTATCTGAGAATGTGTTAGTAGGTACCATAGTTATATTTTTATGCCTATGAAATTCTTTAATTGTTGTGTCTAAGTATATAAGTTAACTTTTATTTTCTGTGAGTACACATTAGAGTTTCAAAGAGCTGGAACTACAGCAACAGGAGTTGGAACTGCAGCAATAGGAGCTGCAACTGGAACAGCAGCACCAAGCCATTAAGGGTACTGCCTAGTTCAATTTTAATCACTTTATTATGTTATGTAGTAGAATTTGTATTTTATTATCTACTAACAGTTCTAAAACGTGCTACAGATATAACTGAATTTCTGTTTTTGGAATGATCAATGATAACTAGAATTTTGTTTTTGGAATTCTCCTAATAAGTATAATCCTTTTATTGGATTTGTTTTGTGTTTTCTGTTATGACTCTTATGATTATGTTAATAATACTGGATTTGTTTTAAATCGGAAGCCTATTATGCTTGTTCTATTATAGATTTGGAGTTCGTTTAAATTGGAAATCTTTTATTGGATCTATTAATGGTGGATGGTGTTTTGTTATGCAGGTCCAATTGTGGAGGGCAATTATCTTTTGGTTGAATCCTTGAGTTGAAGGATGACCCTCCAATTCTGGAGGACAATTATTTTGTACTTATTTTGAATCAGTTTGTAATTATTTGGATCTGTTTGTACTTTGTAAACTTTGCTATGTTTTTTTTTTACTTTCATTTGGAAGTTGAATTAGGATAGTAGGATGATTCTAGTAGTATTAATTGCTAGATGGTATTTTGATCCCAGGACATAATCATTTGTATGTAATTGACATTTGACCAGGGCCAGCTTGCACATAAAATTTACAACATTCAATTTGGGCCTTTAGTGGCCCATTACAGTTAATTTTTTACATGGCCCAAAAAAATTACCAGAAATAACAAAAAAACTATATTTGAATAGGCCCAAAAGACTGTATTTTAACTATTAATTGGATCAAAAAAAATAAAAAAATGATAAAATCTGACTAGGCCCAAAAAATTGATCCGGCCCAATATTGACCCATAACCGATTCAACCCAACCGACAACCCGAACCCGAGTAAACTGACCACATGGTCAGACGGAAATGGGCCTTGAAATTCTCTGGTCGGTTATGGTCGGTTTGGGCCCAAAGGCCCAAACCCAACCGAACCCGACCACTGTCCAACACTAATGTTAGTGAACTTCAATGTTTGACTTTTGGAAAGTTTACATACATTCTTGAAAAAAGCAATGACTATGTTAAACCTACATTCATTGTTCACTAACAAAAATTGCTATGTTAGTGAACTTCAATGTTTGACTTTTGGCAACGTAACATACATTCTTGAAAAAAGGAGTGATTATTTTCAATGACTTTGAAAAGGTGAGAAACAACTAATATCCATTATCCCTTCTTGGAAGAAGTCATTTTCCCTCCACTATATAAAGGGGGTCTTGTGAAGAGTTGAAGTATCCAAGTTCAAGAGAAGTGAGCGAGTGTGAGTGCTCACTTTTAGTGAGAGTGTCTCTGATGAGTCAATGTTTATCATTGCTTGTAACTCTTGAGTGGAGTACTCGGGTTTGTAAGTTGATACACAACTTGGGGTGGGTTTTCAAGTTTCTACAAAATTTGTAATCTTGTTTTAGATAGTGAACATTTTGTGGTAACGTTTCCGTGGATGTCGATAAGAGGTGACAAACCACGTAAATTTGTGTGTTTTCTTACTTTCTTTGTGATGTGTTTTGTGTGTGTTCCCATCTTCAATCCTTGGTGTGTGCAATATTTCTCAACATTGGTATTAGAGCTATGGCGGGGACCATGCCTAAGTTTGAGATGTCGTTGTTTGATGGGGAAATAAATTTTACAATTTGACAGAGTATCATTCAAGACCTCTTAGTGCAACAAGGTCTTGATCATACTTTAGAGGAGGAGAAGTCGGCTATCATGAGTACAAGTGATTGGACTAAGATCCAGAGAAAGGCTTTGAGCACGTTTCGCTTAAATCTTGCTCCTGAGATCAAGTACAATGTGTTGAAGGAGACAACACCCAAGTCCTGTGGGAGAAGCTCGAGAGCACCTATGCATCGAAGTCCTTAACCAATAGACTATGTTTGAAGATGGAGTTATACCAATTCAAATTGGAGACGAGAGGAAATCTTCATGACCACATTAACACATTCAACCAACTAGTATGTTAATTATTGAATTCAAACGATTAAATTTCTGACGAGATGCAGGCATTGCTGCTGTTGGCTTCACTACCAAGGTCCGACAAGCCTTTGGTTCAGACATTGCTTGTAGGGGGGACAACATTGAAGTTGGATGAGGTGACCGCAACTTTAATATAAAATGCAGCTTTTAAGATAAAATGAGAGAATGATGAGAAATGATAGTATTAATGATGAAGATCATATACTAGCTGTGGAGGAGTCTGAGCGAGGGAGAAGTCAACTAAAGAGACTGGGTGGGTCGAGAGGAAGATCACAATTGCAATCACACCCACAACGAGATATGAGTAATGTGGAGTGTTACTATTGCTGGGAGAAGAGACATGTACAAGCTAGGTGTACACAAATAAAGGGGGGCTTAAAGAAATTGAGAGAGATGAATAAGGATGATGACAACTCCCAAACCAATGTGGTCAAGACTTTGAAGATGATGACATGTACATAGAAACAATTGAGGAGGTTCCTAAGTCAAAATGGGTGATGGATTCCGCTACCTCGAAACACATTTGCTAGATCGAACGATGTTTGATACTTTGAAGACTAATGCAGAGTTTGGCCATTTGAAGTTAGGAAATGATGACAAAATGAAGGTTGAATGCATTGAGAGTGTGAGAATGAAGCTCCACAATGGTGCAGTCCAAACTCTCCATAATGTGAGGTTTGTAACTTCTGTTATTACCAATATCATCTCTTTGAGAGAGATGACGTCACAAGGGTACAAGTTTGTTGGTTCAAAGTAGAGGTGCAAGGTGCACAAGGGGAGACACATGGTCATGCGAGGGCAAAACATTGAGAAGAATATTTGCTACTTATAAGGGCAGGCTTTGAGAAGGGCAAGCGGTATTCCGGATATTGTACAAGTTTGGAAATTTTAACTGAGGGATAAATTATTGGGAAAAACAATTCAAATTTCCAAACATTAATTCAAGTGAGTGATTCCAATGCATAGTAAATTTCTAGGTTAGTTGAATTCAATGTTTGATTCATGGGAAGTTTACATTCATTTTTGAAAGAATGAGTGACAATTTTTAGTAGCTTTTTTGAGAAACAATTAATATCCATTATCTCTTCTTGGAGGAAGTCACTTCCCCTCCACCATATAAAGAGGATCTTGCGAAGAGTTAAAGCATCCAAATCTAAGAGAAGTGAGCAAGTGTGGGTGATCACTTGTAGTAAGTGTGTCTGTTGTGAGTGAGTATTCGGGGTGAGTTTTCAAGTTTCTACGAAACTTGTAATCTTGTTTGAGATAGCGAAATTTTTTTTGAAATGTTTCTGTGGACGTAAACAAGAGGTGTTGAACCACATAAATTTGTGTGTGTTCTATTACTTTCTTTACTATGTGTTTTGTGTGTGTTCTCATCTTCGATCCTTATCGTGAGCAATTTTTCCAACACGAAATATAGTTAATACAAATGTAAATATTTATTTGTAATATTGATTCCTATGACCTAGTAACAAAAAAAATGTCATCTATGAACATGCAATCACATTCAAAGCTATCTAGACTAATAGCGGCAAATTTTTCAATATATCACTGTTTCAATATTTATTTTCCAAATTACCACCCTTTTCAAATTATGTACCAAACTACCACTGTTTCGAAACTAAGTTAGAAATCGTTTTTATCATTAACGACTTCTCAACATGATATTTCTGAAATTTATTTTTAATCCCTTGAGAAGTCGGGTTTGCTAACCACGACTTCTCAAGGGGATTTATATATTTTTTTTTTTGAAAGTTCTATATTTAAATTAATTTATATTAATTTATATTAATTTAATTAATTATGATAATTAGCTAAATTAATCATATTAATTTAAATTATTATTTTAAATATTAATTTTATTAATACAATAATAACAATAAATAATACACTTATAGAAAATATTTAACATTGATTAAATATAGAAATGGTACAACGATACAAATTTTCTATTGTTGCGTAGAAGGTCCGGCACGATTCGGACATTTATTCCTGCTATGACCCTCATTCCGACACAGACCACATCTCTTACGGCGACTCCCCCCTCCCTCAGATCCATCTCCGTGCGAATGCGGGTAGATTGTGGACGACCCCGTGGATTTCTTCGCATGTCTTGATTGTGGCACACCTCTACTCCAGTATACGTTGGCCAATATGCTTCGTTTGGCACCACGCTGAACTCTTCGCGGTAAACATTGAAGACATATTCCAACTTGTACACAGCAGGCACATACTCCCAATAGTCGTGATTTACGCTTGAACATCCCGCGATGACATGTGAGCATGGAATGTGTATGGCCTGAAACTTTCCACAGTCACACCACCTCGCGTTTAAGTCTACCTTGAATCGCCCCGCAGGCCGCCCTTCTCGTGGGTTGATCAACTCCTCGACCGTGAAAGTGTTGTGTTCCCGGTTATAATGTTGGACACGGTGAGAGTTGGACTTTGCCCGTTCCTCCTCAATGGCCTTGGTGACAATTTCAGACCAGACATGACCGGAATGAATCATTGCGCTTAGTTGCCTCCCACTGTCGGCGAAAGTTTGAGATAACCTATAATAGGTTGCCTGGACCACAGCAGTGATTGGAAGATGCCGCGTTCCCTTAAGTACCCTGTTAATGCACTCTGAAAGGTTCTTTGTCATGTGTCCCCAACGTCGCCCTTCATCATACGCTTGAGTCCATTTTTCCTTGGGGATCTCGTCAACCCATGCCGCGGCCTCTTCGTTCCAGTCGAGGAGCAAACCCCGATAATAACGCATGCTTGGCTGGTTCAGGGCGTATCCTGAATGGTTGGAATGTTAGAAATGTCTAAATTGACATGAATAGAATAGAAACAATAAATAATTGCAATTTGTATGACTGAGGTACTAACCCATATTGACGACCTTCTTTCTTATATCTGCATTCTTGAATCTCCGCATGAAGTTTTGTGCGATGTGTCGAACGCAATACACATGCATTGAAGGAGGATTGTGCCATCCACTGTCAGCTCGCCGGTATGCAGCTTTTATTGACTCGTGCCTGTCCGAGACCAATGTTATGTTGGCTTGGGGTGTGACGTGCCTCCTCAAGTTTTGGAGGAAGAAAAACCATGCCTCTGGCGTCTCACCCTCGACAAGGGCGAAGGCTATGGGAATTGGTTGGTTGGCTCCATCTTGAGCTGTTGCAATCAATAGCGTCCCCTTGTACTTTCCATACAGCCATGTTCCATCCACCATAACAATTGGCTTGCAAAATGCAAATCCACTAATGCAAGGCTTGAAAGTCCAGAAAAGACGGTGGAAGATTCTCTTATCGGGAACTAGATAGGCCCCGTCGTAAGCTGGCAGCGTCTGCAGTTCAGTGATTGTGCCCGGAACATAAGTATGTAAGGCCATGAGCCATGTTGGAAGGTAATTGTAAGATAGCTCCCAGTTCCCGTATATTTGTTCGATAGCCTTTTGCTTGGCTATCCATACCTTCCGGTACGTTGTGGTATAGATGTATTTTTCTCGTATGTGGGCAATCAACACCGAGATAGACAACGCCGGATCCTCCTTCACCATTTGCTTGATACTTTCACAAATAATGTTCGAGTCAAGCTTCCGATGATCTTGTGAGAGAGTTGCTGATACACATGTATGTGGTCCGTCCAGCTTACGGATCTCCCAATAGCCTTTTGTTGTGCGATTCTTCACTCTGCACCTCCACCGGCATGCAGGGTTGTTGCACTTAATCATCCATCTGTCGTTATCGGAGTGCTCTACCTTGAAATCCAGGGAGTTCTTGATATGGTATCCCTTGATAGCAAACTGGGCCATTTCTTTTGTAGCAAACCTCATGTTTATTTGTAGGCTATCTGGGACACCAATTTGATCCAAAGACACTCGCGATAGGACGTGGCTGAAATCGTCTGATGGAGCAACCCCATCTAAGTTCACATTACGAAAGTGTGGTGGTGGTTCGTATGGAGGCGCAGTTGAGGAGGGACCCACACCAGCTTCTTCTTCTTCGTCGTCGTCGTCATCATTGACTGACAGTGCAAGAATCTCGGCTTCATCCTCACTGAAGTCACCAACTTCTTCGTGGTGGAACCCAGCCACGACGCTGACAGGAATTGCATGAGTTTGTACATCAACATGGGATGGGTGGTTGTCCTCGGCATGAAGGAATGATGGGTTGCACTCTTCGGCCGGAGGAAAGGAGGGGCGATAGTCATAGGAGGAAGGAAAAGATGGGTTGTAGTCAGAGGAGGAAGGAAAAGATGGGCGGTAGTCAGAGGAGGAAGGGAAAGATGGGTGGTAGTCAGAGGAGGAAGGGAAAGATGGGCGGTTGTCTTCAGTCACTGGAAAAGATGTGTGGTAGGGTTCTGATTCAGGGAAAGATGTGTGAAATGTTTGCGTTGGTGCATTAAGGTCAAAGATGTAGGACGGTTCGCCTTGGGGGTTATCGATGGAAACATCCTCGAGATGTGCGTATAGCTCAATGGTGGTAACGCCGAGGTTGAGGCTTTTGCAATTGTCGAACATGTCGAACATCAGTTCTACATCCTCATCTCCTTGAAGATAGTGTGGCTGGTATCGAACATATCCCGTTGCAATGGACATAGGATATCGATAAACAATATCGCCCACCCTCTTGTCGTTGCCGGCTTTTATCTTCGTATGGATAGTTGTTCTCAGTTGTTGAAGGTTGATGGTTTTCCTCACCTTCAGCAAGATTGGGTGGTCGCACTGAAACAACACCCCGTATGGAGAGTCCATTTCAATTTGGCCGTTGTGATAGAGTGTAACAAAGACTGATGTAGGTGCCATGACTTGGTGAAGAAATGTGGTTGGGTGACTTAGTGAAGAAATGTGGCTGAGTGAAGGATGAGGTTGAGTGAAGAAATGAAGCTTAGCGAAGAAATGAGGCTGATTGAAGTTCAATTTATAGTGGTGACATTATTGTGACCCGTCTGCCCCATCACCCGTCTGCTGCTTCACCATGTGAAAGCATCAGTATGTCAATTTACTGTGCGCATGTGGAAGCATCAATGTGTCATAGTGCTGATCGTCTGAGACCATGTCAGCATGGCAGTGTGTCATAACCACTCGTCTGTTGGTCATGTGGGTGTGTCAGTGCATTAGGCAGTATACTGTGCACATGTGAGCTCATCTACTATTTCACTTGTCTGCTTAGACAAGTGAAACAGCAGACTAGTGAAACATCAGCTGATCACTTGTCTGAGGTTTCACTCGTCTAAGCAGACAAGTGAAACATCAGAGCTTAGACAAGTGAAACCTCAGACACGTGATCAGCTGATGTTTCACTTGTCTGCTTAGACAAGTGTAGACGAGTGAAACCTCAGACAAGTGATCAGCTGATGTTTCACTAGTCTGCTGTTTCACTTGTCTGTTTAGACACGTGATGGGCAGACGAGTGAAACATCAGCTGATCACTTGTTTGAGGTTTCACTCGTCTAAGCTCTGATGTGAAACACATCAGAGCTTAAACGAGTGAAA
This sequence comes from Ammopiptanthus mongolicus, assembly GCA_039655645.1. Taxonomy (NCBI): domain Eukaryota; kingdom Viridiplantae; phylum Streptophyta; class Magnoliopsida; order Fabales; family Fabaceae; genus Ammopiptanthus; species Ammopiptanthus mongolicus. The sequence continues at coordinate 8,416,726 of CM077351.1, read as the reverse complement.
CCTCAGACAAGTGATCAGCTGATGTTTCACTAGTCTGTTGTTTCACTTGTCTAAGCAGACAAGTGAAACATCAGCTGATCACTTGTCTGAGGTTTCACGTGTCTAAGCTCTGATGTTTCACTTGTCTGCTTAGACGAGTGAAACCTCAGACAAGTGATCAGCTGATGTTTCACTAGTCTGCTGTTTCACTTGTCTAAGCAGACAAGTGAAACATCAGCTGATCACTTGTCTGAGGTTTCACTTGTCTAAGCTCTGATGTTTCACTTGTCTGCTTAGACGAGTGAAACCTCAGACAAGTGATCATCTGATGTTTCACTCGTCTGCCCATCACTTGTCTAAGCAGACAAGTGAAATAGTAGACGAGCTCACATGTGCACAGTATACTGCCCAATGCACTGACACACCCACATGACCAACAGACGAGTGGTTATGACACACTGCCATGCTGACATGGTCACAGCAGACGGGTCCCAGCAGTAATTTATGTCAATGATGCGCTCACATGCGCACAGTAAATGGTGAAGCAGCAGACGGGTGATGGGGCAGACGGGTCACAATAATGTCACCACTATAAATTGAACTTCAATCTGCCTCATTTCTTCACTAAGCCTCATTTCTTTAGTCAACCTCATTCTTCACTCAGCCTGCAACAGGTAACACCATACAAACTTCACTTCAATGGATTTGCTAAGACTGCAACACGTTCACACGTCATCGCAAGTGGGTGATATGGTAAGTGTCTGCAAATGATATTTACATTAAATGGTCCTTACTATTTCTATACTTACAACTCTACTTTTTGGTTGCAGGACCACATTGATTGTCACCTACATACCATAGAGGCTCCAAGTCCACTGATTGTACCATACTTGGAGCAAGCTGGGTTTTCTATCGCTGCAACAGTGGGACACACAAAGATTGACAAATCGTTGGTTCTTGCAGTGGTAGAAAGGTGGAGGCCAGAAACACACACGTTCCATCTTCCCGTCGGAGAATGCATAATAACCATGGAAGATGTTGCTCTTCAGCTAGGATTGCGTGTGAACGGACTGCCCGTTACTGGACCTAGCTTCCTTGCCTGGCAAGAAGAATGCCATCGACTTTTAGGTGTGGTTCCTCCGTCTAATCAGATGAAGGGACAACAAATAAAACTCAAGTGGTTGCAACAGACGTTTGCCACTCCCCCTCATGATGCAACAATCCAACAGGTACAAGCCTATTGTAGAGCGTACATTTTACGCTTGATCGGGGGGCTCTTGATGCCTGACAAATCTGGTAACAGAATTCACTTGATGTATCTTCCACTGTTGGAAGATTTTCACCGTGCTGGAAGATACAGCTGGGGCACGGCATGTCTAGCAAATCTGTACAGGGAAATGTGTCGTGCATCTGCACCGGCCGCTGCCTGTATGAGTGGATGCGTATTGTTGCTACAGTCTTGGGTATGGTATCGCATGCCGTTCCTTGCACCACGGTGCAACCGCGAACCATCGTTTCCACTAGAACGACGGTAAAGATTCTATTCATAGTTAAATTACCTTACATCCTCTACTTATTATACTGACCTTGCGATGTATTTTACTAGATGGAGTGGCGGGGGACTACAGTATAGCGGAACTCCGCGGGGTGACATTACGGGGTACAGATCGAGGGTCGATCATATGGAAAGTAACCAGTTTTTGTGGTTGCCTTACAGAGATCTTCAGAGCGTGATACCACGAGAAGCATATAGAGAATCCAGATTGTGGACTTCCAGTACCGCACTCATATGTTTCCAGAATGTAGAATGGCATCAAACAGATAGGGTGAAGCTCCAATTTGGTCTTTCGCAGGAAATACCGGGAGAACCTGTAAATATGGATGCCTTGCATGACTTGGACATGCGAGGTAATCACGCTGAAAACTGGAGAATAAAGCATGCAGAATGGATCCAGTGTTGGCAAGAACGCCGAAATGACATCATATCGGGACAACCGATTCCGGGTTATGTGTGTCACACTGCTGAGTATATGATGTGGTTTAGGCAGAACTCGAGACCGTACCTGTCTATTCCGCAACAGTTGCAAGACCCGCGGGGTGATGCTCAACACGTTCCGGATGTTGGACCAAGTATGCCCACCCAACAGCGTCCACGGCGTCATGCACGTCGCCAATCCAGCCCCCCGGTTCCCATGGCTTATGATGACCCCCAACCGCCTCGCCATTCATTTGCCTACACCCCTATGCAGCGAGACGCTTCCCCACCGCTTGACCAAGGTCGACACTCTATCGCTTCCAGTGATGGAGAATTTTATAGCAATCTGTTTGACACAGACCTCGGAACGCCACACTCGGCAGCCGCATACATGCAAAGTATGTACTCGTTTGGCGCTCCATCATTCCCCTTCCCAGTCGACGCTAGTTCTTCAATGCCTCCCACAAATCTTAATCTCAACGAGGGTGTGCAACAAGCAGCGCAACCCGCTGCAGCGGATGAGGAACAACCACATCAAAGTCGTCCACGCCGTAACCGACGACCTCCACGATGTGGAACTGGACATCACTTAGGAGATTAATTTTTGTGCACTTATCATTATTGTATTTTTTGTTTACTTAATTATATCTAAAATATTTGGGTACTTGTCATTATTTTCCCTTTTAGTTTTAATAAATAAATTTTTTATTAATCTTAATTAATAAAATTAATTGCGTTAATATTTATAACCTTAATTAAAATTAATTTCAATAATTTCAATAATAATTTAAATTAATTTAAATATAGAACTTTCAAAAAAAAAAAATATAAATCCCCTTGAGAAGTCGTGGTTAGCAAACCCGACTTCTCAAGGGCTTAAAAACCAATTTCAGAAATATCATGTTGAGAAGTCGTTAATGATAAAAACGATTTCTAAATTAGTTTCGAAACAGTGGTAGTTTGATACATATATTGAAAAGGGTGGTAGTTTGGAAAATAAATATTGAAACAGTGATATATTGAAAATTTTGCCGACTAATAGCATGTTTGATAATGCATAAGGAACCCATAGAATAACATCAGACACGTAGAAGCTACTATGTGGAGCTTCTCCAAAATCATGTCCAAACATGTTTCCAACACATTTCCAAACATACACTAAACATGCTATTAGTTGCTACAATTGTAATTACAATTAATTAGTTTACTCTTAGATGAAATCATATTTGAACAAAATTCAGTTTATGGTAAAAAAAAATGCTGCATAAGGGAACTAGAGTGGTGCAATTTTGGAAATCGACATACATGAAGTAAGTGATGAAATACTAGTTAATCAAGATTAAACTATTTTTTTTCAAGTCGTGTGTCCATCTCAGTATGTAGCGTGGATTTCGGTCTGTGATGTACTAGTTATTGAGCACAGGTAAATAATTTCAATTTTTCCCTTTTTGAGTATTTAAAAAAGGATTTAATTGGTATCAACGATCAGTGTAAAGATTTTTTACATGTCAATCAATCAGAAATTGTCAAATAAGCTAAAATGTTTGACTTTTATCCCTACTTAAAAGGTATTCATATCATGATTTCTGATTAGTTGACAGTGTAAAAAATTTTACACTGACAGTACATAACAACTAACTCTTAAAAAAATATGTAAGTCTTTATAAAAGAGAAATTGTATATGAAGATCAAATTTAAATCTATAAACTATAGAATTGAGGTGGTATTATGGTAAGGTAGCATTTGGTATCAGACATTTTTTAATATTCCTAGAAAAGTGAGATGAAAATGAAAGTTTCTCATGTTTGGTACAAGGATAAAAATCTTTCTCAGACATAAAAGATGCACGAGAATAAAATTCGTAAATGAAAGTTGAAAATTTCATTCTCATGTGTAAGGGTGGAAAAGAAATAATATTCATGATAATGAGATTCCCGAAAATATAGTTTACCTGAGAATAAAATATTCCATAGGCCAAACAACACCTAGAAGATTACCAATAAAAGCATCTCCAGTAGTACAACTCATTGGAGTTGCTTAACTTCTCTTTTTATGGATCCTACCATATCACATCACCACTTTTTACTTTATACTATTTTAAGCAACCCTACACTTCAATTGTGCAACTCTTAAAAGTACACAATATCAGTCTCGCAAGTTATCTCACAACTTTATTTACATTTATTTTTATTTTTCGATTTCCGGAGGAATGTCTCTATTATTTTTCTCTCTTTTTTATATTGGTGGCTCTTATGTAAGAACCATTTGCTTATAGAAGCAATTGTCGTTACATGTGACACTGAGATAAGTTTGCTCCAATAGTAAAATCCAACCAGAACTTATACTTAATTTTAATAACTATTTAACCAAGAGTTGGTCTAAGATGGCTAAGGAAGCCACCTAATAATAACCAGATGGCCATATATATGGCGCACGCTGCCAAATATTAGATATTGATCTTCCAAAGAAATCCCTCTCTTAAGAAAAGAAAATATAACTTGTTTGATCCATTTGACATGAGAAATGGTGTATTTGACATGTGCATCATTGAAATTGGCAAATGAAAAAAAATATTAGTATTGGTCAGTCATCTCTCTACATGTAATGACTTTAAATTTGCAAAGGGAACCACATTTCAAATCTGCATGCATGTGCCAAAGTGTACACAGGCAGTGTTATTGGAAGCTCCACATGCAGCAGATAGAATGACGCAGGTGCAATTTGCTAGCGTAAACTGGAATATAATAAGTCTTGAAGAACTGCGTACAATGCCTAATAGAATGTCATATGTGAAATGTGATGAGATAAGGATTACCATAAAAGCGCAAATCGGCATCCGTCCTCATCCTGTTTGCAACTATATATCCTTCCAATGACACTCCCACAAAAGCACCTACAGTTTGTTATATATTCTCACAGAAGGATTTACATTTGTGAGGACTAAAACATGAAAAATAAGCTGTTAAAAATAAATAAGCTAGAGAAAGAACTGACAGGTATAGAGAGGAAAACAGATTAGAAAGGCAGCAGAATTTTCAAGTAGCAGTTCGCAGTAACATATATTAGACTTGTATGGTAGTAGGCGGCAAATTATTCAATCTATCACCTCTTAATAAATATCCTTATAACTCCTTTTCCTTTCCTCCCCCATTTGCAACTTGTTGCTTGGCAATAGAAGGAAGGTTAACAAAAAAATCTTCTATATTTCTAAATTCTCTAATTAGCACAGCCTTCCTCAAATTGTTTGGAAATAAGTCTTGTTGGGGGAAATATATTCTCCCTCACTTATTCGTTATATTAATACCTGCAAGCTGCAAGGTTGACATAGATTTGAACATTGAAGAATGTGATAAAAAGGGTGGAAATTCATAGAATATGTGGATGGCTGTATATAACCTGGTGAGAGGTATGATTTCCTTGCAGAACAGGGATTTAGTCTCGGCAAGAGTTCATGGGACAGGCTTGTTCATGGAATATGGGTCAACCTGGTATTGTTGGCTAGCACATTGACAGAGCTTCAAGCAAAGATCTTCCTATTGTATATTAGTTACACCTAGATATTTATTACTTCCAAATTGGAAGAACATTAATTTTGAACTTTGTCAATAATTTAATCAGTCGAGTCCTGCGGCTGCCTAGAAACAAAAACTACTGAAAAATAATATAATGCAATAGACCAAATTATTAGAGGTTTTTCTTTAAACTATAATTTGTGCATCCCTTTCAAATGTGTGTCTATAATGAAGAACCGGAAATATCACTAATTGTATTACTTACAAAAATTAAGCTGATACACCGTCCTTGTTCACATCAGTAGGATGTGGCCAGGCCACCTCATATGATCCGTATAGTAAAATGAGGCATTTGGATAACCTCTGATAGTTCACGTAGTGGCTACTATTACAAAGAGAAGAGGTCTTACACTTCATATGATTTATAACCAAGAATGTTCGACATTAAAATTTCCATTTAGCATCTTTGCTCCAGAATCTATACAGTATATATATACAGTTTATAGATTGGGTCACACCTCATCTATACCCAAGATATCTGATAGCGTTCCTAACGCTTTGAATTATTGCTAGCACCATAATCAAGCAGAGGCATCACTACTCCACACAACGAAACTAGCAAATGAGAGGTACAAAATATAAATTCGAAAGATGAAGTTGACCAAATGCAACAGAGTGAATGAATGAATTTGATGTGGTCCTCTCTTCTGTGAACTGCATGTGTCAAATATCCCTACCGAAATTTGCTCTTTAATGACGAAAAATAATGGGTCATTGTAGTGACCGATATAGAGACTGTATCCATAGATTTCTTGACAAAAATTTAATTCGTCTCAAATCCGGTCGCAAACATATTTTAGAGCGTCCAACAAATAGCAATATCCAAGACGTCCAACACAGATAACTTCTACTACTTCTCTATCATCTGCTTCATCACCCGTATTATCTCCTCCTACTGATCCATCACCTAGGACATCTCATTTCACACCTCCATCTCCAATACGAGAGATACAACCACTATCTAATTCACAACCAACTTAATTAGATGGAGGACCTACCCCTGGATCAAGTGAAACTGTTGTTGCATCAAAGATACAGAGCAATTGTGGCAAGGGTATGTATTATTTTTTTATGTTATTTGATTATATTCTATAAACTTGTAACTATTTACATGCAAAGTTTGCGGATTTTTACCTTCGCACCCTGCCGCTAATGAGATACTCAAAAGTCATTATACTGATCCATGACCATCATAGAAGAAGATACCAATTAAAACAAGAGACTTGTTTGTCAGAGAGTTTATAGTAAGTTTCATATATTAATTATTAGGTTGAATTTTGATATCTATATTTATTCTAATTTTACGTAAGTTGTTTGCTTATATATATATATATATATATATATATATATATATAGGGAAAATTTTCTATTTGTCCAAAAGAAGATAGATGGGCAAGAACGAATTTTTAAATGCGAGGACCAACAATAATGAAAAATAATCTAAATAAAGCTCGTAGCATAAAGAATAAACCGAAGTGGATTGGAGATAGTGTATGGGATAAATTATGTGAACATTGGGGAACTGAACGATTCAAAAAGAAGAGCACACAAACAAAAACAACCAAATGATATGAACCGTTAGTCAATGCCATCTCCAAAACCTCAACAGTTAGATATCCGATTTGTTTTTGCTTGTGTGCTGTTCTTTTTGAATCTTTCAGTTCCCCAATACTCACACAATCTATCACATACACTATCTCCAATCCAATTTGGTTTATTCATTGTGCTACTAGCCTTATTTAGATTATTTTTCATTATTGTTGCACCTCGCATTTCAAATTCTTTCTTGTTCACCTATCATTCGGTGGACAAATAGAAAAGTTTCTCTATATATCGAAGCAAACAAGTTATTCAAAAATAGAATAAATATAGATATCAACATTCAACCTAATAATTAAAATATGAAACTTACCATAAACTCTCCGAAGAATAAGTATATTGTCCTAATTGGTATCTTCTTCCATGATGGTTATGGATCAGTACAATGACTCTTGAGGATCTCCCCAATCCCATTAGCTGTAGGGTGCGAAGGTAAGAATCTACAAACTTTGCATGTAAATAGTTACAAGTTTATAGAATATAATCAAATAACATTAAAAAATTATACATACCTTTGTCCATCAAGGTATAAGATTGGCTTGCCACAATTGCTTTGTGTCTTTGATGCAACAACAGTTTCACTTGATCCACGGGTAGGTCCTCCGTCTGATTAAGTTGGTTGTCAATCTCATATCGAAGGTGGTGGTGTGAAATGAGATGCCCTAGGTGATGGATTAATAGGAGAAGATAATGCGGGCAATGAAGCAGATGGTAGAGAAGTAATAGAAGTTATTTGTGTTGGACGTCTTGTATGTTGTTTTGTTGGACGTCTCTTAAAAGTTTTTGCTTTACTCCGATCTTTGTCCAAGATCGGCAATTAACACGAAATTAATACTTTTGAATACGTTGAGAACATAATTAAAACTAATTAACAGCAGTTTGGTATATGAATACAATTGTTTTACCTTACATGAGAAATGAAAAACATTACAATTTAATCATCATCATCGTGGCCATCATCATCATTAATTCATTAACATCATCTTCGTCATCAAATTTATATTGATTAAATAGTTCATTGTCATTTTCAGATGCACTTTCAAAATCACATCCATCTTCATCCTCATCCTCTTCCTCATTGTCTTCTGCATCGTCAACAACATTCTGTCATATAATCAAGCAAAAGCTATACATTACAATTAACATATTTTACAACACATCTCGCACTTCTACAAAGAACGGGTAGCAACAACATATTGACATTACAGAGATATCCTTTGCAAGGATGTAATTCGGTGGAAGTGTAACTAACCTCTCACAAGAGCACCAAGAACACCTTGTCTGATGAAGCTTTTTACTTGTTGCTCCTATTCCAAGAACAACATCATCATAAGGTAAATGAATTGGTAAAGAGCAAGAACTTAGGTCCTGTTCACTATTTTAAATGTAAATTGTTTTCAGAGCTATTAGTATTAGCAGAAAAATTTAACAAAACCACATCATTTTTGAAACCATACTCGAGAAGACCAAAGCATATACAAGGCATAACCTAAATCAATTTTATTTGGCAGCCAACACAATGGGTGTCTACATCTAGTAAATTAAAACCCGAAGCTTAATATTGGGAAATGAATTCAAGTAATATTAGTGGAAAATCACCATTTGGCACGTTCCATTTTACAGCATTGACACAATGACACTACATCACTATAAGTTGTGCTGTAGTGGGATTATTCTTGTATCCATTCTTTTTTCATACCTATTGCTATTCAAGGTAAGTTGTTACATATTTTTTGGGAGTTTAATAAACTTCTAAACATATTTTGTGAAGTTAACAAATAAATATTTAAACTCATCTAAACACGATACTTATGTAAGCACTATAGCAGCTCTAATAAGGTAATATATACTTACATAGACATGATGAATAAAGTATAATTTGAAGTAGGGGTGGCCATGGGTCAGGTTTAGTAGGTTTTAGCACCCAACCCAATCAAATAAGAGTGGGTTTGGTTGTGTCGGTTTTATCCAAAAAAAGTATGAAACCCAACCCGACCACTTTTGGGTTGGGTTGGATTCTCGGGTATGGCATAAAACACACGGATATCCATTTTCTAGTTGCCACCGCCGCAGGTCTATGGTCACCACCGCCGCTGGTTCCGTAAGAGAGATGAGAGAACACAGAAGAGTAGAAGAGTGAAGACTATCTTGTATTGTTCATGAATCGTGAGGGACTGAGTGAGTATATGAAATATAAACCTAATGTAGTCATTAGTGTAGTGTACCGGGTTGGGTTGGGTTCACTGAGTTTGGAAATTTGAAACCCAATACCCAACCCATACTCTATGGGTTCTATATGTTTTTACCCAACCCAACCCAATCACCCAAACCAACCCACAAAAGAAAAAGTATAATTTGAAGTATGTGATGTTGTATTATGTATGACATGAATATTATACAAGTATTTACTATACTCGTCTTTTGAAATGTCTATACTTGATGTCAGAAGTTCCATCTTTCACTTCCAATTTTTTGTTCTTCTAATCACACTGTTTTCACTTTATTAATATTTGAGCTAACAGCCTAACATTAGTTCTGTAAAGAGTAAAGACAACTAGTCACCATAATAGGATGATCACACTTTAAACCATGGCCATTTTATAATGATTTTGTGGTTGTTTATTTTGCTATGTATATTGGTTTGTGTTTATTCCCTTTGAGGTCTCAAACTTCCAAGAACCAGACGTGTTGGAGCTGTAAGCCTATAGAGAGGATTTCAGATGACAAGGTTCTCAAAGAACAGATCAAAGAAGATATTGAACATCATAACGTAAATGAAGCAGCCATTGATGAGGGGAAAAAATGAAGAACGAAGCTAAAAGAAGTTGAAGAACGCTGAGATCGCAGAGGAGAGAAGGTAAAGAACTTCTAATACCATATTGATATTGGATGAATTGGAGAAGAAGTGAAATTGCATTGAAGTCATTTACAGTAAGTATATATATGCCAACAAGGGTCATTGCTGATGAAGCAAAACTGAAAAATAACCGTGTAACAGAAAAATATGTCAACTGTCATGATCGACTAACTAAACCCTTCACCATCAATAACCAGAACCCCCAATATCAATTTCAATACAGAACAATTCATGGTTTTCAAACAATTTCAAGAACAAAATACTCCAACTTCAGAAAAATTTGCAATCAGTAGGAGAAACAAGGCAAATCAAGTCCTTTACAGAGCATACAGTACACCATCTCAAATCACAACTCAATTCCCAATTAGGCTTGATTTCCTAAAATTCATAAGCCCTAAGCCCCAAATCATCCCTACAGCAGCAAAACCCTAATTTATGAGAAAAATTCTCATTGACAATACCAAAACAGAGCCACGGGTAACAACTAACCAAGACAACAGTAACATTAATAGCAAATAAAAGCACATCGTTATCATTATAAGTCTGGACTTCAAATTTCAATAGTACTTCTATGTCAAGACAATTTCAGAGAATAAAAGAAGGGTTTGAGGCAATCAATTAAAACAGATCCATGTAGGAGAATCCAACAGGCATAACTAAACAGATTGTGGGCAAAACTTAGGAGCATCAAGCTCAAAATTACTACTAACTCACCTGTGTTGGCCTATACACGAAGTCAGCATATACCTGCTAGGGCCTAATTCAATCCTACTGCATCAAGGCTAACATTTACTGCTAGTGTAAGATATAGTGTTCCAACAAGGACTTCTCCCAAATAAAACAATTTAAGAAAAATATAGTGCTATCGCTTTTAAGAAAATAGATTTTCAAATAGGAAAAAATTAAAACCCCATGCCATCAAGTAAATTTATTCCAAGAAAAGCATTTTTCGGACATTAGAAAACTCGTTCAAATAAACTATAATTTCCTATGCACAAGCATAATCATTGAATATACCAATTAACATCACTAGCTGATGTGAGCCCACTAGAATTGTTTCTCTTTGGTTCTTGGTTGAGCCAACCTTGTTCTTATCAAGAATCCAAGATTCTTGTGACGAACTTCACTTGGTTGTCATAGAGTTCTTGATTCAACCTAAGATCATCAGCAAGGCAACCTATCCATTTGGTTGTCATCACTAGCCCAAGTCGATGTTTATAACCTTTACCATCATAGGCATAAACCATTATTAGTATCATTACCATATTTGGTCCATAAGCAATGCCAAATCATTTTAATATAACCCATAATATCAACCCAGAACAATGTACAAAGTCAATTGAGAGTTTTCTAAAACTGGGTTTGTGCCAAGAGTCCCTGAGGCTTTACAATATTCAAAATCGAATACCAAAACTAATTCTAAATTAGATTTAATTGGTATGTTTTGTCAGTATAAAGATTGTTTACATTGTCAATCAATCATAAATTGTCACATCAGCTAAAATGTTTGATTCTTATCCTATTATCTTAAAAGCCACTCATACCATGATTTCTGATTGATTGACAGTGTAAAAAACTTTACACTACATTGCATAGCAATTAAACTCTTTAAAACTTATAGGTATAAATAAACATATAACAGGCTGGAACCAATCATTGTACTTATCGAAATGAGTCTTCCTCCAATAATAATTTGCACAATACAATAGAATTGAAGGTTTCTTGTACTGTTCTATGGCAATTGAAATTCCCACAATGCTTCAATTAATCATAAACCACTCAAACTTCTTAATTTGATCTGCTGAAATCCCCAAATTAGACCCTAACTTATGCCCAAAAAAGCAAACAGCAACTGAAATCCTAATTGCTGATAAATACCAAATAAATTCAAAAGTAGAAACCAAAGGAGAGTAAAAGAAATGGAATAGATAGAAGCACACACAGATGGCTTTGATAGTCACATACATCAAAATGCCTCATGTAAACATCAATTGCTGGCTGTGCTTACCGGTGTATGGAGGAAGATACTACGAGGGAGAGACTGAGACTGACTGTGAGAGGGAGATCGACACCAGTTCTCGGTGGCCGTTCGCGGTGGACTTCGTGGTGGCTCCGGTGGATTTCATGCAGAGAGATGAAATGAGCGTGACCATTGCCGAGTTCGGGATTTCAGAACCGAACCGAACCAAAAAAAAGGTTTATGGTGGGTGAACGTAGTAACCTAATAAATTTGGTCTCGAATTCCGAACTTCTTTTTTTATATTATAAAGTGAATTTATTTGGCAATTTAATGAGTAATACGATTTCTAATCTTACTCTAATAATAAATCTTTATTTCGGTCTTTAAAATATGTTTGCCGTGGAATTAGAGATAAATTATATTTTTTATAAAAAAAATTATGGATTTTGTCTCTAAATCGATGTGTACAATGACCGAATATTTCCAGCCTCTAAATCGATTACTAAATTATGAATTTCTAGTAGTGTAGCATGACATAGTATAGGTTAAACTTGTGGTTTGCTTGACTATTAAGTGAGGATAACTTGTGCTGGTGTGATCAAAATATGAAAGTGCATATTGACTAACCTGTGATCATAATTCTTGCTACTCGATTGTTTACTGTTATTATAGGGGTTGGATCTCGGCCTAGATCCGCTTTCTTTTGAAGCTATATCGCTACAAAATAGTACCAAACTTGGGGACTTCTATTGTTACATGGATTGGACCCCAGCCTAAATCCTCATTCCACCTCAGAGCCTTATGGACCAAGCCCGCTTCAGGTTGACCGCCAAGATGGAGGGGATCAAGGCCGATTATCAAGGGTTGACGCAATACAAGCAACATAAACAATCATGATAATTACTCTCATAATCCATAACGGTTGCCATCATCAATGACGCTCATAATGACACATAATGGGTCACAACCACCGTCACTCTATATATACTAGGTCTGGTCCTTAGGGATAGGCATCTTCTTCATATACTATTCATACATAATGAGTACCCGACTGGTTTGGGCATCAAAGTGGCACACCTCCTTTCTCATCATAAGAGTCACCAGGCGATCTTAACTCGAACAACAACGCCGATCTCCTACACCTATGTTAGAATATTTATGCTTTTAACTTCATCAAATATTAGAAGTCGAGGATGGATTTGTATGTCAAGAAATTTATATTCTTGAATTGCTCATAGATAGTCAAACAACATAAATTTGATGCTTGATGTTATGGCCCTACTAGGGGTGTTCATATCCAAACCGATCCAAAAAAATCGAAAACCGAACAAAATCGATGTCTATTGGATTTTTTTGGATCTTGTTTTGTAAAAACCGATCAGATCGGATCAGATTTCGGATTCTATTTTTTTAAACCGAACATAACCAGACCAAACCGCATATATAAAATTTAATATACGTTTATTCTATTTTTTATATTATTGATTTTTTATTTGTTGGTTTTATTCCTAATAATACTTACTAGTTTGGTTTGACTTAATTTTTTACTATTTTTAATGTTCCAAACATAAAAAAAATATTTTCTGAAATTAGAAGGTGATAATATTTATTTATTTTAGACATATTTTATGAAATATTATTATATAAATGTATCAAGAACTATACAGGTTTAAGATTTTATTCAATTTAGCTTGTAATTATGATTTTTTGATGTAATATAAATATGTAATGATGTGTCGGTAAAAACCAAATCAACCGGTCCAATCCAAACTGCATTTAAGCGGATCGAATCGGATCATATTTTTTAAGGATGCAATTTAAACCGAATCACATATTGTTTTAATCTTCAGATCAGATAACTTTTTACCTCAAAATCGATCCAAACCGATCCGCGAACCCACTGCCCCTACAATTGTGAACCTTTTGTATTTCCTCTCATTTTTACTTTATGGATATCTTGTGACGTTGAATTGGATAGGTTTAATGGTGATATTTCAAAATTTGTGTTTCTTCTAATCATATAAACTTAATGCCCCGTTATAACACCTCGAAAATCTTATATATGTTAATAATTAATTTTGTGAATAAATTGATGAAAAATACAGTTGATCAATTATAAATAATATTAATTATTTATAATTGAGAATTCATTCAAATTCCAATTAAAAACTTAGATAAAAACCGGTCTACATTTTAGCAGATAGTCTTATTCAAATGGATAAATTTTTAATATAATTCAAATGCTAATTATAATTATGTTCCTATTATAATTATAATTATAATAAATAATATCTCTAAAAAATAAAGAAAAATCTCTGCAAATCAAACAATTTAAATTGATAACATGTTGTACGTGTATATCATGTTAAACTATATTTTAAAGATAAAATAAAATATAGATTTAATTTGTATGCACTGATGATGTAAAGATTTTTTTACACAGTCAACCAATCAGAAATTACCATATAAATTAAAAAATAAAAATACATTAAAATTAAAAGGAACTTGTGCATCACACTTTTATTTTACTGGAAAAACCTCATATCATTTCAAGAGTAATAGAAGTAGCAATACAAGTAGGAATAGCATAAGAAATATGGCGACTAGGAAAAGAAGTAGACATCCTAGCTAGTATATGAGCAACTACATTATCTTGTCTCCTCAAAAACTCAACTTTAAAGTTAGGCCTAGAACTCAATAGGTGTCTGCAATGGTCTATGATGTTACCAAACTCAGAAATGTCTTCTCTTGGACAACTAAGACCATCAACAACCGTCTTACAATCAAGCTCAAAGATCACTAAATCCAACTGCATATCCAAAACCCATTGAATAAGAGGAAAGGAACAAAATAAAGCATTTGTCTTTTTCTTTTTCTTTTTCAATAGTTGTGTTATTGGACTTCAAGGAAATTTTAAAAAAATGAGAATATAGGGGTTCAAACCCTCATCACATACTAAGAAAATTTAGGTGTAATTTTATATATGTTTTAGGTGTTGTTCAACGAAAATATGACATGTGTAACACTCATTAATAAAAATATAACATGTGTAATAGTTACTAAATATGTCACATTCCCATTGGAAACAACACCTAAGAAATTTCACTTAAATTTTCTCAAAACAATAACTTCTTACTAAAGATCATGTTTGATATCAATTTTTTTTTTTTGTTTTTCAGGTATCTGCTTGCGCAACTGTGGAGATTAATCCCACGGGATACTAGACGATATCGAAGGACAACCATCTTTCAACCAGGTTTTTTTCATATACAATTTTTAAAACATTGAATACATCACTTTTGAATAATTTTTTTCATTCCTTAACCAGTGCCCTTACCTTAAGGACACTGATTAACATTCTTCTTAAATTATTTTGAACATTGTATATGACATCAATATTAAATTTTCCTAATTAAATGTTGTATTTATTTTCAGACAAAAGATAGACTCTGAGATGAATGAAAAATTGAAGAGTAAATCCCTAATTTGATCCTTAAATTATAACACCATATCAACTATGTTTTTGACATTATAGAAATTTCAAAAACGTCTCTGAAGTTATTAAACGTTAATCAATCTAATCCCTAATCACAATTAATCTAGTCTCTGACATTATCTATGAAGGAACTAGATTGATTAACATTTAATAACTTTCAAATAAGTTTTTGAAATTTTATATGATAAAATTTGATACGGTATTCTAATTTGAGTGACCAAATTAGAGTTTTACCTGAAAATAAATAACCCATTAGTCATCCTTTTGGTATGGAAAGTGTCGGTGGTGGTTACTCTCTCCCTTCTCTATTATGTGCCTATCGGTGGGAAGTGTTAGCGTTTCGGACACACATATCAAACAAAGAAGAGGTTAGATGACAAGCGTCCATATATTTGTCGTTTTATTTCTGACGTGTCGCTTTGCAACCGTTCTTCATATTCAACACAACAGATTGCATTTCCCATTAATTATTGTCTTAAATAAACCTTTCATTTATTTGATTATTAAATCTCTCATCATTAGCCAAAAAATGTAACTAGTAAACCAAGGAAAGCACCCCTAAAATGAGGAATACTTTACCCGGCTTTTGGATAAAATTAACACACTTTTAGAAATTATTTATCAATATAATTTTGTTTTAAAATTATTTATTAAAGTAATCCATTTTTAATCACGTGATATTTTTTATTATTTTTTTTTACACTGAAAAATACTACTTTGACTAGCGTTTTTTAAAAACGTTACTGTCAGTAGAATTTTTACTAGATTGTGCCACGTGACACAATCTGGTTCGCTGTAATTTTACGTGTAGCGTGGGCTAAAGGCCGACGTTAGAGGTGTCATCAGACGGATGAAGAAATGTTCACCCATCTGATACATTTCTTCACCCGTCTGATGAGTGAAGAAATTTATCAGACGGGTGAAGATCAGACGGGTGAACATTTCTTCACCCGTCTGATAGACATCCGACGGGTGAAGATCTTCAGCTTCAGACGGGTGACACCTCTAGCGTCGCCACGTAAAATTTTTAAATTTTTTTATAGCGAACCAGATTGTGTCATGTGACACAAAGTAACGTTTTTCAGTATCAGTAAAAAATAATAAAAAATATCACGTGATTAAAAGTGGGTTAGTTTGATAAATAATTTTAAAACAAATTTATATTTATAAATAATTTCTAGGTTAAACTAATCATTTGGTCCCTATATGTGACACTGATTTTGAATTTGGTCCCTATACATAAAAAATTTTGAAATTGGTCCCTATATGTACAATTATTTTTAATTTGGTCCCCGCCGTTTATTGGTGTTGTAACACCGTCAAGTGATAGGGACCAAATTCAAAATGATTGTCACATGTAGGGATCAAATTGAAAATGATTGTTACATGCAGGGATCGAATTCAAAATAAAAAATTTGAATTTGGTCCCTACATGTGACAGTCATTTTCAATTTGGTCCCTATACTTAAACTTCAACAAACGGCGTTAAGACACCAATAAATGGCGAGGACCAAATTAAAAATAAATGTACATGTAGGGACCGATTTCAAAAAAATTCGCGTATAGGGACCAAATTCAAAATTGATGTCACGTATAGGGACCAAATGTTTAGTTTAACCTAATTTCTAAAAGTGAATCAGTTTTGTGAAATACCCTACTGTACCCCCAATTTAACATAAGGGCCAAGGGGGATTGAGTGGTTGTAGGACCGTGGATATAATGTGGGGAACATCTATCGCAAATCAGATCTTCTTCAAAGAACCTTTATTTTATTTTTTCCTTTTCTTGCTATAATGATTTGAAATTCAATTTCAAATTCATCATTCAGATACCTCACACAAGTAGCAACACAATTATTTTAGTTTATACAGGAGCAATACAATTTTTACCAACCAAAATTTAATTACTGAGTTTACTTGTAAGAAATAGTTAGTTTACAAGTTTTTTTTATACGGACAACCGATTATATATTACCAAATTTTCAAATTTATTTGACTCTTATAATAATTATTTTAAAAATCATACATAAAATAATATATAATTGATTGACTTGTATCAAAATTAAATTTATAATTTATTATCCAAATGCTATTATTATCTTATGGATTATATTGTTTTGAACCGATGTAAAAAATACTCTTAACCAATCATGTATTATGATATCATTAAAAATATTTCATTCTTATAATAACTACCTTAAAAATCCATATAGGATCAATAATTAAAAGTTTTAAAATACATTCAAATAGTTTTTTAATTATGTACTAATATCATCAAACTTAAAAATATAAGTGAAAAAATCAGGCATCACATTACATGAATATGGATCATAATTAGATTTAAAACACTTACATATTTTACTATCGGATTATATTTAATTTCACATTATTTTCTATATATCAATACTCTAATTTTATCATATAAACAAATGAGAGAGAAAAGTTTAGAAGTAATATATCTCTAACATTTTTTCATAACCTATTGGTCAAGAGAGCTTACTACTTTTTATTTTTAATTAATTGCAAAGTGAAACCTTAAATCTGTTGCAATTTTTTTGGAGCTTCCTTGAAAACGTCAAACAGATTTTTTTTCCATAAGTAGCTCATTCTCTAATTTAGTGCTACTTCATTAGCCATAGCATCAACAAAATTTCACTTAATTCTATTCCACAAACTTTCAAAATGATATTCACCACTGTTGTTGAATTGAATGAGGACAATCCAAAGTTTAAAACCTCATTGTTCCAAGTCCACAAACAAAAGAAGGATCCTTTCTTCTCCCATCTGCACAAACACCAACAAAAGTTTCAATGAGCTCACATGCTTCTTACAACATGAGATCCAAATCATCCTATGAAAATGAAAGCAAAGCCCTAGTGAAAGAAAGTGGGGTAAGTAAATTCAATTCAATAAACAAACACAATTGTTTTTTTTTTAAAAATAACTTCTTCTTTTTCTTTCTTATTTTCATTGTATAGTTCAAAACAATGATAGTTTCATAAGCAAATTGCAAATGCAGGCACAAAGTGGAGGGAGACCTGGGAAGATGGTGTCCCCTAACAGCAAGGAGAACCTCTTCATCTGTTTGCTTGTGACCCTTTGGTACTCCTCAAACATTGGTGTGATTCTCCTAAACAAGTTCCTTCTCTCTAACTATGGCTTCAAGTTCCCAATCTTCCTTACAATGTGCCACATGTCAGCCTGTTCTGTCCTTAGCTATGTATCCATTGCATTCTTCAAGCTGGTGCCTCAACAGATGATCAAATCAAGGTCCCAGTTCATAAAGATTGCAACTTTGAGCATTGTGTTTTGTGGGTCTGTGGTTGGTGGCAACATCTCCCTCAGGTACCTGGCTGTGTCTTTCAACCAAGCGGTGGGTGCAACCACACCATTTTTCACGGCTGTCTTTGCCTATTTAGCTACCCTTAAGAGAGAAGCATGGATCACATATGCTGCTCTTGTACCTGTTGTGGCTGGGGTTGTGATTGCAAGTGGGGTATGTTCATTTTTTGTTTGATAGAATCATAGAATCATCTATTAGCTTAGTGCATTCAATTGATTTATATTACTATGCTTATTTGGATTTGATTTTTGAGATAGTAATAGTTATCTTATCTGGATTGTTTTTTATTGATGTTTGAATGATGCTTGTGTCTATTTTTATGATGATACAAACATATATAGCTTTGATTAACATGTCAATGCACCATCACAACTCAAATGCCAATACAGATCTGGAATCTTGTTGAAAAGATTACATTGTTTATGTGATTTGGCTGTTTGAATGTTAATGAGATCTCAACGTTTCAGGAACTGCAAATCTGTGACAATTGTTTTCTTTTTTCCTTTTCATGAAATAGATGAAGTAATTTCAATGCATGGGGGAAAATAATGTGTTTTTGGAGTTAGAAACATTACTCTCTGTTGTCTTTTCGGATCTGCATTGTTCTAATTTATTTGCTTATATCAGATGGCCTGATTTTTGGGGATTTGTTAATCAAGTAGCATCGAAGTTACTTAACTAATTATGTTATTTCATCAAATCATGTGAGATATATAATAACTTCCTTAAAGCTTGTCATGAATTAGACTCAGTTTCGCTATCCACTATCGTGACATTATGTGTTTTTTCCATAATTTAATAATTTGTTATATGACTCTGGCAAGGAATAGTAGTTCCTTGGGACCTGCATGGTGCATATCTCCTTCCTATTTCCATCCATTTTTCATTTTTCTTCTGTGGAGTTACAAGATTTTCTTGGTTATGGCAGGGTGAGCCAGGTTTTCACTTATTTGGATTCATTATGTGCCTAAGTGCAACCGCTGCGAGAGCTTTCAAGTCTGTTCTTCAGGGCATTTTGCTTTCTTCTGAAGGGTAAAATATTTTACACTACATCTATGATTTTTAACTTCTTTGTCATCTCACTTCAAACACTATCCAGCTAAATTTTAAGATTACCGAAATCTCATATCCAATAGGAATCCTCTCACCTTCTTAGTTAGATTAGTGTTTATTTGAAACCAAAACATGTGCATTGATAGGGAACTAACTGTCCAAATGTACTTTTCTGGTGAGACAACCTACGAAGGATATTTCAGGAAGTTGTTACCTGTACTGTGTGTTGAAGATACAGCATCATAACTCATGACTCATGAGATATGCAACAGTAAGATTTGTTGAATAAAAAATCTGGAAAGTCTTAACAGTGTTGTTATTGGTTAAAATGTTCATAAGCCAAGGTATTTGCTAGTGGCTACTAATGAAACTTTTCATTAGGCTATAATCCAAATATATTAGCTTGCCTAAATAGAAGAATGTAGAAATCAGGTGGTCAAGAATTGATGTCATTCTTTCTGGAGATCAGATTTCCAGACCATGGAGCTCTCTTTCAGAGGTTCATTTCCTTTTTAAAAATTCATATGATAGGTTGTTGCAATTGATCAGTAGCACAGGTTGTTGAGTGACTAGGTGCCTAAATCATAATGGCTGGAAATGTTTAGTTATTGTGAATAGTGGATTCAAGAACATAGATTTTAAAATCTTATTATTGTGTTGCATTAAAGGCCGGCATTTATTCTTCATCTCTTTATTATAGGTATTATTGGTTTGTAGCTGAATAACTGAAAGCTGTCTTTTCTGTTGTTGCTTGCTCAGGTTTAACATTGGAAAGAAGCTAACTTATTCCTTGAATCCCATTTGTGATACATGAGAAAAATGAAAAACTTACGAAATTTACATTTTCCTGCAAACTACATTTCTAGGAACCAAAAAACATTACATAAAAACAATACACTCTTCCAACTTGTGTCATTAAGCATGTTGGTATATCATAACTACTTGATGCATGAAAGATGGGCTGGGCAGAATGATAGGTTTTTCCTATCAGTAAACAAGGAACAGAGATATATAAAGCAGAGAAACAGCAATAGAGTGATATGCCTCTGGGTATTATTGAATGATAAAGGAAGTTACAAGAAAGAAAGAGCAAATAGCTCCCAAGTCTGAATATCTATTCCAGACTCCCCAATTCACAACGTAGAACTTTCCATATCCTCCTCTTTCCCTTTTTCCTCTATATAACAGACTTGCATAACGGATTTTCTCTCTTTCTGTAACTACCTCCTTATTCTACGGGATCCCACTTAGATTGCCATGCTGAATCACTCTTCTAGAATAAACCCCTCAAGATTTAGGATTCTGGTTTTGCTGCTTGGGCCTCCGAGAATAGACCAAGAGAGGTTTAGGAGTATTGGGCTGGGTTCGGTTCCTAACAATACCATCGACTGCAAAATCTGTCTTGTCCTCAAGACAGAAGGAAGGGAACCTGTTCTGGATTGATTCAGCGCCTGCCCAGGTGGCCTCTTCTACTGGTAGTGTCTTCCAAAGTATGAGCCACTCGGAATTGGATTTGCCATTGTGCTTCCCATCTCTAGTCGCCAGAATGGCCTCAGGAGTAGGCTGTTCCAGTGTGTCCACCGCCATATCAGGTGGGAGTTGCCCGGAATAGAGCGCTTGAGTTGAGACACATGAAACACCGAATGGATACGAGAGGAGCTGGGTAGGAGGGGCTTGTTGGCCACTTCCCCCACACGGGAGTCAACCTGGAAGGGTCCAAAATACCTTGGGCTAGCTTAGTGTTTATCCTCCGAACTACAGAATGCTGTTTGTGGGGGCGGAGCTTAACATAGACCCAATCTCCAGGAGAGAAAACAATGTCCCTGCGGTGAGCATCAGCATGCTTCTTCATGCGCTGTTGGGAGTGATGAAGATGGTATTTGAGCTGGCATAGCGCCTCATCATGGTCAGTAAGCCCAGCAGCCACTGACTCCACTGCTGTCTCACCATTTAGATAACGAATGACCGAGGGAGGAGGCCGGCCATAGACAATTTCAAAAGGCGTCTTCCCAGTGGTTGAGTGGGGAGACGTATTATACCAGAATTCCGCCCAAGCTAGCCAAGAATACCACTGCCGAGGCTGCTCTGAAGCAAAACAGCGGAGGAAAGTCTCCAAGCAGTGGTTCACCACCTCCGTTTGCCCATCGGTTTGTGGGTGATAGGAGGTACGCATCCGAAGTGAGGTTCCTTGGAGTCGGAAACATTTCCTTCCGGAATTTGCTAAGGAAGAGGGAGTCGCGGTCACTAATAATAGACTTAGGAAAGCCACGTAATTTTACTACCTCGTTGATAAATATTTCAGCCACTAATAGGTAAAGGGGTGCCGCAGGGGTAGGAAATGAGCGTATTTGGAAAGGCGGTCAACTACCACCATGATGACTTCGAACCCGTGGGATTTTGGTAACCCGGAAATGAAGTCCATAGAGACATCTTCCCAAATCAGTTCCGGAACAGGAATAGGCTGCAAAAGCCCAGCAGGGGACATGGCTTGATACCTGCTTTTCTGGCATGTGTCATAACTGCGGATGTAGTTCATGATATGCTGCTTTATTCCCTTCCAAAAGAGACTACCAGCCAGCCGCTTGTAGGTCTTAGTAAACCCTGAATGCCCACCCAATGGGGTATCATGAAATTCTGCCAGAAGACTAGGAATTAATTTTGACCCCTTGGACAACATAAGCCTGCCCTTGAAAAACATGAGGCCATCATGGAGAGAATAATTGGGCAAGGAATTAGGGTCAGTTTGCAAGGACTGTCGTAGGGCTTCTAGCTCAGGGTCTGCTTGAATTTCTTCCCTGATTGTTGGGAAATCCACCCAATAAGGGCTGTGGAAATGGTAGAAGTTCAGCATGGGGGAGGAATTTTCTGGAAAGTGCATTGGCGGCCTTATTTTTGGGCCCGGGCTTATAGATAACTTTGAATTGATACCCCATTAATTTAGAGAGCCAACATTGCTGGTCTGTGGTGGTGATACGCTGCTGTAACAGATGCTTTAGGCTACGATGATCTGTGTGGACCTTGAAATTCCTGCCCAGGAGATAGTGCCTCCAATGCTGGACAGAAAGAGCCAAGGCCGTAATTTCCTTTTCATAAACCGATTTGGACAAGGTATCCACAGCGAGAGCCTTACTGTAATAGGCAATGGGCCTGCGATCCTGCATTAGCACAGCCCCGATACCTCGGTCGGAAGCGTCACATTCAATGGTGAACTCCTTGGAAAAATCTGGAAGTGCCAAAACTGGGAATGAGGCTAAGCATTGCTTGAGGTGCTCAAAGGCTTGAGATTGATCGTGACCCCAAATGAACCCTTCTTTCTTGGTCAATGCAGTCAGAGGTTAGGCAATCTTACCACAATCTTGGATAAACCTGCGATAGTATCCTGTAAGACCAAGGAACCCACGTACACCCTTCACACTTGTGGGAATCGGCCATTCTAGGACAGCTTGGACCTTGGTAGGGTCCATTGAGACGCCTTGGACAGAGATCACGTGGCCTAGATAATCAATGGAAGACAACACGAACACACTTCTTTTTATTTGCTACAAACTTGTGTTGAGTGAGGAGTTAGAACAGTACCCAGATGAGCCAAATGAGCTTGCCATGTGGGACTGTACGCTGCTATCAGAGGAACGTACTTTTCATTTTTTTACTCCTCATTGTTCTTGTACAATTGAAAAATAAAAATGAAAGTTCTAGTACCCTGATGTTTCTTGCTTAAAACTTTTTATTATTTTCTATGCGTTCTAGTTATTTACACTCAAGTCATTTGGGTAAGTTTCCTTTTTTCATTAATACCGGGTTCTGATTGAAATATTCTTGGGCAAGCACTCATTTATATGGAGTCAATTTGTTTTGATACTGTAAATTACTAATGAATGCCCTTCATCAGTAGACTAATCAGCATCTTGATGAGATGTGGAGCTCAGGAGCTGGTCTCTGGAAACTTATACTTTGTCAGGCAGAATTATTAGTTAACTTTGAGTGGTGGCAGTCAGACCTTAATACTACTTCTTAGAAGTATTAAGGAGGAGAAAAGAGTCATGGTGCTGTTTCACATTCAAATGCTATATGATTGTTTTCAATGACATAAAAATGTAAATGGACTTATGGTGTGATCAAAACTTATTGATCTCTAAACTTAACTTAGACTTAACTCTGCTCTTGTCCTTCATCATTGTGGAAATGCTGCTTTACAGGAGTCTTCAAACCTTTATTATAACGTTTGTCACTTGTGTTATTCCATGAATTGATTCAATTCTTTGAAAGGATTAATCCATAACTTTTAAAGGAAACACACAAACATGTTCTGCTTTTTGTTTTCTTTCTTCTTTTTTGTGTGTTATATGTACAACAGGGTGACTGGGTAAAACATATCAGACTGTCTGTTTCTTTCCCTTCTAACTTTCTAACTCTGGCAGAATTATTTGTACTTACAACACAAATTGAGTTTCCTTTAACATTTTCTTCTATTCTTTGCAATAAGTATCAGAAATTTTATGTTCCTTCAAGTTTATCTTATTGGTATAAGATCAGAACTTGGGATTCCTCTCCCCTCCTAATCTCTTGGACTTTTAGTACACCAAAATTGGATAAGCCTTTCTTAATGGCAACAAAGTGATTATAATGTTGCATCTACTTCAACTTGACAGGGAAAAGTTGAACTCAATGAATTTGCTCCTCTATATGTCTCCAATCGCGGTCGTAGTTTTGTTGCCTGCTGCGCTTATCATGGAACCCAATGTCGTAGAGGTCACATTATCACTTGGAAGGGAACATAAATATATGTGGCTACTGCTTTTGCTTAACTCAATCACGGCATATGGAGCCAACTTAACAAACTTCTTGGTGACTAAACATACAAGTGCTCTGACACTCCAGGTTTGCCTTTGTTTGTCTCTTGTTGCCTACTACTAGAAATTATGACAACTTATTTAGTTAAAAATTAAAAAGAATAGTGACGACGAAATTGTTTTTTATATTTATTAAAACCATCAATAACAAACTGAAACTTACTATTATCTATATTTTATAGAGCATATTAGATGTTTATACTTTCAAATGAAGTGTCTTGACACTATGAAAGATTAACAAACTGCATTAGTCTAGATTATTTATTCATCTCTATAGGGTATTTTGATAATATCTTGATTCACATAATTTATTTTAATGCTTCCCTTAATTGTATGCTTGATATTTTTTCAAAAATTTCAAATCATCATAATTTTGCTCTGCAAGTGTTTGTGCAATGCACAAGTTTGTATGCTATTGTTTCTTGAAGGAGGGAAAAAAGTACTTGATGTTAAACCATTTATGTTGAAAGATTAATCTACAGATGAAACTTCCTTTAGTTTCTGCTAATAAATATTTTCTCTTAGTTGTTTTCTTTTGTAACAAGGTTATATACTTGAATCATAACAGCCTAGACAGTTCCAATGATGTTGACATAATTGATATTCCATCCAGTTCTTTCAATTATGTGATAGTGAAAGTTGCTTCTTTGGACTTTAGTAGCATAAGCAAACACAAAATCACGTTAACAATTCATGTCAAAGTGTGCTTATTGCAAACTTGCTTTGTTATTTTCTTCAAATTCATATTCAACAGGTGTTAGGCAATGCAAAAGGTGCTGTAGCTGTTGTTATCTCAATACTCCTATTCAGAAACCCTGTCACTTTTGTTGGCATGGCTGGCTACTCAATAACCGTAATGGGAGTAGCTGCATATGGAGAGACAAAAAGGAGGTTTAGATGAACGATCTCTCAAATTCACTGATTGTTTTATTCGTGTATTTTATTGTAGTTTATTTTTATATATATATGAACAAGATTCTTTGTAACGTGACTAGGAGTAGGGGCGAGGGAAGTGATTTTATAATGTTATTCTGTTGTATCTATCGCATATAAACATTTATTTATCACTCGTGTATTTTGTTCTTACTTCAATTTTTCATGGGATTGAAGGCTTGAAGCATAAGAAGTTAGAAAGACCTCAGGCAATTATTTAAAAACTAAATATGAATCAAATAATTAAGATCATGCAAGTTTGATATTTAATATCATTTACATTGCAAATGAACATGTATATGAATTAAAATAAATTCTGAGGCAGGCACCATTTACAATGAATATTTTATTCGAAATGCAAGTGTAAGTCTGTTTTATTCATGGTAAAAATGTACTTATCTCGAAAGAATATATCCTTACACATGTTAGAGACTTATGTTTGTGGGGACGTATTAGGGTGCTTAGTTGAGTCAAGTAAAGGGGTGTATTGGATTAGGATTTTAAAGATTTTAGAAGACTATTTTATGAAAAAAAAAGTTTTGTGGTATTCAACCAAAACTTTTAAAACAAGTTATTGCAACTTTTTGCATAACACGATTCTTTTAACAAATTCTAGTAACACCTAAGTGAACTATCAGTTGCTAGAGTTGGAAACATTACTCGAATGAAAATGATACTCAGACATCTGGTTGACTGGTTCTATGACAGAAAGAAGATATAAACCTCTCCTTTGCGTGTTATGTGCAGAGGGGAGTATGACAAAAGAAGATATACTCTCCTCCATTGCGTGTCATATATTTACCAATAGACCATATGTTTTCCAAAGGCACATTTCTCCAAGTCGCATGCTATCAAACCCTTACATTCTTACAAAGCATAATAAGGTTGTAATGCTGTTTACAGGTAACAGAAATTGCTAGGTACTATCGGAATAAGAAACTTTCATGCTTATCATTGAATGTGGACCACCTTAGTTACAGTATTAAAAAAATGTAGTTAAAATGAAAATCAGTTCATATAACTATGCGGGTACGCATTCAACAAAATTCTTTTGCTCCAGAAGGACCTAAAAATTTCATCAGGAACAAATGACTGCATTAAAAGGACAGTACCACCAGGAGAAATCATCAATATAAGTGCAACCCGGGCAATTTCCTCAGGTCAAATGGTACTTTGGTTAGATGTTCTTATCGATGTACATCAAATTTTCTTTTTGTAAGGTTAATTAGTTTCCCAAAATCCAGAAAGAAAAGAAAGCAACTGTTCAGTATTCACGCCCCAAAGGGAAAAATGAAAGGACAACGGAACCAGACTCTTTCCATATTTTATGCCAGCTCGGGACCAGAAGGCAGTGCCTCATAACCATCATGGTGCTTAATAGTAGTATCTCTTTCAACTGGTATGCACTTGAGGATAGCAGCTATAGGCATGCCAACTGCTCCAATTAAGACACTGAGTAACCAGAATTGCCAGTTTAGAGGCACAGTGCTCGCAAAAGTTCCCAGGAACTCAACTATGATCACTTGAAATGCTACTGTGGCGAAAATTATCAACAAAAACATCCAGCTGTCAAACATTCCTTTGAATATGTTTATTTTTTCAATATCTCTGCTATTTATCTCATTAAACACCTGGCAAAAGAGAGACAAAGGAAAATCAGCAAGCTAAACAAGTAGAACACAATGCACTATAACATTTATACATTATCATGATTCATGAGTGCTGTATTACAGTATTTCTGGCCAAATCGATGGATCATAGGTATGAACATGTTTAAGATTTAACAATTTGTAGGTCAAACTTTGAATAGGTTTGAACTTTTATTTTAACATCCATCCTTACTAGCAGAGGCTCCCAAACATAATGGTCCAAGATAAACGTTACAACCAACTGCTATAAATTCGATTATTGCAAACTGCAACTTTCATGTGTTTTCTCCACAATATATACATTTGAATGAATAACTAAATGCTGTTCATTTTAGTCCATAACCTAAATTTTTTAAACAATGATATTGCTATTCATACAGAATTGTATACAATTTATTTTCCACAGAAAAATGCGTTTACTTATTTGTATAAATTAACATATAAACATAAACATAGACAATAATATGTATTTTGAATCTTGTCTGAATGGAACATCATTCTGTATAAAGTTCAATAAATCGCATTAGTATGTCTAGAAATTTCCAAATTTTCATCATGGATTTCTTGGTTTCTTTTAACTGCGCGATTGACTTAATGGTTGAATTTGAACCATTCATTTGCCTCTTAAAATAAATTAGTGCTGCTACAGTACCCTATTTTCTTTTTTACCCCGATTTTGTTGCTATGGTATTGAAACCTTGATGAGTTGCCAAAAATTTATTGGTTGTCAGTTCTCAGTAACTTTTTCAACGAGAGATTCTTAACTATGCAGGTGTAAGACACTCTTCTTACACAGCACAACTAAGCATGTGCCACTGTTGCGTTCCACTACCTATACACAAACGATGATTAGCATTTTTTTCGCCATTATAATGATTAACATTGAAATGTACTAAATTTTGGTATTAACCTAGGCAATAGTGATAAACTACATAACTAAAATGACACATACACATTTAAAGATACAATATAAGAGGAATGTCTTACACTAATGGAATTAGCTGATATCCATCTCTCTCTTTTTTTTCTTTTCTTTTTTGTTTTTTTGTACCAGTATTCAAAGCAAGTTATCAACATTTATTTGCACTTGATTATATTCAATGGATTTCCAACATCTAGTATGGAATTAATAACTAATAAGTAATAAAATTTTGATAACTGACCCTCAACACTTAACAAATTTTTTTTCATGTTTAGAGTCCATTCAGTTTAAGTGTTTAATTACTAACTAGCAATGACTAAATGTTTGACGACTGATAAAGATACCGATATACAAACCAAAACAAAAAAATGAGTATCGGGGTGCGGGCACAGTGCATGGATAGTGTACCTGGCAAAATACAAAGGAGTTGAATATCAAAGTGTTGAGCACTTCAGTTGCATCTGACCCACTAATTCTGAGTAGCCTCTTGCCGTCAAAATTTAGAATTGCAAGGACAATTAATTGATATATACTTTGACCAATGATATTCCTCCACATGGGTTTGGTGATAAAGCTTGCTCCCCTTCCAACCGGGGGTCTTTGCATAAGTCCATCGTTAGGAGGTTCAGTGGCCAGGGCCAATGCACCCAGAGTGTCCATAATCAAGTTGACCCAAAGCAACTGAACAGCGGTGAGTGGAGCAGATCCTGAACGTAAAGAGGAAGACTATTATCTATTTTCCTTGAAACAAATTCAACACAACTTAAATGGTAAAAAAATTTTCCTTAAACCAACAAACCAGTTATGCATGCAGAAACAAAGTTGATAACCAGAGCAACAACATTAACTGTTAACTGAAACTGCACGAATTTTTGAATGTTAATGTATACTGCTCGTCCCCATTTGGCCACATTGACAATAGTGGCGAAGTTATCATCCATTATAATGACATCAGAATTTTCTTTAGCAACCTGTAAGCGGTATTAATTCCCAAATAAAATAAAAAATTGTATTAGATATCCATAGCATCAAACAAGCATTAATATAAAAAATGATAACTCAACAAATAGTGCAAGTCTTGAAGAATATGATAAGAGCTACCTAACTGCAAATATAACCAGAGACTCAGAATGTACTAAAATACACCACGAAGAAGCCCAATGATTAGTCAACAAACTGTACTGTTTTAATAGTCGATGAATATTAACTGAACCAGGACTCTGAACAGCCTCATGGTAATTATAACGAATGTGATAAGAACCCTTACATGAGAGGAGGATAATTGGATCACCAACGGTTATAAATTGCAATGTGGTAATAAAAATTAGAAGGTACAAAGTGTAAAAGAAGGTGAGTATGTACTCGAAAGGCGTCAATGTATATGAACTGAAGAGAAAGTGCAATACAAACCACTAAAAACTGCCGTTTAGATTTCTATACTGCAGTCTGAATAGCTGTAATACCGAACTTTTATATGGTCAATCTCTAGAGAGCCTCCACTAATTTGAGGAAATAATTTGCGACTCTAAACAAAAGAGGGGAGAACGGAGAAGAGGGAAAGGAAAAATGTAAAGCATTGGAAAATATGTGTAACTAGAATAGAAGATAACATCTAATCTAATGGCTTAAACAAGGCCATTATACAAAAGTACAAAATTAATCACGTAGAGTCGTAGACTACTACATTAGGACTGTCAAAACCATCATATAAGCAAGTATAAGGGGCAAACCTCGGTTCCAGCTATGCCCATGGCAAGTCCGATGTCTGCTTCATGCAGTGCAGGTGCATCATTGGTTCCATCACCAGTGACAGCGACAACCTCACCGAACATATTCCTCAAATTGGTTACTAACTTATGCTTGTCAAGCGGTAAGGATCGTGCCATCACCTACAACCATATTAAGAATACAAAATAAAGTCAAGCATCTTAAAAGAGAATTTTTTTTGGTTCATTATCAAAAGAAAATTGAAAGTCCCAGAATTTACTATGAGATCAGAACCTGAATTCTTGGTATGATATCCTTCATATGCTCGGGAGACATATCACGAAAATCTGATCCTT
Organism: Ammopiptanthus mongolicus; assembly: GCA_039655645.1. Classification (NCBI taxonomy): domain Eukaryota; kingdom Viridiplantae; phylum Streptophyta; class Magnoliopsida; order Fabales; family Fabaceae; genus Ammopiptanthus; species Ammopiptanthus mongolicus. The sequence continues at coordinate 8,386,476 of CM077351.1, read as the reverse complement.
CTACAGCTACCCCACCCTCAGTAAGTATACCACATTCTTTAGCTATAGCTTTGGCTGTATTTATGTTGTCACCAGTGACCATGCGGACAGTTACTCCTGCGGCTAAACAAGTTTGAACGGCTTCCTTAACCCCAGGGCGTACAGGATCCTTGATTCCTACAATGGCTATCAGAGTATAGCCACTATCAGGGATGTTGGTTTCCTCGTGGATTTCATTTATGTCTTTGACAGCCAAACAAAGAGTTCTCAAAGCTTCAGAGGCAAAGCTATTTATAACATCGGAGACTTTATTTGCACGGTTTTCATGAAGATCAATAACTTCACCATTGCAATCAATAATTTTGTCACACATTTTTAATATTATTTCTGATGCACCTTTGCAGAAAGCTCGGACCCCTCCATCAGGAAGACCCACAAGCACAGACATTTTCTTCCTGACTGAATTGAAAGGCTCAACCTTGAGTATCTTATACTCTCCACGCTTCGCACCAAAATCAGCACCCAAAAGCAAGCCAAAGTCCAATAATGCTGATTCTGTTGGGGTTCCTAATATTGTGTTCTTTCCATCTTTGTCCTTAACTACTTCAGAAGAAGTATTTTGGAATATAGCCTGCAAAAGGATGCTTAGTACTCCTTCAGATAACTTTGTTCTCAGTTCATCTGCACTCTCATTAGCTTTCATCTGTGTGGCTTCTTCCCATATCCATATTTTATTCACCACCATATGGTTAGTAGTCAATGTCCCCGTCTTATCTGTGCAAATGCAACTAGCTGAACCCATAGTCTCACAAGCAGAAAGATGCCTCACAAGTGCCCTGTCATTCATTAATTTTTTCATTGCAAAAGCAAGACTGAGTGTCACAGCCAATGGTAGTCCTTCAGGGACTGCAACAACTATTATGGTCACGGCAATAGCAAAGAAGTCCAGCAGCTTCATTCCATCATTTGAAGACCAACTGGAAAACTCACGATGAAGCGCTTTTTCAACCAGAAACCTTATTGTCAACACTAAAAATGTCACAACGGCAAAAGCCAAACCAATTTTACCAATAATTGTAGCAACTCCGTTCAATTTCACCTGCAATGGGGTCTCGTCCTCTCCTCCCTCACTTAGTGTTTCCATCAATTTGCCCCATTCAGTCTTCATGCCAACAGTTGTAACCAACATCTCCCCTAGACCATCTTGCACTTTGGTTCCTGAGAGAAGAAAAGGTTTTTCTTCATTTACATTTACAGGTTCGCTCTCACCTGACAAACTCGATTCATCAATAAGCAAAAAGTATCCTGATATATAAATCCCATCAGCTGGAACTTGATCACCAGTTGACAAATGAACAATATCACCAACTACTATATCATAAATTGAGATCTTCTGTCTTTTCCCATCCCTGGTGACCTGAACAAAGATCTTTTTCTTCTCTTTGTCCAATTCCTGGAATTGCAGGGATTGCTGGTAGTCACTGACTGCAGTAACAATGACTACCAAGAATACACTAACTATGATTCCCACACCATCATACGTTCCCTTTGGCCACCCTTCAGTGGCAATCCCTACACCTATAGAAACTACAGCACAAACCATGAGAATTATTAGAGTTAAGTCCTGCAGTGCATCCCACAAAAACATCAGGAACGTTCTAGAAGGTTTCTCTGTATAACGGTTGACCCCATAAATCTGTTGTCTGCGATTTATACTATCTTCATTGACACCTTCATCCACTGAGACTGAGAGTTTCCTTGCAACAGCTTCAACTCCACCAATATTACTCAAGTTCTTAGAATCATGGCCACGAACAATAGAAGCAATCTCATCTGGATGAATACCAAAACCAGCTGCTCTTGCCTCTTCTGATAGCTTGTATTCAACTCGACTACCAGCTGCATAACAAAACCAGATCAACAAATTAAGCATATAAAGAGAAAGCTATTTGATCTAAAACAATGATATGAACTTTGACTAATTGAAATTTGAGCACCATACCATCAATAAATTGCAAAGCTGCCTTTTGAACATACAGAGCAATCCGAATTTTTTCCTGACGGAGTAAATAAAGATAATTTAGCCAAACTGGTAATCACAAATTGGCAATATACACAAAGACAGGCAGACACATCCTTATTATGAGTCAGAATATACATATCTCGTCAACTAAAAAGGTAATTCGTAAAATCAATGTTAAAATTGAACTTTGTTAAGATTTCCCACTTTTTGAATCACAACCATTTGGAGCATGTGATTAGCTAACAGGTAAAGGAAGGATTGAAAGTCATCAAATACCTTTTACTAATTACATTTTTCACTTGAATATGGATAAGGGACGGTTATTCATAATGCAGGAGAGAAGGTTACAATCCACGTTGCTGTAGGAACAACTGGAGGAGAAAAGAAAATAATTGTGACGTTTACCACACTTGCAGTGCAATACTGTACCAGTCTTATACTTATTTTCAGTTTCTTTTTTTTTTTTTCTCATTTTTTCAATAATTAGACAATTTAATAGTGTCGATTATATTAATCTCTTAACAATGAAAACTACTCCCATTGTTGCTAAATTTGTATTTGATCGTTCAAATTAAGGGGGTGTACTAGATTAGGATTTTAAAAGACTTTTTTATGATAAAAAAGTCTTGTGGTATTCAATCAAGACTTTTAAGTAATCTAAATAAGTTTTGTCGTATTCAATCAAAACTATCAGAATTTGTTAAAGAGGGTGTCCAAATCTAGTGGTATTCAATCAAGACTTTTTATAAGTAACAAAAAGTCTTGTACTATTTAAAAACTTCCTAATTTTGATGGATTGTTTTCTAAGGTGGATTTGGTGGGACTTTATGTGAATTTTTAATAATTTTTTAGTAACAAAAAGTCTCACTCTAACACATGAGATTTCTCAATCCTTAGTTCTCTTCACCTCTCTCCCTCTCTCACCTTTCTCCCCCCTCCCTATCTCTCCTCACGATTGTCGTTCAACCCAACCTAAATTACTAAATAATTTTAGTTTTACTTCTAAATCGCTTATTTTTAACTTTAACTTCAAAGCAGCTTTTAAGCCACAAAAAAAGTTGGCTCATACGCTACCCAAGTATATAGTAGAATTGGTTTGTAAGTACACATTTAGTTATGACACATCAAATTTTTTATGCTCTTGATGACAAACATATTAGTTACAGTACGCAATAAAAGTATAGAATGCAGTATTCATGACATTATGAAAATAACGTGATTTTTTTTTTGTTTTAAGTTCATAATTTACTTTTGCACTTCATAAATACAAGAACATGTGAACAAAACAACTTTGTGAATATGTTGTCTTCTCCACTATAAAATTGATTTTTCTCTATAATGTTGTAATTAGAATTTATTTATTTCTTTCAAATCTTGTAAATCCATATAATCCTTCTAAGTCTTATAAATTCTTATGATATAAATCCATTAAAATCCAATCTATAAAATCGTGATTATAAAAGACTTTTAAAAAAATATTATAAATCATTACATTCCTACATAGTCTTTTAAAATCCACACAACTTTTTTATACCAAAATAGTCTTTTAAATTCTCAATCCAATACACCCCTAATTTTTGGATGCTCACATGCTATTGACATTCAGAACTAATTTGAATGATAAAACACATTTTTAAGCATCTCAATAGTAATTTTTATCATTCAAAAACTTATATTCTTCACAATGTATCTTTCAAAGGCTAATTTGACCATTTGTTTAATTTTATAATTAAAGCCGCCTTCAAAGCCAGGAACTTTGGTGTAAGCTCAGGAAAAAAGGTTTTCTTGCTACAAGAGCATCTACCATTTGATGTAAACGGATCCAACTGATACACGAGATTTTCTCTTGCTATTGTACCCAAGTTAGTTGTTTTCACCATGAAGTGTTTGGTTACTGCCCAAGTATAACCCATGACAAGGATTAGGATTCAGACTAAACCCTCATTTTCCCGAAGTCCCCATAGGTAAAGATTAATAAATTATACATTAGTCCTTCCTTCTTTTATCTATAGGATAGAGAAAGATACAAAAGTAAAATTGAATAAATCCCATGCACAAAAATAAATTTTGTTGTGTTTTTGTATCTCATTATTTCATTCTTTTAAAAACCGGTCTAATTGGACCCGTTCAATCAGTTGGACTGTCCAACCAATGACCTCCCTGGTCCTGGTGGGGTCCAAGAATCGGGGAAGCGATCGGACCAAGCAAAATAAACCAAAACCGATTCTCGAAAACAGATGGTTCATTATTTTAATTTTTTTTTAAAATGAAAGGTACTTTTGGACTTTGATCCGGTTTGTTTTGGGGCTCCAGTCTAGACTCAGTTCATCCGTTCATAACCTATAACCCAATTCAACTTTCTCATATCTCATCTTATCTTATATTCATTTCTCAGTTCTCACTATCTCAAAGAACCAACGACAACGGCTTGAGCGAGCTTGCGAAGATTACCAACTACCAACCCCTTTCAAATATATGGTTAGTGTCAAGTCTTATCTCTCCTGCATTAGTGCATGTTTGATAGCACGATAGAAAATCATAGTGAGACCAAAATCACTTCCGGAAGGCATTTTGATAATTATTTTATGCTCAAAGTAGAAGCAAGTAAAGTGCAGCTTCCACGATGAGACCAACCCAACGTGATTTTGGGTTGCTCACAGACGCTTAATCCCCCACACCCATTCAATATGCATATTTGGTTAAGTAGCTTCGTCAGTCTGGAATATTATCTCAATAAAATTAACATACTCCTAATTTAAATGTTTTGAATATCATGCATCTTAAATCGGTTGAATCAGTTGAACCTTAACTCTCCTTTCTAATTAGACCGATTTTTAGGACACTAGTTAATGAATTAAAAAATAAAAATTTTACTTTGGAAAATATACCTTTTAAACTTTTAAAATATTGAATACATCACTTCTAAAATGAGATCTTTGATTCTTTTTTTCTTTTTTTTTTTGTTGATTCCTTAAACAATACCTTAAAGACATCCCTTACTATTCCTCAAAAAAAAAAAAAAAAGGGAGGGGGAAGAAGGAAGGATGCAAATCAATTAATATATATTTACTTCCCACCGAACATCTGCAATGTTTGAAATCACGCACTGCAGTTGCGCGTCTAAACCGTGTTTCAAAAGTCTTTGTCAATTCAAGACCAAAACGAAAACAGAGAAGTCAATGGTAGTTACGGAAATTTTAATAATATTCATATGAATCGTTAAGCATTGATTGAATATTAATTTTATAACTCTGAAAAGAAAAAAAAGAAGCATCAATTTTTTCAATAATTACATTATTATCCTTATTACTTTTTTTTTACTAAATCCTTATTACTTAATAGGTATAAAATTATAAAATAATTGCAATAAAAAAATTTATAAAATCAAATTAGAAATATATTTACCGTTAAAAATTAAATTTACAAACATCACATAATAATTTGAGTTTAATTGTTATACATTATTAGTGTAAAATTTTTTTTATACTGACAATCAATCAGAAATCATGATGTGTATGACTTTTAAGGTAGTTAGGATAATAATCAAACACTTTAATTTATGCGACAAATTCTGATTGATTGTCTGTGCAAAAAATCTTTACACTACATTATATACCAATTAAATCCTAATAATTTTAATTGACCATACTAAAGATCTAACAATTTCGCCAGAATTTCAGAGGATGCTAAACAGGGTTCTGAAGAGAGTGAGAAATAAGAAAAATTAAAAATAGAATATATTTTAGGAAATTGAATTTCCCTACGTATCTACTAGTATTTTATAATTTTTACAATATAATTATATTTAAATCTATCTTAATTATTTTTTTAAATTTATACTCTAATTTTGTTATATGAAATATGTAAAGAGATTTCTAAGTTATGCGTCACTAACAACTCTCTTCTATCCCAATATTCGTCTCATTGTCTTATGGCTGTTGCTGCCTATCAAATTTTTGTCCTTGTCAAAAATACTGCATATCCGCTTCTGTTATGGAAATTTCGAGGAAGTTTCAATGGTTGACGCTTTCACTACGTTGAATAAAAATAAATTTCAAGTGTACAAAGGACAATAAATGCAGATAAAAGTTGCGGTCCTACAAAATAACACGTTCTTAACCCCTTTCAAGCAAAAAAAAAAAAAAAAAAAGAGTTGAACTTTAATATAAAAATTTAAATTGTATTTCTCAGCTAAACAATGAAAAACAAAGCTAAATTCTTTAAAAAACCACAAATACCGCGCGACACAAAGGCACGTCTCAATCACAAAGCAAGGAAGTCACATTATTTGCCGCCCATCCAATATAATGTAAAGCAAGAGCATCACTTCCTATCCAATCCAATATTCTTACCCACATTCTTAATTATTTAATAAAATATTAAATATTTTACCATGTTATGAGATCATCAAAATATTAATTTTTATTTAAATTTTCATTAAATAACAGATTAAGATCCAAATTGATATAAAAAAACACGGAGACACATGAAATGAAAAATATAGGGAAAAGTGCATATAACCCCCCTAAACTTTAACCCATTTACAAATAGACACCCCAACTATTTTTTCTTCCTAATTAATCCTTCAACTCTTACAATTAGTGAAATCAATCCTTCAACTATTTTTTCGTCTCAATTAATTCTTAAACTTCTACTATTTATAACATTAATCCTTAAACTTCTACTATTTGTAACATTAATCCTTCTCGCTAATGATGAATAAATTCAACCATTCATTAAAATGATTAAAATCCAATCCTTCATCAAAATCTAAAATCATAACTTTTTTAATTAAAGTTTCTTATAAAACATGCCACTATATATAAATTCTTTTTTAAATTTAAGCTATGGGAATTATACCCACAGCTCCAAATCGTTTATTCTTTACTAAAAAGTAACATACGAATTGAATATTTATTAAAAAATTAATTTGTAACAATATAGAATTTTTAAAAACATTTTAACTTTAGTGATTTTTTTTCAAATAAAAGTATAAACTATGTAAATTAAGAACTTCTTTTCCATCACCTATTAATAACATTTTAATTTTAATATAAAGTGACATGTTTTATAGAAAAATTTTAATTAAAAAAGTTATGATTTTAGATTTTGAGGAAGGATTGAATTTTAATCATTTTAATGAATGGTTGAATTTATTCATCATTAGTGAGAAGGATTAATGTTACAAATAGTAAGAGTTTAAGGATTAATTGAGACGAAAAAATAGTTGAATGATTGATTTTACAAATTGTAAGAGTTTAAAGATTAATTGGGAAGAAAAAATAATTGGAGGTGTCTATTTGCAAACGGGTTAAAGTTTAAGGGCTGTGTATGCACTTTTCCCAAAAATATAAAATTAGCCCTTCTAGGACAAATTTTAGAAACACTTTATTCCTTATTGAGTACTATTTTAACCGACATTTGAATTTTTGACGATCAAATTGAAAATTTATATTTTTTTTTAGTTTCTCAAATTATCGTCCGCGAATATTGCGGAAACTAATCCCTCGAGCTGGGTAGGACCACAAGGATGACAAAGCTTTCATCAAGAGTTTTAACGCTGCTGCATTCCCAAGACCAGGATTCGAACTCGAGACCACTGGTTAAGCTGGAACAGATACGTATCATCTCATCCAAGCGCTATGGGGTTATTGAAAATTTACATTTACTAAAAATAAAACATGTCTCTTTGTCTTTTAAGAACCAATTTGAAACTTTACTCTAACTAATATTAACAATAATTTTCAAAAATACAACAAAACTCTTTTTTAATTATTGTTTTGGGAAATTACATTAATCTTGTTTCATGTTCATTTTATTATTATATTTACCTTCTTACTATTATATTGTCATTGTATTTACTTTAAATTTTATATTATCATTAGAGTTTAATTGTTATACATTGTCAGTATAAATTTTTTTACACTGTCATCCAATCAGAAATCATGGTTTTGGTGACTTTTCAGATAGTTAGGATAAGAACCAAACATTATAGCTGATGTGTCAATTTATGATTAGTTGACTGTGTAAAAAAAACTTTACAGTGACAGTGTATACAAATTAAATCCTTATCATTATATTTAAATAATTTTTTTTTGATTGAGTATATTTATATCACTCAAAATATAAACTTAAAAAAATGAAATTTTTAAAATAAAAAATATCAATATAAGTAAACTAAATCTTAATAAAAAAAAACAATATATTTATGGTGATGTATTTAATACATTAAACATTTAAAATTATATTTTTTAAGAAAATTATTCTATTTTTGAATTTCTTAAATAATATTCTTACAATACTTGTTAATAAGATTTTTTTTCTTATTATTTTTTGTCATTTAATCATATTTATGGTACATCCATCAAACCTAACATGACCACATGGGAGACTAACCAGTGGTCCCATCCCCCATCCCTAATTTTCCCATTCAGTGCTATATCATTTCCCTCACAAGAGAAAGATAAACAGTCGTGGCAGACCTTGACCTTGAAAGACACAATGCATTTACACTCTGTTTGATGGTACGAAAAAATGTGAGGGGAAAGAAAATGAGAGTAAAGAAGGGCAAGCAGAGAAAAAAAAAATGAAAAAAATAAAAGGATCGATTAATTGTTTGATAAGAGAAGAAAATTAAAATTTTTCTCTCTTCTTATTTGATTGAGTAGAAAGTAAGAGAAAAGAAAAAATATATTTGTGAAATAAATATCATCATATAATAATATTTAAATAAATAAAAGAATGATATTATGATATTTTCAGCCAAATATAGAAAAAATTTTGAAGTGGATTCACAAATTTTTTTTCTTTTCCTCTATTTTCTTTTCATTCCAAATAGGGGAAAAGTTTTTCCCTCGCTATTTCTCCTCCCGTTTGCTTTCCTCCTGTTTCACCAAACCAAACGAAACATTAATTTTGTTTCACCTAGCTTTTGCAATTTGCTAACACTGTCAGTGTGCTAAGTACACATTGCCGAGCCTTGAATGCCATGCCATATTCCACACCACTATACCACGCGTATCAATGCAAATTGCAAAGTGAACTGTATAAAGTACAGACTCCAAAGCCAGAAATTCTGCTGCAAACGCTGGTTTCTATTTTCACACAGTCGTTTTGGTTTAGCCCTTGTTAGCCCATTATTAGCCCAAAAAGAAAAGAAAGGAAGTTAGAATGATTTATGTTTGAATATTTTTATTTTAAAAATAAATTTAATAAAAAATTAGTATAACTTTTTATTAGAGTCACGTTCGATAGATGAAAAAACACTTCGAATGTTTTCAGAATTATATAATCAAACACACACTAACAATATATAATAATAATGGAAGTTTATTTAAACTCTATTATTAGTTTTGATTTGTTTTTTCTACTCTATTTTTTAGTGAGAGATAGGATTTTACATTTAATTGATTATTACGAGTACCTTTTTTATGTTAACTTTGCATTTTTTATGAGTATTATTAATAAGTATTTTTACAATATTGTTTAAGAAATAAAATTTATATGGAAAACTAGGTAAATTTATTTTCAATTTATTAAAAACATCGTTTTTTCACATAAATTTTATTTTCTTGATTCTTTAATACATCAATTTTCTTTCTATTTCGTAACTTTTTAGGAACTTTTTCTCCCATGCCGATTAATCTTAACGATAAAGGAAACATTTCTACGATTTCAAAGAAGGCATGCTTTTTTTTTTTTTTTTAATATCATGGTATTGATAGGAGTATCCCGACTTTATCGGAAACTAATCTCCTTCGGGATCTTGACTGGCTATCCTTTACAAGGTTGTGTTTTTTATCACCCTATCAAGACTCGAATTCGAGACCTCTTAAGAGTGAGGACCAACCGTAACATCAGTGGGACCAACAGACAAAGAAGGCATGCTTGACAAAATAACACAGAAAATTAGATAAATAAAATAGAAAGAGAGAAGTGAAACCTTAATACCCTGCTTAATCTGTTCTGCTTCGGAGCGTTTGTCGAGATCCGCAACCATTCGGAACCGTCTACGGCGGTTCTTGACGACGAAGCTAACGGCGGATCTCCAGCGCCTGAGAGCTTCGACGGACGAATTCTTAGGCTCTACTTCGAAATCCTTGAGGAGGCTCTCCATTGCGGTCGAAATCGGAGCAGAAGAGCGAGAAGATCTTGCTTAAGAGTTTTTCTGTGCAGTGAGAGTGTTCAGAGAAACCAGCGATGGTAGCGAAGATGAAAATGTCGCGGTTTTGACAGATGGTTCCTATATAAAAGGGAGAAATTGTGGAAGCAAAAGCGGAGGAAGAAGATTATGCAGTAGAAATGTACAATTGCGCGTTATATAAAAAGAAGGTTTGAACCAAAATGGAATCCGCGTCCTCAATGGCTTTGTTTTTTAAGACGTCATCTTACACCCCGTCAAACATTTTAATGATTAAGTATTCGTTTGACATAACTTATTTTGGGACAATTTTTTCAATATATCACTTTTTTAATATTTATTTTTTAAAATATCATCCTTTTTAAATTATGTACCAAACTACCACTGTTTCGAAATTAAGTTAGAAGTCGTTTTTAGGATTAACGACTTCTCAATACAAGATTTAATAAATTTACTTTTAATCCCTTGAGAAGTCTGGTTTGCTAACCACGACTTCTCAAGGGCATATATTTTTTTTTTTTTGAAGTTCTATATTTATATTAATTTATATTAATTTATATTAATTATGATAATTAGTTAAATTAATTATATTAATTTTAAATTATTATTTTAAATATTAATTTTATTAATACAATAAAAAAATAAATAATACACTTATAGAAAATATTTAACATCGATTAAATATAGAAACGGTACAACGATACAAATTTTCTATTGTTGCGTAGAAGGTCCGGCACGGTTCGGACATTTATTCCTGCTATGACCCTCATTCCGACACAGACCACATCTCTTACGGCGACTCCCCCCTCCCTCAGATCCATCTCCGTGCGAATGCGGGTAGATTGTGGACGACCCCGTGGATTTCTTCGCATGTCTTGATTGTGGCACACCTCTACTCCAGTATACGTTGGCCAATATGCTTCGTTTGGCACCACGCTGAACTCTTCGCGGTAAACATTGAAGACATATTCCAACTTGTAGACAGCAGGCACATACTTCCAATAGTCGTGATTTTCGCTTGAACATCCCGCGATGACATGTGAGCATGGAATGTGTATGGCCTGAAACTTTCCACAGTCACACCACCTCGCGTTCAAGTCTACCTTGAATCGCCCCGCAGGCCGCCCTTCTCGTGGGTTGATCAACTCCTCGACCGTGAAAATGCTGTGTTCCCGGTTATAATGTTGGACACGGTGAGAGTTGGACTTTGCCCGTTCCTCCTCAATGGCCTTGGTGACAATTTCAGACCAGACATGACCGGAATGGATCATTGCGCTTAGTTGCCTCCCACTGTCGGCGAAAGTTTGAGATAACCTATAATAGGTTGCCTGGACCACAGCAGTGATTGGAAGATGCCGCGTTCCCTTAAGTACCCTGTTAATGCACTCGGAAAGGTTCGTTGTCATGTGTCCCCAACGTCGCCCTTCATCATACGCTTGAGTCCATTTTTCCTTGGGGATCTCGTCAACCCATGCCGCGGCCTCTTCGTTCCAGTCGAGGAGCAAACCCCGGTAATAACGCATGCTTGGCTGGTTCAGGGCGTATCCTGAATGGTTGGAATGTTAGAAATGTCTAAATTGACATGAATAGAATAGAAACAATAAATAATTGCAATTTGTATGACTGCGGTACTAACCCATATTGACGACCTTCTTTCTCATATCTGCATTCTTGAATCTCCGCATAAAGTTTTGTGCAATTTGTCGAACGCAATACACATGCATTGAAGGAGGATTGTGCCATCCACTGTCAGCTCGCCGGTATGCAGCTTTTATTGACTCGTGCCTGTCCGAGACCAATGTTATGTTGGCTTGGGGTGTGACGTGCCTCCTCAAGTTTTGGAGGAAGAAAAACCATGCATCTGCCGTCTCACCCTCGACAAGGGCGAAGGCTATGGGAATTGGTTGGTTGGCTCCATCTTGAGCTGTTGCAATCAATAGCGTCCCCTTGTACTTTCCATACAGCCATGTTCCATCCACCATAACAATTGGCTTGCAAAATGCAAATCCACTAATGCAAGGCTTGAAAGTCCAGAAAAGACGGTGGAAGATTCTCTTATCGGGAACTAGATAGGCCTCGTCGTAAGCTGGCAGCGTCTGCAGTTCAGTGATTGTGCCCGGAACATAAGTATGTAAGGCCATGAGCCATGTTGGAAGGTAATTGTAAGATAGCTCCCAGTTCCCGTATATTTGTTCGATAGCCTTTTGCTTGGCTATCCATACCTTCCTATACGTTGTGGTATAGTTGTATTTTCTCGTATGTGGGCAATCAACACCGAGATAGACAACGCCGGATCCTCCTTCACCATTTGCTTGATACTTTCACAAATAATGTTCGAGTCAAGCTTCCGATGATCTTGTGAGAGAGTTGCTGATACACATGTATGTGGTCCGTCCAGCTTACGGATCTCCCAATAGCCTTTTGTTGTGCGATTATTCACTCTACACCTCCACCGGCATGCAGGGTTGTTGCACTTAATCATCCATCTGTCGTTATCGGAGTGCTCTACCTTGAAATCCAGGGAGTTCTTGATATGGTATCCCTTGATAGCAAACTGGGCCATTTCTTTTGTAGCAAACCTCATGTTTGTTTGTAGGCTATCTGGGACATCAATTTGATCCAAAGACACTCGCGATAGGACGTGGCTGAAATCGTCTGATGGAGCAACCCCATCTAAGTTCACATTACGAAAGTGTGGTGGTGGTTCGTATGGAGGCGCGGTTGAGGAGGGACCCACACCAGCTTCTTCTTCTTCGTCGTCGTCGTCATCATTGACTGACAGTGCAAGAATCTCGGCTTCATCCTCACTGAAGTCACCAACTTCTTCGTGGTGGAACCCAGCCACGACGCTGATGGTAATTGCATGAGTTTGTACATCAACATGGGATGGGTGGTTGTCCTCGGCATCAAGGAATGATGGGTTGCACTCTTCGGCCGGAGGAAAGGAGGGGCGATAGTCATAGGAGGAAGGAAAAGATGGGTTGTAGTCAGAGGAGGAAGGAAAAGATGGGCGGTAGTCATAGGAGGAAGGAAAAGATGGGTTGTAGTCAGAGGAGGAAGGAAAAGATGGGTGGTAGTCTTCAGTCACTGGAAAAGATGTGTGGTCGGGTTCTGATTCAGGGAAAGATGTGTGGAATGTTTGTGTTGGTGCATTAAGGTCAAAGATGTAGGACGGTTCGCCTTGGGGGTTATCGATGGAAACATCCTCGAGATGTGCGTATAGCTCAATGGTGGTAACGCCGAGGTTGAGGCTTTTGCAATTGTCGAACATGTCGAACATCAGTTCTACATCCTCATCTCCTTGAAGATAGTGTGGCTGGTATCGAACATATCCCGGTGCAATGGACATAGGATATCGATAAACAATATCGCCCACCCTCTTGTCGTTGCCGGCTTTTATCTTCGTATGGATAGTTGTTCTCAGTTGTTGAAGGTTGATGGTTTTCCTCACCTTCAGCAAGATTGGGTGGTCGCACTGAAACAACACCCCGTATGGAGAGTCCATTTCAATTTGGCCGTTGTGATAGAGTGTAACAAAGACTAATGTAGGTGCCATGACTTGGTGAAGAAATGTGGTTGGGTGACTTAGTGAAGAAATGTGGCTGAGTGAAGGATGAGGTTGAGTGAAGAAATGAAGCTTAGTGAAGAAATGAGGCTGATTGAAGTTCAATTTATAGTGGTGACATTATTGTGACCCGTCTGCCCCATCACCCGTCTGCTGCTTCACCATGTGAAAGCATCAGTATGTCAATTTACTGTGCGCATGTGGAAGCATCAATGTGTCATAGTGCTGGTCGTCTGAGACCATGTCAGCATGGCAGTGTGTCATAACCACTCGTCTGTTGGTCATGTGGGTGTGTCAGTGCATTGGGCAGTATACTGTGCACATGTGAGCTGGTCTACTGTTTCACTTGTCTGCTTAGACAAGTGATGGGCAGACGAGTGAAACATCAGCTGATCACTTGTCTGAGGTTTCACTCGTCTAAGCAGACAAGTGAAACATCAGAGCTTAGACAAGTGAAACCTCAGACAAATGATCAGCTGATGTTTCACTGGTCTGCTTAGACAAGTGAAACAGCAGACAAGTGAAACATCAGCTGATCACTTGTCTGAGGTTTCACTCGTCTAAGCAGATAAGTGAAACATCAGAGCTTAGACAAGTGAAACCTCAGACAAGTGATCAGCTGATGTTTCACTCGTCTGCCCATCACTTGTCTAAGCAGACAAGTGAAACAGCAGACTAGTGAAACATCAGCTGATCACTTGTCTGAGGTTTCACTCCTCTAAACTCTGATGTGTTTCACATCAGAGCTTAGACGAGTGAAACATCAGTCAAGTGATCAGTTGATGTTTCACTCATCTGCCCCTCACTTGTCTATGCAGACGAGTGAAACATCTGCTGATCACTTGTCTGATGTTTCACTCGTCTGCCTTTCACCCGTCTGCTGATTCACCATTTACTGTGCGCATGTGAGCGCATCAGTGACATTATTTGCTGCTGGGACCCGTCTGCTGTGCACAGTATATTCGCACTGCCCAATGCACTGACACACCCACATGACCAGCAGACGGGTCATTCTGACACACTGCCATGCTCACATGGTCACAGCAGACGGGTCCCAGCAGCAAATAATGTCACTGATGCGCTCACATGCGCACAGTAAATGGTGAATCAGCAGACGGGTGAAAGGCAGACGAGTGAAACATCAGACAAGTGATCAGCAGATGTTTCACTCGTCTGCATAGACAAGTGAGGGGCAGACGAGTGAAACCTCAGACAAGTGAAACATCAGCTGATCACTTGTCTGAGGTTTCACTCGTCTAAGCAGATAAGTGAAACATCAGAGCTTAGACAAGTGAAACATCAGAGCTTAGACAAGTGAAACCTCAGACAAGTGATCAGCTGGTGAAATCACTGGTCTGCTTAGGCAAGTGAAACAGCAGACAAGTGAAACATCAGCTGATCACTTGTCTGAGGTTTCACTCCTCTAAGCAGATAAGTGAAACATCAGAGCTTAGACAAGTGAAACATCAGAGCTTAGACAAGTGAAACATCAGACAAGTGATCAGCTGATGTTTCACTAGTCTGCTTAGACAAGTGAAACAGCAGACTAGTGAAACATCAGCTGATCACTTGTCTGAGGTTTCACTCCTCTAAGCAGATAAGTGAAACATCAGAGCTTAGACAAGTGAAACATCAGACAAGTGATCAGCTGATGTTTCACTAGTTTGCTGTTTCACTTGTCTAAGCAGACCAGTGAAACATCAGCTGATCACTTGTCTGATGTTTCACTTGTCTAAGCTCTGATGTTTCACTTGTCTAAGCTCTGATGTTTCACTTATCTGCTTAGAGGAGTGAAACCTCAGACAAGTGATCAGCTGATGTTTCACTTGTCTGCTGTTTCACTTGTCTAAGCAGACCAGTGATTTCACCAGCTGATCACTTGTCTAAGCTCTGAGGTTTCACTTATCTGCTTAGACTAGTGAAACCTCAGACAAGTGATCAGCTGATGTTTCACTTGTCTGCTGTTTCACTTGTCTAAGCAGACCAGTGATTTCACCAGCTGATCACTTGTCTGAGGTTTCACTTGTCTAGGCTCTGATGTTTCACTTGTCTAAGCTCTGATGTTTCACTTATCTGCTTAGAGGAGTGAAACCTCAGACAAGTGATCAGCTGATGTTTCACTAGTCTGCTGTTTCACTTGTCTAAGCAGACCAGTGAAACATCAGCTGATCAATTGTCTGATGTTTCACTTGTCTAAGCTCTAATGTTTCACTTGTCTAAGCTCTGATGTTTCACTTATCTGCTTAGAGGAGTGAAACCTCAGACAAGTGATCAGCTGATGTTTCACTTGTCTGCTGTTTCACTTGTCTAAGCAGACCAGTGATTTCACCAGCTGATCACTTGTCTGAGGTTTCACTTGTCTAAGCTCTGATGTTTCACTTGTCTAAGCTCTGATGTTTCACTTATCTGCTTAGACGAGTGAAACCTCAGACAAGTGATCAGCTGATGTTTCACTTGTCTGCTGTTTCACTTGTCTAAGCAGACCAGTGATTTCACCAGCTGATCACTTGTATGAGGTTTCACTTGTCTAAGCTCTGATGTTTCACTTGTCTAAGCTCTGATGTTTCACTTATCTGCTTAGACGAGTGAAACCTCAGACAAGTGATCAGCTGATGTTTCACTTGTCTGCTGTTTCACTTGTTTAAGCAGACCAGTGAAACATCAGCTGATCACTTGTCTGAGGTTTCACTTGTCTAAGCTCTGATGTTTCACTTGTCTGCTTAGACGAGTGAAACCTCAGACAAGTGATCAGCTGATGTTTCACTCGTCTGCCCATCACTTGTCTAAGCAGACAAGTGAAACAGTAGACCAGCTCACATGTGCACCGTATACTGCCCAATGCACTGACACACCCACATGACCAGCAGACGGGTCATTCTGACACACTGCCATGCTCACATGGTCACAGCAGACGGGTCCCAGCAGCAAATAATGTCACTGATGCGCTCACATGCGCACAGTAAATGGTGAAGCAGCAGACGGGTGATGGGGCAGACGGGTCACAATAATGTCACCACTATAAATTGAACTTCAATCTGTCTCATTTCTTCACTAAGCCTCATTTCTTCAGTCAACCTCATTCTTCACTCAGCCTGCAACAGGTAACACCATACAAACTTCACTTCAATGGATTTGCTAAGACTGCAACACGTTCATAGGTCATCGCAAGTGGGTGATATGGTAAGTGTCTGCAAATGATATTTACATTAAATGGTCCTTACTATTTCTATACTTACAACTCTACTTTTTGGTTGCAGGACCACATTGATTGTCACCTACATACCATAGAGGCTCCAAGTCCACTGATTGTACCATACTTGGAGCAAGCTGGGTTTTCTATCGCTGCAACAGTGGGTCACACAAAGATTGACAAATCGTTGGTTCTTGCAATGGTAGAAAGGTGGAGGCCAGAAACACACACGTTCCATCTTCCCGTCGGAGAATGCACAATAACCATGGAAGATGTTGCTCTTCAGCTAGGATTGCGTGTGAACGGACTGCCCGTTACTGGACCTAGCTTCCTTGCCTGGCAAGAAGAATGCCATCGACTTTTAGGTGTGGTTCCTCCGTCTAATCAGATGAAGGGACAACAAATAAAACTCAAGTGGTTGCAACAGACGTTTGCCACTCCCCCTCATGATGCAACAGTCCAACAGGTACAAGCCTATTGTAGAGCGTACATTTTACGCTTGATCGGGGGGCTCTTGATGCCTGACAAATCTGATAACAGAGTTCACTTGATGTATCTTCCACTGTTGGAAGATTTTCACCGTGCTGGAAGATACAGCTGGGGCACGGCATGTCTAGCAAATCTGTACAGGGAAATGTGTCGTGCATCTGCACCGGCCGCTGCCTGTATGGGTGGATGCGTATTGTTGCTACAGTCTTGGGTATGGTATCGCATGCCGTTCCTTACATCACGGTACAACCGCGAACCGTCGTTTCCACTAGCACGATGGTAAAGATTCTATTCATAGTTAAATTACCTTACATCCTCTACTTATTATACTGACCTTGCGATGTATTTTACTAGATGGAGTGGCGGGGGACTACAGTATAGCGGAACTCCGCGGGGTGACATTACGAGGTACAGATCGAGGTAATCACGCTGAAAACTGGAGAATAAAGCATGCAGAATGGATCCAGTGTTGGCAAGAACGCCGAAATGGCATCATATCGGGACAACCGATTCCGGGTTATGTGTGTCACACTGCTGAGTATATGATGTGGTTTAGGCAGAACTCGAGACCGTACCTGTCTATTCCGCAACAGTTGCAAGACCCGCGGGGTGATGCTCAACACGTTCCGGATGTTGGACCAAGTATGCCCACCCAACAGCGTCCACGGCGTCATGCACGTCGCCAATCCAGCCCCCCGGTTCCCATGGCTTATGATGACCCCCAACCGCCTCGCCATTCATTTGCCTACACCCCTATGCAGCGAGACGCTTCCCCACCGCTTGACCAAGGTCGACACTCTATCGCTTCCAGTGATGGAGAATTTTATAGCAATCTGTTTGGCACAGACCTCGGAACGCCACAGTTGGCAGCCGCATACATGCAAAGAATGTACTCGTTTGGCGCTCCATCATTCCCCTTCCCAGTCGACGCTAGTTCTTCAATGCCTCCCACAAATCTTAATCTCAACGAGGGTGTGCAACAAGCAGAGCAACCCGCTGCAGCGGATGAGGAACAACCACATCAAAGTCGTCCACGCCGTAACCGACGACCTCCACGATGTGGAACTGGACATCATTTAGGAGATTAATTTTTGTGCACTTATCATTATTGTATTTTTTGTTTACTTAATTATATCTAAAATATTTGGGTACTTGTCATTATTTTCCCTTTTAGTTTTAATAAATAAATTTTTTATTAATCTTAATTAATAAAATTAATTGCGTTAATATTTATAACCTTAATTAAAATTAATTTCAATAATTTCAATAATAATTTAACTTAATTTAAATATAGAACTTTCAAAAAAAAAAAATATAAATCCCCTTGAGAAGTCATGGTTAGCAAACCCGACTTCTCAAGGGATTTAACAAAAATTTGAGATTCATCTTGTTAAGAAGTCGTTAATTGTAAAAACGATTTCTCAATTGCTTTCAAAACCGTGGTAGTTTGGTATATAATTTGAAAAGGGTGGTAATTTTGAAAAATAAATATTAAAACAGTGATATATTGAAAAATTTGCCACTGATTGGAACGAAAAAAATAGTTGAATGTGCCTATTTGCAAATGGAATAAAGTTTAAGGTGTGTGTACTTTTCCCTTTTATTTTGTAGTGGAAATTTAAAATTAAAAGTTTAATTGTTATGCACTAATTTCAATCGATCACAAAATCATAATATAAATGATTGAATGACTTTTAAGAACTTAGGATAAGAATGAAACGATTTTATTGATGTGACAATTTATGATTGGATCGTGTAAAAAAAAATTACACTGAAAATGCATATCAATTAAATCCTAAAATTAATAGCACGAAACCAATACTATTTTAAGGATAGAAAATAATGAAAATATCAAAGCCAGAACCATGCTTACAAAGCCTCAACTATCATGGGTGTTTATCATGTTATTTGACTGCATGCTATTCTTTCTTAATAATGTTGACCTCCACAGTCTTTTTTATTGTAATATTTTAACTTTGTTATGGGTGTGGTCTACTCAGATAAGATTAATTTAATCAAGAATTATTATAAAACACAGTTTATTGCCTAAACTATTTTTAGCTTTCACAATTGGTTACTTTTATAAGCTTTAATTTATAGCTTATGAAAATAAGCCCAACCCAATTTTTATAGGTCCCATTTGGTGAGTAGGGCATGGGTGCTCCCTTGATCAAACCCGTTAATGTATTGAGAAGTCGCAAATTTTTTAATATATTAATGTTTCAATTTTTATTTTCAAAACTATCATCCTTATCAAATTATATACCAAATTATCACCATTTTTAATAGCATTGAGAAGTCCCCTTTGGTGGTCACGACTTCTCAACATGTTTGGGGAAAGTTTTTTGTCACACCCAGTTGGGAAGTTTGGTTCTTCAACCACGACTTCTCAATGTGGGTTTTAATTTGGGGAAATTTTTTTGTCACAACCAGTTGGGAAGTCTGGTTCTTCACCCGTCTAAGCCTTTGTTCGTCTGATGACTTTCACCGGTCTAAGCTTAGACGGGTGAAAGCTTCATTAGATGGGTGAAAGTCATCAGACGGGTGAAAGCTTCATTAGACGGTTGAAAGTCATCAGACGGGTGAAAGCTTCATTAGACGGTTGAAAGCTTAGACGGCTGAAAGTCATCAGACGAACGAAGGCTTAGACGGGTGAAAGCATGAAAGCTTAGGCGGGTGAAAGTTTCATTAGACGGGTGAAAGCTTAGACGGGTGAAAGTCATCAGACGAACAAAGGCTTAGACGAGTGAAAACATAAAAGCTTAGACGGGTGAAGAACCAGACTTCCCAACTGGGTGTGACAAAAAAATTTCCCCAAATTAAAACCCACATTGGGAAGTCTGGTACCAGATTTCCCAACTGGCTATGACAAATTTTTTTCTCAAATCATGTTGAGAAGTCGTGCCCTCCAAAGGAGACTTCTCAATGTAATTTAGAAATGGTGGTAGTTTGGTATATAATTTGGAAAGGGTGATAGTTTGAAAATAAAAACTGAAACAATGATGTTCTGATAAATTTGCCATTGAGAAGTAGAGTTTTTAAATTTATAATAAAGTATTATTTTTTCTTGATTCCTTGACGAGTAAAAAGACTCATAAAAGAAATATCACTAATCTTGATTAGGTCCGCCAAAAACATTGTTTTGTATCTATCCCTTTCCTCTAGTTGACTAATTAATTTATTTTTATTGTTTATTGTGTGTGCATTTTACAATATGGTATTGCTAACCAAATAACAACATTTTTCCATACAAAGATTCTATATTTGATTCCTTAACTAGTGTTTTAGGGTTACAAGTTAGCATTTTCCTTTCTAATATAGCCCTAGTGTGCCTTTTAATATTGATAATTTATTAGTTATGCTTTTAATGTTGTTGGCTTAGAGCACCACCTTAAGAAATAAGAATTGGTTCTTATTAGGTAGCATCAGTGAAGCACAATGATGTTTCATCCAGCCGTAAGAACAGTTGTTTCTATAAGCGACTGGTTCTTATATAAGCACACAATAAGAATTTAAGTTGAAACAAAACAATGTAAATAAAGATGTGTGATAACTTGTGGAACCCATTTGGTGCAACTTCTTGCAGTTGCTTAACTCCTCTTTTTATGGGTTTTTTTTTTATGAGCCCTCTTTTTATGGATTTTATCATGCCACAACAATACTTTGTACTTTATAATACTTTAAGCAACTCTTCACTTCAATAATGCAACTTTAAAAAGTTAGAATACTTCTATAAGAACCGATTTCTTCAATAAGCAATTGTATTTACAACCGAATGTCATGTTACTAGTGCTCCAATGCAGAATGCTATCTTGTAAGAACCCCTTCTTAAAACAACTCTCATCCAAAATGCTGTTAGCATATAAAATTTATCAAAATTACCACCTAATAAATCATCATCACTTACCAATTAAACCCTTTTCAGAGACATTAAACATGATAACATACTTCTAGACAAAAATGGTCACATGAAGCTCTCAGACTTTGGCCTCCGTAAGCCTCTCGACTGTACTATCCTGTATTCACCAATACACCTCTTTATGTCCTTATATATAGTGCTTTTCTTAATAGGCAGCTCACTAAGATCCTTGAAAGAGATTATGTTTCTGAGTTAAAGGTTTGAAGGGGAATGGCAAACTGTCATGTTTGAAGGATTCTAATTTCAAAAGAGCAGACTTACCTGCTAAGTATGTTACCTATGGTTGCAGTCGTTAATCTGTTTTCACGAATAGTCAAAGGTATTTTTTTAGGTTTAATTACTCTGTTCGTCCCCAAACTATTTGAGAATTTTTAAATAGATTCCTAAACTAAAAAAAATTGTAATTGGATCCCTGAACTTCTAAATACTTTGTAATTGGGTCCCTCCACTTTAAACGTTTGTAATTGGGTCCTGAACTTGTAATAATTTGTAATTAGGTCCCTGAGATAGGAGAAAAACCATGTAATTAAAGCATCGTATAAATCTCTTTCGAGGTTTCTTATTGGTCTTGAAGGTTAATAGAACCATTGGATCATAATAGCAAAGATTTTAAAAATGCCTCATATCACAAAGACCCAATTACAAACTATTAACAAGTTCAGGGACCCTATTACAAGCGTTTAAAGTGTAGGATCCAATTATAAATTTTTTTTAATTCAAAGATCTATTTAAAAATTAACAAATAATTCCAAGACCTACGAAGTAATTAAACATTTTTTTTATAGGGCACCGGTGCACATTAAACGTCGCCTATCAATACATAACCAAAATATTCATCAATACTTATTGCAGTAGATAATTTGAAAATAAGATTTACCAAGTATGGGGTTGCTTTTTTTGTTAAGGCTAAGCTGGATTGATAGAAATGGAAGGAATATAATGGAATGGAATGTAATGATATTAAGTTTCCTTATTTTGGATTGTTTACGTAATTACGTTAGGATGAAACAAGATAAAACTTTATGCAATGGAAGGAAATCCTTTACATTTTATCTAATTTCTCTATTTTTCTTCCCTTCCAATGGTACATATTTTAGACCTTTTATATTATAAAAATTGATTAAATTTTAAAGGCATGTTCTACTTGATCATGAGATTCAAACATAACTTGATCATATGGAAGAAGGAAATCAATCTCGAATCGACAGTCCCAACTTTCAGTCCGGGATACAAAACCATGTGGGCTATGCAATATGCATTGATCTTTCGAATCCAGATCAACTTTGTTTGCAGTGAGTGATGGACAGAAAATTACGTTTGAAAAAAAAATATAATTCTACATTATGTTAATGAGTTTACAAATTTGACTACCTGATGATAATCAGAATTCTTAAAACATTGAATACAGTAAAAAAAAATTGAATCGATAGTAACGCCAACTCTGCAGAACTATGTAGAATGTCTCTCTGAAACTCGAATCAATGACTCATTTTTTGCCACAAATGCTTCACCTTTTTTCAACCAGTTCACGTACTGCCCTTGCTCTCTTTTGTGTAGGTAGTGGAGGAGGAAATTGGTCAGGTTTACCCCAATGCCCTTGGCTATCAGGTATTCTTTGAGGGCATCTTGCAACTTAAGATCCAATTCGCTTCACATAAATATAGAGAAGACAATGAGCAAGATAACTTCTAGTAAATAGGCCCAAATAATTTATGAATGGTATACTAAAAATGTAAAGTATGACATTTTTAAAGTGTATGTGAGTGAATCTGATACAGCCATAGAGGTAAAAAGCAGTTCAAGTATGCTGATCTAACCCATTCAACTTTCTAAAGAACATGAAGAACAAGTGCTTCATTGTATATGGATTAAATTCTTACAGGCTTAGTTTTATCAAATGACAAGCATAATCAGTTCAAAAGATGAGTAACCAATGGGTATGAGCCATTAGGACTCAGTTAGTGGTGAGAGGTTTGAGTTGTTTGCATGAGATCATAGGTTTAAACCTTAAGCAATTAAGCTACCTTGGAGTATACACTATACAGTAAAATAACTTTAAAATAATGAAATTTTATAATTTTCAGTAATAGAAGTTATAGAACAACAACACCTGATGGCCTTGCTTAGTTGCTTCTAGTTTACCAGCAAGAACTAGAATCAAGATGAGTAATCCTCCAAAAATGTATCTCTAATAGCTAGGCCTACAGGACTACTGCTTGTACCATTACACCTAAAATTACACGGAGAGGTCATGGTTATCAAGCCAAGGTATACTAAAGATCCATGGATATAGTTAGGCTGAAGTCCTCGGAGAGTAAGCTATAAGGATAAGGTGATTGTATGATAGTAAAACTTGTCGCATAAATGAACTAGCAAAATGTTACATGTTGATCCAGTGTGCATATAAAGGGGAAAGGGAGAGGTTGAAATAATCGGAGTACACCAAATGATAAAATCCAAGCAAGTCAAGTCTGTAAAGAAATGAGTAGGCAGTTAGATAAAGTTTTACAGCTATCATCTATAACATCAATCCTATCTTTGTTCATCAAAGGAGATCAGCCATCGTTGAATATATCAGCAACATTGTAAACTCAAATCAAATCAACTTCCCCCTAAACTGGAAGACCTAATATTGGAATATATATATATATATATATATATATATATATATATATATATGTTAAGGTTTCCAATTGGGCATCACCTTTACAAATGTAAATGAAGTATGAACTTTTACTTGGAAATTGGAATTGGTCAGTACTCACTGGATGCAGCCTTAAAGTATATTAAACTCCACTTCGAACAGTGGCAGTCGTGTACAGACACAAGATTACTTTCTCACTGAATTACTCAGATCAGAGTGCAGATTTATAAGAAGGCACCCTGTATGCTAAGTATTTGAAAGCAAACCACCTTACAGATAGACACCAATATTAACACATAGGGTGTCTTTAAAGCTAATTTTTTTAAAACATATATGATATCAGTATGCAGATTGAGAGGGGCAAAAAAAAAAAAATACTCCCCCATTTCCATTGTCCTTTCCCTCCTCCCCAAACTCATAATAAAAGAGATAAGTTGATAACACGTGCAAATAAGAATCTCTGCAATAGTTTACCTGAATAAGGGGCCTCTGTAAATGGAAGAGCTCAGACATGCAGGTGATCTGAGAAAATAAGCATTATTGATGTCAAATTCAGAGCCTTTATCAGTTTCTTCATAAACTTCACAGTCAAATTGCAAGATGGAGCTCAGAGCTGGCTTCTTTACACATACTTTCATAAAAACATCCCTTGGGAAAACAAGGTCTTTTTCATAGTTAGGAGGGCCAAGGATAGCTGAAACAGCAACTTCATCTCCCCAATCGCATTTTCTTCGCAAAGTCACATCTTTGGTGTGTGGTGAATCCGAGTCCACTACAAAGTCACCTAAAGAACCATTTTGAGCATTCTGCATCCATGACAATGCATAATATGTAAATGAAAAAGACCTTTTTTTTTTCATTGCCAGCCATGTCCGTAGGAACTCAAGTGTTATACAAAAATTGAGTGTGGTATCAGGTGAAGATATCAATAAGTGCATCTTTTATTTTTGGTTCCAGGGGATGCTCATACAAGCCTCACATGGGATATAAGGGAGAAGGGAAAGGGGCGAAGCGCATTGCGAGTATTTGAAGTATTTGAACCCCACACTCACAATTCTGTCTCCCAGCTTAATCAATAAGTTCATCTGTATTCAGTTTTATGGATTAAAAACACAACTCTTATAGCATAGGCATTTCTGATAATAAACCAGGATAAACAAAGAGGTTCATTTGTATGCACTGTCCGTAAATTTTTTTACACGGTCAACTGAATAAAAATTATTATGTGAGTGATTGTGGTTGGCTGAAAAGCCAAATATTTTAACTTATATGACAATTTTTGATTGATTAGTAGTGTAAAATTTTTATGTATATCAATTAAATCCTAAATAAAATGATATGATATTATCATGAAATAAAAGGTAAAAAAAACACAACATAATACAGGAGTGCCATTGGTGATTGAGGGAAATCGTTCATATTCATCAATAATAATTGGAGATAAAAAAAAAAAAAAGTGATTTTTCGAGACAGTTTATATTAAGCATTGATAAAAAGAAAAGAAGCGTTGGGATTGATGTTAGAGATAGAGAGAACCTGAAAGGGAATAGATGAAAGCTCAAATTGAATCTCGGATCTTAAGAGCTTGAGCAATTCGAGATCTTGAACAGCTTTTAAACCATTCCTCAGGTTTCTCACCCTCGCCATTTTCTTTCTTTTCCCAGTTCCCACCAACAAGCACCCGAGCAGACTCTTTTTTTCTAGGAGTCGCCGCAAAGGTATGTCACTCTAAACAGTTACTCCTATGTTACTTCACCGCTCAAAATATCACATCTAAAATATATTTTTATCATTTTAATTTTGATATAGTGTCTGTGACGGCAAATTTACCACTATATCACTGTTTCACTTTTTATTTTCCAAACTACCACCGTTTCCAAATTATATACCAAACTACCACTATTTGAGAATTACATTTAGAAGTCTTGTTTGCCATCCACGACTTCTCAACCTCATTTTACAAAATTTTGTTGGTTTTGCCTTGGGAAGTCGGGTTTGCTAACCACGACTTCTCAAGGTGAAACAACTGATACAAGTGAAACAATACAAGTGAAACAACTGATCACCTTTCTGATGTTTCACTCGTCTGCTTAGACAAGTGAAACATCAGACAAGTGATCAGCAGATGTTTCACTCGTCTGCTTATCACTTGTCTGCTTAGACGAGTGAAACATCTGCTGATCACTTGTCAGATGTTTCACTCGTCTAAGCAGACGAGTGAAACATCAGACAAGTGATAGGCAGACGAGTGAAATAGCTGCTGATCACTTGTCTGATGTTTCACTCGTCTAAGCATACAAGTGAAACAGTAGACAAGTGATCAACAGATGTTTCACTCGTCTGCCTATCACTTGTTTGCTTAGACGAGTGAAACATCAGACAAGTGATAAGCAGACGAGTGAAACATCAAACAAGTGATCAGCAGATGTTTCACTCGTCTGCTTATCACTTGTCTACTTAGACGAGTGAAATAGCTGTTAATCACTTGTCTGTTGTTTCACTCGTCTAAGTAGACGAGTGAAACAGGTGCTGATCACTTGTCAGATATTTCACTCGTCTGCTTAGACGAGTGAAACATCAGACAAGTGATCAGCAGATGTTTCACTCGTCTGCCTATCACTTATCTAATGTTTCACTCGTCTAAGCATACAAGTGAAACAGTAAATAAGTGATCAGCAGATGTTTCACTTGTCTTCTTAGACGAGTGAAACAATAGACAAGTGATAGACAGACGAGTGAAACATCTACTGATCACTTGTCTAAGCAGCCAAGTGAAACAGCTGATCACTTGTCAGATGTACAAGTGAAACATTAGACAAGTGATAGGCAGACGAGTGAAACATCTGCTGATCACTGATCAGCAGATGTTTCACTCGTCTGCCTATCACTTGTCTGATGTTTCACTCGTCTAAGCATACAAGTGAAACAGTAGACAAGTGATCAGCAGATGCTTCACTCGTCTGCCTATCACTTGACGGCTTAGACGAGTGAAACAACAGACAAGTGATAGGCAGATGAGTGAAACGTTTGCTTATCACTTGTCTGATGTTGATGTTTCACTCGTATAAGCAGACAAGTGAAGCAACTGATCACTTGTCTGTTTCACTTGTCTGCTTAGACGAGTGAAACAGCTGATCACTTGTCTGCTTAGACGAGTGAAACATCAGACAAGTGATAGGCAGACGAGTGAAACATCTGCTGATCACTTGTCTGATGTTTCACTGTCTGCTTAGACGAGTGAAACATCAAGTGATCAGCAGTTTCACTTGTCTAAGTAGACAAGTGATAAAATAATAATTTAAATTAATTTAAATATAGAACTTTCAAAAAAAAAAATATAAATCCCCTTGAGAAGTCGTGGTTATCAAACACGACTTCTCAGGGGAATAAAAATAAATTTCAGAAATATCATGTTGGGAAGTCGTTAATGCTAAAAACGATTTCTCAATTACTTTTAAAACCGTGGTAATTTGGTACATAATTTGAAAAGGGTGGTAGTTTGGAAAATAAATATTAAAACAGTGATATATTGAAAAATTTGCCGTCTGTGACAGTGTGAGTATAATGTTTTTTTACCCAATGGTATCCTCGGATGGATACTCGAAGCGGGATCCGTATGATAGAGATTATAGAAATGATTTTTGTCATATTTCAATCAAGTTTTTCCATAAGTACGATATGAATTGAATCCTGATAACATGGTTATGTAATTCAGATATCTAACCAAATGTGTTAGAACTTGTTGGTGAGTATAATTATTTTTATGATTTAATTGGTATATATTTTGATGGTAAAGATTTTTTATACTATCAATCAATCATAAATTGATACATCAATAGAAATAATTAATTATTATTCTAAAAACCTAAAAGTCATCCAAAACATCATTTATGATTGGCTGATAATCTAAAAAACTTTATACTCACAATTCATAATAATTAAATTTATTTTCTTTATATCGATAATAAATTGCAAATTATTTTCTTGGGTAACTTTTAAAATGATTATAAAAAAGTCAAATATTTTTAATGGTGTAGCAATTTATGATAGATTAGAAGTATAAAAAATCTTCACACGACAGTATATCAATTAAATCCATATTTCATTCATGTATATATGTATTATAAGTTTAATTTTGGTATATTGTAACCATATAAATTTTTTACACTATCAATCAATCACAAAAAATTATACGTGTAACTTTTAGAATAATTATAATAAAAATCAAATATTTTAATGATGTGATAATTACGATCAATTCAGAATGTAAAACATCATACCAATGTCATGGATGCATGGACTATATAAGCTGGTAATGATGTTTTACCAACTTAATGTGATAATTAATAATGTTATAATTTATGATCAGTTCACTTGGTTTTGGATTTTTTTTTTTTGAAATTAAACCAAATCGAACCGAACTGCATATATATAATTTAATGATTAAATATCCAATTTGATCCTTGAAATTGTAGGGTCGTATCAACTTGATCTCTCACATTATCAATATTCCAAAATGATCCCTGAAATTACAGAAAGTTAATCAGATTCGTTCCTCCGTTGGTATTTGCATGGATTATAATAACAATAAGTTGGTAATGTCAGCGATGTATTTGAAACTAAGTGAATAATATCAGGGATGCATTTGCTACATTTTGCAATTCCAAGGATCATTTTGGAACATTGATAATGTGGGGGACTAAATTAATACGATCCTACAATTTCAAGGACCAAATTCGATATTTACTCATAATTTAATACTTATTTATTCAATTATTAGTATTTGACACCATATTTGGTTATTTTTTTTTACATTTATTAGTTTGATTCTAGGTAATTATTTACTATTTTTAATATTTCTAATGTAAAATTCATAATATTTTAATTTTTAATATGTTAAAAGTTATAGGGTCATGCTAACGAGTGTCCTAAGGACATTTTTTAAGGAAACTAAAAAAGTAAATTTATATTGAAAAATTAAATATATCACTTCTTCAAATATTAAATATATCAATTTTGAATGAAAAGTTTCTTTTTTGTGCTCTCTCCTAAGTTATATCCCTTCATGGACTTAATTTTATAGTCAGTGTGTTGATAAAAAATAATCCATTCATTCCAATTCAATCTGCTTCTAATTTGAAAATTGAATTGGTTTGAATTTAATTTAGAATCAACCGAAAGTTACAAACTGAACCGGGAACACCCTTACTTGTGCTTTAGTCTCTGCTGCCAAGTGCCAACCTATCTAAACCAAATTCCCAGTTAAACGGTTCACAGAAACCTATTCTCCGCTGTCTCTCGCCACCGCCGTCGCCCACCTGAGCCATCCCACATCACCAAAAAGCAGAGCCTAAAGATTAGCAGCAAAAAAAGGAGGAAGCCAGAGCCTCACTTGGGATTATACTCCATCAATCCTTGCTCAGTTGTTTCACGAAGATTAGCAGGTAAGTTTCTCTTCTCTTTTTACTTTGTTATTCTGAATCTCAATCAAAATGTTAAGTGTTATTTTGTTGCGGATTTAGTTGTATTTGAACTCTTGCACCTGACCTGTTCGATGAAAAGCCTGAGTGGCTAAAGTATTAAAGAGAAAGGATGTATCTAAATTGGAAGCTCAAGTGCTGTTTGTTAGGTCATTATTTCTCCAATGATTGAATGTGTCCTGTATCTAATAACTTGTCAATGATTGAATTTGAATTGTGTAGAATAATTTCTTT
Organism: Ammopiptanthus mongolicus; assembly: GCA_039655645.1. Taxonomy (NCBI): domain Eukaryota; kingdom Viridiplantae; phylum Streptophyta; class Magnoliopsida; order Fabales; family Fabaceae; genus Ammopiptanthus; species Ammopiptanthus mongolicus. Next base: position 8,356,813 of record CM077351.1, on the reverse strand, counting down.
ATGATTTTGTAAGTGATTCCTTTCTATTTTTTATTTTATTTGATTAAAGTGAAACCTAAACATTAATTACCACGTCACTCTGTAGACTATGTATGTTGCACTATCATGAATATTAAGTATGTACTCATACTGATATTAATAGTATGTAATTATGAATTGTGTATTTCTATAAAATATGTAAACGTTTTATTCATATCCATTCAAATTTCTTCAAATAAGATTATTTTAGGAGGTTTTGGCAGCGGTTTATTTCTGTCACAATTTACACTTTGAACTTGTTGATATTTTAAATCACAGGTTTTGTTCTATGGAAGGAATGGCTTGGGGATGTTGTTCAGGTGATGAAGACAGTGATAATGAGGTCTATTTGAAAAGTGCAAGTGACGAAGAAGATCATCACTTTTCATCAGGTCTCGTGCCCAAGTTGCAGTTCAGGTCAAGTGTTGTGTTTGTTTTACCATGTAAACTTGGTAGCGAAGATAATATCCTTGCTTCCCCTGCTTCGATATGGTTTCCAAAGTGAAGTTTGTTTTTTTGCATTTCATTTAACAGGAACGTGAAATCTAAAGGTAGGTGGAATGATGAGATGGGAATGACAGAAGTCATTGAAAAAAATGGCAAGATGTGGGTAACAACTGGAATTGTTCGTAGTGGCAAGACTTATTCTTCAATTGAGGAGACTTTGTAGGTGATATACCATCTTTTTATCTATACTCTTACAAATTTTTTGAAGCCTTAGCCTAATCTGCAAATAATAAATAATTGAGGAAATTACACTTACCTCTATTGAGGTTTGACTCAGTTATACCGGGTAATCCTCTTATTTTCAAAGTTTCACTTGTCTTCCCTTAGGAGCATTCAGTGTAATTTCAATCATCATCCTTAAAGAGGTAAGTGTAATGATAGCATAACCCTCAAAGGAGGTTGATGTAATTTCTAAAATAAAAGGAGTGTCAATGTAATTAAGCCAAACGTCGGAGAAGGTCATTTCTCTTAAATTTAGTTAGGGATAGTACACTACTATGAGAATATAATATATATGTTTAGAATAGAAATTAGTATGGAAAGGTATATGTTATGTATATTTTTCTTTCTAAGATAAGATGTTTTGAAATCTTCTTGTGGTTATGTAAAGGCTGATGATTTGGGCCATTTTCAGGTATTTGATGGAACTAGGAGCTTTAGATCTATTAGATAATGGTGGTGATAGGAGTATATCTCTAATGGACATGTACAAAAAGCTTTCAGGAAGGAAGGGTGGATGTTGTTGGGAGCAGTTTGAGGTTTACAGGCACCTCAAGTCTCTTGGCTACATAGTTGGGCGGCATGGTGTTGTTTGGAGTTCGAAGGGAAATAAAAGTTCCAATGAACCTGTCACACTTGATGGTACTGAAGAAAGCAAACAAGTAGTAGACATGGGTTCCAAAGTTGAGCTTTCCATCGATAAGTTATTCAGAGAGTTGCAGATTAATGATTTAAAGCCTGATTTTGATGTTTATCTTCCAAACAGCAGGTTTAAAAAATCTTCTCCTGGTGATCCGAATTTTCTGCTGTACTTGTCTAGGTAATTACTAATTCTGTTTTTGTATCAGTATCATTATTTTAGATTATGAAATTTAATTGGTAAACGTAATACAAAAATTTATATTTTAGGTAGTGGAGTAACTGAAAGCATGAGTCGTAGGAATTCGAGCATATCATGACTTGCATTGTTGCACTCACTAACAAACAGGCAGGCACAGACATATTAGTTTATTCTTTGTTTTGTGGGGGTTGTTGTATCCGTGTACCATTACCAATAAACTAGCATGGCACACTGGCTATATAGATACTCACAGTGATTCTTAAGAATTAATATAGGCCGTTGTAGGTGGATGTTGTCTGATGGGGTTGTAAGATAATGTCCTCGAAATTTCTTGTTACAGCTGGAAATTTCAAATATATCTCTCGAGAACTTTTGCAAGTTAAATATGCTTCATAGCATCCATTAGAAAATGATAGGCATTTTGGAGGAATAGCTTTAATTCCTAGAATCCTGGGAGAACAATAGCGAGGCACTAGGCCACCAGCTAATATAGTTGCCATATAGTATGGTTATTCTTTTAAAAAATTGAACTATAAAAAACAAGACTAAATTATTTGGTCCTTATGAATTGATAACTATGAAAATTTGTCCTTAACTTATTTTCCCCTTACTCTTTTCTTCCTTATTTTATTATTTGGTTTTGGAAACCCATGTAATCAGTTATAACATGTATCATCTGTTAGTGGGGATCCACCATCTACAGCAGAAATTGAAGCCCTTGGGAAACAATGTGATGGCATTCCTTTCAAAATCTGCCTGGTCACAGAGGGACGTGTCAGTTTCTTTTCCTTTGACAAGGTGGAACTTCCCGTTCTACCCTGAACTTTTGGCACCAGTCTGACACTTCAATTTTGCCGGCTGAGGAGAAAGGAAGCTAAGGATAGTAACAAGAGAATTGGATGTTATAGCTTCTAGGACACAATGATGTACAAGAAAAGTGCAATTCTGAATAGAGATCCAATAATATAGTAGAACATGCCTAAAAGATCCAATTCTGAAGGCAATGGCTTAGCAATACATGTCTGCGTTCGCAATGTTATAGACTATAGAGAATAAGAGAAGTATTTGGTTGGATGCATGATGTATAATCACTAGAGGATTTGTGTTAGAGTAAGAAATAGCGTACTGTATGCGCTAATTTAAATTTGTAAGTTATTTTCATAGACTGTCTGGTTTGATTTCGATTGAGGAGTTTTAGAAGATCCAAGTTGAAATTTGTAATCACCATTTTTGGATTTTGTTTATTTATGTTCTTCTGTCGTTTGTTATGTACACTTTGTAAAAGAAATTGGTAAAATTTAGATGAAAGCGATGAGAAAGGGGCAATGGCTATCGTAATTTGCAATTATGCACATGGTGGTGTTTCCTGCCCTGTAGACAATCGTTATTGATCCATTACAACAGCAACGAAAACTCGAGCATAAATGTGATTTTGTAAGAATTTGTTGCAAGAGAAAAAAGGAATGATACTTGGTCAACAAGAACATTTTTGCTTTCTCAATCAGGATTTTTAAATTTAGTTTTGTTTACATGATTTTACTTCATGAACAAGAACATTTTTGCTTTCTCTGGGAGTAGAGTAGGACAGGCTTACAAGGTTGAGTGAATGAAAAAAAAAAATATGCCTATATAAATTTATGAGATTAAACTACACAATTTCTAAAAGTGAGATGGTGAGAATTGTAAGAAGGCAAAATGATTATAGCAAGAATTTGAGAATAGAACGTGCTAAAAATATCCATTTACAGGATTTTTTTTTTGTCTTCGGTTTTGAACTTCAGTTCTATTCTTAAAAAGAGTGTTCGAATACTACAATGCCCAACCTTTGTTGATCATATAAAGATTAATTGATTTTGTATATGATTAAGTTATATATATACACAGAATGTATAATGGCAAAATATAGTTTTGGTATTAGGATTTAAAGTACTCCCTTTACTTTAGAGCAGCTTAGAATTTATTGTTTTCCCATCACACATAATCTTACTCAAAACTATAAAGTTCTAATTAGGAGAGTATATTTTTTTAAGTCACCAAACTATTCTACAGGTATTGCTGTAAGATTAACCTATGAGACATTATCATAATTAGGACACCCTCCAAGAGGAGTACTTATTCTTATTTCTTGCTTTCCTTTAATTAAAACAAATATATAATATATAAATAAATAACAATAAAATATTTTATACAATCATTTAAGATTTTAAAAGGAAAAATATTTTATTCATTAAAATAAAAACTAAAAACATGTATATATTTTATAAGTTTTAACTGATTTATCTATACAAATATTGACACGAGAAAATTATAGTTCTAAAATATCTAGAGAAAAAGCTTATCTTTGCATTCTATTCTGCACAATATTACCATGCATAGTTGAGTTTGTGCGTGTGATTGACCAAACTATCTAGTTATGTGAGCAATGAAAGAATCCATTTCCACACTAGAAACACCCCCTTCATCCTTGGACTTAATAATGGCATTTTTCAGGTTCATTGACCTCTGTCTCATCTCATCACCTTCCTTTGTTGCCATCAACCTCCTCACAGCACACTCAACAGTAGATGCTGTCACCAACTCATCTCTGTGGACCCAGTCCTGCACAACCAAACCAATCTTCAACACTTCTGTCACCAAAACTCTGTTCCTTGGCTGGTCAGAGTGCACAGGCCATGCTGCTATTGGCACCCCCATAGTGATGCTCTCCATGCAAGAATTCCATCCACAGTGACTCATAAACCCACCTGTTGAAGGGTGACTTAGAATTTCCAATTGGGGTGCCCAGTCTCTCACAACTAACCCACTGCCTTCAACTCTCTCTTCAAACCCTTTTGGAAGTTCAACTCTTCTAACTTCATCACCATCAGAGACATCACCTTTATCAGCATCTCTTAATACCCAGATGAATTTTTGCTTGCTTTGTTCCAACCCAATTGCAAGCTCTTGGATTTGTTCATCTGTGAATACTGTTGTTGTCCCAAAAGACACATACATCACTGTTTTGGGCTCTTTCTTATCAAGCCACTCCATGCTAAAGTGCCTACTACCTTTATAGATTTTTTTCTCAATGGCTAAAGGATTGAAGGGCCCCAAAGCCCAATGATTCTTACTACTAATTATGCTTTCTATTAACTCCATGTAAGGACATTCAATTGCCCTTGTTGTGTTGTAAATGGTGCCATTGCTGAATTTATGGAACTCATACTGTTTAGTGATGAAATCTATGAATTGGGTTGGGAAGCAACCTTCCAAAGAAGGAACTTCTGGGATAAGATGGGAACTTTCTATAAGAGGTCTTCCCAGTGCATCCCAGAAATACAAGAACATGGTAAAGGCTGAGACACTGTGGAAAGTGTAGTTCTCACAATTTGCTATATGAATAGCATCTTGTACCACAGATGCCATTAAAGAGTCATGGATGACTATGATCCTTCTAGCTACAGATGAAAGGGATTGTAAAAGTGCAGCTACAGGTTCACGAAGATTTGAGGAAGCTTCAAAGGAAGGAAAAAGATGAGATGGGAACCTTGTTTGTGCATTGGGGTTGGGAGGAGGGGAAGCAAAACTAGGAACCTTGAAGTCATGAATATGGATGTTTGAGATGGATTTTGGGTCCAAACCTTGGGCACGAACTATGGCTTGACGGTTGTGAGTGGCTGTGCCAACAAAATGGACAGGTATGTTGTATGACAAGATTATGCGAGAGAGGTGGAGAAGCTGGTTGAGATGGCCTTGTGCTGGGAAAGGTACAACCACCACCACCACTTGGGTTTGGTGAAAGACTTTGGTGTCATTGCTATGGCTATTGTAATTGGAAGCCATTGGTGAACTTTGGATGCTAGAAGTCATTGTAGAACTTCAGCACCAAGAGTTCGGTAACTATGTTTGTCTTGGATCATGCTCGTAGGTAGGTAATGTTGGTTATTTATAGAATTGGATATGGAGTTGGATTTCATTTTGTTGCATTGTGGTGTAAAATATTTTTGTACTATTATTTAATTTTGTATTGTCAAATTATTGTACATGTTTGATTGATGGTAACGTTCGGAGGCTTTTTGACCAAACTAATGTTATTTTAGAAACTATTTATCAAAATAGGGTTGTTTTGTAACAATTTACTAAAATTGGGTTGTTTTAGACAGCGTAAAATTTTTTATTATTTTTTTTTCTGACTGACGCCTTCCATAAAAATGCCACATGTCACACACTCCTTGGTTCTACAGAAATTTTTTAAAAAACAGAAGCTGCAGCATTCCTTGCTGAGACCCGTCTGCTGGAGACACTTGTCTGGTGGTGACCCATCTGATGTTTCACTCGTCTGCTGGTCACTTGTCTGATGTTTCACTCGTCTGCTGGTCACTTGTCTGATGTTTCACTCGTCTGGTGGTGACCCATCTGATGTTTCACTCGTCTGCTGGTCACTTGTTTGATGTTTCACTCGTCTGCTGTGATCCGTCTACTGGTTACTTGTCCGCTGAGACTCGTCTGCAATTTCACTTGTCTGTTGTGACTCATCTGCTAGTCATCTGATGGTCACTCGTCTGTTGTTTCACTCGTCTACTGGTCACTTGTCTGATGTTTCACTTGTCTAAGCAGACAAGTGAAACAGTAGACGAGACGCAGCAGACAAGTGAAATTGCAGACGAGTCTCAGCGAACAAGTGACCAGCAGACTAGTGAAACATCAGACAAGTGACCAGCAGACGAGTGATCAATGAATGTGTGACATGTGACATTTTTATGGAAAGCGCCAGTCCAAATGGCGCCTTTTCCAACTGGCGTCATCCACGTTAGCAAAAAAATAATAAAAAAATCAACGCTGGCAAAAACAACTCTATTTTGGTAAATTGTTACAAAACAACCCCATTTTGGTAAATAGTTTCTAAAATAACACTAGTTTGGTCAAAAACCCTCTGCTGTTTCACTCGTCTGCTGGTCACTTGTCCGCTGAGACTCGTCTGCAATTTTACTTGTCTGCTGCGTCTCGTCTACTGTTTCACTGGTCTGCTTAAACGAATGAAACATCAGACAAGTGACCAGCAGACGAGTGAAACATCAGACGAGTGACCATCAGATGACTATCAGACGAGTCACAGCAGACAAGTGAAATTGCAGACGAGTCTCAACGGATAAGTGACCAGCAGACGAGTGAAACATCAGACAAGTAACCAGCAGACGAGTGAAACAGCAGACGAGTGACCATCAGATGACTAGCAGATGAGTCACAGCAAACAAGTGAAATTGCAGACGAGTCAGCGGACAAGTGACCAGCAGACGGGTCATAGAAGATGAGTGAAACATCAGACAAGTGACCAGCAGACGAGTGAAACATCAAACGGGTCTCAGCAGACGAGTGAAACATCAGACGGTTCACAGTAGACGGGTCACCACCAGACAAGTGTCTCCAGTAGACGGGTCTCAGCAAGGAATGCTGCAGGTTTTGTTTTTTTGTTTTTTAAAAAATTTCTGTAGAACCAATGAGTGTGTGACATGTGGGATGTGTGACCAATGACCATTGAAACATCAGACAAGTGACCAGTAGACGAGTGACCAATGAGTGTGTGACATGTGGCATTTTTATGGAAGGCGCCAGTCCAAGTGGCGCCTTGTCCAACTGGCGCCTTCCACATCAACAAAAATAATAATAAAAAATTCAACGCGGTCTAAAACAACCCTATTTTGATAAATTGTTACAAAACAACACCATTTTGATAAATAGTTTCTAAAATAACACTAGTTTGGTCAAAAAGCCAACGTTTGGATCATATGGGAGTTTGTCACTAAAGATTAAATGAATAAATCCATATTGATAAAAAAAAATATATATATAAATCCATTCCGGGTATTTATGAATGATGCAATTTGAATCTTCCTTTTTTTTTTTTTTTTTAAAGGGGGTTTATAGCAGGTCTTATAATAGGAAGAGGAGAAGGAAATATGGAATTAGAAAGGGTGGAGTGAGTTGCGGAAGTTTGAACCCGCGCACTAATAAAATTATGTGTAACAACTACCAACTGAGTTGGCTCAAACGGACGGTAATTTGAATCTTCAATTACGATAACAAAAATAAACATGTTTGGCTTAGATTCTATAGAAGTAAATAGGGGGGAAAAAAAGCAAATAGAAAAAAATGATTTCCAATACATTTGAACTGTTTTTTTTTGTTTGCTGAATCTAAATCAAACACATCCATAATCATGCCTCACATGTGTAAGCATTTAATAGACAAAAATACCCCTTACTACGAAAATGGCCAACCTTGGTTCCCAGATCTAAGAACACTAAGATACTGCTAATACATAAAGGCTTCCATTGCCGATGATAAGGGTCTTCGTCATAACCCTCCCTTCCTTGCATTTTGTTTTCCCACCACCTAGGGAACTATGTAGCACCATTCCCCATCAGTCGAAACGTCTTCATTGCATGGAAGTAAACCAAACAAAACTTTACTCTCAAGATTAGAGACAAAGACAAAAATTAGTAAAAGAAACATGCTAACCTTGTTTTCAATGGCCTGTTAACACTTTATTTATTCAGTTTTATGTGGGATTCATTAAATTATATGGATCCCACCATATATTCGGTGAGTAGCATGTGAACTCTCCCACAAGGCCACAATAAAAATTGTTTTGAAAAGAGTTTTGAAAAAAATAAAATATATCACTTACCTTGCTTAAAGTAAAACTCATGCATCTATTAACATGTGGTTAGTCTGAGTGATAACGAACTCGAGCACCTTAAGCAAGTGGTCAAGGGTTCGAATTTTGACTCTTGTGTATGGTGAAAACCTGATTGAGAGAGAAGAACCCACCTTGTGTGCCTAACAGGTTCCCTGACGGAGATCAGTCACTGCTCACAGTGGTGGATACTTTATATCTATAACATGGTTATAGATAAAAAAAAAATAAAAAAAAGTAAAATTCATCTCAACCAATTTCTCAGATTTGGGAATGAATGTTGCCGTTAAAATCATGTTCGAGTCACGTCACATCGTTTATGCTAGTATTTGACAATCTCTATAATAGAAGATTCAATTTACACAATTTATAAATATTAGGAATTGATTTATATATTTTTAAACCTTAAGGATTGGTTCACAAATAATCGATATATTAAGGAGATAAAGTATAATTTTTCTTGATAATCATAGCTTGTGTTCAAGAAAGTCTAATTATTTTTATAGTGTATCTGCACATTACTATATTAGATGATAATATAAAAGTTTCACCAAACATTAAATTTAAACTTGATAGGATCTCGATGATAGCGGCTTATACCGTGCGGGACATAAGGAAGTCGCTCACGGTGGGTGATAAGGTTGTAGCCATCAGATCTTGTAAAAAAATTTTGGATGGTGGATATGAATTTAAGGCATTCGGTTGTGTGGGTTGTCCTCCCTTTCCGGATTAGGACTAGCATCGCTCCATACCACTATCGCGTTGTCCAGTCTGATTGTCTTCTTTGTCACACCACTGTTCCGCGTCGTTCTTCGCAATGTCGTCTTTGATCACACGCGCTGTCATTCTTTGTTTCGCCCAGACCTCTGTCACGTTCCTTCCCTTCATGAATGTGTCTCTATTCTTAGCCACTTCGCATATCACTACGGCCAGCCCCTCCTCTCACCTTTTACATTGTCGGAGTTGTTGTTTTTGGCGAAGAATCCGACTTTTCAGCCGCGAAGGTTAGTGATGTTGACGAATTTGGAGGACCCCGGAGCAGTATCGATGGCTTCGAACATGGTGGCGGCGAGGGCGGTGATTCAAAGGATCTCGAGGCGGTGCCGTTTGTGATCTGGTGGAGCTTCTTGCCGCTGAAGTAGTTGATGAGGGCATTTGTGTTGTTTGTGATCGAAGACCTTGTGGGAGACCTTGGTGCCGCTACAGACAATGAGGGCGTCGCAAAGAGAGATCGATCTTGGTGCAAAGCTCTTCAGGATTGAAGTTGTAGGAGCAATCGACATTGGCGAAGTCCTTGAGAAGCTTGAGGCTCGCTTCGCCAAGCTTCTCGACGACGAGGGCGATGGGCTTGCCATCAAGGAGGCGGAGACGAGAAAGAAGAGGGAGCGATGGTGGCGAAGACAGAGGAAAAGGGAGAAGGCAAAGAGAAAAGGGATTGAGCGGAGGAGAAAGAAAAGGTAAAGAAGCGAGTAACTTTCACTTCCTGCGGTAGGTAAAGTGAGGTGAAATTGCTCTCGAAGATAGTGAAAACTAATTTCTCTTTTTTAAAAATGTAATAAAATATATTATCTTGGTTGTGACATAAGAAAATGAGGCAAATTTATCACTATATTACTGTTTCATTTTTTATTTTCCAAACTACCACCATTTCCAAATTATATATCAAACTACCACTATTTGAAATTGCATTGAGAAGTCGGTTTCACTATTCACGGCTTCTGAACTTGATTTTCAAAAAATTTTGTTTTAACTCCCTTGGGAAGTTGATTTTGCTAACCACGACTTCTTAAGGGGTTTTTATTTTATTTTTTTATTTTTTGAAATGCTATTGTATTAATTTAATTATTTATGATAATTAGGGGTGTTCGCGGATTGGATTGGATCGGTTTTGAGACAAAAAACCATCCGATCCAAAGAAGAAAACAACTTGCGGTTTGCATTGGATCGGTTGGCTTCCTTAAAAAAATCCGATCCAATCCAATCCAATCAAATACGGTTTGGATTGGATTGGATAATTCGGTTTTTACTGATACATCGTTACATAGTGATATTAAGTCGAAAATCAACATTAAACTTATATATATTAGAATTAATGTAGTTCTAGTTCCTAAGTACATGCATGAAATCTTCTAGTACATGAATAACTATTGATTCCTAGGTATATGAATAACTATACGCATTCCAATACATCTAGTATTTGACAATTCCAACAAAAATATTAAAGAGAATGAGAGTGTTCGTTCATAAAAGTATGAAAAACAATGGTTAAGTATAAGTAATACTATAATTTAAAAAATAATAGTATATGTATATAGTAGGTCGGTTTGGATTGGATCGGTTTTCTCTAGGGGATCCGAAATCCGATCCAATCCAATGAAAAAAATGCGGTTTTTGCGGTTTTCGGTTTATTTGGTTTTCGGTTTTTGCGGTTTGAATTGGTTTGGATCGGTTGATGAACACCCCTAATGATAATTAGCTAAATTAATTATATTAATAAATTATATTAATTTTAAATTATTATTTAAATTATTAATTTTATTAATACAATAATAACAATAAATCATACACTAATAGAAAATATTTAATATTGATTAAAAATAGAAACGATGTAACAGCAGACGAGTGATAGGCATACGAGTGAAACATCTGCCAATCACTTGTCTGATGTTTCACTCGTCTAAGCAGACAAGCGAAATATCAGACAAGTGATCAGTAAATGTTTCATTTATCTGCCTATCACTCGTCTCCTTATACGAGTGAAACATCAGACAAGTGATCAGCAGATGTTTCACTTGTCTGCTGTTTCACTTGTCTGCCTATCACTTGTCTGCTATTACACCGTTTCTATTTTTAATCAATGTTAAATATTTTCTAGTAGTGTATTATTTATTGTTATTATTGTATTAATAAAATTAATAATTTAAAACTAATATAATTTATTAATATAATTATCATAAATAATTAAATTAATACAATAGCATTTTAAAATAAAGAAAAAAATAAAAACCCCTTGAGAAGTCATGGTTAAAAAACGCGATTTTCCAAGGAAAAAACAAAAAAAATTTGGAAAATGAAATTGATAAGTCGTGGATGGCAAAAACGAATTTTAAATGCAATTCTCAAATAGTGATAGTTTGGTATATAATTTGAAAATGGTGATAGTTTAAAAAATAAAAAGTAAAACAGTAATATAGTAAAAAATTTACCATGAAAATGATTCATCACGGATAAGTACTTTACTAATTCTATATATGTTATTTTATTTCAGTTGGTGTTCCATACGCAACTTACGTTTATCTAACAGGAGCAAAAAAATATTTAAATTGACCGATTATCTTAAAAAGCTGGTCTAAGATACTCTTATGGCAAAATATAAAATAAATAATAATAATAATAATAATAATAATAATAATAATGCTAACAAGTACCTTTAGGACATTGTTTAAGAAATTAATTAAAGAAATTTTTTATGAAAAAAAGATATATTTAATACATTAAAATGTTTTTCACTTAATTTTTTAAGATAAACTTTTTTTATTAATTCTTTAAATAATATTCTTAAAATATTCCTTAATAAGACCTAATAATAATAATAATTCAAACTTTTGAAGATAATAACAGTTTTCTAATGACAACTATGGTGTCCCAACAGTTCGTGGATGGGAACAAGTTTGTAATAACTGCAAAGTCTATGTAATATATATATATATATATATATATATATATATATATATATATATATATATATATATATATATATATATGACTGCTACTTAGACTTTGTTTTTTCTTTCTTTTTTATTTTCTGTAGCTATACAAGTTATATGTAGGTTTTATATAGATACGTATGCTGGAAGTGATATGTAAGCATGAGATTTCACATTCAGAATAGATGAATATTAACAAGTATTCTTAGAACATTATTTAAGAAATCAATAAAAAATAATTTATATGAAAAAGTAATATATTTTATACATCGAAAAGTATTTCACTTTATTTTCTAAGATAAATATTATTTTTATTGATTCTTAAATAATGTCTTAGGACATTTTACACCGTTCAAAATATAATTAAATGAAGACCAACTAACTCCAGGTTGTCTGATCCGCCGTAGAATGAGTGAATGACAACGGAGTTCTTGCCATTAATTAATGAAAGGAAAATGAGGAGCAAGTTGGATCACGGAAAATATTTTTTTAGGGTGAGTTCCTCCCTAAAATTTATAAGTAAAAATATATTTATTGTTGATTTAATAATTTATACAAATATTTAAGCACAAAAAAGTATGCAAATATTTTAAATTTTTAACCCATTAAATAACTTAAATATAGTTATATTATATATTATTTACTCACTAAGTGAAACTATCTCTAATTTTTTTTCCCAATCAAACACAGTAGCAAAGTTTTTTAAAGGCTGCTCCTGCTCCTATAAGTCTATAACTAATGTCTAAATATAAGTTTTTTTAGTTAGTAGTTTTCATACTACCTCACGGGGTAAATTTATCACTATATCATTATTTCATTTTTATTTTTTAAACTACCACTATTTCTAAATTATATACCAAACTATCATTATTTGAAATTGCATTGAGAAGTCGGTTTCACTATTCACGACTTCTCAATATGGCTTTTAAAAAATTTTGTGTTAACTCCCTTGGGAAGTCGGGTTTGCTAACCACGACTTCTCAAGGGTGTTTTTATTTATTTATTTATTTATATTTATTTTGAAATATTATTATATTAATTTAATTATTTATGATAATTAGCTAAATTAATTATATTAATAAATTATATTAATTTTAAATTATTATTTAAATTATTGAAATTAATTTTTAATTAAAGTTATAAATATTAACGTAATTAATTTTATTAATTAAGATTAATAAAAATTTTATTTATTAAACTAAAAGGGAAAATAATGACAAGTGCACAAAAATTAATCTCCTAAATGGTGTCCAGTTCCACATCGTGGAGGTCGTCGGTTACGGCGTGGACGATGTCGATCTGGTTTTTCCTCATCCGCTATAGCGGGTTACTCTGCTTGCTGCACACCCTCGTTGAGATTAAGATTTGTGGGAGGTATTGAAGAACTAGCGTCGGCCTGGAAGTGGAATGATGGAATGCCAAACGAGTACATACTTTGCATGTATGCGGCTGCCGATTGTGGCGTTCCGAGGTCTGGGCCAAACAGATTGCTATAAAATTCTCCATCACTGGAAGCGATAGAGTGTCGACCTTGGTCAAGTGGTGGTGAAGCGTCTCGTTGCATAGGGGTGTAGGCAAATAAATGGCGAGGCGGTTGGGGGTCATCATCTGCCATGGGAACCGGGGGGCTGGGTTGGCGATGTGCATTACGTCATGGACGCTGTTGGGTGGGCATACTTGGTCCAACATCCGGAACGTGTTGAACATCACCCCGCGGGTCTTGCAATTGTTGCTGAATAGACAGGTACGGTCTCGAGTTTTGCCTAAACCACGTCATATACTCAGTCGTGTGACACACATAACCCGGAATCGGTTGTCCCGATATGATGCCATTTCGGCGTTCTTGCCAACACTGGATCCATTCTGCATGCTTTATTATCCAGTTTTCAGGGTGATTACCTCGCGTGTCCAAGTCATGCAGGGCATCCATATTTGTATATTCTCCCGGTATTTCCTGTGAAAGACCAAATTGTAGCTTCACCCTATCTGTTTGATGCCATTCTACATTCTGGAAACATATAAGTGCGGTACTGAAAGTCCATAATCTGGATTCTCTATATGCTTCTTGTGGGATCACGCTCTAAAGATCTCTGTAAGGCAACCACAAAAATTGGTTACTTTCCATATGATCGACCCTCGATCTGTATCCCGTAATGTCACCCCGCGGAGTTCCGCTATACTGTAGTCCCCCGCCACTCCATCTAGTAAAATACATCGCAAAGTTAGTATAATAAGTAGAAGATGTAAGGTAATTTAACTATGAATAGAATCTTTACCATTATGCTAGTGGAAACGATAGTTCGCGGTTGCACCGTGGTGCAAGGAACAGCACGTGTTACCATACCCAAGACTGTAACAACAATACGCATTCACCCATAAAGGCAGCCCCTGTACAGATTTGCTAGACATGCTGTGCCCTAGCTATATCTTCCAGCACGCTGAAAATCTTCCAACAGTGGAAGATACATCAAGTGAACTCTATTACCAGATTTTTCAGGCATCAAGAGCCCCCCGATCAAGCGTAAAATGTACGCTCTACAATAGGCTTGTACCTGTTGGACTGTTGCATCATGAGGGGGAGTGGCAAACGTCTGTTTTAACCACTTGAGTTTTATTTGTTGTCCCTTCATTTGATTAGATAGAGGAACCACACCTAAAGTCGGTGGCATTCTTCTTGCCAGCCATGGAAGCTAGGTCCAGTAACGGGCAGTCCGTTCAAACGCAATCCTAACTGAAGAGCAACATCTTCCATCGTTATTATGCATTCTCCGACGAGAAGATGGAACGTGTGTGTTTTTGGCCTCCACCTTTCTACCATTGCAAGAACCAACAATTTGTTAATCTTTGTGTGTTCCACTGTTGCAGCGATAGAAAACCCAGCTTGCTCCAAGTATGGTACAATCAGTGGACTTGAAACCTCTATGGTATGTAGGTGACAATCAATGTGGTCCTGCAACCAAAAAGCAGAGTTGTAAGTATAGATATACTAAGGACCATTTAATGTAAATATCATTTACAAACACTTACCATATCACCCACTTGCGATGACCTGTGAACGTGTTGCAGTCTTAGCAAATCCATTGAAGTGAAGTTTGTGTGGTGTTACGTATTGCAGGCTGAGTGAAGAATGAGGTTGACTGAAGAAATGAGGCTTAGTGAAGAAATGAGGCTGATTGAATTTCAATTTATAGTGGTGAGGTTATTGTGACCCGTTTGCTGTTTCACCTGTCTACTGTGACCCGGCTGCCGTTTCACCAGTCTACTGTGACCCGTCTGCTATGATCATGTGAGTGTGTCAGTGCATGGGCAGTGCGAATTTACTGTGGGCATGTGAGCGCATGAGTGTGTCATAATTTACTGCTGTGACCCGTCTGCTGGACCCGTCTGCTGTGACCATGTGAGCATGCCAGTGTGTCATAATGACCCGTCTGTTGTTCAAGTGAGTGTGTCAGTGCATTGGGCAGTGCGAATTTACTGTGCGCATGTGAGCTCGTCTACTGTTTCACTTGTCTACTTAGACGAGTGAAACATCAAACAAGCGATAGGCAGACGAGTGAAACATCTGCTGATCACTTGTCTAATGTTTCACTCGTCTAAGCAAACAAGTGAAATAACAGACGAGTGAAACAGCAGACAAGTGAAACAGCAGACGAGTGAAACATCTGGCCGTTTCACTTGTCTGCTTATCACTTGTTTGATGTTTCACTCGTCTAAGCAGACAAGTGATAGGCAGACGAGTGTAACATCTCCTGATCATTTGTCTGCTGATTCACTCGTCTGCCTATCACTTGTCTGTTTATCACTTCTCTGATGTTTCACTCGTCTAAGCAGACAAATGAAACACCAGACGAGTGAAACAGCAGACAAGTGATAGGCAGACGAGTGAAACATCTGCTGATCACTTGTCTGATGTTTCACTCGTCTAAGCAGATAAGTGATAAGCAGACGAGTGAAACATCAGACAAGTGATCAACAGATGTTTAACTTGTTTGCTGTTTCACCTGTCTGCTTAGACGAGTGAAACAACAGACCAGTGACACAGCAGACGAGTGAAACATCTGCTGTTTCACTTGTCTGCTTATCACTTGTCTGATGTTTCACTCGCCTAAGCAAACAAATGAAGCAACAGACGAGTGAGCTGTTTCACTTGTCTGCTTATCACTTCTCTGATGTTTCACTAGTCTAAGCAGACAAATGAAACAACAGACGAGTAAAATAGCAAACAAGTGATAGGCAGACGAGTGAAACATTTGTTGATCACTTGTCTGATGTTTCACTAGTATAAGCAGACAAGTGAAACAGCAGACAAGTGATAGGCAGACGAGTGAAACATCTGCTGATTACTTGTCTGATGTTTCACTCGTCTAAACAGACAAGTGATAGGCAGATGAGTGAAACATCAGACAAGTGATCAGCGGATGTTTCACTCGTCTGCCTATCACTTGTCTGCTTAGATGAGTGAAACATCAGACAAGTGATCAGCAGATGTTTCACTCCTCTACCTATCACTTGTCTGATGTTTCACTCGTCTATGCAGACAAGTGAAACAGTAGACGAGCTCACATGTGCACAGTAAATTCGCATTGCCCAATGCACTGACACACTCACTTGACCAGCAGACGGGTCATTATGACACACTGGTATGCTCACATGGTCACAGCAGACGGGTCCCAGCAATAAATTATGACACACTGATGCGCTCACATGCGTATAGTAAATTCGCACGGCCCAATGCACTCACACACTCACATGATCACAGCAGACGGGTGAAGCAGCAGACGGGTCACAGTAGACGGGTGAAACAGCAGACGGGTCACAATAACCTCACCACTATAAATTAAACTTTAATCAGCCTCATTTCTTCAGTCACCTCATTCTTCACTAAGTCACTCAACCACATTTCTTCACCAAGTCATGACACCTACATCTGTCTTTGTTACACTGTATCACAACGACCAAATTGAAATGGACTCTCCATACGGGGTGTTGTTTCAGTGGGACCACCCAATCTTGTTAAAGGTTATCAACCTTCAACAACTAAGAACAACTATCCATACGAAGATAAAAGCAGGCAACGACAAAAGGGTGGACGATATTGTGAATCGATATCCTATGTCCATTGCAACGGGATATGTTCGATACCAGCCACACTATCTTCAAAGAGATGAGGATGTACAACTGATGTTCGACATGTTCGACAATTGCAAAAGCCTCAACCTCGGGGTTACCACAATTGAGCTATACGCACATCTCAAGAATGTTTCCATCGATAACCCCCAAGGCGAACCGTCCTACATCTTTGACCTTAATGCACCAACTCAAACATTTCACACTTCTTTCCACGAAACAGAACCCTACTACGTATCTTTTCCAGTGACTGAAGACTACCACTCATCTTTTCCTTCCTCCTCGGACTACAACGCATCTTTTCCTTCCTCCTATGACTATCGCCCCTCCTTTCCTCCGGCCGAAGAGTGCAACCCATCATTCTTTTATGCCGAGGACAACCACCCATCCCATGTTGATGTACAAACTCATGCTATTCCAGTCAGCGTCGTGGTTGGGTTCCACCACGAAGAAGTTGGTGACTTCAGTGAGGATGAAGCCGAGATTCTTGCACTGTCTGTCAATGATGACGATGATGAAGAAGAAAAAGCTGGTGTGGGTCCCTCCTCAACCGCTCCTCCATACGAACCACCACCACACTTTTGTAATGTGAACTTAGATGCGGTTGCTCCATCAGACGATTTCAGCCACATCCTATCGTGAGTGTTTTTGGATCAAATTGATGTCCCAGATAGCCTACAAACAAACATGAGGTTTGCTACAAAAGAAATGGCCCAATTTGCGATCAAGGGGTACCATATCAAGAACTCCCTAGATTTCAAGGTAGAGCACTCCGATAACAACAGATGGATGATTAAGTGCAACAACCCTGGATGCCGGTGGAGGTGCAGAGTGAAGAATCGCACAACAAAAGGCTATTGGGAGATCTGTAAGCTATACGGACGACAAACATGTGTATTAGCAACTTTCTCACAAGATCATCGGAAGCTTGACTCGAACATTATTTGTGAAAGTATCAAGCAAATGGTGAAGGAGGATCCGGCGTTATCTATTTCAATGTTGATTGCCCACATACGAGAAAAATACACCTATACCACAACGTACCGGAAGGTATAGATAGCCAAGTAAAAGGCTATCGAACAAATATACGGGAACTGGGAGCTATCTTACAATTACTTTCCAACATGGCCCATGGCCTTACATACTTATGTTCCGGGCACAATCACTGAACTGCAGACGCTGCCAGCTTACAACGAGGCCCATCTAGTTCCCGATAAGAGAATCTTCCACCGTCTTTTCTGGACTTTCAAGCCGTGCATCAGTGGATTTGAATTCTGCAAGCCAATTGTAATGGTGGATGGAACTTGGTTGTATGGAAAGTACAAGGGGACGTTATTGATTGCAACAGCTCAAGATGGAGCCAACTAACCAATTCCCATAGCCTTCGCCCTTGTCAAGGGTGAGACGGCAGAGGCCTGGTTTTTCTTCCTCCAAAACTTGAGGAGGCACGTCACACCCCAAGCCAACAAAACATTGGTCTCGGACAGGCACGAGTCAATGAAAGCTGCATACCGGCGAGCAGACAATGGATGGCACAATCCTCCTTCAATGCATGTGTATTGCATTCGATATATTGCACAAAACTTCATGCGGAGATTCAAGAATGCAAACATGAGAAAGAAGGTCGTCAATATGGGTTAGTACCGCAGTCATACAAATTGCAATTATTTCTTGTTTCTATTCTATTCATGTCAATTTAGACATTTCTAACATTCCAACCATTCAAAATACGCCCTGAACCAGCCAAGCATGTGTTATTATGGGGGTTTGCTCCTCGACTGGAACGAAGAGGCCACGGCATGGGTTGACGACATCCCCAAGGAAAAATGGACCCAAGCGTATGATGAAGGGCGACGTTGGGGACACATGACAACGAACCTTTCAGAGTGCATTAACAAGGTACTTAAGGGAACGCGGCATCTTCCAATCACTACTGTGGTCCAGGCAACCTATTATAGGTTATCTGAAACTTTTGCCGACAGTGGGAGGCAACTAAGCGCAATGATCCTTTTCGGTCATGTCTGGTCTGAAATTGTCACCAACGCCATTGAGGAGGAACGGGCAAAGTCCAACTCTCACCGTGTCCAACATTATGACCGGGAATACAAAATTTTCACAGTAAATGAGTTGATCAACCCACGAGTAGGACGGTTTGCGGGGCGATTCAAGGTAGACTTGAATGCGAGGTGGTGTGACTGTGGAAAGTTTCAGGCCATACACATTCCATGGTCACATGTCATCGCTGCCTGTTCAAGCATAAATCACGACTATTGGGAGTATGTGCCTGCTGTGTACACGTTGGAATATGTATTCAATGTTTACCGTGAAGAGTTTAGCGTGGTGCCAAATGAAGCATATTGACCAACGTATACTGGAGTAGAGGTGTGCCACAATCAAGACATGCGAAGAAATCCACGGGGTCGTCCATAATCTACCCGCATTAGCATGGAGATGGATCTAAGGGGGGGAGTCGCCGTAAGAGATGTGGTATGTGTCGGAATGAGGGTCAGCGCAGGAATAAATGTCCGAACCGTGTCGGACCTTCTACGCAACAATAGAAAATTTGTATCGTTACACCGTTTCTATTTTTAATCAATGTTAAATATTTTCTATTACGGTATTATTTATTGTTATTATTGTATTAATAAAATTAATAATTTAAATAATAATTTAAAATTAATATAATTAATTCAGCTAATTATCATAAATAATTAAATTAGTACAATAGCATTTCAAAATAAATAAAAAATAAAAAAAATAAAAACCCCTTGAGAAGTCGTGGTTAGCAAACCCGAATTCCCAAGGGAGTTAACACAAAAAATTTTGAAAGCCATGTTGAGAAGTGGTGAATAGTGAAACCGACTTCTCAATGCAATTTCAAATAGTGATAGTTTGGTATATAATTTGGAAACGGTGGTAGATTGAAAAATAAAAGTGAAACAGTGATATAATGATACATTTGCCTCACTTCTCTTCCGCGGTACTTGATTTGTTTTTCATTTTTTATTTTTAGTTAATATGTTTCTATTAATAATTAACTAGATGGTAGGTCCGTGTGATTTACGGATAAATAATTTTTGAACAATATAATTATGTCTTATTTAGAAATTGAATTTTTTTATAAATTTAAAATAATAATAAAATAAAAATTTATTGACAATTTAATATTTTGTTATAATAGAAAGTGTTAACAAAATTAATAATTCCAGTGACATTAAGAAATATTTTCAAAATTTATCTTAAAACATCAATAAATTTAATTTCAAAAAACTTGTGTGTCTTTTTAAAAAAGATATCTTACTTTTATATTGATTTTATTGCCTATTTTGGGATACAATCTACAAAATTATCCCTAGTTAACCTTACTACATTACTTTTATATATAAAGATTATAATTTTATTATTATATTATAAATTTATAATAACTCATTTAATTAGTTAATTAAAAAAAATTAAGTATTTAATATCTTAAAAGTTTTAAAAAAGTATTTAATAAATTTTAAAGTTATTTAAATATGTAATAAATGAAAGTTTTAATTCTTTAACATGTGGAATAACAAATTGTAAAATACTACCTTTTTATTTATTTTTTTTGCTTTTAATCTTTTATGAAAAAGAAAATAAACCAAATATCAATTTCAAAATCTTCACAACTAACGACCTCAGAACAGTTGGTAGATATTTACTTTAGGTTCATTTCGATGATATCTACGTCTCGAAAATGATCTTCTAGTTATTATATAAAAAATATTTTTTATATTTTTAAAATACTAAATACATTTTCATTTAATTTTAAAAAATATTTGAGAGAATATATCAAACCTCGTGAAAATATCCTTTACGCATGAACAGGGTCGTCCATGAGATTTTAGGTACCCTGTGCGAAATGAGAAATCGGTATTCTATTTTTTTTTATAAGCCAAATATATATATATATATATATATTTATGATCAAAAGTGCACAAAGAGGTGCAAAAAGCTAGTCATTAATTATTTTAATACAACCTTAAGTGAAACAAAATATTACAGAAGAAAAGGAAATGATTATAGTAACAAACTACAATAGAATTATAGCAAAAATAGTTATACTTATATCTGTCAACTCGAACATGTTGCAACAACATCTCTATAGTAGCTGACCAACAGTAATATCCATTGATAGCAAATGCATCATCGGGGTTGAAGAAAGAAATTGACGCCCTACTAATGTTTGAATATTGTCCTCCTTGCACTTTTTGTTGCAAATTCATTAATAATTTGTTCATAGTCAAGGTTCTTTAAAAAATCATTTTCAATAGAAATCAAAGCAAGACTATTTAATTTATCTTGTTGCATAGTAGATCACAAATAAGATTTTAACAATTTTAATTTAGAAAAACTTCTTTCAGCAGATGCAACAGTAACAAAGATAGTAAACATTATTCTATAAGTTATGCATGCATTAGGAAAACAATTATATGTCTTCAAAGAATTCAATATCATTAAAGCTTGATTTTGATTCAACTGTTAAAACCTCTGCAATAACTTTTAGTTCTTCGAATAGAATTTCACCATCAAGATCATAAGAATCACGATGTTTTAGATAAGTTTCAAGATTTTTGCAACATAATTTGAAGTCCTTATCAGAAAATGACCTAAGCCTTTAAATACTAAACAAAAACCCAAAATTCTCCTCATATGTGTTATATTATTCAAATCTTCTATTAAGTGAGTCAATTGCTTGATCTACAATATATAAAATATAGTGAAATCTAAAAGATTCCTCAATAGACTGAACGTTTGACTATGAATGAAAAAATGCACCACTGCCAATAGAGATACGTGAGGCACAGGGACTGATCGACTAAGATCTGAGGTCAGAGCGTCAGATAGAGAGAGAGAGAGACGCAGATGTGAGTGAGTGAGGGAGATTGAGTCTTTTGGATTTTTTTTAATAAAAAATTGTTAAAGTAAGTGAGGGAAAAATGGATAGAGATACATGAGTGAGAAAAAAATGGAGACTATTTTGTGTGCCTGTTAATTTTATTTTTTTAAAAAAAATATTAAAATAAGTAGCAAAAGGATTGGATCCTAAATTTTAAAAAATAATTGGGCTCTCAAGTTTCAAATATAAAATTTTTAACTATATAAATTTTTATTATATCAAATTTGTATTTTAATATATACATATTAAGTGAAAAAAAATTAGTATCCTTTAAAAAATGGGATTATGTACGATCACATCATTAAATCATGCTCACTACCACCGACGCACATGAAAGGTGTGAAAGCTAAGGTTCGCTATCTGAGTCATGCTAAATTAGTATATTAATATATATGCCTTATTTGGACATTTCAGAGATTACCTAGAAGTAGGAAATTTACATTACTTACGTTTCTTCTTTTGCATCCTTGATATTGAATGACAGGGAAAGCTGCCTTTACACATGTCCATGATCAACCTCCCATGTGCCTTGCCAGCAAAATTTAATAGCTATTGGGGTAGGTCGGATTCATCCACCAAGTCTTCTTCACACGTCTCTACGTCATGACACAGCTTGGTCCGCCCACATTTATGGGTGATGGCTACCGTGAAATTGCTCAGGTAAAGATTCTATTCATTTCTTAAAAGAAATAAAGAATTTATTATTATAATTTTAAATATATAAAATATATAAAAATTTAATAAATATTATTTATTTTAAAAATATATATTTTTATACATTTAAAATTATAATAATAAAATCTTTTATTTTTTTATGAAATGAAATGGATCTCAACTCTCGAACACGGACCTCATGGCTGAGGTCCAAATGTCACCCTCTACATCCGATTTGGTAGGTCAGCACGGTTATGTTAGTAAGGGGCATATTCGAAAAAAACAATAAATTGCAAATTGGAAAATGCAAGGCAAGAAAGAAGGGGAAAGCTGAAACGAACTTGAGGGGGTTTGGTGGGGCCAATTGTCTGTCAGTGGTTATACACGTGTCCACAATAGCATAGAAACTGTGTGAAATCCAACACGTAATATAAGAAAGTAAATGTTGAAACCGACGAACTTTTTACCATTAATCTATTAAACATTTAGCAATATTAGTTTTTTCTATGAGTTTAATTGTTAGGTGTTAATAATATAAAATATTTTTATATAGATAAATAATCATCAATTATGATATGAATGACTTTTAAGATAGTTAAAATAAAATTTAATTTTTTTATTAATATAACAATTTATGATTGAATATTTGTATAAAAATATTTTACACTGTCCATATATATCAATTAAACTCTTTCCAAAATCTTGCTTATCAACTTGATTGTTTTCCCTTAAATAAATAACTAGGAAGCAAATTTTTTAGAAATAGACTTCCAAACTATCATTAGAATCTTATGGTTTTGAAGGTGTCTCCGTTACACCCAACAACGAAAACAACCACTGTTTAAGCCACCACCACCCTGTTCCTTCTAAAATGCTGTCTTTTCAGCAAACCCAGAGCGTCTGCAAGTTCTGAAGTAATCCATTGCAAGACAGAGAACAGAGTTAAGAATGTATTAGAATGAGAAAAGCATGCATCAGTGGGAAAAAGCAATTGCATATCCTTTGACACCACCATATCATGCACACTACAGCCATGATTAACGTTCATACGTCAAAGTGTGGAAAACAGCAGCAGCAACAAGACATCATTACGCAAACATAAATTTTCTCATTATCTTTCATCTAGAATGTCTTTTTTTAGGAGAATAAATTACAAAAATATTACTTTTCAACAGATGTATTTACTATAAATTGACTTTCTATATCTCCCTATATCTTTCATGAGCACAAGAAGCAAACAAACAACTGAAGTATAAATCTATAAAATTACTATATCAAAGACCACAGCATAGTTAGGTTCACGGCGATGGGTAAGGACATTATATTTATAACAATATGTTCTCGTTAAAAGAAAGAAACAAAGAAACAATTGGACATACTGGGCAGTGGGAATTGATTTCTCCCTTCATGGTGATTGTACTGTATATCAGAAGAAAGCAAAACTAACAACTTAATTATATTTATCACCAGAAATATCATCTCTACAGTGTAAACATTTACCTACCTATGGGAGTATATTACTTAGTGAGCACATATTTTTGAGTCCTATCGAAAGGTTACTGAATCTACCATATGGCTAATTGGTTGTTATTTTAACTTATTTCAGGACTCCCTTTATGTCAGGGTTTACCCTGCCATTCTATTTGGTATCGTGAGATGTCTTGTTTCAATTTTCTAATATAATGTTCAAGATGGTAATAAAAGAAAATCCTTTTCTTTTAAGTAATCATCATTGGCAGTTGCAAACAAAATATGTCATCAGACTCAGAAATTCTTGGTATCTTTTACACTCTCCAGAATCTTTCTCTTCAAGTCAACAATCCTGTCTCCTTACTCAATTTCACCCCCCAGTCACAAATCACATTATGATGAATGATATTTGCTACATTTTACAAACCGATGCATTAGTGACTAAATATTCATGAGAATACTTCATAGTTGGATGATTTTTGCTTTACATACTGAACTACTTTTCTAGGGGGTGATATTTATTTCCCTCTGCACTCAACATCTGGTTTTCTCAAAACATGTTTCAGCAACTAACACTGCGCTGATCCAGGCTTATTAAAATAAAATAGCAAACAAATAGTCCGCAAATCTTGTCAACAACTCTTGAATATATTCCTCTATTGGAGCTGTTTATATGATTAAATCCAACTTGATGGCTTTATAAAACTAGAAAGCACTAAAGTTTAAGTGGAGAACAAACAGAAGAGATAAAGTAAGGTTAGTGTCCCTTTCATATCTGGATGATTGTCCCAACTGTAGATTCCTTCTGTCACCAATAAAGTAAATATCAACAAGTTCTATGTTAGCACAAACACCCATCCATGTCACATTCCAAATTGCCCAGTTCTCTAATTAGGTTGACACTGCAAAACTGGGAGCAGCATTACCAGGTTGAAGTGCTCTACATGTAAATTGCTGCTAAGAATCCAGAAAATGCTCATCGATCCACTGCTTGCTTCACCATATAACACGCCCAATATCGAAGTCATTAATAGCCAAATAGGTTTGGCATTCCATATTTTCAATCTCTTTCATCAATATCATTATTCCAAAATCTGATAATCTCTTCTAAGCTTCTGAACGTTCTCACAGTCATCATCATCATCATATTCACAACTCTCCAATGCCATTGCCAAAGCACACTTCCAGAAACAAACCCTCTCTATGCCTCTCCTATGGTTGCCTCTTCCTCGGAAGAGCATTCTCAGCTCTTCTTCTCCTTTGGGGTTTCTCCTCCATCTCCACGCTAAACGACGCTGTCGCGCTCAATTGCAACGCTGCCACGCACGTCGCCGCTCTTGATTTTCGCTTCCACTCTCCCGACACCACCTTCTACGACGATCCTGAAATAGGTTACACCATGGACAACACGGTGTGCGACTGGGACCAGAAGCGTCGGGAGTGGCTTGTTCATCATCCTTCCTTCACCGTCGAAGCACGAGAGAGGGTGGTTATGGTGACGGGATCCCAACCATCCCTGTGCAAAAACCCCATCATCGACTACCTCCTCCCGAGATTTTTCAAGAATAAAGTGGATTACGAGAAATGGGACCGAAGGGGCGTCGTCTACACATTCCACGGCCTTCGATTCCAGCTCCAAATTGATCGCATGGAGCAGCCACAACTTTAAGGGATAAAATATTTCTATGCAAATAAACACGGAACATGAAAGGGTTACAATCTTAGTAGGGGTAGCCGGTCATTTTTTTATTTTTGGATAATTTGATCGCAACCGTTGATTTGTTTAACATTAAATCCAATGGCTAAAACTGATGCCTCATCCATGAGGCACTTGTTGGGCTACCTCATGCTAGCCATCACCACATTTATGGTGCACCCCTCAAAATGAGGTGCACCCGTGCTTCCTTATGTTTTAATCATTGATTTCATATAAAATATAATCAATGATATTAGATAGTTACCTACAACTTGTTAAACTAGTTACATTAAAAAATTAATACAGTTATTTACAAATCCCAATAATTTTTTTTATACAATTTATATTATGCACTCCTGTTTTGTTACCTTTTCCTTGAATCTTCTTGGAGGTATTGTAAGTTTTGTCACCAGAACTTGTAAGATCCCTTCTTCCACTGCACACTCATACATACCACCACCTTAAACATTCACCGACACCATTGTCAACATGCCCACCAATGTCACTTTCCAAAATAGAAGATCAAAACCCAACACTCCCTGAGTTCCGATCCCCTTATTCTTTTCCTTCATTCATATAGGTTTTTTTTTATTATTGGTATACAAAGCTGAGTTTTTTTATTTCATTTGCTCACCCAATTGGATTTTGATTTGCACCCAGTAATCTTTTTTGTCATTCTTCCTTTTATTTGTGATGGATCTGAAACATTATGCACTATGGGTATGGTTGATTTGGTTGTTGCAACTTATGATGCATTGGTGGTTGTATGGCTGTTGTGAAGTGTGGTGGTTGCGAGGCTCGTGACAATGGGTCGTGGTGGCACGCGTCTGCAACGGCTCCGGTTCACACGGATCTGGGAAGATGGCGCGATCTGCTCTACGGCGGCTAGGCTGGGTTTGGCTCGTTGAGATTGAGCGCGGAGCCGTGGTTGCCTGGAGAAGACAAAGGTGTGATGAGGTGACAGGTGGCTGGACTGCGGTGGTCGGTGGGTTGACAACCATGGAGAAGGGAGATAAATTTCAGATGTAAAACATTTGGTCACCTCTCATATGCCTTACTAGGAAGGAATGACTCTCTTGCGGGGGTTTGCATCCCAAACACCATTTTGGCATCTTAATGACATCATTCTTCCCAAACTACTGTACTTATGTCATCTTCCGCTTCCTCACAGGCTGTAGTAGCACCGGCTCTATTATGACACCTGAAAAAGAAGGAAAGACAAAAGGAGTAAAATAAAGATTAAGGATTAAAGGTTTAAAATTTTAATATTAACATTTTTTAAATACATATATTTTTTAAAAATCACCTGTTAAAACCTATCATAAAAAGTAACTTTTGAGGTGCACCGATGCATCCCAAATTGAAGGGGAGCACCATAAAACTAGCCCATTCCATAGGTAGCTTATTATTTAGGACAATGATAGACAGAGATTATATATATATTGCTTGATATCTATAGTTTTTACTTTGAATAAAGGCCCAAAGTGATCCCTGAAATTTTTTGAGGACCCACCTTTAGTCCCTGAAAAAAATAAATTAACTAAATAGTCCCTGAAATTTACAATGGCGGGACAAGTTAGTTCATCTGTCCATCTTCGTCCATTTAACTTTGTTAACTCAAATTAGTGATCCAAATTAGTCCCTCAAATTTAGCTCGTGGCCCAAATAAGTCCCTGCGTATAATACATGCACCATAATACAACATGCACCAGAATTCAGCAGTGTGCACCAAAAACATGCATCCTTCCCATGTCCTGCTAGTATTGTGCACAACTTGTCAAATAACCTGTCTCACTATACTTCTTGCATGTGAGATCTCATGTCTTACGAGTCTTGTATTGCTGGTTGTTAAGGGCTTCTTAATTAAGCATCCTTCTTCTTATGTTTTGTTGGCTTCCCAAGAAGGCTAGAATTAGTTGTCACACATGTAATGAACAAACACCTTCTTTTGTAGTCAGTTCCTGGTTTGGTAAACATTGAAATTGATTTTTGTTTTAAGGTGAATAAGAGACTCAAGATATTGGAGAAAGTGTTTTTTAACATCTTTGCAGTTGTTTCTTTTACAAGTTCCAGTCTTGCCGCTCCCTTGCAAGCTTGAGTGACCAAAGTTGAAGAGGTCTATCGAGAGGCAAAAAAAACATAGGAGGAAGGATGCTCAATCTAAAGAAGCTCCTAACAGCCAGCAACACAGGGCTCGTAAGACATAAAAAGTCACATGCAAGAAGTGTGGGGAGACAAGATATTTTGACAAAAAGTTGTGCACAAGATTCGTAAGACATGGGAAGGATGCATGTTTTTGGTTCACTCTGCTGAATTTTGGTGTATGCTGCATTCTGGTGCATGCATTACACGCAGAGACTTATTTGAGTCACGAGCTAAATTTCAAGGACTAATTTGGGTCACTAATTTGATTTAACGGAGCTTAGTGGACGAAGATGGACGAAGGGACTAACTTATCCAGCCTTTGTAAATTTCATGGACTATTTAGTTAATTTATTTTTTTCAGGGACTAAAAATGAATCCTCAAAAAATTTCAGGGATCACTCAGAGCTCTCACTCTTTTACTTTTTAATTATAACTGGATTTGTTTTAGTTTTTTTTTTTTTGCATATGTATAGTTTTGATGAAACTAACAGAGAGATAGAATGCACAAAACTGATTCTTCCTTATTGAATGAATGAATAGAATGATACATCAGTACTCAGGAGCCTTTTATACTAGTAAGGTTGTTTAGGTAACTAACTAGTGCTAGTTGAAACTAACTGATGCTAAGGGTAACTAACTTGGCAACTAATTACAACTGTACAATATCGGTGACTTACGAACATCGAATTTTGCTTGAAAAAATGGAATTTTTGCTGCAATTCAACAATCTTTTCATAAGATCTTCCTGTGAAAACCTCTCTTTGAGGTCATTCCACACTTTGCAGATTCCATATAGACGATACTTTGAGCAATAGAAGGAGATACCCAACTAATTAACCAAGAATGAACAAGATTATTACAACGTTCCCATCCATCATAACTCGAATCAAACTTCCTTGGCATAGCTATGCTTCCATCCAAAAACCGAAATTTGTTCTTCGAAATAATGGCTCTCTTCATTCCACGAACCCAAGAATGCTACCACACCTTTGAGTGGAGGCGAAACAAGAGCAATGGAGGAATTTTCACTCAAATGAACAAAATAAGGACTATTAAGGTCATGTGTTGGATCATCGGAATCAATGGAATGTTGTTGACAACTCCACCATTTTGTTGGAGTGAAGGCATGATCAAGAAAATGAGAAAGGTGCAGTAGAGCTCCTAAGAGCTCTCTGATACCATTTGATGAAACAAACAGTTAGATAAAATGGACAACATCGATTCTTCATTATTGAATGAATGAATAGAAGTGATATTCCAATAGCCTTTTGTACAAAGGTTGTTCGGGTAACTAACCAGTGCTAGTTGTAACTAATTGATGCTAAGGGTAACTAACTTGCAACCAATTACAATTTTTCAATAGCAGTGATACACATGTAATAATGGTTTAAGGAATTAATTGGTATGCATTGTCAATGTAAAAAAAAATTACTCAATCAATCAATTACAAAGTGTCATCTCCGTAAAAATGTTAAACGCTTGACTCTTATCCTAACTTCCTTAAAAGTCACTCATACCATGATTTGTGATTGGTTGACAATGTAAAACACTTTACACTGACAATGCATAGCAATATTTAAATTCATAGTTTAATTGTATCAGTTAAATAAAGGTGTGTGCTATTATGCATCTCCACGGCTTATGTCCAGCACCTTCAAATTTTGACTCCTTATAACCAGTCAATCAACTTTTTTTTGTCTGAATCCCCCACACCACAACCCTCAACCACCACCGATCACCACCAACCCCCACCCTTCTCCCTCACCACCATCCTCATCTTCCCCCACTCTCCACCCTCAACTTTCTTCATTGTCGCCACTTCCATACCACAATTGTAACTGCCACTGCACCTGAAGTCTTTTATCTCCTTCATTTTCTTCGGCCACGATCCCTCTCCACAGAGTGGCATCATTCGCCGCCAGTGTCCTCAGCAAAACTGTGATACAGCCAATAGAGGGAAAAAGGTTGTGGGAGAGCCGTCAACGATAGGGGCGGCTCGCGACACATCGTGGGCCTGGGTAGCTGCCAGGCGACGTTCAGCGTGGAAGGAAGCTTGCCACCAAATGCAAATCTACGTCCCTGATCGTTAAAAAAAAACCCGTATCTACATTTGTCTCTGCTTTTTGTTTAAAAAAAATGTAGTTCTTCTGGTTTCTGTTTCTCTTTCAAACCATGTTATAGCCAATCGAAGGAAAAAGGTTGAGATAGGTGGCAAAGGTGATTTTCAGATCTGAGATAAGGTGGTTTCTGGGTCATGGTCATTTTGCAGATCGGACGAGGTATGGCGGAGAGACGACAATGGTGGGTTGCTGTTGACCAAGTGCAGCGACGACCATAAGAGATGTGACAGAAAAGATGAAAGGACAGAGAGTGATTGAGAGAGGAAGAGGTGAGGAAAAAGGTGGTGGAGGCGACGACGGACCTTAAATTGGAGATGTAATTGGGTGGAGGTGTAGGGTGAGGATGGAAGAGACTTATTTACAAGTGGAAAAGTTGGATCAATCACTTGCCAATTGCTTAGTTGACCAGATTATTTCACATCAGCGACTATTATTAAAGGTGCAAGATACACATCTTTTCATACGGTGCATATAAGACGACAACATGCCTAGAAATTATTCTTAATATATTGTTGGATACGTCGCATGTATCCTTTATCCATGAAAAATATAAGAGAAAAGGCATAGATTCAAAGTGCTATTGCTTTTTTTCAGCCAAATATGCAGACTTCTCCCGTGGCTATCCTCCACCTCTATGAACTTGCCACGTTCCTATTCGATAATGCTGCTAGTTGAGAGTTTTAATTCGACTTTGCTTCAAATTAATAGTGGCAATCATTCATATGCAAACATTCTAAATTCCGCAATGAAGCTGCTAGTTATGAATTGATTGGCAGATAAAATTAATAGAGGTTGAGAATTGGAGTATATATATAAGAAAATAGATAAAAACTAAATAAATAAATATGATGGAGTATACATATTTAAAAAGAGTTTAATTGCTATACATTAATAGTGTAAAATTTTTTACACTATCAACCAATCACCAATCATGGTATAA
Source organism: Ammopiptanthus mongolicus (assembly GCA_039655645.1). Classification (NCBI taxonomy): domain Eukaryota; kingdom Viridiplantae; phylum Streptophyta; class Magnoliopsida; order Fabales; family Fabaceae; genus Ammopiptanthus; species Ammopiptanthus mongolicus. The sequence goes on along the minus strand of CM077351.1, from coordinate 8,325,769 downwards.
ACGACTTTTGAGGAAATTAGGATAAGAATCAATTGTTTTTACTGATGTGACAACTTATGATTGGATGTCTGTGTAAAAATGTTTTATATTGTCAGTGTATAACAATTAAACTCATTTAAAAATTAGTAAAAAATAAAAAAATGAGTTTAACAAAGGTTGAATTCGGCCATAAACAAGTAAGATTTTGGATTTAAGTGTAAGATTTTTTTACACTGTTAATCAATTAAAAATTATCACATAAATTAAGATATTGAACTCTTATCCTAACTACCTTAAAAATCACTCATACCATGATTTTTTATTGATTGACAGTGTAAAAAACTTTACACTGATAATGTATAACAATTAAACTCTTACATTTTTAGGAAAAAGATCAAGATTCAAATTTTAAAGAATATAATTATATAATTATTCAAATAACCTTTTAATCGCAACACTGCTTGAGAAATCAATCTCATAGCAGGAAATCAATCCGTTTTTCATAAGAGTTTACTGTTAATTAGTGTAAAGTTTTTTATACTGTCATTCAATCAGAAATTATGGTATGAGCAACTTTTCAAGTAGTTAGGATAAGAATCAAATATTATAGTTGATGTGTCAATTTATGATTGATTGACCGTGTAAAATTTTTTACACTGACAGCATATACCAATTAAATCCATTTCATAATTTTTACCATCTAATTATGATTATTCTCATGATCAATTTCTGCATGTTTACATTACTCTACGTAGACATGAGATAATATAAATCTAAGTGATCCATGCATGATATGTAAGCATTTTCCAACTCCAAATACAGATACACATCTAGGACGATAAAATTTGAACAAGTGAAAGCATAAGAAAGAAGATACGTAAAAAAATCATATTCCCAGGAGCACATGCATCCGCATGTTTGGTAATTGGTAAGGTGAAAATGGAAAAACTCTCTTGCATTGAATTGAAGAATCAGAAGGCTATTAATAGGCCTGATTACAAGAGTTACTCTAATTAACTACTCTAATTGATATTAACAGAATCAATTATTGACTAACTAACAAAGAGTAAACTAACTCTAACATATCCTCCCTTAATACTGAATTTGCAACTTTGCAAATCAGTTTATTCATACAAGTTGATCATGTCTGATCTAGCTCTAAGATCAGCAAAAGACTCAAATTTCAAAGGCTTAGTCATGAAATCAGCAAGCTGCTCTTGAGAAGCACAATACACCAAATCAATAACTTCATCCTTGCTTAGATCTCTAAGAAAATGGAATCTCACATCTATGTGTTTGCTTCTTCCATGCAACACTGGATTTCTTGACAACTTGATAGTCGAACTGTTGTCACCAAAGACAGTTGTAGGCTTCAACTGTGCAAGCCCAAGCCTCACCAGAATCCTTCTTGACCACACAGCTTGACAAGCACAGGAAGCGGCTGCAATAAACTCTGCTTCTGTAGTTGACAAGGTCACTACTGGCTGCTTTCTTGAAGACCATGAAACTGCTCCTGAACCAAGCATAAAGACATATCCAGAAGTGCTTTTTCTGTCATCCACTCCAACATAGTCAGTGTCTGAATAGGCCAATAAATCACCTCGTTTGCCTCTTGTGTACATGATTCCCAGCTCCAAAGTACCTTTCAGATATCTAAGGATCCTTTTAGCAGCAACCAAGTGTATTTCTTTAGGCTTCTCCATGTACCTACTGACTAGGCACACAACAAACATTAAATCAGGCCTAGTGGCAGTAAGATACATCAAACTTCCCACTATTTGCTTGTAGATAGTTGCATCTACCATTTTCCCTTCCTCATCTTTGGACAGTTTACAGCCTGGCACAATGGGATTAGACACAATATTGGTGTTCTCCATCCCAAATCTTCGTAGGACTTCTTTGGCATACTTTTGTTGGTAAATGAATATTCCCTCAGCACTTTGAGTAACTTCTATGCCTAGGAAATACTTCATTTTACCAAGATCTATCATATCAAATTCTCTCTTCATAGACTCCTTGAAATCTTCAAACATCTCCTTATTGTTACCAGTGAAAATCAGATCATCTACATATAGGCTTACAATCAACAACTTGCCTTTGTTTTCTGTCTTAACAAACAATGTATGCTCATGAGGACACTTTTCAAAACTTTCCTTGTTGAAGTAAGACTCAATTATGCTGTACCAGGCCCGAGGGGCTTGCTTGAGTCCATACAAGGCTTTTTAAGCTTGTAGACCTTGTCCTTCTCTCCCTGCTTCTGATATCCCAGAGGCTGATCAATATACATTACTTCATTCAGCTCTCCATGCAAAAATGCACTTTTCACATCAAGCTGAAATACATTCCAACCTTTAAAGGCAGCAAAAGCTAATATGGTTCTGATTGTGTTCCATAGCCACAGGAGCAAAAACCTCATTGTAATCAATCCCATGCTGCTGTGAATACCCCTTTGCAACAAGCCTTGCTTTATACTTTTCAATCTTTCCATCCTCATTGCATTTAGTCTTGTAAATCCATTTCATTCCTATTGTTTTGGCATCTTTAGGAAGATCAGTCAACTCCCAGGTGTTGTTCCTTTCAATAGCACCAATTTCTACATCCATGGCCTTTCTCCAAACACTATTTTTTACTGCCTCTTCATAGGTAGTAGGGTCTTCTGCAGCACTAAACACTGCAAAATTGTGCAGTTCTTCATTTTTCACATAGTCTTCTAGCCAGGCTGGTTGTCTTCTAGTCCTCCCTTGAACTGAGTTAGGAGTTTGTTCAGCCTGTATATCAGCCTGCTAATCTGGTAATTCGATTTCATCAGTCTCAGTTTCATCACTGTGCTCTGCCTCCCCCAAATCTTCTGTATTGTTATAATCTTCTGTGCATACTGCTGGCACTTTTCCTCCCTCTATTTCTGCCTTTTTCCACTGTCATTTTTCTGATTCAGCAAAGATCACATCCCTGCTTACAATGACTTTCTTCGTGACAGGATCATAGAGCCTATAAGCCTTAGACTCCTCACTCACCCCTAAGAGAACACACTTGATACTTTTGTCATCTAACTTCTTTCTTTGTGCATCGGGAACAAGAACATGAGCCACACAACCAAAAATTCTAAAGTGGTTTACTGAAGGCTTGATTTCACTCCAAGCTTCCTCAGGTGTGACATTTTTCACTGCTAGGGTAGGACTTCTATTCAACACATAGATTGACCACTTCACTGCTTCAGGCCAAAACCTTTTAGGAACATTCTTTTCTGACAACATGCTTCTTACCATATTCATGATGGTCCTGTTTTTCCTCTCTGCTACTCCATTCTGTTGTGGAGTATATGCTGCAATGAGTTGTCTCCTAATGCCATTGTTACTGCAGAAGCTATCAAATTCAGTGGAATTAAACTCTCCACCCCTATCAGTTCTTAAACAACAAATTGAATTTCCAAATTCTTTTTCAACCATGATCTTAAACTTCTTAAAGACATCAAAGGTAGCAGATTTTTCTGATAAAAAATAAACCCATGCTTTCCTACTAAAGTCATCAACAAAGGTAATAAAATACCTTTTGTTGCTATTAGATTCTGGTTTGATGGGTCCGCAGATATCAGAGTGAATGAGCTCCAGTCTTTGAGAGGCTCTCCAAGAACTCTTCTTTGGAATGGCCTCTCTATGTTGCTTTCCAACCATGCAGTCTGTACAGACTTGAGATGACTCTTTAAGGCTTGGCAAACCTTTAACCATGTTCTTTTGTACAAGAACTCTCAATCGTTTGATATTCAAATGACCATATCTACAATGCCATAGATATGTGCTGCTATCATTCTCCAATTTGAAACAGGAAGGGGAGATCGCATGAGCAACAATAGCAAACATTCTGTTGGTAGACATTTCACTAGACATGATAAGGACTTTTTCATTATGAAAGACCTTACACATATCTTGATGAAATACTAAAGTGAGATTTTTCTGTTGAAGTTGTCCCACACTCAACAAATTGTTCTTCAATTCAGGGATAAAGAACACATCTGTAATTACCTGAGTTATCCCATCAATCCTCAACTTCACACTTCCTTTTCCTTTGACTGCCATTCTTGAATTATCACCCAGCTTAACAAATTCTTTGAATTTGTTATCAAAATCAAAGAACCAATCCCTGCTTCCACACATATGATTGCTTCATCCTGAATCAAGAAACCAAACCTTTCCTCGAGTAGTATCACTAACCTCTTCAAATGACATGAGCAACATCTCCTCCTCTTCATCAAACTCAGCATAGTTTGCATTCTCCTCCCAATTCGGACATTCATTCTGAAAATGTCCCAATTTGTGACATATTTTCAGCATTCCACAGTGTCCTTGTTAACAGGTTGTCTCCCTCTACCTCTATCTCCTTTATAGCCTCCTCCACCGCTACCTCTTCCTCCTGCATAAGACACTTTCAGATCTTGCTCATCTTCTTTAACTACATTGCCCTTCATCCTCTGTTCATGAAACAAAAGGCTGCTTTGCAGTTCATTAACAGACATTTTCTCCACATTATTAGACTCCTCAATGGAACATACAACATAGTTGAATCTTAAAGTCATGGACCTGAGGATCTTTTCTACAATCACAAGTTGCTCCATTTTCTCACCATGGGCCTTCATCTTGTTTGCAACAGCCGAAGTTCTTGCAAAATACTCATCTACTATTTCTCCTTCTTTCATGCCAAGAACTTCAAATTCCCTTCTTAGAGCTTGCAACTGAGCTCGCTTTACCTTTGTGGAACCCTCAGATTTTTGTTTCATTGAGTCCCAAATGTCTTTGGCGGTTTCTTTGTTGAGGATAGTCTCGATAATGTTCCTATCAATTGATTGGAACAGATAGTTCTTTACTTTGAGATCCTTCAGTTTGCTTTCTTCAACAATCTTCAACTGTTCTTGACTTGCCCTAGCTGGGAACGAAGCATTTCCAGTTTCCACCAAGCTCCAATACTCCTTTGATCGAAGGAGATTCTCCATAAGCATTGCCCAATGGTCATAGTGACCATCGAACTTTGGAATCGCTGGTTGAACAAAGTTACCTCCATCTGTCATGGTTGTCTCTAACACTTCGTCACTCTTTTTCTCTACTCATTCAAACAGAAAGCCGCAGTTTCTGTATCAGGCCCCTTACGGAGCTCTGATACCAATTGTTTGGTAATTGGTAAGGTGAAATTAGAAAAACTCTCTTGCATTGAATTGAAGAATCAGAAGGCTATTAATAGGCCTGATTACAAGAGTTACTCTAATTAGCTACTCTAACTGATATTAACAAAATCAGTTATTAACTAGCTAACAAAGAGTAAACTAACTCTAACACTGCAGACGTCAAAAAGCTTCTAGAACAGTACATATCCACAATCACATGTTTGTTTTTCAAATAACATTTCTCCTTTATCCATATGGGTTTAGTGTAAAATGTGGCAGACAACGAAAAGACTGACTTTCTGGTACTATCTCAATGCACTTCCAAATTCAAAGTTCGAAATCTTCTATTTGGGTCCTTAGGGCTTCTTAGATCACCATGTCCAATAACGAACTGAATTCTCTTGTGGGGAGTAATACTAATATCACATTCTTTTAATATTGTTTTCAACACATTTTTTATTATTGGTGAAATGTACTTATTAAATAAAGACGGGATCCGTGTGATTTAGTTGTTTTCGTGTAAAATTCATCCAATAAAAAAGAAAACAAAACAAAGACAAAGCACTAGACTTATTAAGAAATTAAAAGCCAAGTAGTTTTATGGAAAATTGATGTTGTTAAGATACCGAGAAATGAAGTTTTTAGTTTTCCTATAAAATATTGTCTTTTCTCAAATCCTTAATTGGTGTCCTATGCGCACGGGTTAGCCAAACCGATATTTTTAAAAGGAAAACGGTACATGTTACGAATTCAAATTCATACGTTTTTCATGAACCTTAGAGTAGCTGTTTTACAGTCTATCAAACCTCTTTATCCGCGTTAAGAGGGTGTGTGTTAGAAAGATAAGGTTAGAGAGTGTGTTGCTAGCACCCCTCATTTTAGAATTCTTATTGGTTCTTTTAATTTCCTCGTATATTTGTTTTGTGCATCTCTTTTTCAAAACAACAATGCTATTCAGTATGAAATATTTCTACACAAATTTCGATGAATCTACTTTCAGCCAATAATAAAGTGACAAAGTTAGAGAAATTAATACAGGAATGAAGAGAGAGAAAACGGGAATGGATCCCCTAATATTATTTTTTTCATGTTGAATCTCAACCCCTCATCTAATATGTTGAAGAAGACAGAGAATGTGTTTAAAAATTGAGGATATGAGAATTGAATAATAGAGATTAAAAATATAACTACCTCATGTATTTTTCAACATAAAAGAATCCACTGCCAGAGAAAACATATAGAACATAGGTACAAACTTCCTTCCGTACTGATGAGTATTTCCTTTTTAAAAATAGTGGAGAGCCTTGCTACATTCCCTCAAGTTTGGAACAACTGATACCCGTCGAAAGAAAGAACAATCTTTGGAATAACAGATATGATCAACGCTAGCATGCCTCACATCTCACGATAGTGGAGAGCCAGAAGATTACCAAGAGGTCGTTGTAAATGTGAACAAGGAAGAGTGGTTGAAGGCCATGCAAGAGGAAATGAATTCCTTGCATGAGAATCACATATTTGAGTTGGTGAAGTTGCCTAAGAGCGGGAAAACTCTGAAGAACAAATGGGTATTCAAGTTGAAATCAGAAGAGAATAGCTCTCAGCCAAGATACAAAGCAAGATTGGTTGTGAAAGGCTTTGGTCAGAAGAAGGGTATTGACTTTGACGAAATTTTCTCACCTGTGGTGAAGATGTCTTCTATTAGAGTTGTGCTTGGATTAGCAGCTAGCTTAAACTTAGAGGTTGAACAACTTGATGTGAAGACAGCGTTCCTTCATGGTGATTTGGAGGAGGAAATTTATATGGAGCATCCTGAGGGCTTCCAGGTCAAAGGAAAAGAGCAGCTTGTGTGCAAATTGAAGAAAAGTTTGTACGGACTCAAGCAGGCACCAAGGCAATGGTACAAGAAATTTGATGCTTTCATGGATAAACACGGTTACAGTAAAACTACTTCTGATCATTGTGTGTTTGTAAAGAAATTCCCTGATGATGATTTTATTATCCTCTTGCTATATGTGGATGACATGTTGATTGTTGGTCATGACACTAAGAAGATTGAAAGTCTAAAGAACGATTTGAGCAAGTCCTTTACTATGAAGGACTTGGGGCCTACAAGGCAATACTTGGCATGAGAATTATTCGTGACAGGAAGAATGGTAAATTGTGGTTGTCTCAACAAAGGTACATTGAGAAGGTGTTAGAGAGGTTTAACATGAGCAATTCCAAACCGTTTAGTGCTCCACTTGCAAATCATTTCAAGTTGAGTTTTCAACCATGTCCTACAAGTGAGAAAGATAAAGAAAAGATGAAGAAGGTTCCTTATGCATCCGCAGTTGGTAATTTGATGTATGCTATGATATGCACAAGGCCGGATATTGCTTATGCTGTCGGAGTTGTTAGTCGTTTTTTCTCTAATCCTGGTAGAGACCACTGGCAAGCAGTGAAGTGGATTTTCAGATATCTCAGAGACACTTCTAGAGTATATTTATGCTTTGGGGGTGGTCAACCTGTGTTAGATGGGTACACAGATGCAGATATGGCTGGTGATTTTGATTCTAGAAAATCTACTTCTGGATACATGATGACCTCTGTAGGGAGAGCAGTGTCTTGGCAATCAAAATTACAGAAATGTGTTGCCTTATCCACTATTGAGGCTGAATATATTGCCATTACTGAAGCTTCTAAAGAATTTTTGTGGATGAAAAAATTCCTACAAGAGGTGGGGCTTAAGCAAGAGAAGTTTGTGTTATTTTGTGACAGTTAGAATGCAATCCATCTCAGCAAAAACCCGACTTTTAATTCTAGGTCGAAGCACATTGAGGTGCGGTATCATTGGATACGAGAGGCGCTAGAGATGAAGGAACTTTCATTTGAAAAGATCCATACTGATGAGAATGGTTCAGATATGATGACAAAGACTTTGCATATGACGAAGTTGATCTGTTGTACAAAGAAGGCAGACATGGTTGAACAGTATCTTCCCACTTGAGTCGGGAAGGGGGAGATTTGTTGGGTGGGTTCCCTCCTAGTGGGACCCACATGGTAAAAGTAAAAAAAAAAGAGTAAAACAAAAAAAACAAAGGATTCAAAAAGAAAGAAAGAATCAGGAGGTGTGGGCTTTTAGCGCAAGAAGAGAAAAGAATAGTAACTGACAGGGAGAAAGAATGCCGCCTTGGAATCAAGAAGAGGTGAGCTCCTCATTAGATGAGTAAATTGCTTTTGTTCTTGATGGAATTTTAGTATGCTGTTCCTGATGTTGAGAGCTATATTTTGGTAATGCTAGTTTATTGTTTTGCCTTCTCTTTGGGTTAGTTTGTGATACCCACGTTTGTGGAGTTTCTTTCTGGTTGTTTGGCTGTATCCATTCATTGGGTGATGTATTGTTGATTTGGTATTCCCTAGTGTTGCTAGGAAGACTCTGTGTACCCATTAATATTTTTAGTGGAAGTTTTTGCTGGATTTGGTCCCGTAGTTTTTATTTCTACTCTGAAGAATTTTCCATGTTAAAAATTCTGGTGTGATTGATATTTAAGGATAAGGAAACCCAGGTACTTCCCTAGATATGAAGTGAATCAGATTGACGTAAAGGACAAAATCCAATGCTGGTGGAAATACAAGGCATGCTGGTACTATGTATATAAATGTCATTTAGCTAAGTCCAGTTGGGTTCACAATACTGTAAATTTATCATTATATTACTGTTTTACTTTTTATTTTTCAAACTACCACCGTTTTCAAATTATATATCAAACTACCACTATTTGAAATTACATTGAGGAGTCGGTTTCACTATTCACGACTTTTGAACTTGATTTTCAAAAAAAATTGTTTTAACTCCCTTGAAAAGTCGGGTTTGCTAATCACGACTTGTCAAGGGGTTTTTATTTATTTATTTTGAAATGCTATTGTATTAATTTAATTATTTATGATAATTAGCTAAATTAATTATATTAATAAATTATATTAATTTAAAATTATTATTTATATTGTTAATTTTATTAATACAATAATAACAATAAATAATACACTAATATAAAATATTTAATATTAATTAAAAATAGAAACGGTGTAACAACAGAAAAGTGATAGGCATACGAGTGAAACAGCAGACAAGTGATAGGCAGACGGGTGAAACATCTGCTGATTACTTGTCTAATGATTTACTCGTATAAGCAGACAAGTGATAGGCAGACGAGTGAAACATCTGCTGATCACTTGTCTGATGTTTCACTCGTATAAGCAGACGAGTGATTAGACGAGTGAAACAGTAGACAAGTGATCAACAAATGTTTCACTTGTCTGCTTAGACGAGTGAAATATCAGACAAGTGATCAGCAGATGTTTCACTCGTCTGCCTATCACTTGTCAGCTGTTATATCATTTCTATTTTTAATCAATGTTAAATATTTTCTATTAGTGTATTATTTATTGTTATTATTCTATTAATAAAATTAATAATTTAAATAATAATTTAAAATTAATAAAATTTATTAATATAATTAATTTTAGCTAATTATCATAAATAATTAAATTAATACAATAACATTTCAAAATAAAAAAATAAAAAAATAAAATAAAAACCCCTTGAGAAGTCGTGGTTAGAAAACCCGACTTCCCAAGGGAAAAATAAAAAAAATTTGGAAAATGAAGTTGAGAAGTCGTGGATGGCAAAAACGGCTTCTAAATGTAATTCTCAAATAGTGATAGTTTAGTATATAATTTGAAAAGATGAAATAGTGATATAGTGATAAATTTGCCTCACAATACCTATAAGGTTCGGAGAGTGTTGCTCTTTAGTTTTTATATTTTTGGTATAGAAGAGTGTTGCTCTTTATTTTTTTATATTTTTGGTATAGAAGAGTGTTGCTCTTTAGTAAGAGATTTACTTGTACCAATGCAGACGAAAGTGTAATTAACCAATCAAAAAATATGCATTCCTATTCGTACTCTACAACAATTTCTCAACAAATATAGCAACAAACCATTCGTATTAGGCGGGGTGTTTTATTATAAATCATGTATTTTAAATCATTTTTAGTGGTTTTACTTATAATTATTCTAATCTCTTTTTGCCTTTTAGCTATTAGGCTATTGTTCACCTAATTTACTTTTGTAATATAGCTAGGCTTCTAAGTTCTAATAGGCAATTTTTTCAATATATCACTCTTTTAATATTTATTTTCCAAAATACCACCCTTTTCAAATTATGTACCAAACTATCACTGTTTTGAAATTAGTTTAGAAGTCGGTTTTGGAATTAACGACTTCTCAACATCATCTATCTGATTTTGTTTTTTAACCCCTTGAGAAGTCGGTTTTGATAAACATGACTTCTCAAGGGGTTTTTTTTTTTTTTTTTTTAATGTTCTATATTTATATTAATTTATATTATTATTGAAATTAATTTTAATTAAGGTTATACTATAAATGTTAACGCAATTAATTTTATTAATTAAGATTAATAAAAAATTTATTTATTAAAACTAAAAGGGAAAATAATGACAAGTACCCAAATATTTTAGATATAATTAAGTAAACAAAAAATACAATAATGATAAGTGCACAAAAATTAATCTCCTAAATGATGTCCAGTTCCACATCGTGGAGGTCGTCGGTTACGGCGTGGACGACTTTGATGTGGTTGCTCTGCTTGTTGCACACCCTCGTTGAGATTAAGATTTGTGGGAGGCATTGAAGAACTAGCGTCGACTGGGAAGGGGAATGATGGAGCGCCAAACGAGTACATTCTTTGCATGTATGCGGCTGCCGACTGTGGCGTTCCGAGGTCTGTGCCAAACAGATTGCTATAAAATTCTCCATCACTGGAAGCGATAGAGTGTCGACCTTGGTCAAGCGGTGGGGAAGCGTCTCGCTGCATAGGGGTGTAGGCAAATGAATGGCGAGGCGGTTGGGGGTCATCATAAGCCATGGGAACCGGGGGGCTGGATTGACGACGTGCATGACGCCGTGGACGCTGTTGGGTGGGCATACTTGGTCCAACATCCGGAACGTGTTGAGCATCACCCCGCGGGTCTTGCAACTGTTGCGGAATAGACAGGTACGGTCTCGAGTTCTGCCTAAACCACATCATATACTCAGCAGTGTGACACACATAACCCGGAATCGGTTGTCCCGATATGATGCCATTTCGGCGTTCTTGCCAACACTGGATCCATTCTGCATGCTTTATTCTCCAGTTTTCAGCGTGATTACCTCGCATGTCCAAGTCATGCAAGGCATTCATATTTGCAGGTTCTCCCGGTATTTCCTGCGAAAGACCAAATTGGAGCTTGACCCTATCTGTTTGATGCCATTCTACATTCTGGAAACATATGAGTGCGGTACTGGAAGTCCACAATCTGGATTCTCTATATGCTTCTCGTGGTATCACGCTCTGAAGATCTCTGTAAGGCAACCACAAAAACTGGTTACTTTCCATATGATCGACCCTCGATCTGTACCCCGTAATGTCACCCCGCGGAGTTCCGCTATACTGTAGTCCCCCGCCACTCCATCTAGTAAAATACATCGCAAGGTCAGTATAATAAGTAGAGGATGTAAGGTAATTTAACTATGAATAGAATCTTTACCGTCGTGCTAGTGGAAACGATGGTTCGCGGTTGCACCGTGGTGCAAGGAACGGCATGCGATACCATACCCAAGACTGTAGCAACAATACGCATCCACCCATACAGGCAGCGGCCGGTGCAGATGCACGACACATTTCCCTGTACAGATTTGCTAGACATGCCGTGCCCCAGCTGTATCTTCCAGCACGGTGAAAATCTTCCAACAGTGGAAGATACATCAAGTGAACTCTGTTACCAGATTTGTCAGGCATCAAGAGCCCCCCGATCAAGCGTAAAATGTACGCTCTACAATAGGCTTGTACCTGTTGGACTGTTGCATCATGAGGGGGAGTGGCAAACGTCTGTTGCAACCACTTGAGTTTTATTTGTTGTCCCTTCATCTGATTAGACGGAGGAACCACACCTAAAAGTCGATGGCATTCTTCTTGCCAGGCAAGGAAGCTAGGTCCAGTAACGGGCAGTCCGTTCACACGCAATCCTAGCTGAAGAGCAACATCTTCCATGGTTATTGTGCATTCTCCGACGGGAAGATGGAACGTGTGTGTTTCTGGCCTCCACCTTTCTACCATTGCAAGAACCAACGATTTGTCAATCTTTGTGTGTCCCACTGTTGCAGCGATAGAAAACCCAGCTTGCTCCAAGTATGGTACAATCAGTGGACTTGGAGCCTCTATGGTATGTAGGTGACAATCAATGTGGTCCTGCAACCAAAAAGTAGAGTTGTAAGTATAGAAATAGTAAGGACCATTTAATGTAAATATCATTTGCAGACACTTACCATATCACCCACTTGCGATGACCTATGAACGTGTTGCAGTCTTAGCAAATCCATTGAAGTGAAGTTTGTATGGTGTTACCTGTTGCAGGCTGAGTGAAGAATGAGGTTGACTGAAGAAATGAGGCTTAGTGAAGAAATGAGGCAGATTGAAGTTCAATTTATAGTGGTGACATTATTGTGACCCGTCTGCCCCATCACCCGTCTGCTGCTTCACCATTTACTGTGCGCATGTGAGCGCATCAGTGACATTATTTGCTGCTGGGACCCGCCTGTTGTGACCATGTGAGCATGGCAGTGTGTCAGAATGACCCGTCTGCTGGTCATGTGGGTGTGTCAGTGCATTGGGCAGTATACTGTGCACATGTGAGCTGGTCTACTGTTTCACTTGTCTGCTTAGACAAGTGATGGGCAGACGAGTGAAACATCAGCTGATCACTTGTCTGAGGTTTCACTCGTCTAAGCAGACAAGTGAAACAACAGAGCTTAGACAAGTGAAGCCTCAGACAAGTGATCGGCTGATGTTTCACCTGTCTGCTTAGACAAGTGATGGGCAGACGAGTGAAACATCAGCTGATCACTTGTCTGAGGCTTCACTTGTCTAAGCTCTGATGTTTCACTTGTCTGCCCATCACTTGTCTAAGCAGACAAGTGATTCACTTGTCTGAGGTTTCACTTGTCTAAGCTCTGATGTTTCACTTGTCTGCCCATCACTTGTCTAAGCACACAAGTGATTCACTTGTCTGAGGTTTCACTTGTCTAAGCAGACAAGTGAAACAGCAGACTAGTGAATCACTTGTCTGCTTAGACAAGTGATGGGCAGACAAGTGAAACATCAGAGCTTAGACAAGTGAAACCTCAGACAAGTGATCAGCTGATGTTTCACCTGTCTGCTTAGACAAGTGAAACAGCACACTAGTGAATCACTTGTCTGCTTAGACAAGTGAAACAGCAGACTAGTGAATCACTTGTGTGCTTAGACAAGTGATGGGCAGACAAGTGAAACATCAGAGCTTAGACAAGTGAAACAGCAGACTAGTGAATCACTTGTGTGCTTAGACAAGTGATGGGCAGACAAGTGAAACATCAGAGCTCAGACAAGTGAATCACTTGTCTGCTTAGACAAGTGATGGGCAGACAAGTGAAACATCAGAGCTTAGACAAGTGAAACCTCAGACAAGTGAATCACTTGTCTGCTTAGACAAGTGATGGGCAGACAAGTGAAACATCAGAGCTTAGACAAGTGAAACCTCAGACAAGTGATCAGCTGATGTTTCACTTGTCTGCTTAGACAAGTGAAACAGAAACACATCAGAGCTTAGACGAGTGAAGCCTCAGACAAGTGATCAGCTGATGTTTCACTCGTCTGCCCATCACTTGTCTAAGCAGACAGGTGAAACATCAGCTGATCACTTGTCTGAGGCTTCACTTGTCTAAGCTCTGTTGTTTCACTTGTCTGCTTAGACGAGTGAAACCTCAGACAAGTGATCAGCTGATGTTTCACTCGTCTGCCCATCACTTGTCTAAGCAGACAAGTGAAATAGTAGACGAGCTCACATGTGCACAGTATACTGCCCAATGCACTGACACACCCACATGACCAGCAGACAAGTGAAACTGACACACTGCCATGCTCACATGGTCACAGCAGACGGGTCCCAGCAGCAAATAATGTCACTGATGCGCTCACATGCGCACAGTAAATGGTGAAGCAGCAGACGGGTGAAGCAGACGGGTGATGGGGCAGACGGGTCACAATAATGTCACCACTCACCACTATAAATTGAACTTCAATCTGCCTCATTTCTTCACTAAGCTTCATTTCTTCACTCAACCTCATCCTTCACTCAGCCACATTTCTTCACTAAGTCACCCAACCACATTTCTTCACCAAGTCATGGCACCTACATCAGTCTTTGTTACACTCTATCACAACGGCCAAATTGAAATGGACTCTCCATACGGGGTGTTGTTTCAGTGCGACCACCCAATCTTGCTGAAGGTGAGGAAAACCATCAACCTTCAACAACTGAGAACAACTATCCATACGAAAATAAAAGCCGGCAACGACAAGAGGGTGGGCGATATTGTTTATCGATATCCTATGTCCATTGCAACGGGATATGTTCGATACCAGCCACACTATCTTCAAGGAGATGAGGATGTAGAACTGATGTTCGACATGTTCGACAATTGCAAAAGCCTCAACCTCGGCGTTACCACCATTGAGCTATACGCACATCTCGAGGATGTTTCCATCGATAACCCCCAAGCCGAACCGTCCTACATCTTTGACCTTAATGCACCAACGCAAACATTCCACACATCTTTCCCTGAATCAGAACCCTACCACACATCTTTTCCAGTGACTGAAGACTACCACCCATCTTTCCCTTCCTCCTCTGACTACCACCCATCTTTCCCTTCCTCCTCTGACTACCGCCCATCTTTTCCTTCCTCCTCTGACTATGACTACAACCCATCTTTTCCTTCCTCCTATGACTACCGCCCATCTTTTCCTTCCTCCTCTGACTACAACCCATCTTTTCCTTCCTCCTATGACTATCGCCCCTCCTTTCCTTCGGCCGAAGAGTGCAACCCATCATTCCTTGATGCCGAGGACAACCACCCATCCCATGTTGATGTACAAACTCATGCAATTCCCGTCAGCGTCGTGGCTGGGTTCCCCCACGAAGAAGTTGGTGACTTCAGTGAGGATGAAGCCGAGATTCTTGCACTGTCAGTCAATGATGACGACGACGACGAAGAAGAAGAAGCTGGTGTGGGTCCCTCCTCAACCGCGCCTCCATACGAACCACCACCACACTTTCGTAATGTGAACTTAGATGGGGTTGCTCCATCAGACGATTTCAGCCACGTCCTATCGCGAGTGTCTTTGGATCAAATTGATGTCCCAGATAGCCTACAAACAAACATGAGGTTTGCTACAAAAGAAATGGCCCAGTTTGCTATCAAGGGATACCATATCAAGAACTCCCTGGATTCAAGGTAGAGCACTCCGATAACGACAGATGGATGATTAAGTGCAACAACCCTGCATGCCGGTGGAGGTGTAGAGTGAAGAATCGCACAACAAAAGGCTATTGGGAGATCCGTAAGCTGGACGGACCACATACATGTGTATCAGCAACTCTCTCACAAGATCATCGGAAGCTTGACTCGAACATTATTTGTGAAAGTATCAAGCAAATGGTGAAGGAGGATCCGGCGTTGTCTATCTCGGTGTTGATTGCCCACATACGAGAAAAATACAACTATACCACAACGTATAGGAAGGTATGGATAGCCAAGCAAAAGGCTATCGAACAAATATACGGGAACTGGGAGCTATCTTACAATTACCTTCCAACATGGCTCATGGCCTTACATACTTATGTTCCGGGCACAATCACTGAACTGCAGACGCTGCCAGCTTACGATGGGGCCTATCTAGTTCCCGATAAGAGAATCTTCCACCGTCTTTTCTGGACTTTCAAGCCTTGCATTAGTGGATTTGCATTTTGCAAGCCAATTGTTATGGTGGATGGAACATGGCTGTATGGAAAGTACAAGGGGACGCTATTGATTGCAACAGCTCAAGATGGAGCCAACCAACCAATTCCCATAGCCTTCGCTCTTGTCGAGGGTGAGACGGGAAAGGCATGGTTTTTCTTCCTCCAAAACTTGAGGAGGCACGTCACACCCCAAGCCAACATAACATTGGATGGCACAATCCTCCTTCAATGCATGTGTATTGCGTTCGAGACATCGCACAAAACTTCATGCGGAGATTCAAGAATGCAGATATGAGAAAGAAGGTCGTCAATATGGGTTAGTACCGCAGTCATACAAATTGCAATTATTTATTGTTTCTATTCTATTCATGTCAATTTAGACATTTCTAACATTCCAACCATTCAGGATACGCCCTGAACCAGCCAAGCATGCGTTATTACCGGGGTTTGCTCCTCGACTGGAACGAAGAGGCCGCGGCATGGGTTGACGAGATCCCCAAGGAAAAATGGACTCAAGCGTATGATGAAGGGCGACGTTGGGGACACATGACAACGAACCTTTCCGAGTGCATTAACAGGGTACTTAAGGGAACACGGCATCTTCCAATCACTGCTGTGGTCCAGGCAACCTATTATAGGTTATCTCAAACTTTCGCCGACAGTGGGAGGCAACTAAGCGCAATGATCCATTCCGGTCATGTCTGGTCTGAAATTGTCACCAAGGCCATTGAGGAGGAACGGGCAAAGTCCAACTCTCACCGTGTCCAACATTATAACCGGGAACACAGCATTTTCACGGTCGAGGAGTTGATCAACCCACGAGAAGGGCGGCCTGCGGGGCGATTCAAGGTAGACTTGAACGCGAGGTGGTGTGACTGTGGAAAGTTTCAGGCCATACACATTCCATGCTCACATGTCATCGCGGGATGTTCAAGCGAAAATCACGACTATTGGAAGTATGTGCCTGCTGTCTACAAGTTGGAATATGTCTTCAATGTTTACCGCGAAGAGTTCAGCGTGGTGCCAAACGAAGCATATTGGCCAACGTATACTGGAGTAGAGGTGTGCCACAATCAAGACATGCGAAGAAATCCACGGGGTCGTCTACAATCTACCCGCATTCGCACGGAGATGGATCTGAGGGAGGGGGGAGTCGCCGTAAGAGATGTGGTCTGTGTCGGAATGAGGGTCATAGCAGGAATAAATGTCTGAACCGTGCCGGACCTTCTACGCAACAATAGAAAATTTGTATCGTTGTACCGTTTCTATATTTAATCGATGTTAAATATTTTCTATAAGTGTATTATTTATTTTTTTATTGTATTAATAAAATTAATATTTAAAATAATAATTTAAAATTAATATAATTAATTTAGCTAATTATCATAATTAATATAAATTAATATAAAGTAATATAAATATAGAACATTCAAAAAAAAAAAAAACCCCTTGAGAAGTCGTGTTTATCAAAACCGACTTCTCAAGGGGTTAATAAACAAAATCAGATAGATGATGTTGAGAAGTCGTTAATTCCAAAATCGACTTCTAAACTAATTTCAAAACAGTGATAGTTTGATACATAATTTAAAAAGGATAATATTTTAAAAAATAAATATTAAAAGAGTGATATATTGAAAAAATTGCTGTTCTAATAACCTTCCATTCAAAGTACCTACGAAGATAACGACCTCTTTTGTGACTGGCCCACGTCTTTGGTGCTTTGAATTTGGAATTGGGAATTTGGAATTTGGAATAATATATAATTGTAGTCACGATGAGGTGGTGCCAGCCACATTTTATTTTAAGGCTTTATGGAGTCGGCTTTATGGGGCATGGGATGTCATGACAAAACCTAGGTAGCTAGCTATTAATAGGATGATGTATGGATAAATAATGTTTAAAGATTATAATTATGTATTATTTAAAAAGATAAATTTTATTTTTGAATTTAAAATAATAATAGAATAAAAAATACTGACAATCTAAGGACATGTTTGATTTACCGTTACAAACGTACATTTGAGTCCAAAAGCTTGTTTGCCTCAAAGGAAGTAAGGAACTTTATAGATATTTTGTCTCAAACGTACGTTTGAAATTTCCTAACGATAAACCAAACATACACTTAATATTTGTTATAATAGAAAGTGTGAAGAAAATTAATCATTCATGTGAAATAACATTTTCAAAATTTAAATTAAAATATCAATAAATTTAATTGAAAAAAAAATCTGCATCAATTCATAAAAAAATATATCTTACATTTATATTGGTTTTATTTATCTATTTTAAGATTTTTTTTAAAAAAAATTAAAAGTTATCCCTAAGATAATCTAAAAAATTACCCCTAATTAATCTTAAACTACTTTTTTTTTACAGTAATCCCAGACTCCCTTAATTTTTTATATATAAGATATGGAAATCATGCGAACAGAAACGGTCCAAGAAATGCCAAGGAAAGAGTAAATTAAAGACCTTATAAATTCGCACTTCTATCACCGAGAGAAGTGCCTGTAAGTTTAATACTTTGAATTTACTTGCAATATTTTTGCACTAGTAAGCTATGGCCCGTCAAATTAAAAAACAAAGAAGAAGCAAGAGCTACGGGCTAATATAGATAGTGACAAGGGTGATGGCAAGGGAGTGGCAGTGATTGAAGCAACGTATGGGTATGGTTACAGAAATTAGTGGTGACATTGGTGGTTATCATCAAGTTTGCAAAATTTTGGGGAAAGCAGCAGGAAAAATATAGATTATCCTGATAATCAATTATATGTATAATCAATTATTATGATAATTGGTTATAATCATAATCTATTTTTGTTTGGATATGTTCGCTGAAAAATGATTTTAAGATAATCTATTTCGTGTGGGTGGTGTAAGAAAAATCACTTTTACATAATAAATTACGAAAAAATGTATGAAGTTATTTGTATAATTTAATAATATTTGTTTGGAAGATAGTTTTATAGAGATAAACAGGGAAATGAGTTTTGAGAATGAAAAATAATTAAATAATAACAATCTTAAGTTAAAACAAATTAGATGACATAAAACAGTTTTTTCTCCAAATTTTTTTTTTTATAAATTTAATTTAATTACTAAACATGATATGATTATGTATGAAATAACTTTTTAATCAAAAAACAGCTGAAATAGGAAAAATCAATCTTTCCCAAACACATTCAATCTTTGCAAATATTTCAATTTGGAAGAAATGTCACCCTTTCTTTCCCTCCAAACACTTGAGATTATAAGGTTGATGCATGCTTTAGTAACAAGGAGCGAAACTATAAGATTTTCATTAACGTAACTAAAGAATTATAATAATACTTTATTTAAGAAAGTTAAGTCAAAAAATTTATATTTTTTTTACAAATAAATTATAAAAAAAATTGATTTTAAGATTTTGAAATAGTCATTGACTCATTGTTGTACAAGGAGCCACCCCTAATAACAACAATCAAGACGTTACCGTGATGATGAGATAAAGGCAATGGGGCAAAGAAAGGTGTAGCTAGTGATGGAGGCAGATTGGTAGAGAGGGGTAGATGGTGACTCCGAAAGTGAACCAATGGTGATAGCTATGGCAGTCTCGGGGAAACATGGTGTCAGCAACCATAGAATGGTCATAGTACAAGTTAATTGGAACAATAACATTTCTGATAACGATATTGCACATTTTTGCACCATTTGGTTTTTGTGTAATAAAACAAAAGGAATACAATTTTTAATACACACTTTCTTCCATTTTTTTTCCTAAACAAGAAACATAGTGTAAAACAAAGTGATCTTCAACGTTCATTTCTGTGATTGTAAGGGATATTTATATCATTTCACATTAATATAAAGAATATAAAAATAATACTATAATAATAATAATAATAATAATAATAATATTTTCTCTCGTCTTCCTCACACTCTCACAGACAACGACAGGGGTGGTTTGGCCCAAAACCACCCATTTACTTCATTTTTTCTCTTCTTTTCATTTCATAAGTGCGTTTTTCACATAGATCTGGATCTTTTTGTGTTTTTTTTCCTTGTTTTTTGTAGTCTTGATGTGGCTTTGTTTGGTTTTCCGTCTTGATGTAGTGCTGTTTGATTCCCATCTTGGTGCGATGTTCGTTTGTTCCAGATTGACAGATCTGTTTCGATCCATCAAAGATTTGATTAAGACTTAGGTCTCAATGCTACAGATCCGGAAGCATGGGTATTCCGGTGACTTTGATGGTGTCACTTTTGTAGGTAATTTGACTTTACTGTATTATGCTTTTAACCTGAGTGCTGTGAGTTTGTTCACAGTTTCATCCTTTTTCGATTTTTAACAATTTTGGATCTGTATTGTCATTGATGTACTCTATCAATTTGAATGAATAAATGTCTTTCCTTCCCAAAAAAAAAAATAATAATAATAAAAAACTATGGATGGCATTAGTGCTTCATAATTCATTTTATTTTGTAGGAACTATATTTTCATTTTTCTCACATGTTGAGGAATGGCCATTCCATTTTCATGACATAGCAACCCAAACATTCTCATTTCCTTCCCCGTTCCAATCAACCAAATTAAAGGTGACTTAAATGATGTTTCCAATTATATCACTCCCTTTGGATATACATGGAATGGAAGATAGAATCGCATGTGAAAGACAAAACATTTTAAAAGCATTATATAGTCCCCCAACCTTTACCAAGGGCCTCAATCCCTTATGCATGTGACCATCCTCCATCTGTTGAGATTTAACTCACATACTCCATTTGGCAAAACCTTCCGATATACACTGGGAATTGCACCCAAAGAGACCCAAACAATCATGTTATTCTCATACCCATCCCCCCTCCGAAGGTGATATTGCCATATTGGTGAGGGTGGGATGGGTATGGGGTGAGGGGCTGAGACGATACTTTGAAAAAGTTTGTGATCATTTTATAATTATTAATTAACCTGTTTAGAAAGTTTCTTCAAATATAAACTTCTAACCATCAATATATTTTAAAGCTAAATCAAGGGTTCAAAATTATTAAATTAAAGGTGCATCTTGCGTCCTAAAACAGAGAGATGCATGTTAGAATGTACGTTGTTTGAAAGTTGAATCTTGCACTTCGTTTCTAGTTTGTGTTGCAAACTATACCCATTGGAACTAATGGTTGGCACATGGCAAGGAACTTCCTTAGCCCAATTTAAACCGAAGGCTACCTACCTGCCTTTGTTTTTCGCGTGAATGGTAAATAATGTTAAATTTGATATTCTAGTCAGGACGAACTAGCTCACAAACTCTTTATGACGAGAAATTTTTAACAAAACTAACATGCAATTCTTTAGGTACCATTATACATGTTTACATTTTTATTGGAGAACACCACCACAAAAACCTAAAACTTCGTTCCTTATTTTTAAAACTTGAACATAAATCAATGGCTTCTAGGTTGTAGCACTAGTAAAAATCAGAATACAGATACTTAGCAACGGAGAATGACTTGCTTCCACTGTAAATCTGTAATAACGGGGCAAAGTTTACAAATGACATGTCAAGAGATAAGAAAAGATTATTATGGTATAAATTCTGCACCCATAGAACTCACTTTCAAACCTTAAACTTCAAGGGCAAATTGCTAAGGGTAAATAACTTTAAATTTTCAAAGGCCTACATAATTAGATAGCACAGAGCAAATTCTTCAGCAAAAATGGATAATTTCTTCCATAGAATTTTGATTTATAATTAAAGACTTCTGATCCAACAAGAATTGGTGCAAGACATCCCTTACTGCAGTGAAGCTTGTAATGTGGCTGATTAAATCATCAAATCAAATGACTACAAATACAGAGCTAAAAACTACCTTTATGCGTGACAAACCACAGGACATGCCAGATTCATTTGCAGATCGATAAGTTTCTTAGAAAGCCCATAACTGTTATGAAAACACCCCTTTTCCAACCAAACAAAATGAGAAAGAAATAAGACTTCTGGATTCTGCCAAAGACCCCAAGATAGGGCTGATAACTTCCAAGTAAACAGCTACGATTTTACAAGACCTTAGGGAGAAACATTTTACATTCTGTTCACATTCCTAGCATAGAATTGGACAAACAAGCAGTTCGAAGCTTCACTAGTTTTCAACTAGAGTCGGATTATCTTACGTAATCTACGAAGTTACAAACGGGCCACAATCCATATCAAGAGGCAACGTCAATAAAAAGGAGAAAAATTGATGCATTGGTGATTTCAACTCTCGTACAACATTAACTCTTTCATCGAGATTGAGCAAATTGTATATGAATGGTGCCTCTACCCTATAATCCTCAAATTGGGAGGGTGAACCAAAATGAATGGTGCAGTTGACTGCAAGGAAAAAGCCAAAAAGAAAAAAAATAACAGCAATGAAAGAGGTATTGTCATTTAAAATAAAAGTATAGAACAGTTCAGTATATCCAAAACAGAATGCTCCAATTTCATCTAAGTTGTTAACTTGTTATATATGGCCGCTATTGTTTTACTCTACAATTCAAGGGCTGCAAAGGTTCTTCAAATCCTCTTCCTTTGCATACCAGTTTGGTATTATTTTTGAAACATGGGGATAAAGATCCTTGTAGGAGTTCCTTATGGTTCCTTCTGCAACTCCTGTGGCAACTGATATATCTGCACCAACATAATAAGTCAGACACATGTATGCAATAGCAAAGCAGCTATATCCAATAATAAAACAATAGCTGCACTAATAGCTGGCATTATGAACATTATTTTAGAAAGTTATTTGAAATCAAAATTAATTCCAAATTTATAATTCACCACCATATCAACACCTACAAAATAGGAAGGGGTTAAACCAATCAATATGTTTGTATTTCATGCCCTCAAAACTTATACTACCCTCTAAGAAGGGGCACACACCTTTCAGAGGTTTTTTATCATCTGAAAGCTGAGTTATGATGTATATAACTGCTGCAGCAATTGATATGGGACTCCTCCTGTCAAGTTAAAGATGTTATCAGTATCAATCATCAGAATATAATAGCATTAATCTGAAGATTAAAAAGAGTGGACTCGTGCAACATTAAGGTGCAGTGGAATAAACTACAAGTTTATGATAATGAAACCTAAAAAAGTAGGAGGGATTCACGCCAAGGACAATGCAATTATTTATGTCCTTCAAAAGCCATTGTGGGGAATTTTAGGATCATAAGTGACCCAGTTACATGTGTAACACAAAGATGCATGTATACATGTCCAACAAAAGTTCTGAACCCATAACTCACCTTTTCCCTTATTCATACTTAAAGAAAAAGGACGTTCAATTCAAAGATAATTCTATACAATCCTCAACCATATCCTTATGTACCACCTCAGAGGCTTCCTATATCACAAAAACACAATCCTATGAGTTTCCACTTCTCTCACACATGCCACACGCTCCTCAGTCCTCATACCTCATAGTTGCCCCTTCTCACCCACATGCCATGCACTCCGTAGTTTCGAATCCTTACACAAATGCAGAGCACACATCTTGTAAAACTCAAAAGGTTTTTATCCATAATCACACTCATCACCTTGTTCTCAAAGGGAACAGGTTTTTGAATTCATAAATAACAATAACTAAACATATCTTGTTATAGTATGAAAGAGTAAACAATATGACATGCCAAACTTTTGCAGTGAACATCCTTTCATATTTTCAATCTCTAACGAAATACAAAACAACCTAAAGTTACCTTATATCAAATTCTTCTGATTTCTGAACAGCTTCCTGAGCAGCTTTAACAGCTTGATTATTCATACCAAGATTAGAACAAAACCGCCTCTGAAGATTGGAGGTGAAAAAAGTGTTAGTGATACAAAAAAAAAAAAGATTTATGTGAGTAAGCATACTCATTGATTAAGATAGCAAGATGTGCTTCACGTCAACAGAGAAAACTCACCATAAAGTCCCCAGCATGTATTGTTCCCATCTCCACAGATTGACCCTTTTCCAGACCCAGTTGTTTCACTATGTATTCTTTTGCCCGGCCAATTTCCTTCTTTGTGGCTCCATTGGCAACAGAGCAAATTTCTATTTGAAATCCATAGATTCAGGGAAGCTCATGTAAATACGAAAAGATAAATTGGGAAGTAACCATATGTTAAAAGAACCATAGGCTGTACCCTTTACAGTGCGTGGCTTGTCTTCTTGTCTACAAGCAATGTAGAGGCAAGCAGCCAATAGTGCATCCTGATTTCTTCCTCTACTAGACTTCTGATCTTCAACCCGCTTATATATCTCATTAGCCCGATCCTTCAAGTCAATTGCAAAAGCAACATAATACAAATACTAACTTCACAAAAAAACTGAAGTTAAAGATAAGAAAAACTCAAAAAGCAAAACTAAAATAACAGTTTCAAGGTGCAATTGATACAATGCGGAATGTAAACATTGTTTACAAATTACAAGCTTGAATATCCTTGTTTTAAACAGCATGCCCAGACAATATCACCAGTTTCTAGCACTGTGAACTTAGAACGATAAATTTTACACCATTCATATATTTTCCAAAAAAGTAGTTATTGTGTTTGGCTCCCAGCAGTTCCACACCATGCATAATGAATTTCTCAACGAAGGTTAAAGGTCCAATGATATCAAACATTGCTGTGGCCAATAGTATCTAATTCTAATTTAACAAATGCTACAATAATAAATGGATAATATCATTTCAGTAAACTTGTTGTTTGAGCTTCCATGCCTAGAGTCGACCACAACGATCACATATGCAGTGCATACACATATATGTAGGTTCATGAAACTTATCCTGTAATGATTAAAAAGATGGTGGAGTATATCCCAGATGAGAACACGCTCTACCTTGATGGTTGCAACAAGTCCCAACCTGAAATTTTATCAGCCACATCAGCCAATTTCTCAATTGACTCACTCAAGCAAAAGATGACATTTAATTAAGCCACAAATCAAATCCATAAAATGCTTTGGAGTTTCCAATCATGAAAACCGACCTAACCTATTCCTAATTTCCTGCCACCAGAGCCATGTAATACCTCATATATGAAGAAAAAGAAACGGGGAAATTATATTGATCACCTTTAAGGTTTGGCTTAATCACACTTGATACCCGTTTTGTTTCAAAAGTTACACTCCATTAGTTTTTGTGAAGGTCAGTGTAATTTCAATATATCACCCTTCGATACTTCTTCTGGTTTCATAAATTACACACCAAGCTCCCTCGGGGTTTATATTAGAGAAAACATTGGTGCAATTCCATATGTATTTTAGTTGTTGTTTTCCACTAAAAAATGGCATGTATAACAGCTCATCAATAAAAATATAACATGTGTAACTTACACGTGTCATTTTCCCATTGAAAAATGGCACCTAAAGTACCTATGTTAATTGCACCTAATTTTTCTCCATAATATAAATCCCAAGGGAGCTTGGTGTGTAATTTATGAAACAAAAGAGGTATCCAATGTAATTAAACCAAAACTCAGGGAATTTCTCAGAGACAAAATAGTCCTTTTACAAAAATGCAAATGGCATTTCTGTTGAAGTGTAATTCAGGTTGTTAAATAAAGTGGTTAGATGGTAGTTAGTTTGTTAGTGGAGAATAGCTATTATAGTGTGCCTTATAAATAGACTTAGTGCTGTGATGTGTAATGTACAAGTGATGTGCTAGTGCTAGTGTATCTTTCTCCTTCCTCTCAATATTTCTCTATATGTGTGTGCTAGTGCTTATGTTTCAACATGGTATCTAGAGCTATTACGGTTTTGGGACAAAGAGAGTCTTGTGAGGGTTTGTCCATGATTGTCGCGATTGTATATGGAGATCTTCCAGTTTCTTTGCCAGTGCTTGATGGCAAGAACTTTTAGCAATGGGTGGTGAAGATGAGAGTCATCTTTCGTTGACATGAGGTGTTGGAAATAGTGAAGGATGAGATCCAAGAAGAGGAGGACAATGCCTCCTACAAGGAATCCAAGAAGAGAGATTATATGGCTCTCTCTATTCTTCATCAATGTGTGGATGAAGAAAATTTTGAGAAGATTTCTTCGACCAAGAATGCTAAAGAAGCTTGGGACATCTTGAACAAAGCTTACTCGGTAGGGACTATGCCAGAGGAAAAGGGCTTCATGTAAATGCCATGGAATTGGATTACCCAGGAAATGTGCTGTCACGTGGTTGGCATAATGATCACAAGGATGACCGCACTAGCTACTTACGAGAATTGGAGCTAAGGGAAGAAGAGAGTCATCGGGAGCACCAACGCGTAAGAGAGAAGGACTGGGAAATGGAGAAAGAATGAGAACGATTGCGAGAATGGAAACATGTGGGTCTTCATTGACAAAGGATGGTAGCACTGTGGACCTATGTTATCAATCCCGGATAGCGGAGCGGAGCGGCCGACTCCCATAAACGCTATAGCGGGAGCAGTATGACCGCTATTTGAATGTATAGACATATAAGATAAAAAATTTAAATATACACATATGTAAATGCTAAAACATAACAAATTAACCAGTAGTGCAGACATACTCATAAAGTCATAATATATAATCATAAAACTCAAACTAGTGCAGCAACCAAAACATATCTAATGCTGCAAAGTGCAAACTGCAAAAACTGAGATGAAGGAGAGAACAGAGACGAGAAAAAAAAAAGAAACAAAGAAGAAAAGAAGGAAGAACAAAAAAACAAAGAAGGGAAAAGAGGTAAAGAAGAACCAAAAAAAAAAAAAACAGAGAAGGGAAAAGAAGAAAAGAAGAAGAAAAAAGAGGAAACAAACCTTTGTTGAAGAAAGAGGGTGGCCGGTACTATGGGTTGGGCGGACAGGGCGACGCCGGCGAGTGGAAGAGCGGAGGGCGGCGGCGGTGAGTGAACGCAGTTCTCACGTTTGAAGAGAGAAGACAGGGTTCGAAGAGAAGACAGAGTGTCGTGGGTTCAAACTTGAAATTGGGACAAATAGTCGAGTAATATGAAGGAAGAGGGGACCCTAATTCTGAAAACCCAAAAACACCCTTACTTATTACCGTTACGTGCGCAGTAGGGGAGGGTAAAGTTGGGTTTTAACCCTCTCAACCAACAGCGGCCGCTAATGGCGCTTTTCACCGCGAAAACACGCGATTTTGACCAATTTTGCGGCCGCAATCGCCGCTAGCTGAAACTGCTACGCTATGCAGTAACAGTAGCATGCTCGTCCCGCTCCGCGACGCGAACCCGCTATAGCGGCGCGATCGCGCGCTCTTTACTACTCTGCTTTGGACTACCCACATCATGGCGCTTTGCATAGGCACAATTCATCTGTTAAAGATCAAGGCCAATGTGGGAGTTGCTGGGCATTTTCCACAATTGCTTGCAATGAAGTATGTGATAGTAGTGGTGGTGCAGTGAAGATGTGCAGCAAAGTGGGGGTACCCTTTCTTGGTAAAATTCCGTTAGATCCACAATTTTGTAAGGCAACTAAAGAAGGTAGATCCTGCTTTACTGATAAAAATTATGTTGTGAGTGCTAATGGATTATCAATGTTAGTTGTGTCATGTATCAAGCCTGCTATGAAAGAAACACCCTAAGATCCAAGATTTAGTGCTTCACAGTATAAAGATGCCTATGGTGATAGACTTGGAAGGTCTAGTCTGGGATATGGTGGAGGCAGCAGAAGTTCTCTACCTAGTCAAGATTCACATGGGATGTATAGCAACAGACAGGGCATGAGTTACAGCGGAGGTTCTTTTGGTGATAGTGATGTTGGTGTTATGTACTCATCAGGTTATCTGTTGTTTGGGAAAGATTTAGAGTCTGATGTGCGGACTAATTTTGATAAGGATCTTGATAATTTTGCGGAGGCATTTCCTGAAGACGCAATGTGTGAGTCATTATGCTTTAAGCAATGGGATCCAGGAAAATGTGTGATGAATTAGCTATTGTGTTTTAGACAATCTGAATTAAGGGGGTGTGTTGAAGTCTAATTCAGGTTGTTAAATAAAGTGATTAGATGATAGTTAGTTTGTTAGTGGAGAATAGCTATTATAGTGTGCATTATTATAAATAGACTTAGTGTTGTGATGTGTAGTGTATAAGTGATGTGAATAAAATTTCATTCAAGTGTATCTTTCCCCTTCCTCTCAATAGTTCTGTGTGTGTGTGTGTGCCAGTGCTAGTGCTTCAACAATTTCAACACTTTTTCTTCCCATAAAGTTTTATTCCCTTAATAACAAACCAAATCTTCCCACTAACTCAATCGAGTACATAACATGCTGCTGATCCGAACTAAATTGAATTGAATTCTAAACATATATCAATCGCAATTTCATTTTACGACATAAAACGCATAATTCGGTAACGTACCTATCAGACATGGTGGCAATGGTTTTGAAAGCGAGGATCAATCCGCGATCAGGGTTGGAACCACGGTTCTGCCAGCGTCCTAGCGACGACGAAAGGAACTCGCCGGAGGCGCCGTTAGGTTTAGCGATGACGGTGGAAAGACCACCGTCGGTGAGGAGAGGATTGGTGGGCCCACCAACACGGACCGGGTCGTTATCGCCGGACTCGTTGGCGAACGTTCTCCACTCAGAGGTTTCATCGATGGAGTGAGATTCGAGAACGAGTCCACACTCCGAACACACCGTGTCCCCAGCAGAGTGATCAAAAACGACCTCCGTTTCCCGCTTGCAGTCGCTGCAAAACGCATCAGACATCGTTTTCTGATTGTCGTTTTTGTTTTTAGTTTTTTGTTCTCTCTATGTATATATAGATCTATATAGGGTTTGGGGAAGATTAGAGAGGAGATAGATTTTTACATATCGGTTTGATTTTTTATTTTTTGGGTTTGTGGTCTGTTTCTTTTTTCTTGTGAGAGCTGAAACGGAAGTATTGATTGTAAGAGATGGACGAACAAGGAGTGTTTGGCATTTATAGGAGGGGTTTGGAATTGGAAACAAAACAAGGGTGAAAGGATAAAAGTGGGTGTGGGTTTGTATTTTCAGTGTGATGACTGGTTTAGGAAAGTCATGTGGTTTTCATGGGGCAAGTGCTGAGTTGTACGATTAGGGAGTGTTTGGAGAGACTGACTATTTATCTCTCCCAGTCTGAAATTCTTAATACCCAATAGGTTGGTTTCAGTGTTTAACTGTTGGGCCAGGCCTATTTCGCTTGTGATTTTTTTAATTAGGCCCAAAAGTTGTATGTGTATCTTATAGAAATACCTTATAAGAAGAAAAAAAATACTAATTATAATCTTTTATTAATCAATGTTTTTTTTTATAAACTTACAAGGTGACGAAATGGTTGGTTCATCTGAATAATAACTTGTCAAAATGAGTTTAGCCAGTAAAATACAGAGTTTACAATAATTTTAGCCCTACCTTACTCAATCCGAATTTATATTGGTGCAATGCAAGTGTGTCTGTAGTGAGTAGAAATATTTTTATTTTATTAATTTAAATCAACTTTTGTTTTTTTTTTATAATTTAAATCAACTTTTAACATGCATAAAGTTATGTCAATAGTTCAACGTTTTGCATTGAGGAAGACAAGAGTAATGGGAAATAACTTTCGAGAAAACTATACATTTGGTCTTTTGCTTTTTATCAAGATCTTTTACTTTGCAATAATGATATTTACAGACACTTATATTCATATCACCTTATATTTCTATTTTTTATTTTTATTTTCACTGAATATTTCTACTTTTATGGTATAATTATATTTAGGTTAATTTTTTTTTCCATATATTAATACTTTACCGATATCACGTGTATATATACTTATCTTTAGCTTGGAATTAAATTGACATGACCTTTTTTTTTATTGCCATTAATTTAGTTAACTGCCTAAAGCTAGGATGGTTAGATTGATTTGCCCGGGTGGGATGTTAGGTGGGTTACTTGAGAGGCTACGTTAGAAGTGTGAAGTTCACCCTAAAGTGACGACTTCAGGATTCAAATTTCTGACATTAAAGGTGAAGTTCACCTGGAATCATAATTCACTTCTACTGCGATCACCCACAGTTAGGTTTTTTTGTTGTCTTTTACCAGTTGTTACTAACAGTGTGGATCTCATGGAGTCTAATAAGAAGTTACTAACAGGAGCCCATTCACCATGAAAAGCCCTTATTACTTCTAATGGATCTCATCACACAACATGATATATATGGGTAATTCCGTAATTCCTATGCGTTCTGAACATGCTTCTCCAAGCAAAACAAAAAACAAAAAAAAACACAAACTTCTAAAAAGTAATAATGAAGAAAAGCAGCAAGAGCTTAATGAATCCAGAAATACTACCTGCAGAAATGTGGAAGCCTCACAAAGAATACTTTTATGCTGCAGATGGCAAAATCTTTTCAACTGATTTGATCTCTAAGACAAAAGTTGGGATCAAATTCTTCCCTGAATGCACTGTTTGGACTAAAGTGTTAGGAAGCAAGCTTCCTGACAAGGATGTTCTCATTGGGATGGATATCTACTGCCAGGCAAAAAAGTTGTAAATTCTTCCTCAAGGGATCCGGTATAAATACTATTTCAGTCCTTATACTGATATTCCAAAGATGTGTGCACTTCAACAAGTCCCAGGACGATATGAAAGGATCAGGGATGACCTTATGAGTTGTTGCACAGAAGATCATGGTCAGTTTCAACATCCTTCTCTACTATGGAAAAATGAAGAGTTCTTCACTCATCTGCCCTTTAAAAAGAATGAAGACATCAATCCCACAAAGGTCGCTCATCCGGGTATGAATCCTGATGACCTCCAATTAGGAAAAAAGGAATGTGAATCATTATTAAAACAAGGTCTTATCGAGCCAACCACTTCAGAATGGACATGTCAAGCCTTTTATGTGGAAAAGAGATCAGAGCAAAGAAGAGGGAAGAAAAGGTTAGTCATTGACTATAAGCCCTTAAATGAATTCCTTCAAGACATAAAGTTTCCAGTCCCAAATACAGTTGCAGAATTTGCACAGCTCAAAGGAGCCAAAATATATTCTAAATTTGATCTCAAATCAGCATTCTGGCAACTAGGCATCAAATCAAAAGACAAATACAAAACGACATTCTGCATACTAAATGGGCACTACCAATGGACAGTTATGCCTTATGGTCTGAAAGTAGCACCCTCTCTATTCCAGAGAGCCATGACAAAGGTTTACCTGCCCATTCTTTCTCATGCCTTGATCTACATTGATGATATCCTTATTTTTTCAAAAACTGAAGCAGAGCACATGGCCCATCTCCAACAATTCTCAGATTTAACAAAGTGATATGGAGTAATGCTTTCAGCCCAAAAGAGTCAATTAGGCCAAACTAGTATAGAGTTCTTAGGGATGACCATTTCAGATGGGTTATTCCAGCCAGGCCCACATATAGCCCAGGAGTTACTAAAATTCCCAGATGAAAATCTCATGAAAAAGGAGATCCAACAATTTTTGGGAATTATTAACTTCTTGATGAATTTTATCCCTAAGGTTTCAGACTATACTAGCCAGCTATCTAAACTATTAAGAAAAAAGGAAGCAAATATCCCTTGGGGCTATGAACAGACCAAAGCAGTGAGACATTTAAAAGAGGTCGCTCAGAATCCACCACCTCTGAAGATTCCTGACAAATGCAAGAGAATCCTTCAGACAGATGCCAATGATTATTTCTGGGGAGTAGTGCTAATCGAGGAGATAGAAGACAAGAAACTTTACTGTGGCCATGCTAGTGGACAGTTCAAAGAGTTAGAAAAGAATTATCACACTGTTTACAAGGAGATACTGGCAGTCAAATACAGAATTCAGAAGTTTGAATTCCACCTCAGTGCTCATGAGTTCCTGGTACAGATGGACAATTCATCTTTTCCAAAAGTATTTGAATCCAAGAACAAAATTCTCCTAGACCTTCAGTTACTTTGTTGGAAGACATGGTTCTCTCGATATAAATTCACGGTCCAGCACATCAGTGGATCAAAGAATACCATAGCAGACCTTCTCTCTAGACCAAAGCCTATCCACCTTATCACAAGACTAAAGCCTATTCCCTTCTACATGGCTCACCGAATCCCCTTCCCCATCACAACACTCGCCAAAAACCCAAAAGAATTTCCACCCTGTTCCAAGAAGCCTACAACTCCAGCAGAAGTACAAGAACTCGCCCAAACTGGTATCCACCATTTCCTCCAAAAGGCAAAACCCTCATTGATCCCCTGCCTTTTCAATTCTCATCCATATTTACCCTCACCTTCCAGAGGAGACCATGTGGTTTCTATGGAGTCTTTCCGTCCTTTATAATACAGTTATTGAAATCCATCCTCTCACTGTGTCTTACTACCTATGCAATGAAGTCAACCAAGATTCCACTCTGTGGAACTTCTTTCAGTGATATGCACCATTGCTGTGGTGGAGACAGAAATTGCACAAAATAATCCAGAAATATAATATTTGGAACATCCCAGCTTCAAAGTCTCATGAGGTGGCAACCATCTTCATTATCCATAAACCATATTACATGAGCCAATCAGGGCAACTTCTTTCTAAGAACCATGCTTGGGAATACCATACTTTTCTGGACTTCACATCACAGAGTCCCAACATTTTATCCTCATTAAGAATCTTTTTATCTGATTCAAATAATTATGTTTCCAATAAGAACATTATCTGCTCATTACTCTGACCCTATTCAGGAGAATTTATCCCAAGGGAACCAAGAATGCCAGAGTTTGATATTCCAGATGATCATTTAGTCTCAAACCCTCAGTCAGATGCAGGAGCAAGTTCCCATAACCAGATTGATAATATGCAAGACTCACAAGACCCAAATGAGCCAGTAGATATTGATGAATGGATCAGTAATTGTTTCCGGAAAAATCGTGAAGACAGCTCAGATGATGACTCAGCTGATCCAAATTTGTCCCCTTCTCATGAACCTATCATAAAGGGATAGTGGAAAATCTCTACAAAATCCACTATGGAAGCATAATGATGAGTGATGATGTGTCCCACTTTAATAAAGTTAGGTTGTCATGTTGTGTATTCCACTTTATGTCCACTTTATGTCATAAGTGTGTCATAAATATCTACTTTAAAGATGCTAAAGTTGCGGTTGTAATTTGTCTTTCGTTATAAGCCACATAATGTGTGTTGTAATGTTTTATTTGTATTTCATAGACCTCTCCTATAAATAGAGGTCCCTTGTGTTGAAGCAAGAAATAAAACTTATAGTGTTCTCTAAAATGTCTAGCTTCTAAAACTCTCTCTTCCTCCTTCTTGAACTCTTTCCATACTACTACTTCATGGCTCAACCAAAAGGTGTAAGTATGCTCTGCACTTGCCTCTTTTGAGGATCCTGTGCATCAGAAAGTCCTAATTAACGATCTAAAGTAAGAAATGGATAGGGAGATGGAAGAATCTAGTCTCGTTTCTAGTAGCCTAAGAGGCACAGAGACGATGCTTTGCCCAAGGAAGCAGAAGGGCCTCTTTTTAGGTCTCGAGCATACCTGACCTTTAGAAACGACGCTAGAAATATATGGACAATGTAAATGTTTTTTATAATGTCAATCAATCATAAATTATCATATCATTAAAAATATTTGATTTTTATAATAACTAATTTAAAAGTTATACATGAGATGATGTATGATTAATTGACAGTATATAAAAATATTTATAATGACAGTGTACCAATATTAACCTTTAATTTTAATGTGATTTGAAAGTGTAAATATTATACTATTATGATTATTATTGACAATTTTAATCAATTATTTATGTTTCTTATTTATTAGTTAAATTTTAATTTTTTAACAAAATGTTACTGAAAGACTAATAAAATAAATAAATAAATAAATAAATAAATAAATAAGAAAGAGTAATAGATCTTTTAAAGTGTACAAAATATGGAATCTGAAATGAAAAAAATAAATGATTAAAAATTAATAAAATACAAATATATATACTTGATATGAATATTTTATATGAGAGTGAAAAAAGCAAATGTGGACACTAAACCAAACATTGATGGTTAATATTCAAGACAAAACATTGGGGCACTTCTATAGGTGCTTGTAGTATTATTTTCAAATGAGAAGAATAAATGTATAATAGGTCATTAATAAAAATATAACATGTATAAAAGGTGTTATATATATATATATATATATATATATATATATATATAACATATTGTGAAAACTACACCACAATCACCTATAACACAATACCAAAGTTTTGTCCTAAGATTAAAAATTGGTTAGAATATATCATCACTTAGAAAGTAACAATAACTTATCTTCTAATATTAACTATTGATATGTGATCCAATGGCAGGAAATAATCACTCACACCTTATTTGATTAAATAGGACACCGTATATTCCAACACCGTGTATGTCCTCTTGATTGCTGCATGTTTGAAATGTATAGATAGAGAGAAAATAACAAATAAATGGATGATAGTAGAAATATGTGATGATGGTGTCCCATTTAGGTGTTCAAATAAAATTTCTAAAGTACCCTCATGTGACAATAAACCAAATCCTAGTGAAATTCCAGAGAGAACAGAAATAGTGAGTAGTGGGTGGCATTTTCATCCTTTTATGTCTCAGCTTGGTATGCTATTACTCAGAAAGCCAGGACCTTCCAGAGAGATCTGATAACCACTGATGCTGAGGATTCATAAGCTTATTGTGAGTCCTCAGTCCTGATACTGACTCTGTGTCTGAGTGAGAGTGTTGCTGTGTTGCCATGTTTTTTTATGTTTTTATTTCATATCCAACACTGACTCAAACTTTCACAATCGTAGGTAATTAAGTGTTTTCTTCTTTATCATTTCTAACGCATCAATATCTTCTTTTCGTATTGGTTTTCACTTTTCTCAATGTTCTTGTTTTTTCCCCTTTTATTTTCATTATTTGTAAATTGGTGGAATATAGGAGTATTTGTTTATTTTCCTGATTATTTGTTACTTGCTCATATCTTTTGGCTTTGGTTCATAATGTCAATTTGCTGATGAATTCATGGTGCATATTGGAGACTATCAATCTTCATTTATAATTTGATTCTCCATAAATTTGTAATTTTTCATACATTGGAAAGATAGAAATGACAAGTTACTGTTACAAATAAAAAAAGAAAGACAAGTTACTTATTTCTGGGGTTTCTGGCTCCCTCTAATATCTGAGATTTTCTCCATTTTTTAAAATGAAATTTTAACTTATCCATGTTATACAATGAAAATTGGAAACTCACTTGTCCAAAATATAATCTTTCTGCAAGGGGGAATGTAGAATCAGGTTAGGAGTTCGGAGTTAGGACAAGGAAAAGTGATGTTTTATATAATGAGTTCATGCATATGAAGTTGAATCAATTACTTGCAACAACTGCTTCTGTTGTGGAGTGCTGTATGTTGTTTTCTTTCTCTTCCTCTTTCCTCAAGTTGTTAATCTGTCTGTCTCTCTGAAATTTGGAGCAACAGCCAGCACTTTATGGAGTCTGTACTAGGAAATTGGCCATCATACGACCCTCACAACTTCAGTCAGCTCCGGCTCTCGGATCCTTCTAGTTCTTCTGTAAGTTGAAGTTGTATTGATGTTGTTTTTAAAGTAAATAAAACTGTAAATATTTCACAATCCTGGTGGAACTCATTCTAGTATGCAAATTTATACTTTATCGCTTATTGAAAAATTAGATTGTGTATAATCATTACTACTATCCATTTACCTTTATCCTTGTTGAAATTTGAGTGAAAAGATAATTGCCTTATTTATTTCTTTTCCTAACCCCCTTCCCCCCCTTTTCCTTTAGTACAAAATTTGGCTGGTAACCATCAACGTAAGACCTTCTTCTAGGTGAACACACTTGTGTATTTGAATCTCACCTTTCAATTTTGAGTATATTTCTGAAATTTTAAGTTGGTACTCGGTAGAGAAGTTGGGTGTTGGGGGGGGACTTGTTATTGCAAACTTCAGGTTTTCAAGTTTGTTTCTTTATATCACATGGAGGAGTATCTTTTGACATTATTTCGACTTACTCCAATAATCATAATTCATAATAGTAATAGACTAACAGTGTGGAGCAATTTTACTCTGCCCCATGTTGAGCTCTTCAGCATTATTGTCATATGCAGCGTTGTCTCTGGGAAGATCTCCTTTTCATTGCAATAGCTTCTCTGTTTATCATTTTTTTTCTTTGTATTTTCGCAATTTTTTTCAAAACAGCTAGAAAGGAATTGAAAGTTTGGAAGTTTCCAACAATGGGATGATTTTCTTGTTCCTTTTATTTCTTCTAACTTTTTGCCTCTAAAAATAGCACTGCAAAATTTGGCTTTCTTGCCCAATATTTTAGCAATAATTAATTCTTCATTAACAGAAGAGTTTAATTGAAACAACTAGAATTATACTTACTCTGTCCATTATATTATAAAGATATATTTGTGGCTTTCAGCCATTTTAGTTTCCATGGTACCCTGACACAAAATGTAATTGTCTTCACAATATTTACCTACTGATGAATTTAGTTATTCTTGTCCTTTCTAGAAACTTGCTTTTATTGTTCTATGAACTATTTTAATATATGAAATTGCAAGCAAAATATATGTTACCTATGACATGATATGTTGGCTATGGACATTGAGGAGTTCATTTGATTCATTTGATACCTTTGCTGAAGCGTAAAAGTTTGCTTACACGATATGGGCATAATTCATGCTCTATGTTATGTGGCACTTCTTTAACAATGTTATCAATAAGGAAAATGTAACATTAAGTAAGATTGTCCAAATATGACAGATGTGATTTTGAAGATAAAGATACTGAATAGGTCATTGTTTTTCCTTACCATTTTTCTCATCAAGTTAAAAATAAACCAAGTTGTAGAGCTGTGTGTGTGTGTGTGATTTTGAAGATAAAGATACTGAATCCTCCTTTTGTTCATTAGCATATTATCTCGGTTTAAAAGTAAACCAAGTTGTAGAGCTGTGTGTGTAATTTGCTATTTTTAAAAGAGTGTTTTTGGGACCAATGTCTTAACTCTTAAACAACTTGTTACTCCTGTTGTTCATTTGCATATTATTGATCACCGTATCATATAATTTATTCGCTTTATTAAGTTGACATTGCTATTTTCATGCAGAAAATGACACCAGCAACTTACCATCCTACTCACAGCAGGACCCTTCCACCGCCTGATCAAGGTAGTGAAGACAACTTTCTTCTACTTAATACTGTAGTAATGCTTTGCTGTACTTATTTGATTGATAATCTGTTTGAACTTTGAAAAATGTTTCTTTCCTTTAGATTACTCCCTTGATCATGTTTTTGGAGGAGGATCCAAACTGGATGCATTGAACATGTTACTTAAAAAAAATTTAAGTTTAGCTTATTAAGGTGAGGGTGATAATGATGAAAGATAGAAAGATGATTAATATTTTTATTTTGTCATAAATGTAGATTTTACATTTGCTGTCAGGCTCAATGGGTTTTCTGTTTCCCCTAGAGGGTCTCTGGTGTTTTTTAATTGAAGGTTTGCTAACTTGTTGAAAATTCTTGACAGTGATAAGTAATGAAGCCAAAAATATCCTTCTAAGACATATTTATCAGCGTGCTGAGGAGAAGGTTAGTCTTAAAACTCTTATATTTTGGTGCAGGTAGGTAGGTATGCACATGCTTGTGCACATACCTACACCCATCCATTACCACACAGGAATCTAATACCTGCACGTTGCCATTTTCATTGCAGTTGAAACCAAAAAGAGCTGCATCTGATAACCTTTTACCAGAGCATGGATGCAAGCTACCTAGAGTTTCCACCTGACACTTTTCATTGACCAAATGTAGCATGTGAGCTACTTTTCAAAGATAGACTTCTATGTTACAAACAAGAGTGGAGAGTTTGGCCTGTTTGATATTGTAAACTATATTGTCAGACCTACAGCCTTGGAGTATGTAAATTTGAAGTCTGGTAATCCGCATCAAATTTTACAAGTGAATGAAATGATTATGCTTTTACTGTATGGTTTTGTGCCATACTTTGTGTGCTACAGACTTTACAGCTGCTTTTTAGTGTCCACATAATCATAAGTTAGAAAGAGGTACTTCCTTTGATTGAGGATTAGCAAAATGCATCTTCATCTTCATCTTTTTTTGTGCCATAATTTTCTTGTTAATTTGTTAGATATAAAAGTAATTTTCTATGTGGCCACTTTTATTCACATTCCTAATATTCAAAGGTTCATCGTTTATCAAAACACTAGCATATCATCCCTTGCACCGCAGGAGAATAGGAATATTAAAGAGAGAAAATAATATACTATTATACACACTTAAATAAAATTAATTTTTAAATAATAAAAAATAAATTGTGTTCTATTTTTTAAAAATATAACTTTATTTAGTGTATAATAAAAATTAAAATTTGACCATGTAGACAAAATTTTCTATGTAAAAATTTTTATTAGAGCCAAGTCTCAACAAAATTCCAAATAGCAAAGTCAAACATGACAAAATTAATAAGATATTTTCTTTCATATGTAATATAGTTATATAGATTTGAAATTCAAAGCTCCCTCAGGGTTGTGTCCTTTGTTTGAGCAGAAATGACTCGCAAGGAAGTTTAATAATTTCAGAACTGATATTTTTTTTTTTGGATTTGGATGTGAGAACTGATATTAAGAGAAGAGTACTGGTACCTCATTTATTTATCTTATGCAAATAATACTTTTCTATACAGGTTCTTGGTGGTTAATCAGCCGTTAAAAGTAGAAATGTTTTTCTTAAAATAAAAAGGCATGGGTCATATATGAGTCTATGACTATGAGTTACATTACTATTACTAAGAGGAAAGACAGAGGTTATTGGGCTGACAGATGTGCATTGGGTGAGTTATCAACCACTGAACCGCTCAGGAAACAAAAAGAAAACACAAAAAAAACAAAAAACCATACCTACTAACTCATCATCATGTCACTCCAATGAATGGGCTTATGTTTTAACTCAACCAATTGATTGTGGCCGATTTTGTGGCCTTTTGCTTTTAGGACATGATAGCCTTTGTGGATCAATCAAGTATGTTATAATACTTGGGCTAAGTTCTCCAAAGATCATATTTTAAGAGGGGAGTTGTTTTTTGTGACCCCTTATTTTTCTAATACAATACCTCCTATTTTTTTAAACGTTTTTTTTATCCAAAATACCCTTACTTTTTTTAATCAATTCATGTTTATACATTATTTTTTTTGCTTTGTTTTTAGTGCCATGTATCATTATGCTTGATCACTAATTGTGGAACATCAATTAAATTTTCGTATCATTGTACCCTTTTGTGTGTGTGTGGGTGTGTGTGTGTGTCATTTTGTACATGCTTGCAAAAACAAAAGTGGGACGATACTCGTACAGGGGGTTACGTGAAGTTGGTTCAGAAAGAGTTAGAAGTACAAAGGTAGCTTGTAGATTATATAGTGTTGGTTCTTTGGGCTCTTTTCCACCACTTATTCCAACTTCCTATGCTAGACATGGTGGAAGCCATGGTCATGGTGGTTCCCATCGGCATGGTAGAGATTACTATACGAAGAGACATCGAGATGATGATCGCTATCACACTCACGAGTTCTCAAAAAGAACATCAGATCATGA
The DNA here is from genome assembly GCA_039655645.1 of Ammopiptanthus mongolicus. Taxonomy (NCBI): domain Eukaryota; kingdom Viridiplantae; phylum Streptophyta; class Magnoliopsida; order Fabales; family Fabaceae; genus Ammopiptanthus; species Ammopiptanthus mongolicus. The sequence goes on along the minus strand of CM077351.1, from coordinate 8,286,184 downwards.
ATCTCGGAGGAACTCTGACCATGAGACTAGACTGGAAAAAAATCCACGGTTTCATGAGAGTGGTGATCTTCCAATGGTTGCACCATCTTCACAAGAATGACGATCTTTCACATTCACAAAATCTGAACCTTGGAAAATCCCAGCTGCCGTTTCAAAGTGATAGTTCCGGAAATAGGAGAAAGAAATGCTTCCGGAAATAATAAGGGATATTTTGGATATAAAATTTTTTTTAAAAAAGAGTAAGGATTGTATTAGAAACAATATGAACCATATAAAGCAACCCCCTCTTAAGAGAATCATGAAGTTAAATTTGCCTAGGACCAAGCCCGTTTTAGAAGGTTAAAAACTTAAAATGCAAGTATAATGAAGAAAGATAGCAGGGTAATTGACCAAACTGATGAATTTTTAGAAACTATTTATCAATATAACCTTGTTTTGAAACTATTTATCAAACTAACCCACTTTTAACCTCGTGGCATTTTTTATTATTTTTTTTCTGACACGAAAAAAACGTTACTTTGACTAGCATTTTCTGAAAACGCTACTGTCAGTAACGTTTTTACCAGATTGTGCCACGTGGCTCGCTGTAAGAAAATTTAAAAATTTTATGTTTAGCGTCGGCCTAAGGCCGACGCTAGAGGTGTCTTGGCTGACGCTAAAGGCCGACGCCAGAGGTGTCACCCGTCTGAAGCTCATCAGATGGGTTAAAAATGTTCACCCGTCTGATATATTTCTTCAACCGTCTGAGGGTGGAGATATTCACCCGTCTGATGACTATCAGACGGGTATCAGAATCATCAGACGGGTATCAGACGGGTGATTCACCCATCTGATAACTGTCAGACGGGTGATTCACCTGTGGGTGTCAGACGGGTGAAGATATGTTCACCCGTCTGATACATTTCTTCACTCGTCTGAGGGTGAAGATCTTCAGCTTCAGACGGGTGAAGAAATATGTCAGACGGGAGAACATTTCTTCACCCGTCTGATAATCATCAGACGGGTTTCTGATCTGATGAAGATCTTCAACTTTAGACGGGTGAAGAAATATATCATACGGGTGAACATTTCTTCACCCGTCTGATAGACACCTCTAGGCCGATGCTAAACGTAAAATCTTTAAATTTTTTTTAGAGCGAATCAGATTTTGCCAAGTGGCACAATCTGGTAAAAACGCTACTAACAATAGCGTTTTCAGAAAACGCTTGTTAAAGTAAAGTCTTTGGTGTCAGAAAAAAATAATAAAAAATGTCAGGTTGGCAAAAAGTGGATTAGTTTGATAAATAGTTTCAAAACCAGATTATATTGATAAATAGTTTCTAAAAGTGGGTCAGTTTGGTCAATTACCCAACGATAGTGTGTCTGAACAAATAAACAAATAACCTGTTTTACTTTACATTAGAATAACTTTTATTATCTGATTATAATTAAAATTTGCCATAGTTAATTTTTGAACATTTACATCATAATTTTAGTACATATCTGTGCGAGTGCTCATGTGTAAAAAGATTTATCCTTTCCTTCTTGAAAACATCTAATATTAAAGCTACGATTTCGGCACACTACTAACATGGTAGCAACATTGCAGATAATTAATCAAACTGATCCACTTTTAAAAATTATTTATTAATATAACTTTGTTTTGAAATTATTTACTAAATTAATCCACTTTTAGCCAAGTGATATTTTTTATTATTTTTTTCTGACAATGAAAAACGCTACTATGACTAGCGTTTTCTGAAAACGCTACTGTCAGTAACGTTTTTATCAGATTGTGCCGCTCGCGGTAAGAAAATTTAAAATTTTTACGTTTAACGTCGGCCTTGACCGACGTTAAAGGCCGACGTTAGAGGTGTCACCCGTCTGAATCTGAAGATCTTCACCCGTCTGATACATTTCTTCACCCATTATATTCCAAGACCATACATATTGATAGATAAAATTGGTATTGATGTGATGAATAGACAGATCCACCGACAATCAGACGGGTGATTCAACTGTCTGATGACTATAAGCTCAAACGCTAATTGAAGTAGCATCTGGAAGAAACGTGTAAAAAAACTCTATAAGCTAGTAACTAATGCGCTTACCAAACAGGGTTATAAGCTATCTGTTATAAGCTAGCGGATGAGATTTATGAAACAAACTCAAATGTGTTTTGTTCACATGTTATTTATGAAGTGGAAAAGGAAATTGTGAACCTAAAACAATAGGCTCATTAATAAAGCTAAAGTTGTTTGGTAATTTATGTTGGTTGAAGAGAGGGGGGAGGAGAGAGGGAGAGAGAGGGGGGATGAGAGAGATGGAGGGAGGGAGGAGAGAGAGAGGGGAAGAAAAATAAGTATTGAAAAATCCTTAGAAATCTCACGTGTTGAAGTGAGACTTTTGGTTACTACAAAGTTATTAAAAATTCACACAAAATCCCACCAAATTTACCTTCGAAAACAATCCATCTAGGGATGACAAAGTGGATCAACCCGTCCCGTCCCGCCATTAACCCGCCAAAAATGCGGCAAGGCGGGCTAACCCGTTTTAGACATATGGGTTGAACCCTTCAACCCACCCCGCCTAATGGTGGATTGGCGGGTTGACGGGTTGGCCCGCCAAACACATAAAAACATAATTTGGTTTGGTGGGTTGGTGGGCTATAAAAATAAAAAAAATTAACAAAAAATCATATAATATTTTTTTTTTTTTTGGTAATCTTCATATTCTTTATTAAATTATTATTAAAAAATTGGAATAATCTTATCTTATAACATATAATTTGTGTTACAAAAGTAAAGACATTATTTTTGTAGTATGAAATAATTTCAAGTAACTATAAATTAAATTAAATAATATTAAATAATTAATAAATTAATAAATTTTTTTTAATATGGCTGGTATTATTATTAAAAAATTGGAATAATCTTATCTTATAACATATAATTTGTGTTACAAAAGTAAAGACGTTATTTTTGTAGTATGAAATAATTTCAAGTAACAATTAAATTAAATTAAATAATATTAAATAATTAATAAATTAATAATAATTTTTTTTAATATGGCGGGTTGGCGCCCCACCCAGCCACCAACCCGTTTTCAGATGGGTTAAGCGGGACGGGTCAAAGTGGGTTGGTGGGTTGAGAATCCCAACTCACCCTGCCAAATTCTGACCGGTTGACCCGCGGGTCATAACCCACTTTGTCATCCCTAAATCCATCAAAATTAGATAGTTTGTAAATACCACAAGACTTTTTGTTACTTATAAAAAAATTTGATTGAATACCGCTAGATTTGGTCACACTTTTTAAAAAATCCTAATAGTTTTGATTGAATACCACAAGAATTATTTAAATTACTTAAAAGTTTTTATTGAATATCACGAGACTTTTTTTTGCATAATTTTTTTTAAAAATTTGTTTAAATCCTAATCCATCACACCTCGGAAACTTTCATACGTATAATGCAATTAAGCAAGAAAAGGATGAACTATTGTCTCGATACCTTAATTAGCGCTTTATTTGCTTCCCTTTTTATGCGGTTCCCCAAATCTAGGGACCTAAAGCACTCGTGATTTCCTTACTTTCATCTTCTTCTTCTTTTTCATTTAAAAAGGTTTCTTCATCTTCGTTAAAAGAATAATCTGAAGTTCTTTGTACAGATCATCCTTAGGGCCGCATCTCTATGATAGTGTTTAGGGGAGGGGAGAGGAGGAATTTTTTTAAACATTTATTGTTTGATTCATTTTTTAATAGGGAAGAGGAATGGAGGGGAGCAAAATCCATCCTCATCCAATTTTGGCTCCCCTCCAAAAGTGGGGGATTTAAAACATTTTTAATGGAATGACTAAAATAATCCGACTTATGTATTTTAAAATATAAAATTATAAGGGTATAAAAGTAAGTTAGTTTAAAATCTCTCCCCTCTCCTTGTGAATCAAACACAAATAATGTTACTTTCCCTCCCCTCTATTAAAATCTCTTCTCTCCCCTCCTCTCAACCAAACATAATAGCTAATTAAAATCCCTCCCCTCTCTTCCCATCCCCTCATTGGAGTTGCTTAACTTCTCTTTTTGTAGATCCTTCCACGTCACATCGTCATTTTTTACTTTATATTACTTTAAGTAATTTTACAATTTAATAATGCAACTTTTAAAAGTTCATCAAATGGGTCTCATAATTTATGTCAGATTTTTATTTATATTTATTTTTGGTTTTATTTAAAATGTTAACTCAATTGTATTTTTTCCACTATTTTTTATTGGTGATTCTTATATAAAAAATGATTACTTTTATAAACAAGTGTCCTTATATGTGATTCACCTTTGCTTGTCCCAATACAATCCAAGTAGAACTTTCCTTAATTTTAAGAATCTGTTAAGCAACTCTCATTACTGTTGCTCTTACTAATGATACAGGAAAGTGTGGATCGAGAGTGATTCATCAATAGCTGTGGCCTTGGTGAATGGGAGCTGACAGTCAACACATCCATATGCTACTATATATTGGCTATTGGTGAGTTGAAGTCTCGTCCATGGAATTGTTTCATTAGTCATGTGTTAAGAGAAGGAAACCAAGTTGCTGATTATTTAGGTGAGGCCGGTCACTATGTGGCTTTGAATTTACATGTCCGGGGAACTCCATTCGCAGGTAGTAGGGATTTACTTGCCCATTATATGATAGTGTTTCTTTTCCTCCTAGGTAGCTAGTTAGCGTGTTGGACAAACAAAAAAAATAAAAAAATTTAAATTTTTAAAATTATGATTAAAAAAATTAAAAAGTTATGATTAGTTCACGATATAAATTTTTTTTATACTTTCAATGTATATCAATTAAATCCTTTTAAAAATCTCAACTCATAAAAATTAAACAAACACAATAAAATAAAATAATTGAATAAGATTGAATGAGAATAATTTAATAAAACTTACTTACAGTTAAGCTTACTGGAATATTTCTTTTCTTAGGGTGATGCTTGTTTCAAGATATCTTCACATATTTGTGGGAATGTTGGAGTACGAATGTAAACTCCTATGTTTGTTTCAAACTTATGAAAAAATGTTTTTGGGAGTTAATTATTTCGAGGAATAAAACATGAATTTAATTGTTATATATTATAAGTGTAAAATTTTTTTATACTGATAACCAATCAGAAATCATGATGTATGTGACTTTTAAGATAGTTAGGATAAGAGTCAAACACTTTAATTTATGTGACAAATTCTATTTGATTGTCTGTATAAAAAATCTTTACACTAATAATATATATCAATTAAATTCATAAAACATTTCTACCTTTTAGTGCAATCTTATTAGCACGAAAGAGCTTGGAAAAGTTATAATTCCATGATAAAACTTATTATATAAAATTATCAAAAAACCCACTTTCCATGGATAACTACCTCACTTTCTATCCCATGACATCACTTCATTATATCTTTTAATGTTTTAATTTATTCATTTTTAATTTTTTAACCTTTTAATAACCATTCAAAGCATATGCTATACATAATTGAATCAGTATTTCCTTTAATTTTAAAATATTACTGAGACCCATATTTTAGAAATACCTTTGTTTTCAAAAATATAATATTTATAAATATTGTACGGTGAGTAGGATGTTCATGCATCCCTAAGAGAGATGTAGATATTATAATGATAAATAATGACAATGGCGTATTTTTGGATTAAGATTGCCTTCGGTTACGTCTATTTATCTCTCTCCATCTCCATTTTTTTTTATTTTTTTTAGAAAAATAAATCAAAGGCCATAATGGCAAATGCAAAAATCTAATGATATATATTGGAGTGACTACACCAAACAGTGACTGTAGCCAATCCAAATCCGTTTTTTTTTTTAATATATGAATTGATTATTATAGGACATTATAGTTGCATTGCACCAGATTAATTATACATTACTTTCAAAATTTAATATTTAAATAACATTTTATATGATTATGGTATTTTGATAATTATAACATAATATACATCATGAACCAAATAAATTTTAAAGATGAGTGTTAATAACATATTCTCTAATACTCTCTTTCCAATACACATTTTCTTATCGGTTAAAATTCATATGGGTTCCACTTGAATTTTATAGGACCTACATGAATTTCAATCAATATGAATGAATGTATTAAAAATGGAGTATTAAAAAATATGTTATTAGCATTTCTTAACTTTAAATTATTCCCAGAAATTTAAAAAAAAAATCCTTAAGAATTTTATTGATTATTCAAACATATTTTACAAAATATCGAAAATAACATTCACAATAATAACATCATATCGAATATAATTCTTGCGTAAATAATTTCGTAGCCCGAAACAAATGCCACCTATGTCTTTTCCTAAAATGACGATCAGAAGTAGTATCATTTGTGGTTGACAAGGAGGTGTAAGAGTAAAAATATTGACTATTTCATCAAACTCATTCACTTTTAGAAATTATTTATTAAGATAATTTTATTTTAAAATTATTTATCAAATTAACCCATTTTTAATCATGTGATATTTTTATTATTATTCTTTTTGATATTAAAAAACGCTACTTTGACTAAGATTTTCTAAAAACGTTACTGTAAGTAGCATTTTTAACAGATTGTGCCACGTGGTTTCGCTGTAAAAAAATTTAAAAATTTTACGTGTAGCGGCCGACACTAAAGACGGACGCTAGAGGTGTCACCCGTCTGAAGCTGAAGATTTTCACCCGTCTAATGTCTATTACAGGGGTGAAGACGGATGAAGAAATGTTCATCCGTCTGATACATTTATTCACCCGTCTGATATATTTATTCACCTGTATGAAGCTGAAGATCTTCACCCGTCTGAAGCTGAAGATCTTCACCCTCCGATTCGACGGATGAAGAAATATATCAGACGAGTGAAGATCTTCAACTTTAGACGGGTGACACTTCTAGCGTCGACGCCCGACGCTAAACGTATAAGTTTTAAATTTTTTTATAGCTTCAAATTAACATTTTTCAGTGTCAAAAAAAATAATAAAAAATATCACGTGACTAAAAGTGAATTAATTTAAAAAATAATTACAAAACAAAATTATATTAATAAATAATTTTTAAAAATGAATCAGTCAATTATTCAAAAATATTCATGGAAGACGAGTACAGAAGAATAGAATCTGCTGCGCGTAAGAGGGTAGAGCCAACCAGCTTCCAGAAAGGAAATATATATATATATATAGAACGTAAACAGTGGGCTGGCATTCCTCTTTGAACACGCGGCTAACATAGTTTGACTGTGACCAGAAAACGAAATCCAAGTTGGGGCCCAATCAATTGAAATACGTTACCTCTTCACACGCCTAATTGAAAAACAACTGTGAATGCTAATGACCATGCTAAAGGTATTATTTTAGTAATTAAAAAAGAATAAATATTAGTTTTTTCAATAAAAACGTTTTTTTTACTAGATTCTTTAATCATTCTTTAATATGACCCTTAAAAAAAATATAAGAAGCTATTCTTATATTATATTATTATTGAAGAATTTTTTTTTGACTAAATTATTATGGAAGTATTGATAATATGATATCCAACTCTAAATATCGTTACTTCTAAAATCAATCATTGGTTATAAAGTTATAAGATCGAAATTGAGAGTTATTTCAAATAATATAAAATAAAAAAAAATTGATATAATATAATACTAATGATATAACTGGTAAAAATAAAAGTTAAAAAACTCTAATACATTAGAGGATGGAAAAAAGTATCACAATTATCCTTCTTAATCCTCTTTTAACATATTTTTTTTATTATTTATTGAATTTCATTTTAGTGGTTTTCAACTTCAATAATAAAAAATATATCAAATGAGTATACAGAGAACCCTCTTATGAAGCCTTCTTCTTCTTCTCCTCTTCCCTCCTCTGTCTTTGTTCTTTCCTTTGATTCTCTCTCTTCCAAGTTCCATCAATAAGAAGCAAAAGCTTCTCAAAGCAAAGCACTTTCTTTCACAACCTCACACCTCCCTTCTTCCACCCTCTCTTTAAACCTTCCCACTTTCTATCAAATCTCTCTTAAAACAACAAGCATAGAAAACCCATTAGCACCTTTACTTCAAGAACAAGCTCAGAACAACTTGGGGTGCATCCATTTTTACCTTTTTTTTTTCTCTCCTTCTTTTGGTGTGTGTTGTTTTTGCCTCTGTCTGTTTAGTTTGATATCATAAAAAGTGATAAAAATCTTACCTTGGGACCAGAAAAATGGTCCACTATCACCGGTATCATCAACCCAAAAAAGCTGCAGAGTCCATAACCAAAGATGAGGAATCACAGAACCTTGTATTGGATTGCTCAAGTTCTGGTTACTACAAGAGAACAAGACCCAAGTTGTTATTATCTTTACTGTTTCTCATCACCTTTCTCACTTGCTGTTATGTATTGGCTCCTCTTTTCCTTGGTCCTTCTTTCACTTTATCCCTCTTGTGTAAGCATCTCACCTTGTGTTCAACAAGAAACTTTCATTGTTTTTTTTTTAATTTACTTTTCTGTGGTTATATTCAGCTGTGTGTTGATATTGTTTTTTTTTACTTTTCAGACTCTCATGGAACTGAAAATGATAGGAATGAAGATGGGGCTGATGTAAATGTTTCTATCTGCTCTTCAGTTTCTAGTGGTAACTATTCTTATTCCCTTTCCTTCTAGCTAGTTCTTGTTTTTGTTTGCCTGTGTAGTGTTTTCTTTTTTCATTTATGCAATTTTAGATGTTCAGTCATATAGTATTAGCATAATGAAAAAAAGGGTTGAACTTGAACTCACAGATTTTCCTTGCTTCATTTGATAGCTAACAAAATTAAGCTGGGAAAGTAATCTTTGACTTAAAAAGTTCCTGTGATTGATCTAGTTGAGCAAATTAAGCAATTTAGCCAAATGGATGTATTTTTCATGCTCTCATTCTTTGACTTGTCTTATGTAATCATAAACTTAAGAAACAAAGTATATTTGTTGCTTCCATATTATTTTATTCTAATATTCTTTCATACTTGTTTGGTAATGCAGGAACTATACGTTGTGATAGAAGTGGTTATCGTTCTGATATTTGTATAATGAAAGGTGATATAAGAACACACACTGCTTCCTCTTCAATCTTCCTCTACAACTCAAGAAGCATAAACAATGTTTCAAGGACTGTTGAAGGCAGAAAAGGTGAAGAGGATCAGCAACTCCAACACGAAAAGATCAAGCCCTATACTCGAAAATGGGAAACAAGTGTCATGGATACCATTGATAAATTAAACCTCATCTCAAGAAGAGTGAATTTGGGTAACAATCATGATTGTGATGTCCAACATGATGTTCCAGCAGTGTTCTTCTCTAATGGGGGCTATACCGGCAATGTTTATCATGAATTCAACGATGGAATTATACCTTTATACATTACTTCTCAGCATTTCAACAAGAAGGTTGTGTTTGTGATCCTTGAATATCATAATTGGTGGATCATGAAGTATGGAGACATCCTTTCCCATCTATCAGATTTTCCAGCAATTGATTTTAGAGGAGACAACAGGACTCATTGCTTCCCAGAAGCCCTTGTTGGTCTTAGAATCCATGATGAGCTAGCTGTGGATCCTGCATTGATGGAGGGTAACAAGAGCATTGTTGATTTCAGAAAACTTTTGGATCAAGCCTATTGGCCTCGGATTAGGGGCCTGATTCAAGATGAGGAAAGGGAAGCACAAGAAAAATTGAGAGAACAAATCTCTTTATCCCCATCATTACAAATCTCACAACAACAGTACATTAAGCAACAGGTGCAACAAAATGCATGGAAGAAGCCTAAATTGGTTATTCTCTCAAGAAGTGGATCAAGAGCTATAACTAACGAGAATTTGATGGTGAAGATGGCAGAGGAAATTGGGTTTCAAGTGGAAGTTTTAAAACCTGGCAAAACAACAGAATTAGCAAAGATTTATAGGGCACTTAATGCAAGTGATGTCATGATTGGAGTTCATGGAGCTGCTATGACACATTTTTTGTTCTTGAGGCCTGGTTCTGTGTTCATTCAAGTGGTTCCACTTGGTACTACATGGGCTGCAGATACTTATTATGGGGAGCCTGCAAGGAAGCTTGGTTTGAAATACATTGGTTATGAAATTCATCCAAGAGAGAGCACTTTGTATGATAGATATGATAAAAATGATCCTGTCCTAAGAGACCCCGAAAGCATTACCAAGAAGGGTTGGGAATACACAAAGAAGATCTATCTTGACAGCCAAAATGTTACATTAGACCTCAGAAGATTCAGAAAAAGGTTGCATCGTGCTTATGAGTACACAGTGTCCAAATCAAATCTGAATCTTCAACACAGGCCAAAGTGAATTTCAATGGTTTTATTTAGTTCTATATGTTCATTCTTTAATGTGAAAAGAATTATAGTTTTGAAGTCTTCAACATGCTTATGCATATTAAGACAACCTGAAAAGTTCTTAGTGCAATATGTTGTGTACAGCATGCATTTAGTACGAGCAGCAACTTCTCATTCTCTCCTTTTTGGTTTGAAAAAACAGTTTATGTAACATTGTTCACTTCAGATTCAATCGAGGTTAAAGTTGATGGTGCTGCTTGCCAAATCAATGGTGTGTTGTATGTACAGTGACTAGTTTTTTTGGACAAACTTGAAAACTTTTCCCTTCCTTTTTACCGTTTTTAATTCAATCAATTAATGTAAGCTATATACAAGTTACAGGTTTTTTGATCAAAACTGAGAGACTTCATCATTATAGCATTGTTCTTGGAGTTAATTGACATTAATATTTATTTTTATAAGAGTTAGATATTGTTATATACTGTAATTAAAATTAAGATATCGATTCTATAATAAGTGTTTAAAACTTTAAATAACATAGTCATTAACACCTTGGCCTACATGTTATTTTGGGAATGCGCATGCTACATTGCTACTAGGCTCTGGCCAATAATATTGAAGATTTAGTAATTTATCTTTATTAATAAAAAAAAGAATATAGGTGAATCTGAAAAAGCACATTACAGCAGTGCAAAGCCGCCACCAATTTGATATATGAATACAAACTTACCCTGTCATGTACTCCTGAGTGTGCATCGCGCCAATAAAAATGAAAAGGCTCTGTGTCTCTGTTTTGGTACCACTCTGTTTGTGGTTTGGTTAAGATAGGTTTTTAGTGGAAAGTGAATCAATTGAAATTATATTACTTATATTGAATTAGATTAATGGCGTGTTTGGGTTGGCGGTGAGACACGTAAGAATCATGTCTTGGTTTCTCAACGTGAAAGCTGTAATATGCACCTTTCCTGTTTTTTGTAAAAAAATTATAAAAATATTATCATCACCGTGATTTTGCATTCACCGTGATTTTTGGCTGTGAATCCAAACACATACTAAGTGTATGTTTGGATTCTCATTCTATCTCTCAAAATGAATTTAGGAGTGACACTAATGTAATAAATTTACTGTCCAACGTGAAAGCTTTATTTTTGTCCGTTGAGGAAACTTGCGTTTCCAACGGATAGACAAACTCAACCTAATTAGGTTTGGAACCACATCCAAAACCCATGAAATCACGTCCAAAACTCCTAAGTTACATAAAATAGCGTTTATTAAACGCATAGCTGCCACAGGGACAATGCGTTTCCAAACAGGCTATAAATAAGTTAGATTTAAACACTCCTACTTGGTTCTGCACTTGGATTCCCAATTAACTAACATAAGCCAGAAGACATGAAGATATGTCACCATTCAAGCCATGGACGTGAATTAAAATTTGGAAATTGTCATTAGGATTTAAATGTGTGGTGTGAAATATGAGTATCTAACCAGGATTTATATTATGTAACATGTACAATTATGAGGAAATTATGTAATAATTTCTCTCCAATAACCATACGACATTGAAGATTTGTAGTGCTTCCCACGGTTTAGAAGTGCATCATAAAAAAATTTGTGTAAACAAATTAAGATACTGGAAACCAAATGCATTATGCATATGATATCTCAGTCATGTGCTAACGTTATCCTCGAGGGTTGTGTTGTGCATGTGAAGGGCAAGCATTCATGATTGACTCAGTATGGCAGGCAAGTACGTAATGGACATGTGATATGTTAGGCAGATTCAATTGGGACCACTAACGGTTATGAACTATGAAGATATGGTACACTACATGTATTGTCGTGACACTATAGATTCACGTAGATTTCTTTATTATTATCATAAAATTTCTATAAAATTGTTACTAATTAATATTAAAACATATCAGCCTTTACGAATTTGTTAACGAAATCGTTGATTAATATGTGCTTTGCAACAAAAATGTAACTTCTATTATTGTAACATTATATGTTATAAAAAAATGAATCACATATTTATCTATGAAATAACTTAATATTAGGAGTTTTTCTTTCACAAACTTTGGAGTGAATTTTGTTAGGAGACAAGTGAATGATGTAGCTCATACTTTAACAAGGGTGACATCTTCCTTAGCTAGTCCCATGTTTTTTTTATCATACTTCACAGTATATTGGTTATTTAATTATGAATGAAATGCATTGAGTTCTTTGTTTCAAAAAAAAAAACTTAATATTGAATGTTCATTTGTGAGATATTTCAAAAGTTTAATATCCCACATTGGGTGGTCTTATGTGGAAGTGAGTTTTTTGACTTGGTCAAAAATCAATTTTTAAGCAGTTTTAATTTGATTTGATTTTATCTAAATATTATCTTATCTTAATCTATTAACCATGTGTAAGATTTCCAAACTTTAAAATGTCTAACACTACTTTGAATTAACTACTTTTTCTACATGTTTAGTGCTTCATGATTTCTCTCTTTTCAGTTGCACCATTTTTCTTTTTCCTCTTTCTTCTCCACTTCTTCTTGGGTTAAAAAACAAAAATATCTCTACTGCTCTGCCACCTCGGCTGATGCCAGGACGAGAGTGTTAAATCTCGGGGGTTACGCTCTAAGCGGACAAAACCCCTTAGATCATTCGTTGTGTTTCTGGTTCTTATATACAATCTTGGTGATTAGATGAGACGTTATTAGTTTGCTGACAGTCAAATGGACTAATTAGTCGTGAAAAGTTATAATCGATTATAGAATTCAACTTACTAAAAGGTTGATAGACGAATTGTATAAATAATGAGTTAAGTTAGCCGAGGGATATAATTAGTCGATGATGTTTTTCCGAATAAGAACTTAGCTGTTGAAGGTTCGGGTGAGCATTATTAATTTGGGCTTTAATAATAGGTTTTCGTGAATATTTTGGTTAGTTTGTAAAAGGTTTTTTAAACGAGGAGCTCACTAAGCAAGATTTTATCACCACTAACCAACATTCCGTAGATTTTGGGGATATGACTAATGGTGGCTTGAAGAAAGAAAGGAAGGGGATCATATGGATGTCCAACGGTAGAAAGTGAAGATGAAGCGTTTGCCAAGTGGAGATATGCATGTTGGTTCTATTTCTTCTTCACGTTAGGAAGCAGACGATTTGATTTTGTACCAAGTGGAGATTGCAATTGATTTGAGAGGAGATGGGCAGGCTACATTTATAAAATGAACATTGCAATCACTTGTTTGATTATCTCTTAATTGTTTTTCCTAAAGGAGATGGGGCAAATTTTGTAGCTTCTCACTATCATTTATATCGCTAAATATTTGTAGTTTTTCTATAATGAGAATGGGTAGCCCATGTTGCCTATAGATCTTGCACCATTTTCCATTTGTGAAATTTGTTGTTCATGGCTTGAACAGGTGATTCTACAGCCATCAAAATCTAATCCTAGGAAGGGAAGAACATGATAATCATTAGAATTTTGTATAAGTTGCACTCTTACTAGGTACTAATATAAAAATTTATCCATATTTGTTTTTTCTTCTTGTTGAACAGTATTTTCACAATCACAATTACGCAAAAATTAAAATTGCAAGTAATATTTGGTTTTGTAGTTATCAATTATCTATAAAAAAATAATAATATATAATTAATCATTTAAGTTTTTGCAAAAATTGTCTAATTTTTAATTTTTTTACATTTTTAAAAATTTTTATTATTTAAAAATGAGCTAACTTTTATTTATTTGTCAAATTTTATATTGAAATTACAATTTTTTAAATAAATATTAAAAAATGAAATTTTATATAGGAAGGAAATTAAATTGCTATATCCAAATAAAAAATAAAGAATTTGAAATTCAAGAAATTTTCGATGATTTATACAACCTACTTTCCTAGTTAACTCATTATTTGGTTCACGAGTGACTAGCTCGAAAGGCTTAAATTGATTGGCCTTCAGCTTGTTGACTTCACTAGCAAACACTGACCAAACAGGGACTGTGGAGTCTATACTGCAAATTCAAACAACTGAAAATTCACCCATTAAAAACATTTCTTAATTAAAATTATGGGAGGAAAAATCTAGTTTAAATATTAATATTAATTTAGGAGTTTCTCCATACTTTATTTTTTTTGACAAAAGAGTTTCTCCCTACTTAACACCTTTAATTGTTATAAAAACCAAAAGAAGTCTACAAAAGCAGGATTAGTTTTCCAAACAAACCTTGATTGAAATAACAAAATGACCTCCTGCTTTGAGATAATATGAAGCATTCACCCCTAAAATCCTTGCCTGCAATAGTCACCAAAATAGCATAAACAAAACTGATCCTTCGACTAACTAGAGTTTCAACCTACTAAGGACCTGCTTGTTTTAGATTTTACAAAGGTAAAATCACGTTTGAAAATCATGTTGGAAAAAAGCTCCTCTCACATAGTTTCCAAAATAATTGCCTCGGAAAGTGTTATTTTCATGTTTGCGTTGAAAATAATCTAAACCAAACAAGCACTAAGTCTGTGGGCAGCATATGGAAAGCATAGTATAGAAAGTGAAGAAATTCACAAATTACCATCATATAACTAAAACCGGGAGCGAAAAATTGAATAAGGCATCAGTAAATCAACAAAGGAAAATAAAGTAAAGAGTATTTATTGACACAAGTTAGGAAAACACACAAAAATCAACTTTTCAGGTAACTAATTATTGCATTATCATTGTTATCAGTTTGAAAAAAAAAAAAACAGAGAAACAAAAATTGATGTGAATCAGTCTCGGGTGTCCATCATCCATGATGTCTTGACTCATCATATGCACAGATAATAGAGTATTTTTGGTTTTCCAGGATATCCTCCGCGGACAACTGCGGAGACTAATCCCTTGAACCGGGTAGGACCACAAGGACAGCAAAGTTCCTCCTCAAGAGTTTTAACGCTGCTGCATTCTCAGAGCTCGGATTCGAACTCGAGACCACCGGTTAAGTTGGAAGAGACCCGTGTCATCTCATCCAAGCGCTCTTGGTTATTTTAAGAGAGTATACATTCAAGCGAACAAAACACATAACACATCATGCAAAAAAATCTAAAGAAAATAAGCAGTGGACTGCAAAATACAGAGGTTTTGAGCATTTGAAAGCAAAACATTACAAATGAACTCTAAATAAAACTAAAAGCTTTTAAGAATACTTTTATATAAAAAGGAACACAAATTAATATATAAAAACACTTTATCAATCAGCATGCAAATATAAGAGTTCACAAAAGGAAATAGACATAGAAATACTAGATAGCGCCCCAATAAACTAATGAGCCTAGACAACAGCAAAGATATTAAATATCTCAGAAAGAAGAAATAGCAGAATAGCACCAGTGAAGTTGAAAAAGAAAATATAAGACAGACAAATAGGAAGAAAGAACGAAAATTATATTAAGAATAAATAGAAAAACAGATACAAAATGTTATGGAAAACTAGCATTATTAATTTGAAAGACACATGAAGCAAACATCATCATCAAAATGTAAAACTGTTACTTAGATTTGTCAACCTGATCAGGCTGAGCAACATCAGAAAATATCACATATACCATGCTGCCAACCAACGTGCTGTACTTGTCTGGATGTCTACCATCTTCCATAATGGGTATAATGTTAGTACGCTTCTTCGCCATATTGACCAAGTCACGCCCACTTCTGTGAGAGAATTCCACTGAATAAACAACTCCTGTCTATATAGAAAGAATTGCATATTCTAAGCATCCCTTCCAAAACTTAAGTAAAGATAATGTAAATATGAACTAGTACATACTGGGCCAACAATATCAGACACATGAGAGACAGTTGTTCCAGAAGCAGCTCCTAGGTAAAGGACTCGAGCTCCAGGTTTCTTTATTAGACAAAAGTAATGCCAAAAACATATAGATGTCAATATTACAGTATTTAGAGCACAATGCCATGGACAAAATGTGAAAAGGTAAAGCCACTTTTGGCTTTGGTGAAAGTCAAAGAAATTGGCTAAATGATGGAGAAAGTATGGGCAAGTGGTTGGCAAGTAGGGAAACATTTAATGCAATGCTTGCAAACTTCTCTATAAATAGAGATCATTTGCTCCTCCAAAGATGCATCCCAACCAAGAGTGAGTGTGAGAGGAAAAATTCAGAGAGAGATAGTTTCTCCTGTGAGGTTTCTCCTTGTTTATATTCTCCTATATTCAAGAGAGGGTGTTATTGTTCTCTCCTTGTATTTAGAGAGAGGTCTTGTAATCTCTTTCACATAGTGAAAATCTTCTACTATTGCCCCGTGGTTTTTCCTTATCTGTTGAGGGTTTTCCACGTAAAAATTGTGTGTTCAGTTCCTGTTTTTTCTCATCTCTTATTTTAGCTGCGTGATATTATTCTGTCACTCTGATACCCAACAGTGGTATCAGAGACATTGGTTCGTGGTCATTATTCCGCTGCGGCAAACTGATAAGGTGCCGGATTCATAAGAAAATTCTTAGTATGCTCTGTGGTTGCAGTATCATCTGATCTTCCACATCAGAAAAGAATTATTCTTGTTGCTGGAAATAAAGTGTGGTAGTGTGAAAGTGCATGTCTAGGAAAGTTCTGGCTAGGAAAGACTTGGTATTTAAGTGTGTCTATTAGTGACCCACCTCTCTTTCCTAGGAACTTACCTGGTGTACTATTTACGGACTACGGTCACTATTCCAGTATACGGTATTGTTCACGGGAATAATTTGGTGTAAAACCATGGCAGCAAAATTTGAGATTGAGAAATTCAATGGAAGTAATTTCTCCCTGTGGAAATTGAAGATAAGGGCAGTTCTGAGGAAGGATAATTGCCTAGACGCGATTGATGGTAGACCCTCAGATATCACTGATCAAAGGTGGAAAGAGATGGATGACAACGCTGTTGCCAATCTGCACCTAGCGATGGCAGACTCAGTATTGTCAAGTATTGCAGAAAAGAAGACTGCAAAGGAGATTTGGGATGCTCTTATTAAATTGTACGAGGTCAAATCTCTTCATACCAGAATATTCTTGAAGAGGAGACTCTACACTCTTCGAATGAGTGAATCCACATCGGCGACAGATCATATCAACACTCTAAATACGCTATTTGCTCAGCTCACAGCGTCAGATTTTAAAATAGCAGAAAATGAACGTGCAGAACTTCTACTTCAGAGTTTACCAGATTCGTATGATCAGCTCATCATCAACGTCACAAATAACAACGTTACTGATTCTCTGTGTTTTGATGATGTTGCCGGTGCTATTCTTGAAGAAGAATCCAGGCGCAAGAATAAGGAAGAAAGGTTAGAGAGTTCAAAGCAAGCAGAGGCTTTAACGATGACGAGAGGCAGACCAACGGAACGTGGCTCCAGTGGGAGTCAAAATCATGGTAGATCAAAATCTCGAAGAAAGAAGAATCTCAAATGCTACAATTGTGGCATGAGAGGGCACTTGAAGAAGGAGTGTTGGCATAACAAGAAGAATGGAGAGAAAACTTCTGAAGCTTCAACATCTCAAGGATGTGTTGCAAGTACCTTAGATGATGGAGAAATCCTATATAGCGAAGTAGCAACCAGCTCTAAAGGCGGAAGACAACTCAATGATGTCTGGATAATGGATTCGGGTGCAACATGGCACATGACTCCACACCGAGATTGGTTTTGCACTTATGAGCCTGTCTCGGAAGGATCTGTGTTCATGGGAAATGATCATGCCTTAGAAATTGCTGGAGTCGGTACTGTTAGATTAAAGATGCATGATGGTACTGTTCGCAAAATTCAAGGGGTACGACATGTGAAGGGATTGAAGAAGAACTTATTGTCCGTTGGGCAATTGGATGACCTCGGGTGTAAGATCCACACTGAAGGTGGAATCTTAAAAGTAGTGAAAGGCAACCTTGTGGTAATGAAAGCAGAGAAGATCACAAGTAATCTATACATGCTTTTGGGAGATACGTTGCAAGAGGCAGATGCATCAGTTGCAGCAGCAAGCCAAGAAGAAACAACGATGATGCGGCATCGCAAACTAGGCCATATGTCGGAACGTGGCTTGAAAGTCCTTGCGGAACGCAATCTCTTGTCTGGGCTCAAGACGGTAAATTTACCTTTCTGTGAGCACTGTGTGACAAGTAAGCAGCATAGATTGAAGTTTGCTAGAGTAACTACTAAAAGCAAACACATACTGGACTTAATCCATTCTGATGTGTGGGAGTCACCAGAAATATCTCTGGGTGGAGCAAAGTATTTTGTGTCATTCATTGATGATTATTCCAGAAGATTATGGGTGTACCCAATCAAGAAGAAGTCGGATGTGTTTCCAGTATTCAAGGAATTTAAAGCACAAGTGGAGCTTGAAACAGGCAAAAGAATCAAGTGCTTGAGGACAGACAATGGAGGAGAATATGTAGATGGCGATTTTCTGGCATTTTGCAAACAAGAGGGTATTGTAAGACAATTCACAGTTGCACATACACCTCAACAGAATGGTGTAGCAGAGCGGATGAAAACTCTCCTGGATAGAACAAGAGCTATGCTGAGAACAGCGGGAGTGGCCAAATCTTTCTGGGCAGAAGCAGTCAAAACCGCCTATTACGTGATAAATCGATCACCATCAACAGCGATTGGTTTAAAGACACCAATGGAGATGTGGAAAGGAAAGCCAGCTGATTATTCTTTTCTGCATGTGTTCGGATGTCCTGTGTACGTGATGTACAACTCCCAAGAAAGAACAAAGTTGGATCCAAAATCCAGGAAATGTATATTCTTGGGCTATGCTGACAATGTCAAGGGGTATCGCTTGTGGGACCCCACTGCCCGCAAGGTTGTTGTTAGCAGGGATGTAGTCTTTGCAGAAAATGAACTTCAAAGTGAGCAGAAAAATGACAGCACTACAAATGAAACTACTTCAGTTGAGATAGAAAGAAAGTCTGGAGAAGATGATTCTTCTGAGGCAGAACCAGTGCACGAGGAACGAGTACCAGATGATGCCGATAATATAGAAGTTCGACGATCATCACGTCAGATCAGAATACCATCATGGCACTCAGACTATGTAATGGCAAGCCACGATGCATATTGTCTTCTAACAGAAGAAGGGGAGCCATCAACCTTTCAGGAGGCTGTAAGCAGTTCAGATGCTTCTCTGTGGATGACAGCAATGCAAGAAGAAATGGAAGCCTTACATAGAAACAAAACATGGGAACTTGTTGAACTTCCGAAGGGTCGGAAAGCCATCGGGAACAAATGGGTCTATAAGATCAAACGAGATGGCAATGATCAAGTGGAAAGGTATCGTGCAAGATTGGTGGTCAAAGGATATGCTCAGAAAGAAGGTATTGATTTCAATGAGATATTCTCTCCAGTTGTTAGACTTACTACTATCAGAGTAGTGTTGGCCATGTGTGCTGCATTCGATTTACATCTTGAACAGTTAGATGTAAAGACTGCTTTTCTTCATGGAGAACTTGAAGAGGAAATATATATGCTCCAACCAGAAGGCTTTAAAGAACAAGAAAAAGAAAACTTGGTTTGTAGGTTGACCAAATCTCTGTACGGTCTAAAGCAGGCACCAAGATGTTGGTACAAGAGATTTGATTCCTTCCTAATTAGCCTTGAATACAACAGACTGAGTTCAGACCATTGTACATACTACAAGAGGTTTGATGATAATGATTTCATCATTTTGTTGTTGTATGTGGATGACATGTTGGTGGTAGGCCCCAGCAAAGATCGAGTCCAAGAATTGAAGGCACAGTTGGCTAGGGAATTTGATATGAAGGACTTGGGACCCGCAAACAAGATTTTAGGGATGCAAATTCACCGAGATAGAAAAGATAGGAAGGTTTGGCTTTCTCAAAAGAATTATCTAAGGAAGGTCTTGCGGCGCTTCAACATGCAAGATTGTAAGCCAATTTCTACCCCACTTCCTGTCAGTTATAAATTATCCTCAGGTATGAGTCCTAGCAGCGAAGCAGAGAGGATAGAAATGTCTCGAGTACCGTATGCATCAGCGGTGGGAAGCCTTATGTATGCCATGATATGTACAAGACCAGACATTGCGCAAGCAATGGGAGCGGTTAGTCGTTTTATGGCAGATCCTGGTAGAGAGCATTGGAATACTGTTAAGAGGATCCTGAGATATATCAAAGGAACCTCAGGTGTTGCATTATGTTATGAAGGATCAGAATTCGTTGTCAGGGGTTATGTCGACTTAGATTTTGCAGGTGATCTTGATAAGAGAAAATCTACTATTGGCTATGTGTTCACACTTGCAGGAGGAGCGGTAAGCTGGTTATCGAAATTACAAACTGTTGTAGCTCTATCTACTACAGAAGCTGAATACATGGCAGCTACGCAAGCATGCAAGGAAGCAATTTGGATTCAAAGGTTAATGGAAGAACTCGGGCACAGGCAGCAGCAAATTATTGTTTATTTTGACAGTCAGAGTGCCTTGCACATTGCAAGGAATCCAGCCTTTCATTCTAGGACCAAACACATAGGTGTTCAATATCACTTTGTTCGAGAAGTAGTAGAGGAAGGGAGTGTGGATATGCAGAAGATTCACACCAAAGACAACCTAGCAGATGTTTTGACGAAGCCAATCAATGCTGACAAGTTTATATGGTGTCGATCCTCCTATGGCCTATCAGAAACGTAAGCACCAAGAAATTGGCAAGGTAGAAAGATTTTGAAAGCTCACAAAAGTGACTTTAAGTGGGAGATTGTGAAAAGGTAAAGCCACTTTTGGCTTTGGTGAAAGTCAAAGAAATTGGCTAAATGATGGAGAAAGTATGGGCAAGTGGTTGGCAAGTAGGGAAACATTTAATGCAATGCTTGCAAACTTCTCTATAAATAGAGATCATTTGCTCCTCCAAAGATGCATCCCAACCAAGAGTGAGTGTGAGAGGAAAAATTCAGAGAGAGATAGTTTCTCCTGTGAGGTTTCTCCTTGTTTATATTCTCCTATATTCAAGAGAGGGTGTTATTGTTCTCTCCTTGTATTTAGAGAGAGGTCTTGTAATCTCTTTCACATAGTGAAAATCTTCTACTATTGCCCCGTGGTTTTTCCTTATCTGTTGAGGGTTTTCCACGTAAAAATTGTGTGTTCAGTTCCTGTTTTTTCTCATCTCTTATTTTAGCTGCGTGATATTATTCTGTCACTCTGATACCCAACACAAAACATGTCGAGAAACAATGAACCTTCTTACAATCCATATGTTGTGAACCCCAACAAGGATAGCAGCAGCCAACTTGCAGCGAAATGGGCTCCAAACCCTGTACTTTTCTTTTGACCCATCTTCATTCTGCACAATGCAATTCATATGTCAACAAATAATGAAATATGAATACACACAAAAATATCTGAAAGGAACCGAAAATTACGAAAATGATTCCAAAATATATTATATTGCTTTTGCAAGGCACAACAATGGATGCATCACTCAACAACATAAATAGAGCAATCTAATTTTTCCCTTTAAAGGCTAAATAGAAAGACAAGATTGCAACTAACTTAGGTTGGTCTAAGTGGTAAGGGCTTGGGCCCCTTAAGCAAGTGATTAGGGGTTCGAATCCTGGTTCTTGTGAATGGAAAAAATCTGGTTGGGAGGGGACCAAGGTTGTCAGACTCGCGAGTCTAGGTTGACTCGTGGAGGGAGGTAGACTCGACTCGTAAGAGTCTACCTACTATAAAAAATACCTATAAATGACATATATACATAACACAAAACTAACAAAATAGTAATAATATCTTAAACAATTTATTAACTCCTAAAATGTATAAATACATAACTATAAAATTAATTTAGAGTACATAAAATTAACAAGGTTAGAAATAAATAACCAGAATTAGAAACTGTTTTAACAGTGAGTGGGGGAAAGAAGCGAGTGAAAATTGAAGTGGTGATAAGAGGAAGTGTCGTGTGTGTGTATATAGAGGGATGAGTCAGTAAATTGTTGAAGTGGTGAAAGACCACTTTGCCGTGTGTCAGGAGTAAAAAGTAAGATAAGAACAAATCACTCTCTTTCACTGTACTTCCTTTTCTCCTCTTGCATGATACAACTCACTTTTCCTGCAACTATTTTTGCTCTTTTCACACTATCTCATGGTAAGAACACTCCCTCCTTTTCATTTCTTTTATTTTCTTTCTTCATGTTTCTTCCCTTCTTCTTTCTTTCTTCTTGGGTCTTCCCTTCACCAGTAGAAACGCATGAAATATGCATTTTTGAGAGGCTGAAATGCTGAGTTTTGGGAATTTTTAAAAAAACAACCAGACTCGGTGACTCACACGTAGACTCGCGATTTTGACCGAGTCAAACCGAGTTTGACCGAGTTCGCTCAGAAACCGATTCTAGCTCCGAGTTAACCAGTTTTGCCTACCTAGAAACGTAGACTCGAACGATTCTACGAGTCAACTTGCGAGTTTGACAACGATGGAGGGGGCTACCCACCTTGTGTGCCTTCAGGTTCCCCGACAGAGATTAGTTACTGTTAACGACGGTGGATACTTTGCACCTATCATATGGGAACCTAAAAAAAAGAAAGACAAGTTTGCAAGCTTGGACATGACATTACAATATTTAAAATAGAATTAATTATAGTTGTCATTACCAAGTATGCAGATTTAGACAACTAAAAAACATAATTAAACAAGTGAAAACTTTAATGTGTAATCCAATATGTACAGCATAAGGGAGTGATGGCAAACTGCAAAGCCAAACAAGAGGCTAAACATAAAACAATAGACAAAAGCCAACTAACCCAATAACATAAACTTTACACTTATTTTCAAGTATGCTTATTTAAATATAATGCAGCCTTTTCCTACAATTAAAAAGTTCAAAAAAAATCATAAATCAATCAAAATCAAACTGCTAAATGATGAGAACGACAATTACCTGCACAGTAATTCTTTCCTCCTTGTAAACAGCTTCACCGGGAACTAGATTCTTGGTAACAAGGGCATCATATCGTCCCTTAGCAATGAAAATGCTTTCATGTCTGTGAGGCTCCACCATAACCTTGCTCCCTCCTATCATTCCACAACCTATCACCATTCTCGACAAAGATGCTGCTGTTCAAAACTAAGAACTCAAGCAAAGGAAAACACAACAATCTGGGAATGACTTATTATTGAATTAAAGAACTTCTGGCTATTAAATATCCTTTACAATCCTAACAGAAAGCTAAAAAGCAACCCACATTTATGTTAACTAAAAACATGGTAACCAACAGAAGAATAAATTATAATTAACAACCTACTTTCCTAGTTAATAGGGATTATTCAAACAGAAGATAAAAGATCAACAACTAAAACACAAACTTTCTTGGCATTCCCTCCCTTAAACTGAGCAGTAAGTTTACTTCACTTTTGGTAGTTGACAAACTCCCAGCAAACTCGAAGCTTAAGAAAGACATCCAACTTAAGAGGCTTGGTGATCACATCTGCAACTTGTTCTTGAGTTCCACAAAAAATTAACTCCACAACTCCTTCTTTTGTAAGATCACGCAAGAAATGAAAACGAACATCGATGTGCTTGCAATGTCCATGTAACACAGAATTCTTGGAGAGTTTGATCGTCGAACTATTGTCACAAAACATAATAGTACTGCCACATTGTGAGTGACCAAGTTTCTCCAAAATCCTCCTCATCCAAACAACCTGACTAGCAGAGTATGCAGCAGCCACAAACTCAGCCTCAGTTATTGAGAGAGTAACATGATAGAAACTGGATAACAAGACTGAATTTTATTGAAATACTCTGCAGGAATTGTTCTTCCAAAACAGAGACAGAATTACAAACAAATAGAGACAGAACATTCACTCAAACAAGCCAAGATTTCGAGAGCTTGGTTCTCTCCCTCCCAATGTCTAAAACACACAACTTCAGGATAACCAGAATATGATTCTGTTTTTCCTTCTTATTCTACACATACCCATAACTGCCTAATTAAAATAACTGCTCCTAATAAACTGCTTCTAATATTAGTAACTGCTGCCCTATTAAAACTAACTGCTATTGACAGCACATAATAATTATTTTCCCCTCCTTCTCTTATAAATATTCTTTATAAGAGGTCTAACAATACTCCCCCCCAAAAGAGTCACCTTGTCCTCAAGGTGAAATGAAGGAAATTGTTCCTTGATGACTTCCACGGATTCCCAAGTGGCTTCAAAATCCGGAAGATCTTCCCATTGAATGAGAACTTCAGCAGTACCATTAGGATTGTTACGGACAGCTTTGACTTCGGCTGGAAAAACTTGGAGCTCCAAATCGTCAGATAACATCGGAGGAGTGGTTGTGGATTAGCTGTGGCAGCCACTGCTTTCTTCAGGAGAGAGGCATGAAAAACAGGATGTATTTTGCTTGCAGGTGGTAAATCCAATTCAAAAGCAACTAGGCCGATTTGCTTTTTGATTTGGTAGGGACCATAAAACCTTGGGCTCAACTTCTCATTTCTCTTTTTAGCAAGAGATTTCAGCCTATAGGGTTGGAGTTTTAGATAGACCCAGTCACCCACAGAAAGGGTAACAGCACGCCTGGATCGGTCAGCATACGCTTTCATTTGCACTTGAGCTTTTGTCAGATTATCCTTCAAGTCATGTAGAATATGGTCCCTCTCTTGAGTCAATTGATTCACTTCTTCAACGGCAGAGGGAATAGTGGTCCCTCTAAGTATGTGAGGAGGATCTCTACCATAAAGAGCCTTGAATGGGGTCAATTTCAAGGAGCTATTGTAGTTGGTGTTGAACCAAAATTCGGCCCAACCTAACCATTTAGTCCATTGCTTGGGTTTATTCCCAGTGAGACACCTCAAGTAGGTTTCCAAACATCTATTGACGACCTCAGTTTGGCCATCAGTCTGAGGATGATAGGCTGAACTGAACTTCAATTTTGTACCTGCCATTTTAAACAACTCGGACCAGAAATTACTCAAAAAGATCTTATCCCTATCAGACACAATAGTTGAAGGAAACCCATGTAGTTTAACCACTTCTTTAATGAAACTTTCAGCCACATCCTTTGCAGTGAATGGATGACTCAATGGAATGAAGTGAGCATATTTAGTCAAACGATCCACCACCACCAATATCACATTCTTACCTTGAGCCTTAGGCAAACCTTCTATGAAATCCATGGAAATGTCAGCCCAAACTTGAGTAGGTATGGGTAGTGGTTGCAATAATCCAGCAGGAGACAAAGTTTGATACTTGTTTAGTTGGCAAACTTCACAAGTAGCAACGTATTGCTGAATATCCTTCCTCATCCCCTCCCAATATAGAATGGCTGAAATTCTTTTGTAGGTCCTGAAAAACCCAGAATGCCCTCCTATGGCTGAATTATGGAACTCTGCCAACAACATAGGAATTTTTGAGAATCCTCTAGGCAACACTAACCTCCCTTTAAAGAACAGCTTCCTATCCTTGAAAGTGTAGCCCGGATGAGAATTTACATCTTGCATCAAGTCTTGTATTAGCCCATGCAATTTCGGATCATTCTGGACTTCATTTTCCCATTCTTCTAATTCATCAAACTGCACTGTAGATAAGGCTGCATAGGTCATCCTCCTAGAAAGAGCATCAGCAACTCTATTTTCATGTCCAGGTCGGTACTGAATTTCAAAATCCAGACCCATCAGTTTAGAAGTCCATTTGAATTGTTCCTCTCCTAAAACTCTTTGATCCGAGAGAAATTTGAGACTCTTTTGATCAGTGAGAATGATGAAATGTCTTCCCATTAAATAATGTCTCCATTTCTGGACTGCTATCACAATAGCCATCAATTCCCTCTCATATACAGATTTAGCTTGTGCCCTTTCAGACAAGGTTTGACTATAAAAAGCCACCGGTCTCCCTTCTTGTAATAAAACAGCCCCCAATCCTTTATTTGAAGCATCAGTCTCTATTGTGAAGTCTTTGGAAAAATCTGGAATAGTAAATATTGGCAACTCAGCCATCTTCCTCTTCAAGTGTTCAAAAGAAATTTGGGCTTCTTGATTCCAGTGAAAATTATCCTTCTTCAACAGTTGTGTCAAGGGTGTAGCAATTTTTCCATAATCCTGAACAAATCTTCTATAATATCCTGTGAGGCCTAAGAAACCTCTTAAAGCCTTTAGGTCTTTTGGAATGGGCCACTCCATCATAATTGCAATTTTCTTTGGATCTGCTGCTACTCCTTCCCCTGAAATGATATGCCCCAAATACTCCAACTGTGTTTGGCCAAAAGTGCACTTCTTTTGATTAGCAAACAACGTGTGTTCCCTTAGTAATGCAAGTACTGCCTGAAGATGAACTTGATGCTCTTGCACCGACTTACTGTAAACCAGAATATCATCAAAGAAAACCAGAACAAATTTCCTCAAATATGGCCTTAACATCTCATTCATGAGAGATTGAAAGGTAGAAGGTGCATTAGTGAGTCCGAAAAGCATTACG
The DNA here is from genome assembly GCA_039655645.1 of Ammopiptanthus mongolicus. NCBI lineage: Eukaryota > Viridiplantae > Streptophyta > Magnoliopsida > Fabales > Fabaceae > Ammopiptanthus > Ammopiptanthus mongolicus. Next base: position 8,259,417 of record CM077351.1, on the reverse strand, counting down.
ACAAACTCATAATGGCCTTCATGGGTTCTGAAAGCCGTCTTTGGAATATCTTCTTCCTTCATTCTAATTTGATGGTACCCTGACCTTAAGTCCAATTTAGAGAAAATGGTGGCTCCCCCCAATTCATCAAGCAACTCATCAATGATAGGAATTGGAAACTTATCAGGTACGGTTATTTTGTTCAGGGCTCTATAATCAACACAAAATCGCCAACCACCGTCTTTCTTTTTAACCAAAATAATAGGACTAGAATATGGACTTACACTAGGTCTAATAATACCAGAGCGAAGCATATCATCTACTAACCTCTCAATTTCATTTTTCTGGTAATGTGGATACCGGTAAGGTCTCAGGTTTGGAATATTGGCTCCTTCTTTGAGAACAATTGCATGATCATGCCTCCTGGATGGAGGTAATCCTTGAGGTTCTTGAAAAACATCTTCATACTCATTCAAGACAGCACTTACCCAATCTGGCTGGGGGATATTATGAACTTCTTCTTTCGCCAAATTCTGGTATTCCAAGAAAAATCCTTGCCCTTCATTCTTAATGGCTTTCATAATAGATTTGAATGAAGCAGAAGCTCTTGCCAATTCTGGTTCTCCCTTGAGTACATGGTATCTATTTCCAAGGGGAATTTTAATCATCAATTCCTTGAAATTAGCCCGGATTTCACCAAGGCTTGACAACCATTCCATTCCCAAAACTATGTCCACTCCACCAAGTTCGAACACAAAGAAATCTTCATGAATTTCCAACCCTTGCAAGACTAACTTCAATTTAGGACAAACTCCTCCGCAAGGAATTTTTCTGCCATCTCCAACCTCCACATAGTAGGGTGGGGTTTCTTCCACTGTCATTTGACATTCCTTGACTAGTGGAGAAGATATAAAGTTATGTGATGCTCCACAATCGATCAAAACCACCACTTGTTTGTCCCCCAATAGTCCCCACAACTTGATGGATTTCTTCGTTGTTAATCCGGTAATGCTATAAATTGACAATTGCAAAGCCTTCATCTCTATCTCATCTTCCCTTTCTGATTCTTGCTCTGCAGCCTCTTCAGCCATACCCTCCTCCAACAATAAAACTTGCAACTGTTTATTTGGGCAGATATGACCAGGACCAAATTTTTCATCACACCTAAAACATAACCCCTTGGCTCTTTTGTCTAGCACTTCAGCATCCGTCAAGCTCCTAAAACCCCTCCCTTTAAATGAAGGATTGGTTCTAGAGTTCCCTGTGACGCTACCCACCGATGAAGTCACCTGTGTTTGACCCTTAGCATTTGGTTCCCATGTCACTGTCCTCGTGCTATTATAAGTTCTGAATCCAGCTTTTGTTCCAGAACTTGTTCCACTTCCACCATTCCCTTTAATCAACAAGTTATTTTTCTCATCCACCCTCTGTGCATAGTCCATCAATTCGGTCAATCCCTCAACCGGATGAAGCTTTAATTCTGCCCGTATGACTTCTTTGAGCCCATTCAAAAAAACTCCTTTTAAATACACTGGTTCAGTGCATTTGAGAGGACCGGCATACAACTCGAACTGCTCCCGGTAATCTTCCACACTTCCTGTTTGCTTGAGACTTAGCAACAACTCAAACGGGCTTTGTAACATGGATGGTTGGAAACGGCGTATCACCGCGGACCGGAATTCGCTCCAAGTTGGGTTGTCCGCACTGAACTCCCACCATTGATACCAAGTTAACGCCTTCCCCTCCATCGCCACCATAACCGCTTGCAGTTTTTCTGGGTCGTTCATTCCTTTCAGTTCAAAATATCGCTCTACGCGATTTGTCCAACCGAACGCGTCCTCCCCATTGAAAACGGGAATTTCGAGTTTTCGCCATCTCTCCTCACGATTCCGAGGATTGCGGATGTTTCTGGTGTCATCGCCTTTCACGGTGTGGTTGTCGCCGTTGTCCGATTCGTCCCTGTCAGAACGCGTCGTGATTCCGCGTACAGTTTCCACCAATTCATTCAGTTGCCTACGAATTTCCAGTCGCTCTTGTCTGTCTTCTTCGCGGCTCTTCTCCCAGGTTTCTCGCATGTCCAGTAAGCCTTCGAATCCGCGCTCAAGAAACTCCACGCGTGCATCCATTCCTCTCGTTGAAACCATCTACCTTCCCAGGAAACAAAAACAGCTTTGATACCAGTTGATAGAAACTGGATAACAAGACTGAATTTTATTGAAATACTCTGCAGGAATTGTTCTTCCAAAACAGAGACAGAATTACAAACAAATAGAGACAGAACATTCACTCAAACAAGCCAAGATTTCGAGAGCTTGGTTCTCTCCCTCCCAATGTCTAAAACACACAACTTCAGGATAACCAGAATATGATTCTGTTTTTCCTTCTTATTCTACACATACCCATAACTGCCTAATTAAAATAACTGCTCCTAATAAACTGCTTCTAATATTAGTAACTGCTGTCCTATTAAAACTAACTGCTATTGACAGCACATAATAATTATTTTCCCCTCCTTCTCTTATAAATATTCTTTATAAGAGGTCTAACATAACAATAGGCTGTTTTTTAGACGACCATTAAACAGATCCTGAGCTTATCAAGAAAACATACACAAAAGTGCTTTTCCTGTCCACTAAATCACCAACATAATCACTATCAGCATAAGCCACCAAATCATCACTCCCTCCCCTCCTGTAGAAAATCCCAAAATTGGTTCTTCGCTTCAGATACCACAACACTCTCTTTGCTGCTTGCAGATGCAGCTCTGTTGGCTGCCCCATATATTGACTAATGAGACTAACCACAAACATTAAGTCAACGCGAGTAGCTGTCAAGTACATCAAGCTACCTACCACTTGTTTGAAGAATGTCGCATCTACCTTAACCGCATATTTATCCTTGCAAATCCTGAAACCTGGGACAATAAGATTGAGTACAAAGTTGCTTTCTTCCATTCCAAATCTCCTCAGCACCTCGATGGCATACTTCCTTTGACAAATATAGATTCCATCATCTCCTTGCAGTACCTCAATACCAGGGAAGTATCTCATCTTTCCAAGATCGGACATATCAAATTCACGCATCATCGAATTCTTGAAACTTCCAAACATAGACTTATCATCCCCCGTAAAAATAAGATCATCAACATAGAAACTGACAATCAAAATTTTACCTTCTTTACTTACTTTGACAAACAAGGTGTGCTCGCTGTGACATTTCTCAAATCCCTCCTTCAATAAATAAGCTTCTATTTGGCTGAACCAGGCTCATGGGGCTTGTTTAAGCCCGTATAGAGCATTTTTCAACTTATTCACCTTGTTTGGACTGTCTTTCTTCTCATAACCCCTCGGCTATTCCACAAACATATCCTCATTCAGCTTACCATCCCAATTAGTATACTGTCCAAACTCTTTGTGCAGCAAGAGCAATAATCATTCGAACCGTGTCTTGTGAGGAGTTGTGAGGCATCCCATCCAAGTGAGAAAGATCATCTCCATGAGTGATAAAGTAAGAAAGTTCTTGTAATCCTCTCTAAGTGAGAGAGTTGTATTTCCACCATACTTGGTGAGAGTTGACTCAGTTGAGAGATATTGTATATCATTCTAGTTGGGCGAGATTGAGAAAGATCCTCTTGTATAAGAGAGTCACTGTAATCCTACTTTCAATAGTGGAGATATTTTGCAAATTCTTAGTGTCATACTGTCATTCTCCTTCTCTTACTCTATTTTTCTAATTTCCCATCTTAATTACACAGCGAGGGAAATTTGTTCTGGCATTTACCAATATTTTCCTACTTAACAGGGATTATTCAACAGAAGATAAAAGATAACAACTGAAAAACAAACTATCTTGGCAGCTGCTATGTCACAACAATCTTCTACCAATAAAAGTAAAATCTTCAAACACTACAAGACTTATAAAATAAGAAGTAGAAACCATTCCTTTAGCATCTAACTATTTACATCTTTAAAGATTTCCCGAACCAAATTTCATTATGCCACATAAAAGAGCCTAAAAGAAACTAAAATGCTAACACAGACTCTTTATTACACTCTCTTCATTATTGGCTGTATTTGATGTGAGACCCACTAAATCCGATGGGTCCACTCTTTATTAAGTGGGTCGACATAAAATTCATCCAATAATAAAATAATAGAGTGTGTTGAAAGGAGCGTACCAAAGAGTGTATTACTAGCCTTTAAAGTTTTATCAGCATAGACAACTACTCCCTCTATCCCAATATAGATGTCATATTTGACTAAATCACACAGTTTTAGAAAAAATAATAAATGAAAAAAAGAGAGTGATAATTTCATCAAATTAACCTTATTAATCTAGTGTATTAACTATTGTCATAAATGCAAAGTAGAGTATTTAAGGGTATAATTAGTAGAAAGTATTTAATATTACATTTAAAATAAAAAATGACATATATTTTGGGACAAATTTTTTTTTTTGTAATTGTGACATATATAATGAGACGGAGGAAGTACTTAAGAAATGGAGGGCTCCATTAGTATAGTTTAGGATGTATAAAGGGTAAATTTGAGTATACAGCTTATTTAAATACTTATGCAATAAGCTCTTTTTTAAATAAGCTAAAAACAGCTTATTTTCATAAGCTTCTCTTACAAGCTTATGTAAATAAGCTAAAAACAATTTATGTAAAGATCATAAACTATTTGTATAAGTTTAATTCCATAAGCTATTCTCCTAAGCTCTCCATAAGTTTTTTCAAACACACCCAAAGACATTCATTTCTAAAATAGGTGACATTTATTAGGTTTTTACGTGCTTTATACATCCAAAACTGGAGTCCTCAGATGGAGAGGATATTTGCTCATTTTAATAAACGATAAAAAAGAGAGTAATGAATCGAAGAAAAGTGGTGGGCATAATAGATTAAAGTGAGAATGAAAATTTCTTCAGTTACCTCGAGGAATAGGGAAGGTTTGAACGGCTTGCTAGCTCGGTTTGGTTTATGGAATTGTAGCAGAACAAAAAGGAAGATTATCTATGAGATATTTATAGGGTGAAAGTTAGGGTTTATTCGTTTTTGATTTTTGAAGTCACCGCGATCCGAAAACCGGTCCATCAACCAGTGCCAGTGGTAAAGACCGGTGAGGACTTCTGTAGCTGCGGTTTTGTAGTTGCTTGGTATCACTTCCGAAAAAACGATCCACCAGCAAGTTTACGTGCATTGCAAGACATATTTTAAATTTAAAAAAATGAAAAATAAAAAAAAACGATTAAAATTCTAAATCCTATCTTTAGTTTACCAACAAAAAATCTTACATCTTTATCTTAATATCTTTATAGGGGCATATATAGTGAGAGTTTGTTTTATGAAAGTGGAAAAGAAGTAAATTTCGGTCATTAAAATCATATATAAATGAATGAGATTAAAAGTTAGTTATTACTCATGTGATCACTTAAAAAATTTACATGATTTTATTTGATCATTCATATGTGATCCAAAGGTTAAGAATAACTCATCTCACTCCAACATAAAAAAATCTCGCCATAAAAGTTATATGGTTGTCCTAGGGGCATTTTCCCTGCCAAAACAAGGGATAATTTGATAATTTAGGGAGGTTTATAAAAAAGAAGTTAACTCTAAATTTAATATAAAATTAATTATATTTAATAATTGATTAAATCATTTAATTGAAATAATTTACTAATTTAAATAGGCATTGATATTTTAAGGATGTTTGTCAAAAAAATTTAATAAATTAATTCTACAATAATTGATTTAATCATTTAATTGAATATAAAATCAATTCATAGGATTATGTGTTGAAACTAGTTTGTCCCGTGATGCAAAAAATTCAATATAAATTCAATTCTAAATAAAATATTAAATAATTTAATTGAAATAGATTACTAATTTAAATAGGCATTGGTAATTTAGGGAGGTTTATCAAAAAAGTTAATAGAAAGGTTTATAAAAAAGTTAATATAAAATCAATTCTACAATGAATGCTATTGAATTTTCAAACATTGCTCAATATTTTTTTTGGTTTCCCATGTTATCTTCCGCACGCAACTGCAGAGACTAATCCCTCGAGGTACTGGACGACATTTAAGGGCTGACCTCTCCGAACCAGGTTTTCTCCGTACGCAAGAGTCAGGATCAAACCCTTGACCACTTGCTTAAGGGGACAAACCACATGTTGGTAAACATTGCTCAATATAATTATATTTGATTTGTATTTATATTTTATACAATTTAATTGCATGCAATCTCAGTTAACATATTTTAAATTCAGATTTTGAATTCAAAAAAATAATAATCAGATTTTATGCAATTTTCTATGTCATTAAATTGGCGGGGGAAGAAAATTTAGGCTGTTTATCAAAAGAGTTACCAACAAATTTAATATAAAAACAATTATATAATAATTGATTAAATCTTTTAATTAAAATAAATTATATTTTGAAACTAATTTAATTAGCTTGCAACGTTCTATATAAAGATTTCTCTTATTTACCAATCATAACTTCTTTTTTTAACATAATTGAAGAATGACATGGGGATTACATTATTGAATGACATTGTTTCGGGAAGTTTTGATTGGAAAATAAAAGTGCGTCTAATTCATCTTTATTGATCGCCCGATTTCAAGAATTCTCTTCATACTAATAGTTTTAAAACAATTTTGCTTGATGAAAAGGTAAGTATACTACTCATGTTAATGTTCGTCTTTTCTGATTATTTGTTGTTTCTTATAAAGTGTGTAATTTTTAGTGTGTAAGGATACATGTCACCATCAAACGTGGCCTCATTCCAAGATTTGAAGAAATGCTTAAGGAAGGATCAACTTATGAAAATTTGTCGATTGCTCAAAATGAACCTAAGTTCAAGACAAGTAAGCATAATTTCAAGTTGAATTTTATGGGAAGTAGGAAATGCACCGAAATTGAAGTTCTTGTACTTGGTAAACAACCTAACAAGAGGTTAATAGGATAAACTGGAAAATTATACTACCAATATGTATTCCAACTTGATGGTGCATAAACTTGAAATTTTTATTGTGTTTTTATGATCCTAATTTCATATAATTTACAAAAATCCACCTTTTGGAACAGGCAAATAACCCTCCTTAAAATATGATATCTACATCTACTTCTGGCCATCTTTGCAGAAAGAATGTTAAATCACCATGTTTCTTGACCTGAAAGCAAAAGCTCCCACTAAATTGGAGCTTGTCCTAAACTACAGTCAGCCTTGTTGGCGAGCTTCAAGTTGAAGCACCACTGACACTGATCTTGGCTCAAGTCTACTATGCCCACCGTTTTGATGTCTTAGTGGCTGAATGGACTGGAGGAGGTGTTCTAGCATTTCTGTCCTTGTCATCTAAATATATGACACAAAACTATGGACTTTAGTATAGGGAATAATATATGATGGATATATCATATCACTGAGATATGGGAAATGGAAGTTCTACAAAGTTTAACTTACATGGTACTGGCTTCCCTCCTAGTGAAGATCTGCGCGAGTTGTTTGGCCCAAATGGTTGAATCCCCGTCAGAGATTGCCTCCTTTTTGTCTTCTCAATAGCTGTCAGCGGTGTTTTTACATCATTTGTATGGCTAGTACCCTTGATAGGTGACTTGACTTCAACCAAATTTTGTTGGCTCCTGCAAAATTTCACATTGGAAGATTGAAAAAAAAAACACTATTGTCACCATAAAGTGAAGCTTAAAACACTACGCTTGCTACACGCACCTCTTATCAGGGCCATTAATCAGTTTTCCAATGGTTCTTAAGGATCTTCTTATCTGAGATCCTTTTCCATTTGTGCTACTGACCACCTTTGTTGTCTGGGAATGAGTGCAAAATGCAAGGTCATTATGCATAGCTCCATGTGCATCATTTCTATCCAGCACTGGTGGTTCAGGTGTCTGAAGTAGTTTAAGAGGATGAATTTGCATCCCACCATCTATTTTTATCAGTCTCTTCTGATAGGTAATGCTTGTAGGACTTTGAGGAGCTTTGGCATGCAACTCTGACCTGGAATCACCATTGCTGAAATGGCCATATGACTTAGACACTGCTTCTGAATCTTGCAGTGAACGATATTTCTGCAGAGACACTGACTCATACTGCCAAGTTTTGCTAACATCAGCTGTTGCTTTTGGTTGCACAGTGTCTTTCTTGATGCCTTTTGAACCCTCCAAGCTTAATCTTCTTGAACGAGGTATGAAAGAAGGTGATTTAGTTCCACTTTTATCCTCAGGATTTACAGATTTATCGGTCTTTATGGCGCTGCAGTTCTCAATGCTAAGTCTTCGCTGGCGAGATGGAGTTTTCTCAGACACCAGCACTGGCTTCTCCAAGGGAGTGTAAGGTTCTTTAGTTCTATTGAACATTGCTTTCTGAGCTTCCTTATTTGCCAATGCAATCTTAAGGTTCTCCACCTAACATCACATAAAACATGGGGAAACCCTGTTTAGTGTACCTTCATTTGCGTTTCGAACCCAGTGACTAAACTCATCATTCTTACATGTCTTAACATGATATTTCAGAACTTCCAAAAAATCTATGATACTGAGTGACCGTGTCGATTTCTCAGGCACAAGAAAAGATAAAGTAGACATTCATACCTGTTCTTTAAGTTGCTTGACCTCACTGCTCTCTTTGTTCAAACGGGCTGCCCCCAGTTCCACAGTAGAAACCCGCTGAGCAAACTTTAGAGTACTTACTGTTTCACCAAAAGAATCTGCTTCTGCACTCACGTGTGCAAACATCAATGTTTTAGCATGTCCACCTAAAGCAGAAGAGAGAAACAAGAGAATTGGAACTCTAAGAAAGGAAAAAAGCTGGAAGAGAGAATGAAAATGACAGGATAGTAGTGTGTACCTAAGGAGTCCTGCAAGAGAAGTGTGAGTTTGCTATTTCTGTAAGGGATATGAGAATTCTTTTGAGCCAGGGCTGTGATCACATCCCCCAAACAAGAAAGAGACTTGTTTATAAATTGTGCTTCCTTTAATCTCTCTCCTGTAACTTCGGACTTGTCTACTCGTTCACTTCCAGCAAGGTCTACCAAGTGCAAGCAACTGCGAATGGAGCTCCCGGATGTATCTTTGCCTTGAACATGCACAGTAAGTACACTTGAACACATTAAACAGCCTTATCAGTGTCTGTACTAAACTACTTTATGTTTGATGCTTTGAAAGCATTATAGAACACCTGATAAGTGAGCAATCACCTGTGGGAACGACTACTCCTATTGTTGATTGCAGTGGAACTTACAGCACGATTAACCTCGCCAAGTTTCATGAGGGTCAAAACGTCGGTTGTAGACTTCACTGATCGCAATGTGGCATCAGGAAGGCTCAACCCGTCGTCATTGCAGCTCCGGATCTCTAATTTGTCGATAGTCAAGGAAACAAACAACTTTGCAAACAGTAAGATCAAAAGACTGGAAATAAAGAAGCTTTCTCTGCCTTGTCTCTTGAGAAAATTGTAAAAATGTTACAAACCCCGGTGGAATAAGGAATATGAAAAGGATATTTGTTGTCTACTTTGTCCTCTACAAGTAGGTCTCTTACTTGTTCATTGTAAATCTCAACCATTTGAACATAAATTTCATACTTTATCATGTCCTTCCTTTGATTAGACATTTGAAACAGATCATTAAGAGCCAGATAATTGATCCCCATATCCTTAGATGTTCCACCTGAAGGACCACTCTGCCGCAAGAAAGGAATATTAGATGGAACTATCCTGGTTTTCAGTTTGCAAATATAGTAAACAGTCACTGCCAGTTCTTGCATTGACCAATAGCTAAGATCATAGTACAAAAGAACCAATAATAGTACCTATCTGAAATGCAATTTTCATCATGATTTTATCTTTTAAATAAATGAAAATAAAAAGATCCATAGTTACCATGGTGTGAGTCTTCCCAGATCCAGTTTGACCGTAAGCAAAAATACAAACATTGTACCCATCCATCACGGATCTAATTAATGGTTGAGTGTCCTTAAAAACCTCACCTGAGTACAAAATAGTAAATTTCAACAACGAGATGGAAAGAAGGAAAGAAAAAGAGGGAGACAAATTGGTGCACAGAAAATCTGGTTTATTAGCTTTGTGGAACTCTACCTTGGCCAGTTGTTGGACCAAAAACTCGATTAAACTGAAAATGTTTCCGTCCATCTTTTAGTGTTTTTGATGGATCCAAAATGAATAGAGAACCATTTTCCCCGATGAAATCAATAACATTCTTGGATTCAGCCCGGAATGAGGGTCTGATTCTGCAGTAAACTCGAATATTACCTAAGTTTTGAATTCGAAAATCGACAAAATTAATTTAGGGATCAAGAATATTTAGAAAAAGGAAAGTAACTTTTCATAATAAATATAAATAAAACTAAAAGTAAATCAACCTTTCAAATCTTGAACCATGTTATATAGTTTCCTATTCTCTTCTACTACTCTGTGATATCCAAGAGCTTTAGTTGACATCTCCTGTACTTGACTTCCTGTACTCATGAAATAACATACCATTACCACCAAATCATCAAAAGAGTTATCAGAGGCAATATGTAATTACATAAAACTCATTTGTTCTTGAACTTGATCATTATCTTATCAATTTTCTCTTCTCTTAGTTCCGTAAAGAGAGACATCCACCCACCTTAAAAGCTCAATGATGGAAAGATGAAACTTAAGATTATTGGGGAATATGGTGGATTGGTGCCTGTCTCATTTACTTAATCAACATGGCATCCCTTTTAAAAGTGAAAGAGATAGAGATATACCAAAGTAAAGAAAGGAAAACGACTATCTCTTATTTTGTTAAAGTTGACGTGAAAAATCAGAAGCTTGCAAAGTCAATGGCTATTCATACCAAGGTGATTAAAAAATCTCTGAAACTGTGACTGCATCTCTTCAAACTCATTCTTAATTTTCAACTTCAAAGCTTTGAGATCCTGAAAAACACATGATTTTATAGGCATTATCTCAATGAATGCATTAGACCTCTGTTGCAGGCTGCGTCCTGCTTTCAACAATAATATATGCAATACCGCCCTTTATACTAATGGGAACTGAATATCAGAAATAACCAGATTTCTGCTACTTCTTGCAGCAGAAAGAAAACTCAATCCATATTTCTTTGGTCATCAGGGCAACAAGTTCATTTAATTAAATATCACTTTTGCTTATTGCATATCTATTGTGCCGCATGTGAAGAACTCCGGAAAGTAAATGATGTTTGAAAAGAACCAAGTTATATATGATAGAAAGAAATTGAAGCTTATGTTAGAAACAAATGGCCATATAAAATAGTAAAGTATAACATATTTTGTTATGACCTTCACAATCAATATCACCCACTAATGGCCTAATGCCTAATGCTTCCAATTTCATGCAAGATAGGTCATTATACACCAGTTCCATAAAACATTGTGAGGTTTACACTTTGTTGTTACAATCTACCCAATTAATATTATCCACTAATGCTTTCAGTTTGCTGCAAGATAGGTTATCACAAACTAGATCCTGATTCAGAAGCCAACCCCAGAAAACACGTTATTAACAAAATTAGTGATTTAATAAAGTAGGATGGTATTTAACCTCAGAATTTTATTAAAGTAGATTGGCTACTTTTCTGCTGTCTGTTAAATTGTTTTTTTCTCCTCAACTGGACATAGGTCTAAGTTCTAACTTCTAATTAAATCCCATTTAAGGAATTGGTTGAAGGTATGCAAACAAGCTGCACAAATGCCTACCAGAAGTTCTTTTTCCTGCATGTCTAAGAGTTGCTCCTGATTGCAAGTGCACTTTCCGATGCAAGCTCTGTCACACTGTATGAGATGCACATTGGTCATATCAGAATGCAAATTGAAGACAAATTATATCAAATTCGTGATAATCTTAATGATCTAATTGCAAAAAAGTTGCATTTTAAAGTGAAAAGAATTTAATTGTAACTTGTAAGTCCTTTCTGATTTCCAGAGTAGGCATATATTAGGGAAAGCACATTAGCATGTCAAACTATGACAACTAATCTAATACATTTTTCTTTTGAAACAAAAGAAATTCTATGCATATTGAAAATCTCTACATATAAACCATATTCAGTAAATATTTATAAAGTAATATTACATAAAAATAAAAGTACCATGGAACTTCCGGGTTCAGACAAAGCATCCGATGGCGGGGGTGTGGAAGTGGAATGAGTTGGTAAGCTACTCCTTTCTTTTATAATATCCTTTAGCGGCAATGACAACTATGTTTGGTCAAAAAGACTTTTTGTTATATATCATAGCAAAAGCTTTGGAAAATAAAGAAAACATCGACAGTAATACACGAAATCATCTTTTTCAGAATATTTAAACTGTTTCATCATAATAGTATAAGCAAGTCATCCAAAGAAATAAGCATAATGAAATAAGCCAATAACCCTATGTCTGTTAAAAGCATTTCAGTTGTCTTTCACATGTTTCACTAGAAACAATATCAAAGTAAGCAAGATTGATAACCATGATTTGAAGATCTATAAATTGTTGCCCTGCATGTTACTATCAGGTTGCCAATAACAATTTGGCCTCAACAGGTGGTAAGTTTTTTGAGGCAGGGTTATAACAGTTCATGCTGATCACAATACTGGCTCTTGGGCTTAAGAAGACCAAAACAAACGTCAAAAGTTATAACTTTGATCATCAAGGGTATTCTTCCGCCAAAAAATAAGCACCAAGGACGATTATTTTCAAGAAATGATCTTAAACTCACTATTTGCAGCATGAAGACTAGTTAACAATATCGCTCTAAGATTTAGCATACATAAGGCTCATGTTTGGTCATCTCAAACTAACCTCAGGGAACTTCATTGGTAGCTGTTCCCCACAACAACTTGTCACGACCTGATTAAATAGCTTTATTGGATCCTGCAGCGAAGACTAAATAATAAGGTATGCCGTAAAATACTCCACTCAACTGTCAATCAATATATTTTAATATATTAAATTTTAATTGAATTTATTTGTTTACATGATTACAACTTTTCATTACCAGGTGTTTGTTACGAAGAGAAGCAATAATGTTTCCATCAATATTTTCTTTGGCATCAAGCATACGGTCAACGAGTAGCTTGACAAGTGATTCCACACTTTCTGCTGCATCCAAAAAAGGTAGTAGAAAGAACAAAATCATCCAATTGCAATTGAGAATATAGAGGCAGTTTATCAAGGTCCTGATGCATAGAATAATAACAATTATCTGATCACATGCAATCAAAACAAAATATATTTTCTTTTTGTTATCAAGTATAATATGTTAATTTCTTTCTTTTCCAATGGTAAGAGAAGAATGATGATATGTTGGAGTTTTACAGCAATTTTACTCAAGGGTTAAAGTAAATTAACTCATGATGCACACAAAAAAAAAAATCAGTGTTTAAGCTTGAAAAACTTTGATCATATAGTTGTTTTATTTCCCAAGAGTTTTTATGTACTATTATTTTATGGATAATATATTGTAAGAAAAACTACAGTTTTAATAAATTGCTACATACTTTATACCACAAAATACCATATTAAGGTCCCCCCATCATTCCAAACTAATTTTCCTTAAAAGTGTAAAATGCCAACTAGCAAACTCTGGTAATTAACATTGCCATATGCAGCTATCCATCCGCTCACAGATGCAAATCAGATAAAAATAAATGAACAAGATTGAGTGAGTGATTCAACCTTCTCGTTTCTGAAAACTACTCTCAACAGGAGGCGTTTTTTCCAATGTGGCAGACAAATCCAAGTGCCTACATGCATTGGAGGGGAATGCAGCTGTGGCTTTTGAATGCAATCTTCCAGCTGACTGCATAAGTAAAGGAGATTTTATCTGTTTGTTGTATCCATTCTCATTGTTTATCTGCTTCAACTCTTGAAATGATTTAAGTGATAGAATGCAATCAACAACTTTTGATGCCGATCCCATCTCCACACTATCCTGAAAATAAAAAACCAATTCACTAGTTTACACATACTCATTCCCAATCACAAGCTTGAAAGGAACTAGATATATAGAAATATAGAAATTTACTAATACAAGCAATGCTTTTAGATTACAAAATCAGCACATACATGAAAACAAACACAGTGGCATATGGACATGCATTGAAAGATCCAATATGTGTAAACTATAAACAACTTACCCTTTCGAGATCAGAAGCCTCGAAAGCTGGGAGCTTTAACTCTTCTGCCGCAACCAGAAAGTTCCGTACATTTTCAAAATACTGGTAGGCAGGCAAAGGCTGGGAATCCCAGGTAAGCGATTGTGAAGCTACTGGATTATCAACCACCTAAAATATAACATCAAAAAGTGTAATAAGCTAAACATTTATGGTGATAAAAAGAAAGAAGCAAAAAAATAATACTAATGCAAAACTCAAACTTCCCAATTTAAACCTGCCATTTATGAAACCTCTTCTTTGATTATAAGTAACTAGTTACATATATTAAAAACTAATAAATCATTCACTAATGCAACATATATTAATTGGTGAGAAGGTAACATGAATGTGACATAGGATCATATTGTTGTAATACCTTAGGCACTGCTCCTGGATGAATCTTGTTAATGGCTTTGCAAAGAATCAGACCATTTCTCAAGCAAGAAATTAGCTCTCTCTCTGTGGGTTGGTTGGATATGCCAAGAGGACCCACTTGGCTTTCTAGCCACTGAGTTGCCTCATAGCGTCTCCAAGCTTCAAAGCACAACACAAAACTAAGAAATTCTCTCACACAAATCATGTCACAATGTACCACATGAAAATGAAACTATATATAAATTAAAATAAAAAATTCATCCTTTTCATCATCACCAAGTAAATAAGCATAACAAGCATGTATCTTGGAACACAAGAACAACAGAAACATTGTAATCTAACAAAACCTTGAATCAAAAAACAGAAACTCACCTGCTTCTTCAGCTTTTCTAGAAGCCATGTTGAAATCATGAACCCCACTTCTTAAGCAACCCTCCATGATTTCAATCAAATTTGTTTCCTGCAGAGGTGTCATCATGCAAAGCATAAAAATGAGAGTGGCAAAGAAAATGATGACACAAACAAAATAAGACAAAACCCAAGATAGCATTTTTCTTCAAGAAACCAAATTAGATACTCACGTTGAAGAAGAAAAAGAGGGAATAACAGAAAAAAGAGGAACTTTTTGAAGTGGGTCTTGTGCAAAAGAACAAAGAAAATGAGAAATGCAAAGAAACAGAGAGATTATAGGAGCACTGGTTTTCTAGAGTTGGAATGGGACAGTGTCTGGCTTTGGTTTGGTTCGGATAATAGTGAAGGTAATGGTGCTTTGGGTTCCGAGCCTTAGGTTCGGAATCGTAACGTTACCACGTTGATTTTGAATTCAAATTGGTAGGCCACGTTTTTGGGTCAGCGAAGCGAAGAAGGATTGTGTCCCGTTCATCTTGCATACTGTGTCAATCCAGCGGTGGAGATTTATCTGATTTGGAAGTTACCGAAAAATTTGGTCAAATTTGTAAGTAATATATATGGAAATAAAATGCTACAAGAGAAATATTTACGGTTAAATTGTAAGAAAATTGATGTTCAATAAATTATGCTGAATAAAATTAATGTTCAATAAAGGAGAAATAATATGGCTTATTTCATGAACTTACGATTGCATTATTTGAGTCTACTCAACGACGAGTTGTGGTGAACTTTTCTTTCATGACATAATTGATGTTTCGTTTTCATGATTTGTAATGAGTTAGTATCTGTTTGTTTCAGATTTTAGAAGATATTTTCTCGATTGGTGTTCTAAAAAATTGAGTTTGCAACTTCTAATGTTGTTTGGATAAAAAAAAATGTGTTTGAAAGGGGAAAAAAAACGTTTTCTAAAAGCCATCTAGAGTAACTTTTCCATTGAGCTCTTCAAATGCAAAATGTTATTTTACATCATTACCCATCATTTATTTCTTTCTTTCCTTCCCAACAATAGTCGAACAACTCACCTTCCCTCTTTACTCCTCAACAACCATCATTATTTCTACTTGCAACAACCATCACAAGATTTCTTTCCTTCTTCCTCCAACAACCGGTCTCCTCTATTTCATCACAATCATCACCAAGAGGAGTTCACCTTCACTCCATTAGAAGAAGCAACTCAAGCTTGGTTCTTAATTTTTTTTTTTTTTTTGTTGCAAAAAAAAGGTTTGAAAAAAGCTTAGTTTCTTCACGTTATGTCCGTTGAAAAAAGGTTTGAAACACTGAGTTTGAAACAGGTCACAATTAATACAGGGGTAAAGCTTATCAAGTCAAGTATGAAATATTTGTATATACTCCTATATACTCCTACTAGGCAATTTTCTTAAAATAAATATATTTATAATAAATAATATCCAAAGAAATATTTATTATTTTTATATACTTATTCTAAAAATAATATATTTTCACATTTTTCCATAGTCAATAAAAATGTTTTTATTCAAATTTTTTAATAGAAAAAAATTGATGATAAAAATATAAAAAGATAAACATTCAAGTTTCAACAAGTTTAAATGTTATTTGTCAAAAAAAAAAACAAGTTTAAATGTTAAAAAAACAAGTATTAATAATACAAACAAATAACTTCATATATTTTTTCATAATTTATTTTGTAAAAGTAATTTTTTACACCACCCAAACGAAATAGATTATCTTAAAATCGTTTTTCAACAAACATATCTGAACAAAAATATATTTTAATTATAATCAATTATATATATAATCGATAATCGATTATTAACATAATTTATTTTTTTTTAACTTCCACAACCACATATGAAAAACCTGGACCACAGTTGAGAACCTTCAGCCCATTCAAGCTGGACCATAGTGCAGGCTTGCATTGGGCTTTTGGGCTGACGGGCTTATCAAGTCCAGCTTTCACAGTTTCACTTTTTCAATTCCGTTCAAGCTTACCAGAAACAGTGACTGTCACTTCACTTGAGGGAAGAAAATGGAAGGGTTGAAGGGACTGTTGAAGAAGGGTTTAGGAGAGATGGGATTCAATGCGGGCGGAGGAGCAATCAACTGGTACCCCGGACACATGGCGGCTGCTACGCGTGCCATCCGTAACCGCCTTAAGCTCGCCGACCTCGTTATTGAAGTTAGAGACTCTCGCATTCCTTTGTCCTCCGCTAACTCCGATCTTCAGCCACACCTCTCCGCTAAACGACGCGTCGTTGCGCTCAATAAGAAAGACTTAGCCAACCCTAACATCATGCATGTAACAACAATTCCTAATTTATTATTTTAGTTTCTGAAATTGTATCACTTATATTAGTCTTTAAAATTTATAAATATTCTGGGGACCTATGTGACTTTTGTATTACAATTTCATCATGAATATCACTGATAATTATAATTTGAGGAAATAAAATAATAATTTTTTTTTTTGAAAACTAGAGATTAATACGATAGTTGTTTACAATTTTATTTGTAAATGAAATGATAGTTTACGCGTCCCCCAATTTATTCCCTAAAAAAAATGAAAAATTCGTCCTTAGAGCATGGTGCAAGCAACTTATTGAAGGTGCTTAACACCTCTTTTTATGGGTTTTATTTCCTCATTTCATCACTTTTTACGTTATTTTACTTTAAGCAACTTTTTTCACTGGGTTCTTATTAGTTGCTTATATGTGGATGCTACATTGTCTTATTCTAATGATGCAATCCAGCAAAAACTGGTTCTTACTTTTAAGAACTAGTTAAGCAACTTTAACGAGATTTGCTCTTAAAAATCTCAAGTGATGGTCAAAATTAGTCTTTGATAGGGATTAATGTGTCCTTGAATTTTGTCAAGACTAATTTGATCGGTATTTGAAATTCTTGAGGATCAAATTGATATTTTTCAATGATTGGGACTAAATTGGAGAAGCATTTTTTTCTAAAGGATGAATTTGAGTATTCACTCATTTATTTATTTTTGCTATGTATTTATTTATTTTATGTGATTTGTTATGGTTTGGTTGTTGTAGAAATGGATACATTATTTTGAGGCGTGCAAGCAAGATTGCATTCCTGTAAATGCACATAGCAAGAGTTCTGTTCAGAAGCTTCTAGAGCTTGTGGAGTTCAAATTGAAGGAAGTAATTAGCAGGGAACCTACTCTCCTTGTTATGGTGGTTGGTGTTCCTAATGTGGGCAAGTCTGCTTTGATTAACTCCATTCATCAAATTGCACAGTCTCGCTTTCCTGGTAAACACTTTTGCATATAACAATAAAAATGTGCCATTTCAATGAAAGATGAGCAATTTGAATTTTTTATTGTTAGCAATTTTAGTGCGATTTGATGATTGCTTCGTAGTGCAGGGGAAGATGAAGCGAGCTACTGTGGGTCCACTACCTGGTGTTACTCAAGACATTGCAGGATTCAAGGTCTGCTGATTTTATTTTGTGGGGTTTCTGTACACTGTAGTCTATGGTTAAAGGACTTCATATTTTGTGCAATATTAACGATCATGTTTTTTGTTTTTTTAGTATATGTTTTTTTAGTGTGTATATATATATATATATATATATATATCCTTATTTCAGTAACAATTTGTAGTTCCCTTTTATGTGGGGATATATGTCAGATTATATTCCAGTCCATCCCTAATTCCAAAATGTTATGGTGATTGATTGAATATTTAGAATATGAATGAAATAGTGTGCGAAAGGGAAAAGCGAGAGAAAAAAAAAAGAAATACCTTATTATTGCTGACAGTTCTATCTATTTTCTTGGCAATGTAATTATGACAATGCTCATTTTATCCTTCTCCTGCATTGTGTTTCTATTATTGGTCTGTCGTGTGTTTTTATAATGAGTTAGTGATTCCTGATGTTAAGCTCCAACTCTGATCTGATGTTCAGATAGCACACAAACCAAGCATATATGTCCTAGATACCCCAGGGGTGCTGGTTCCCAGCATCTCAAACATAGAGACTGGGTTAAAGCTAGCTCTTGCAGGTACTATATCTCAATTAAAATTATTTATCTTCAATACTGTATTTATTACTTTTTTAATTAATAAATTTTGACATGTCATATTATCAAATGCATGGTTTTTTTTTTCTTTCTGAAAGTAAGTGCTGAAAATGTATCTGTTTCATCTTCATATGTTTTGTTGTTGTGGTTTTCTTCAATCGACTCTATTTAGGCATTATTAGTCTTCAATCGCCGTATTCGCTTAGAACATTTCTAGCAATTAGGAATCTCATCTCTTAATGAGCTTCTTATTGAGTATGAGGCATGCAAATTAACTTGAAATGGCTCTACCTGGGGCATCTACATCTGTTTGGTTTCTGATAGCCTTTGTAGCACATCTCCTGGCATATTTTGTCTCTTCTAAACTTGATTGTTGCATTGGCAGGGTCTGTGAAAGATTCAGTGGTGGGTGAGGAGCGTATTGCTCAGTATTTACTAGCAGTTTTAGATAGCCGGGGGACTCCACTTCACTGGAAGCACCTAAATAACCGGAGAATAGATGGGATTGAATATGATGCCGTGGAAAAACATGAATATAACCTGAAAAATCTTAAGCCAAAGAGAAGAAATCTGCCAAATAGATCTGACTTGGTATATGTTGAGGTAACAAGTAGCATTTTTCTGTAGTTATTGTTTTTCTTCTATGCATTATGGAATATTATGCTTCTAACTTCCGGTGGTGGAAAATTTCCCACCCTTGTTGATAAAATCTAAATTCGATCACACTTCCTATGTGCTTAAAATTTAAACCCATTTGATTGGGAATACTTTTGCTTTAGATGTTTTGACATTTGATTGTGGCTTAGCATGTAATCCCGAGTTGTTTCATCCTTTATTGTTTTGTTTCTTGAATGATTTTAGGTTATCACACCATAAATGAACCATACGCTGCTACCGATGGACAAACAATTAAAAGCTTTTACTATTAGTAAAGAACCTTTTACTACAAATGCTTTGCAATACTTTTGTTACTTGTGTTGGGGATATTTACTGATCTGACATCTCTTTTGTTTATATTGGCCAATGACTACAGCTATATTTGGATTTCCGTATGAAGTACCAAAAGTCAATTTGGAATGACACTTTGGTAAATAAAAGTGGATCCAACATGAAAGAAAAAAATTAACGCGTTGATTTATATGTTCTTACTTTTGTCTGCAATTGCAAATAATTTGATGTGTTTTTAGAAGGACTGGCTCTCCTTTCTTTAATTCTACGTTGTTATGCATCTCAAGTTATCAAGACCACGAAAGGTTTTATTGAATTATGTTTCTCACATTTGATGTTGCAGTTTGTGTTGATGGCACTTAGAATGTATATCAATGTGAACTGCTATGCTATTATTATTATTTTTTGTCTTTCTTGACTTTCCTTTATTCTTATTCCATTTTAGGATCTTGTAATGGAAGTTCAGCATGCACTATATTTGACTCTAACAGAATTCAATGGCAACGTAGAAGATGAGAGTGACTTAGAGTGCCTTATTGACCAGCAGTTTGGTGCACTGCAGAAGGCATTGAAGATACCTCACAAGGCTTCAGAAGCACGGTTGATGGTATCTAAGAAGCTTCTTACTCTATTCAGGACTGGTAAGCTTGGACCTTTCATTCTTGATGATGTCCCCGATGTCAAACCTTTATCATAAAGATCTCTTGATGCTTCCTTTTTTTATTCTTCGATTCTATTGTATAAGATCTCCTACCTTTCAACTTTTTCTCATTTGTACCATATATATTATATATTATTCTAAATTTTGCTGTAACTTGGTTTTATAAAAAAATCAAAAAAATTGCTGTAACTTGCAATTCAATTTAGTAAGAGTTTAAACTGCCTTACTGTGAAGGACCTTGTTAACGGGCAAACACTGTAGTTTCAACCTAGTAGATTCGACACCCTTAGGTACTGAATTCATAGGAGATCCATTGGATAATTGGTTGAGTGATTGCACATCCTTCCTGAGTTGCATGCCAGAATCCAATGGGTACAGAATTAAAAAAACAACAGTAATTTAGTCCGCATTACATTTTGAACTAGCCAAAATAACAGCAGTAATAAAAATAGAAATATTTATATTGTCATAATCATAATTTAAATAAAAATTGAAAACATAAAATTATTTATTAAAATTTGCACAAAAATAATATTAAAGAAGGACCTAATTCCTAAACTAAGCCCCTTGGCCCAATCTGTTAAATGAAAAATACCTATCTTATCCTAATTGAACCCAAAATTGATAGAAATGCATCTGGCCCATTTTTGCATCTCATGAGAAATTTTAACACATGATTAAAGCATTTTTTTTCTGTAGTTAGTATTTCCCCTATGAATAATGAATATGATTCTATTTTAATGTCCATGTGCTAGATTTGTTCTGATTTTTTGGTTTTGGTTTCCTGTTTAATGCTGGATTACACAATAGCTTTAGACTTTTAGGCTTTTAGCAACTAGGATGCCTTTTATCTAAAGCTCGTTTACTGGTTTGGCCTATGACACGAGGGACATTCATTTAGTTGGAGTAATTTTGGAAACTATCGGGATACTTTGCAATCTATTTTACATTTGGTGGTAAAATATTTTATTTTGAGTGAAGGTCCAAATTAGTTCCTGAAAATTTTCGGGGACCCA
This sequence comes from Ammopiptanthus mongolicus, assembly GCA_039655645.1. NCBI lineage: Eukaryota > Viridiplantae > Streptophyta > Magnoliopsida > Fabales > Fabaceae > Ammopiptanthus > Ammopiptanthus mongolicus. The sequence continues at coordinate 8,237,817 of CM077351.1, read as the reverse complement.
CTTTTAGTCCCTGAAAAAAATAAATTAACCATTTAGTCCCTCAAATTTATAAACGCGAGACACATTAGTCCATAGGTTTAGTTCTAACGTTCATTTACTTGCCTGTGTGTCCTATTAACCATTCTACTTGGCTCATTAGTGGTCTTGTGTGACCTATGACGAATTTTCATCTTGGAAAATGAATGAAAAGTGAAAAAAGTACATAATTTTCGGGTATTTTGGATTTGAAAATTGTGCATGTTTTCCCACTTTTTATTCGTTTTCACAAGGAAATTCGTCATCTGTCATGTAGGATAATTAACGATTCAGGTAAGATAGTTAATGAGATATGTAAACAAGTAAATGGACGTCGGAACTAAACCTAAGGATTAATATGTCCTGCGTTTGTAAATTTAATGGACTAAATGGTTAATTTATTTTTTTTCAGGGACTAAAAGTGGATCCCCGAAAATTTTAGGGACTAATTTGGGTCTTCCTTCTTTTATTTATTTGTGCCAAATTTTGAGTGACTAATTTGGATGTTGGTTCTTTTATTTATTTGTGCCATGAAGCACTACATGACAGCAACAGGATTTGAACCCCGCTCCCCAACATGGAAGGAGTGAGGCTTACCACTAAATCACTCGTGACAATTGTATTTTACATATAAATTGTTAATTATATTATAGTTGTAATTGTATTTTAATTAATTCATGTTTATACTTAATTATATATTATTAACACATTCTTTTTTAATATATTACATTTAAATTAATATATATCTAATCTTTATAAATTAAAAAATGCTCGTGCAATGCATGAGAAACTTGCTAGTATATAGTAAAAAGTATAACATTTAATACTATAGCAAACTTAAAAAGTTCTATTTTTCATTCAACATTTTTTAGCTTTGAACCGTTAACAAGTGTCTTTAACCCTAAAAACATTCACTAGCATTTTGCCTAATTTATTTCATATTCGTAATTATGAAATCAATTACTAAATGTTGGAAATATGTGAAATGCAATATATTATTTTATCTTTCAATGTAATAATGTTTTTAAGTAAAATATGTTTTTTTATCTTAAAATGGAATATTTGTGTTAATAATATATAATTAAATATAAATATAAACTAATTTAAATATAATTTTGAATGTAATATAATAAATAATTTGTATGTAACTAGCGATGGGTGGTTTAGTGGTATGCCTTGCTCCTTACATCTTCAGGAGCAAGAAACGCTTCGATGCCCACTGCAGGGAGTTTGGTGGGGCTCGAATGAGGCAGTTCCTGTGGGATTGTCAAACACAAGTAAAAATTGTCATCTCTATGCCATATGTTACCGGTTGGAGTGGCTCCTTCCATTCGGAGGCATCATGTGGCAATTGACATGGCATAAAAAAAAATTGAGGCGATTGTCACGTGGCAAAAACCATCGTAAAGTGGTAAATAAGTAGTTTGTATAGAACTCCGTATTGGTAATAGTTTCCAAAATTACCCTAACTTGGTCCCTTCCATGAATGTGGTTTGGACTCTGTATAGTAAAGTCGAACCACTAGCTTATAGCGGATAGTTTATGGTAGATAAGCTTATTTGATCAAAGTAGAGGTATTTGGTAAATGACCTTATTTCACTAGCTTATAGCGTTTATTGGACACATTTTTGAACCCAAACACTCTAGTTACTGTAGCAACTGAGTCAGTCTCAGAGCTAGCCAAATAGGCACTTACAATGCGCTTTAATTGTTAATGATTTCCTAAGTCAGCCTTCCCAAATATAGATATTTCTTGTTGTCCATGAAACCTTATGTTCAGAATTTGCTTATGGTTACAATGTGATCGAGCTTGAATATTTTAGAACAAGTTCAGATGCACAATTTTTATTTATAATAACAATAATGTTAGAAGTAGTTCTAGTTGACATTGGTGATGACCAATGCCTCTTGATCCAAGTGGCAAAGAGTTTGGTTCTCCTTAACCAAGGTCTCGGGTTCGAGTATTGTGAACCTAAAAAATAGGTGTTGGGAGAGCTTTCTCCCCTTAAATGGGTCTTTTTGAGTTGACTTGGATTAGTCGGAATCCAATGTGATTTCCCGATATTGAGGGTTGCAAACAAAAAAGAAAAGATGACACTGCCCATGTTATTTCACCAAGAAAGAGTGGAAATATTTGTTTTTAGAAGGATTGGCTGTCACCTTTCTTTTATTCTAGTTTCAGTTTGTGAGGATGGAACTTTAGACATTATCTCAATATTATGAAGTGTATGCTATTATTTTGTTTTTTTTGTCATTATTGACTTTCTTTTATTCTTATTCCATTTAAAGATCTTTTAATGGAAGTGTGGAAAAATTATAGAGAAACGAGAAAATTGAGTAGTGATGTGAAAAGAAACTGAAATTTACTAATGAGAAAGGATGTGTGATGCAAAGTCAATGTGTAACCTAGAAAACAGAAACGGACAACTGCCCGTGAGTGTAATACTTAAGTAGGTTTCAAAGGAATGACAAAACGGATGTTGCAAATTAAAATGTGATTAAAATGGATATATGCAGTTCATGAACCACATAAAGTACAAACGTCAATGATAAAGAATTCATAGATACTGTCATTCATATAATTTGTTATTCATATATTGTGTTATTCTATCAAATGATATTGCCACTTAACAAAATCTTAGTGGCAATTGCAACCTCAAAAATATTCACACATCTGCTTCCCAGAATAGTGCATAAATTACTGAACCATACTAGAGTCATTTACAAACCAACAATCTAAAATAAAAGTAGAACATCAATGTGTAGATCAAATATGAACCATAATCAACAATGGACAAGACAAAAGAAAATCCAAAAACACATCTCTGCATGATGGTTCAAAATGCATCATACTCACTTTAACTCATGTTGGCTAAAAGTATTTGAATGTTTGGTTCACCATTAACTGTTGCTATGGTAGCTGGTTGTGGAGTTTTACTTTCTTGATGAACTTGACTTGCACAAGGGGTTTGGCTTCTTTCATCAGCATTGCTTGTTTCACCAGGTCCCAATTTGGTTAGTTTACCTAGACTGGTCCCAACCTTAGTAATGGTTTTTTGGTGACATATTTCTCTTGCCTTTTTCGTTTCGGTCCACTAGTCCCAACATTTGAAAATTGAATAGAACTCCCAATCACCATACAGCAGAGAACACGGAAATGGTGATATTTATTTACCTAAAACAACACGGATGTGTTTTCTCTAGCAACCAAGCAAATCCTCCCCCGTAAGAGCTCCTTAAGAAGGTGTGATGGTATGAAAGCATAGAATGAGATGAGATCGGGATTATGATCTTCTTTTTTCTGATATGTTCCTCTCGTATTGTGAGAGAGAAAGAGAAAAAAAAAATTACTTTTATGTATGGTGGCTATTCAAGTTTGTTTTTATCTCTTTCTCACTCATAGCAACATTAAAGAAAAAATGAGGAGGATCCAAATCGAAGAGATCATGAAATCTCCTTTTTTTTCCTGCATAATGGAGGGGCTATGACGGCTATACAAGTTTGTTGTTATCTCTTTCTCACTAATAGCAACATTAGATTCCCATGTTTGGTTCCGGGCATTTTTCGTAGCAATGTTAGTATTATTTCAAAAAATATCTTTGAATATAAATTAATTGAAAATGAAAAATAAAAAATATTATAAATCAGGAATCATACTTGGGAATGTTGAAAATGTATTTGATAGGCCTTAAACATTCTTTAGAATGTTACTTGGGAATCTTAGATTCTCATGTTTGGTTTAAGGACATTTTTCCTGGGGATTTTAGTATTATTTTCAAAAATACCCTTGAATGTAGATTAATTGAAAATGAAAAATATTATAAAAATGTAAAAAAGTAAAATAATTTTAAAAAATAGTGCATATTAGCATCAGTTCATACCTTGATTTTATACATGGGTTCTTTTCGCCCAAAAAAATTTATATATTTAGCATAATATTAATATTGTCCATCAAAAAATAGGGTATAATAATTTTTTCAAATAACAATTTTTTTTTCCATATCCATGGGAAATCGAGATTCCAACCCCCTCCCATTGGAGCGATTTTAGCTTTAGATTTTATTTTCAAAGCTCTTATTTTTACCTTCTCCTTTAGAGTAGCTATTCAACTCAGAAAAAGCTGGATCAAACACAACCTATATCTCTCTCCACGTGAAACTCTTCCCGTTTTATAATTCAACTCTCCTTCCTTCCAATTGATCCTGGCCCCCCTTCCTTTAATGAGCCTTGGACTAGCATTATTAATTTGTGGCAGCACAATCTAGTTTTTGTCTGTAGCCCAGATCAATACTCCATGTGTTTATTTTTAATTTTAAATAATAATGGGCTCCATTGAACATTGATTGAAAATGAATCGATGTATCATTTGATTGAAAAGCGACTTTTATATATCATGGACACTTGAATTAATATATAAATTCTTACTTTTGTTTGATATTTATTATTAATCAACAAAGTCCACAAAATCAAAACATTATGATGTGTTAAAATCAGTATGTGCAAATAAATATAGAGTGCATGTGTGTATCATTATTGACATAAACAACCCTACTAAATGCGGGGTACAAATAAAAATAAAAATCTATATGAAGTAGAGCAATGACATCGGTTATTATAGAGAGAGGAAGCTGCAGTGCAGTAACTCACTACTGACACACACAAAATGGTTCATATGGTAATGGCGTGGGAAGATCCAACAGTGGAGCTCCCTACTATTGGAGCAAACAAGAAGTTGCTTGGTGGAGTCACTGGTTTTGCTGAACCTGGTAAGATCATGGCTATCATGGGTCCTTCTGGCTGTTGCAAAACCACCCTACTCGACTCTTTGGCAGGTTTTTCTTTCTTTCTCTATCTCTTCATATCCAAAAAGGTAATTTAAATAAATTTTACCGATAATTTCCATAACTCTTGAAATTTCTCTAAATCAGGTATGTGAAAAAAGTTATGTACATTATTATCTATATGTATTTAGTAATATGTAATTATGAATTTATTTTATGACATATAGGCATATAACTAGGGATGTAAATTTTATCCGTATCCATGGATATCCGCAAATAATATCCGCAACGGATAGAAAATGGGTATTTTGATGGGTACCCGCGAATAAAATAAACGGATATTTTCTCTACCTGTTTATTAATGAGGCGAGGCCGGATAGTGTAGTATCCATACCCGTGGATACCCGCTAAAGTAAAATTACTAAAATATCATGTACATATATAAACAAAATGCTTGATTATTGTTTGTTTGGTTTTTATTTGTTGAGAATGAATGCTTTTGTTTTTACACGGTTCCTATTAGTGAATATTAGCATGAATGATGTCAAACAATTACTATTAATGAATGGTCTATTATTTTGTTATGGATTATTATTTGTTTAGTTTATTAAACTATGTATGAATGATGTCAAGATAGGGGTGTTTGAATAAAAAAATTAGTATAATATTCAATTATTTTGTGAGGTGTTTGAATATCCATGGATATCCGTGGATACCCGCAAATATTGATAAATTTGTTTAAAACCCACAAGACGGGTACCCGCACAGATATGGGGCGGGGACGGATAGGAAATTCATTGGGGTGGGTAGCGGGGGCTACTACCCGTACCCACCCCGTCCCATTTACATCCCTACATATATCTCGTAACTAGATTGTCAAAGAGAAGTCATTAGAAGTCGTTCATTCAACTAGCTCTATGTTTTCGAGATGTTTCAAAGCAAATATATGTTTAGAATTTGTTTGTCAACCCCAGTCCCTCGAGAAACCAGAGCTGCAAAAAATCTTAAACGAATGATTGTCAAACCGATGAGGTTACTTACAAATAGACTAATGATTTTTTGGATTATAATATCAATCAATCATAAATTATCACATCTAGTAAAAATGTTTTTAACTCTTATTCTAACTATCTTAAAAGTCATTCATATCATCAATTGAAGATAATTGTAAACATATTTCATGAGCTATTACTTTTATAGTTAACATATTACTTTTAAGGTAACATATTTCATGAACTTCAATCTTTTTAGCATGACTGAATTGAATATTTCTTAATCGGTCATTTTTATTGTTTTGTCATTATCATTATATTTTTAAAATCTAATGACTATTCCTCTAGGTAAAGGAATAAGTGTTGATGCGCCTCTAACTCAAATACTTTCACCTATGTATTTTCAGTCTTGATTTGTAGAAGTTGATTCACATGTATCACAAATTTTATGTATTTGTACGGACTGGGACATGAAGGAGTTTTAAGCATCAGGTACAGGGCTCGATCCCTGTCACTAACAAATCCCCCTCCCCCTAACATATTAACCACTAACAATTTGTGGACAATTTTTTTTTTTATTTTTTTATGTATTTGTATGAGATCTTTATTTTATTGTTGACTTGATAAATTAATAAAAAAATCTTCTTTAAAATAAATTTGAATAAAAGGATCCAAAATTGTATTCGTGTCTTTATGAGTTTTGCAACTGATCTCCCAAATTTTCAACCAGTCACTCGCCCATCAATTTTTTTTTTTTTTTTCACGTTTCGCCAGTAGTGTTAGATTTACTTTAGAGAATATAATTAAAGTAAAGTGTTGATAAGTGTGTTGGTTAATTTTTTTTCTCAACTATACCAAAAAAAAACTATATTTCCAACAAACTCGAAGTCATACCCTTTCAATAGAAAGTATGAATACTTACACAGAAATATATAACAAATCAGATATTAAACTCATATCCAACTCGAGCAAGTTGAATAAAAATATTTTATGTCAAATCCGACATTAAACCCAAATACCGTAGCAAATTTAGTGGGTAAATATTCAATTTGATTCCTGAAATTATAGGGTCGTATCAATTTAGTCCCCCACATTATCAATATTCTAAAATGTTCTTTGAAATTGCAGAAATTAAATCAGATTCGTCCCTCCGTTGATATTTGCATGGATTATAATGATATTAAGTTGGTAATGTTAGGAATGCATTTGAAATTAAATGAATAATGTCAGGGATGCATTTGCTAAATTTTGCAATTCCAAGGATCATTTTGAAATATTGATAATGTAAGGAATTAAGTTGATACGATCCTACAATTTTAGGGATCAAATTGAGTATTTACTCCAAATTTAGTACTAGTAATTAGCATTTTTTCGTTTACTTATCAAAGATTAGAGAGATGAGAGATTACTCTATTCCAAGATCAAAACATGTCACTGAGTCTCAACGAGATTTTACTATTTAAAAATGATAAACTAATATTGTATTTATTTATTTATTTGATAGATTTATTACTTTTTATAAGGATTGTAAGTACTAATATTCTTTTAAAAATAGGTCGATTGATCCTATACGTTTTGTTACTTTTCACATTGATCCTATAAGTTTTATTTTTTTCAAATTGATCCTACATGTTATGTTCCGTTTTCACATTAATCTTTTCTATCAAAAGCCGAGTGTTGGACTAACGTGATAGCCACATCAAGTCAAAACTGACATCATTAGGTCGAAATTGACGAAAATGACTAACATGGAAACGAACATAACATGTAGAATCAATTTGAAAAAAATAATACTTATAGGATCGGTGTGAAAAGTATAAAAAAAGTCATAGGACTCATCAAACTATTTTGTCTTTATTTCAATAACTTTTTAGTTTGTTTTAAAAAAAAAACTAATAGTTAAGTAATATTTTGTGGTGTAAAAAGCGTTACAAACTTAGTAGACAATTAAAAAAAATTATGCCTTTCTGGATATGCACAAATTCTATTCTATTCACATGAGTCAATAAGTATTCACATTTTCTGCAGGAAGACTTCCTGCAAATGTTGTAGTGACTGGTAGCATTCTGATGCACGGGAAGGAGAGAAGCTTATATTGCAGAGAAGTGGTAAGAATTAAGATAACCAGATAATGTTAAAGCAGTAAAAGTTCTCCTTCAATATAATTATAACAAACATAATAGAAAGCTTAATTTTTTGATTCTTGTTTTTTTGCCGGGGTTTTGGTTTCTGTACCCCATGGTTTTGCTTTCTTTGTTTTTCTTTTTCTTTTTTATCAATAATTTTATGATTACATAGGATCACCTTGCTTAAAAAAAAGATAATAACAGGAGAATTTTTGTTATATCTTATAAAATTATCCTGCTAATCCTTCTAATATTACATAAATAAAATAAATATTAAATGAAAAAGTAATACATCTTATCTCTTGGACTTTTAGAAATATAAAATGCATTCAATATTTTCTTTATTGATTAAGTATGATGATCATTGGGAGGATTGAGTATGGATTCAAAATTATTCCAATTGAAGTGTTATTATCACAGAAAATAAATGCAACAATAGTACTAGTTTTATCCTTTCTCTTTGTTAAAAATATCCACATATAACATATGAAATATTGTGAATAATGGTCATGTATATTCTTGAATTTTCAGTCTTACGTTGCTCAAGTGGAACTTTTCTTGGGAACTTTGACTGTAAGAGAAACCCTCACTTACTCTGCAAATATGAGGCTTCTTTCCAAAATGAACAAAGAAGAGATAAATAAAGTGGTGGAAAAAACAATAATGGAAATGGGTCTAGAGGAATGAGCAGATAACAAGATTGGGAATTGGCATTTAAGGGGTATTAGTAATGGTGAAAAGAAGAGACTTAGCATTGGCCTTGAGATTTTGACACAACCCCATGTCTTACTTCTTGATGAACCTACTAGTGGACTTGATAGTGCCTCAGCTTTCTATGTAATCCAAGCTCTAAGCAACATAGCTCGTCATGGAAAGATAATTATGTGTTCCATTCACCAACCAAGTAGTGAAACTTTTAAACTTTTTGATGATCTTCTCTTGCTCTCAAGTGGGGAAACTGTTTATTTTGGAGAAGCAAAGAGGGCTCTAAAGGTAAGTAGTTTGTCCATACAGGCAATGGAGTGTTCAGTGAAGTTAGTTGAAATTTGGAGTCCTTAAATTCTAAAAAAAAAATCTTGGGAACAGTTTTGTGCTGATGCAGGGTTTCCTTGTCCTACTAGAAGAAACCCTTCAGATTATTTCCTTATGTGTATTAATTTGGACTTTGACTTGATTACTGAAGCTCTAGCAAGATCACAATTAAGTCCAGTAAGTATGAGACTTGGATACTTCTTTTATTTTATTTGTTGGTTTCAAATTTGTTGATAATGCTTCTGAATGTGAATTTTCCATTTTCTCATTGACAGTCAACACCATCAAATTCTGATGTGGGCATGAGAACAGCAGAGATTAGAGCAGCACTCATTAGGAATTACAAATGTTCAGAGCTAATGATCAATGCAAGAAGAAGAATTCAGATGCTAAAATCCAATGTAATAATTTGTTAGCGAAATATTTATTCACATTAAATTCTTTTATATACAAATTCTACCTTCATTGTCTAGTATTTATCTGCTTCTAAAAGCAAGTTTATGGTTACCAATTACTAGATCACTTTAAATGAAGCATAGGAAAATTCTGTTCCTCCTGAATGGATCTTGAGTAAGACCTTCTTCTATAGTAAATTTGAAGAATGAATCCAATCAATAGAATCCATCAATTTATTTTAAGCACCAAACCATTTAAAAATACACTACTTACTTTTCGATTTCGGGGATCATTGTTTAAGACAATTTGTTCTAAGCTTAGATATGCAATGGTGCAGGAAGAGCTAATTATTGAGTCCAGGTTAGGGAGCAGTACCACCTGGTGGAAGCAACTGTGGACAGTGACCCAGAGATCTTTCCTAAACATGTCTAGGGACATGGGTTACTGCTGGCTGAGGATCATATTTTACGTACTGGTTTCAATCACTATTGGTACCCTCTTTTTTCATATTGGCACAGGCAATAACTCAGTTTTGGCTAGAGGAAAGTGTATATCATTCATCTATGGGTTCATGATTTGTTTGTCATGTGGAGGATTACCATTTTTCATTGAAGAATTGAAGGTAAAGAGTTTATCCTTTAACTTAAAAAGGGCATGTTGGGTTTGTTTTCAGTTTCCCGTTTTCATTTCTTGTTTTAAGAAATAATTACAAACTGCCACCATGTTTTCGTTTTGTTTCTTGATTTAAAAAATTTGTACAGGAAACACTGAAAACAACTTCATGCTCTTTTCACTGTTTCCTATACAAATCTTTGGAAATAGGAAACAAAATGAAAACAAAGTGACAGTTTTGTAATTGTTTCTGAAAACTCGAAATGAAAATAAGAATATGGAAATAAAGCAAACGTACCCTAATACAAACTCATACTGTATTTTGTTGTCTATCTAATCCTAATAGAATTCAGCTGTTCTATGTTGAAAGGTCCAAAGGGCATGATGGAGAAGCTGCGTTTGTTCTAGCAAACATTATATCATCATTCCCTTTCCTTCTTCTGATATCACTCTTCTCCGGAATTATTATATACTTCATGGTGCAGTTTCATCCGGGTGCACCTAATTGTGCATTTTTCTGCATCGACTTATTCTGCTGCCTTTCTGTTGTTGAGAGCTGCATCATGATTGTAGCCTCACTAGTCCCCAATGTCTTGATGGGCATAGGAACAGGAACTGGTGTAATTGTAAGCAAAACATTTTTCTATGCACCTGAAAATAGAACATTTATAAGAAGTTGATGATTGTAAGAACTTGATGATCATTTTAATTGGTGGTGGTTGCAGATATTCATGATGATGCCCTCTCAAATCTTCAGACCTCTACCTGACATTCCAAAGTTCTTTTGGCGCTATCCTCAGTTTTGCTACTTGGACAATGCAGGTACAACGTTATGTGTTTTGAAAATTTAATTCTGAAATGAAATCCATCAAAGCCAAAAACAAAATTAAGAATGCCAAGTTGGCAGCTCAGGTGATAAGCTGTAGGGAGAGTAGTGGGGTTTGAGCCTCACAAATACTTTCCATCTCAATTTCCCTTTCCCTACCCTTCCCAGGATCATATTGTAGGGGTGTTTAAGACTCAGCTGTGTATCTCACGTTAATTTGATTCTTCGATTAAATCAAAAGCTACTTATGATGGCTTCGGGTTTTAGAAATTAGACCTGTCGTGTTTTCAGATTAGATTAAGTTATACTTCGGGTCATCCCAATCCACATTAACGAAGAAATTCCAATTAACGAAGAAATTCCTATTTCTGCTGCATAATAATACCTTGCCATGCTCTTTTTAACTACAGGGACAGTATAAGAATGACATGCTGGGTCTTGAATTTGATCCTCTGCTACCCGGGGACTCAAAAGTTAGTGGAGAACAAGTCTAACATTGGCATTTGGGGTTCCATTGGGTCATGGCAAATGGTGGGTCTTAACAGCACTGCTTGCCTTATCATTAGTTCACAGATTGCTTCTTTTCTTAGTACTTCGGTATTACAAAAGACCAAAATCACCAATGCTGTGGTTTTATGACAAGTAAAGTATACACTTTGCAAAGAGATGTTTACTGAAACAAATGCTTCCTATATATGGTTGCTTCCACATTTATGTTTCAGAAACTAATTTGAGAGATGATTTTTTTTAGGGATGAACTTGGATTTATTTACTCAAACATTACGTAAAAATTCTTAAAACTCTCATCCAATCCTCCATTTTCGAATCTCACTGTGAAGTGTACAACCTTCATTGCCCATTCTCAAGTAACTTATTTTGACTTCAACTGAGTAGGGATAAATCAATTTACTACTGTGTCCATAAGACAAACAAAGCCTAACAAGCAATAACCAAATCAGAAAACTAAGAAAAATCCATAAACAAACCAATCAATGTATTATCAATTCACTTAGGTGACAGTTTACAAATCACTCAGAAAGAAAACATTTCTACTTCAACTTTCTAAAATCCAAGTTAGACCATCAACAAAAAAATTGATGAGTGAATTCAAGCAACTACTACCAGTGGTGACCCTGAGCATAGTTGAGGTGGACGACCGTCCAGGATCCCATTTTTTGAGGGGGCACCAGATATAGTAGGTAAAATTTTATTTAGTATATATAAATATTAAATAAAAGTTTTATATAATTATTTTTTAGCAAGAAAAAATAATTATTCCAAAAAAATTAATAATAGTGATAGAAAATAATATGACAAGTGTATATGTGTATATTAGAATATCTTTTTAATTTAATATATTTTAAAATTTGTTGCACTCCTCATTTATTTACTTATTTAGACTTTTCTTTTTCCCTAATTCTCTCCTCTCTTTTTCTCTCTCTATTTAGATAGAGTTTTTTGTTTTTGCTGTAAGTTATTTGGTACAAGTCATAAAACAAATCACTTAGCAAATGAAGCTTTTAATGATTGAAAACATCTTTCTGAAAGTCTCAAAGAACATGAATCAAGTGGTGCACACATGGCTTTTAGGAGTAAATGAATTGACTTACAAATCAGATTTCAGAAAAAACATAACAATTGATAAACATCTTCAAGCGCTTAAAAGAAAATAAAAAGAACATTGGAGGGATGTTTTAGTTAGGATAATTTCTGTTGTTAGATATCTTGCAAAACAAAATTTAGCTTTTGGTGGAAAAAAACGAGAGGATTAATGTTGAAAACAATGTGAACATTTTTTCTCTTATTGAAATAATTGCTGAATGAGATCCTGTCATGCAAAAGCATTTTGACCGCATCAAGTATAATGTGAAAGAGATAGAGCCTCTTTCGTAAGTCTAATTCGCTAGTTTATAGCGAATGAGTTAGTAGTCATGTTTGATAAGCGTATTTGTCATTACCGATTAGCGTTTTTTTATGAGCTTATAGCGTTTTTTTCAGACGCTAATTCAAGTAGCGTTTGAACTTACAGTTTATAGTGTCTGATTTTTTCTTTCTCTGTTACCGTTATTATTTTAGTTTAATTCCACATTAACCATCTCAAATTTATAATAAAATATTATATGATAATATAATGTATTATAAATATTTTAATTCCACCTTTACCCTCTTCAATTTATAAATATTTTATTATAACGTATTATAATAAAATACAACGTGTTATTTTAGTACAACATTATTTGATAATATAACATATATAATAATAATAATAATAATAATAATAATAATAATAATAATATTAATTTTAAATGGTAATATAACGTATTATAAACAAATAAGAATATCATTTAGATAATTTTTATATTTTTATATATATAATAATGTATCAACATTTTTTTTTATATAATAGTAACTTTCAAAATTTATAATACTAACGTATATATAGTTTTTTTAATGTATAAACAATATATATATAAAAAGGTATAGACACATGTTCTTTTATATAATTTTATATTTATCAGCCAGTTTAACTGCTAGTTTTACCAAACACTTCCACATCAAGAAGTTAGCTTATCCGTTATCCACTATCAGTTAGTTCATCCACTATCGGTTAGCTTATCCGCTATTTACTAGTTTTACCAAACAAGCTCATAATGTATTTATATTGTATTTTCTCATTCCACAAAATGATAGCAAATTTTAAGAGATAATGTGAAAGGTTTAACTATTAAACCATTGTTACAAACACATTGGGAAAGTCATGTGAAAAGTGTATATGCAATTAAAACTCAAACTTCAACTTAATAGAAGCTGAATTTTTATCAAGTCATGAAATTGAAAACTTTGAGTTTTTATTAGTTATAGAAGTCTACTAGCAATACATTATACATTATAAAATAGAAATTTTTAGAAACGAACAATAAGAAAAAAAGAACACAAGCAACGGACAATTTTCGTTTGCTAGTTGCACTACTTGCAATAAAAAAAAATTTGCCGCTCATGCTATGATGGACATCATGTACATTATTGAAGACTTGAATATAAAAAATTGAGAGTTTTGTAATCTCCTAGGTTGGCCTTTTTTTTCATGATATAACCTTACAAAAGTTTTCAAATTAAAAAAAGAGACTCGAATATAATAAATTGACTTTGTGAGAGGGTATATCTTTCCAACCTCATGCAGGGTTGAACATCACTAGTGCAAAATGGAGGAAGACTTGATTATAAAAATCTGACTTGGTTTGGCCCAAGAATCTGTTTAGAAACTAAAGATAAGAATATGGAAATATATTTTTTTTGTATATTTAATTATGTGTTAATGTATAATGAGATGCTTCTATTTATAGGGCAGGATAGAAGATAAGAGAATAAAAATAAAATCCTATACAATAATTATACATAAAAGTCTAATCAATTACAATATCAATAACAAATCAAGCCTAATCAACAACAAATCAATCACAATATCGTAACATCCCCTCAAACTCAAGTGGGTTCAACGGTAACCAACTTGAGTTTGGACAATAACGTGCGAAAGTTTCATCCTAAATGCAGTTTGGCCCTTCCGTCGTCATGTTTCACGTAATCGATCAGTTCCGTCTGATCTCGTGCCTCCGATTAGTTCTGCCTGATCCAGCCTGAAAGATGGGCTCCGTGGTTCTATCCCAAATGTAGTATGGTTTCATTCCAAATGCAGTTTGGCCCTTTCGTCGTGCTTATCCCAAATGCAGTATGGTTCCATCTTGGACTCAGTTTGGTTCTTCCGCTGTACGCCCTTACAACATTGCTTCTTGTGTTGCGTTTTATCAAGATTTTGAAGTTATTTTAGTTTATTTTACTTTTGTTAAGTTTAATTGTACAAGTTAAAGTTTGAGAAACTTTACCTTGAGGGGGAATGTTAAAATATTTATAAAATATCTCATAATATTTTAAGATATCTTAGAAGATCTCTTAAGAGTTATTTTTTATTCATTATTTCCTGATTTGTTTTATTGTTTAATTAGGAATAGGATTATGTTATTAATATAAATAGGACTCTTGAATTTCTCTTATAGAGAATATCAAACCATAATACTATCACATTATTTTATATCAATATTATTCTTGTTTTCTCTCTTTTAATTATTCCCTCGTCCCCAGCCTAATTTATTCAACACAATCATTGCAAAATCCTATCCTTTGATACAATACGACACTTTCTCCATTCCTATCTCTTCATCTCTCATCCCCATGGCTGAATCATTCCTCTTCAGCATCGCTGACTCAATTCTAACAAAGCTTGTTTCTTCTGCATATCAAGAAGCTTCTCGAGTCATTGGTGTATACCACGATCTGCGCGAGTTTAAAAAGACACTGTTATACGTCAAAGCTGTGCTGTTGGACGCTGACAAAAAGAAAGAGCAGAACCATGAGCTGCAGGAATGGCTGAGGCAGATCAAACACATCTTCTCTGATGCTGAAAACTTGCTGGATGAATTTGAGTATGAAAGATTACGAAAGCAAGTGGTCAAAGCTTATGGTACCGCCATAACCAAGGTAGGTCACTTCTTCTCAACTTCTAATCCACTTGTTTTTCGTTATAGGATAGCTAAACAAATTAAAGAAATCAGAAAGAGACTAGACAAGGTTGCAGCTGATAGGCATAAGTTTGGTCTTCAAATAATTGATGTCGATACACGTGTTGTGCATGCTAGAGAAATGACATACTCTACTGTGAAAGATTCAGATGTGATAGGAAGGGAACATGATAAGGAAATAATCGTACAGTCATTGATGCAGCACAATCCGTGTGATGATGATGGAAGTCTCCCCGTAATACCCATTGTGGGGATGGGAGGCTTGGGTAAGACCACACTTGCAAAGTTTGTGTACAATGATAAGAGGATAGATGAGTCTTTCCCATTGAAGATGTGGGTGTGTGTTTCTGATCACTTTGACATTAAGCAAGTAATTATTAAAATAATCAATTCTGCTTTTGTCGATGCTGATACTCCTGCTCACCAGCAAAATTTGAAAGAATTGGATATGGAGCAACTGCTAAATCATCTAAGAAATAAACTTGCCGATCAGAAGTTTCTACTTGTCTTGGACGACATATGGAATGAGGATCGTGTTAAATGGGTTGAGTTGAGGAATTTAATCCAAGTGGGTGCTCAAGGAAGCAAAATCCTAGTCACTACACGTAGCCACTCCATTGCTTCCATGATGAGCACCGTTCCCTCTCATATTTTAGAAGGTCTTTCTCCCGAGGATTCATTGTCTTTGTTAAAAAAATGGGCATTTAAAGAAGGAGAAGAGGAAAAGTATCCTGATTTAATAAAGGTTGGGAGAGAAATTGTGAAAAAATGTGGAGGGATTCCTTTGGCAACGAGAACAATTGGAAGTATTTTATTTTCAAAACTTGAGATAGATGAGTGGGAAGCTATTAGGGACAATGAGATTTGGAATTTGCCACAAAAGAAAGATGACATTTTACCTGCACTCAAATTAAGCTATGATCAAATGCCATCCCATTTGAGGCAATGTTTTGCCATTTTCTCCCTCTATCCAAAGAATTATCAATTTCAAAGTTTTGAAGTAACTTTGCTTTGGGCGGCACTAGGTCTCCTTCCATCACAAAAAAAAAACAAAACTTTGGTAGATGTTGCAAATCAATATTTGTATGAGCTAATGTCAAGATCTTTTCTTCAGAATTTTCTTAACCTTGGCAGCTTTTATGTTTTTGAAATACATGATTTGGTCCATGATCTTGCTCTTTATGTTGCAAAAGATGAGTGTCTGACGGTAAATTCCCCCATTCAAATTATACCTGAGAATGTTCGACATTTATCTTTTACTGGAAAAAATTTGCTTGACAAATCTTTCACCCCAAAATCTGTAGGTGTGAGAGCCATATTGTTTCTTATTTTCGGGGTGGGAGCTAGCAGTGAAGCTTTCTTGAATAGGTGCGTGTCAAGGTACATATACTTGCGGGTTTTAGATCTAAGTGATTCTACGTATGAGACTTTGCCCCGGTCCATTGGTAAGTTGAGACATTTAAGATATCTCAGCCTTGTGCGTAATGGAAAAATTAAGAGAGTCCCTGATTCTATTTGCAAGCTACCAAATTTGCAAGTTTTGAATTTTATTGGGTGTACAGAGCTGGAAACATTGCCCAAAGGATTAAGAAAGTTGATCAGTCTTCAGCATTTAGGGATAACCACAAAGCAATCTGCTTTACCTGAGAATGACATTGCAAACTTGAGTTCTCTTGAACTTCTAAATATCGAAAATTGTGACAATTTGGAGTCTTTATTTGTTGGTATAAAACTTCCTACTCTTAAAGCATTGTTGGTTTGTGATTGTGGGAGTCTAAAGTCTTTGCCACTTAATATTAACCATTTTCCTCAATTAGAGACTTTGTTTGTTTTGAAATGTGGCAAGTTGGAATTGTCAAAGGGACATGACGACGAAAACTCTAACTTGAGGTTGAAATCAACTGCCTTTCGTTCCTTGCCACAACTGGTAACCTTGCCTCATTGGGTTCAAGAATCTGCAAACACATTACAATCCTTGGTAATTGAAGATTGCGAGAACCTTGAGGTGCTTCCCGAATGGCTGTCAACTCTTTGTTTTTTGAAAACACTTGGTATCGAAGATTGCCCAAAGTTGATGTCTCTGCCTAATGATTTTCATGGCCTTACTGCCCTTGGATCTTTGAGAATTCGTGGTTGTCCTGAATTATGTAGAAAATGCCTGCGGCAAGTTGGAGAGTATTGGCCAAAAATATCTCACATCAAACAGATTTTGATCGATGAACCTGAAGTAGCCCTGATAAATGCTGAAGGACTTCCACTTTTTTAGGTTTACATAATGTAAATTGTTGTTCTTGAGGACTTTCTCCATGTGTTTTGAATTATGTCTTGATGTTCATGGTAGTTCGCCAGAAATAGCACTCATGGTATTTTGTTTCATGTAGCCCATTATGATGTATCTCTTTAATTTTCACCTTTTCTCCGTCTGGAAAAGAAATTTGCGTTTAAAGGAAGAGCATTTCAAGTTGGAGTCTCTTAGTTGTTGATGGCTATGCAGATTGATTTCTGTTAACTCTGTGTAATTTTAATTATGATAATTTTTATTTTCATTTATATTGACATCCATATGGTGTTCAAATTATTGTTTAAACCATCTAACTGAAGATAGCATTCGATGAAAGTTGCTGCAAATTAAATATAGTATTAGAACCTTAGCCTTTGTTAGCAGTGAAATGGTGTATTGTTCCATTGCCTTCTATTTCATCTCATCCCATCCCATTCAATTACCCACCATAAGTTTATCCAAAAGAGGAACATCTATGAGAAGTTTAGGTTTCTGTCTCATGAACAGAGTATACACAGCAGCTTGCTGGTTAAATAGTGCAGATTACCAAGAATTAGGATAGCACTCCATTTGATTCGGTGATTAGTATTGTATAGTTCTCAAGCTATTTCAAAAGCATACTAAGTACAAGTACCAAAGGTAATGGTGGAAAGCATGTGTACATATGCTGCTATTTCCGTATAGCTCATTTACTTTTGCATAAGAGTTCTTGATATCTGCTCTTTGTTTTTCACCTGTGAAGATATATTTTATTGGTATTTAATGCTAATGCACCATATTGAAAAGATAACAATGACATTGGTTGTGACTATAGAATGACCATGTGGAAATATTTGTATTATTTAGGAAATAAAATGTCAGACATCACAAGTTCACAACTTTTAAAATAGAATATTGACTGAGATTCTATAGGCAAATTTATCAGAATATCACCCGTCTGATGATTATCAGTGAAGAAATGTTCACCCGTCTGGTTCACCCGTTTGATGACTCTCAGACGGGTGAACATTTCTTCACTGATAGTGATTAGACGGGTGAAGATCTTCAGCTTCAGACGGGTGACACTTAGAGTCATCAGACGTGTGATCATTTAAAAGGTTATTCACTGAGAGTCATCAAACTGGTGAATCAGACGGGTGAACATTTCCTCACTGGGAGTCATCAGACGGGTGATTCAGACGGTTGAACATTTCTTCACTCGGAGTCATCAGACGGGTGAAGATCTTCAGCTTCAGACGGGTGAAAGGGAGAGTAGACGGGTGAGCTTTCTCGGTCAGATGGATCATATATCTTCATCGGACAGGTGAAGATCAGCTTAGACGAGTGTTGAGATGAGAGAAATATCATGTGAGTGTCTTGAGACTGATGAAATATATGATGAGAGAGAAGAATACAATAAATAAGTGGGAAAACAGATTAGCATCAACAATCTTCATTGGTGCAATTTTCCCAAGAATTAGGATAGCACACTTTATGATTCCGAGATTAGTATTGTACGGTTCTCAAGCTATTTCAAAAGCATACTAACTACAAGTACCGAAGGTAATGGCGAAAAAGCATGTGTACTGAAGCTCTAGCAAGATCGCAATTAAGTCCACTAAGTATGAGACTTGGATACTTCTTTTATTATATTTTATTTGTTGGTTTCAAATTTGTTGATAATGCTTCTGAATGTGAATTTTCAATTTGCTTATTGACAGTCAACATCATCAAATTCTTCTGTGGGCATGAGAACAGCAGAGATTAGAGCAACACTCATTAGGAGTTACAAATGTTCAGAGCTAATGATCAATGCAAGAAGAAGAATTCAGATGTTAAAATCCAATGTAATAATTTGTTAGTCAAATATTTATCATTCACAGTAATTTTTTATATACAAATTCTACCTTCATTGTCTAGTATTGATCTGCTTCTGAAAACTAGTTTAAGGTTACTAATTACTAGATCACTTAGAATGAAGCACAGGAAAATTCGGTTCCTCCTGGATGGATCTTGAGTAAGACCTTCTTCTATAGTAAATTTGAAGAATGAATCCAATCAATAGAATCCATCAATTTATTTTAAGCACCAGACTATTTAAAAATACACTATTTGCTTTTCAATTTCGGGGATCATTGTTTAAGACAATTTGTTCCAAGCTTAGGTATGCAATAGTGCAGGAAGAGCAAGTAATTGAGTCCAGGGTTAGGAGCAGCACCACGTGGTAGAAGCAACTCTGGACAGTGACTCAGAGATCTTTCCTAAACATGTCTAGTGACATGGGGTACTACTGGCTAAGGATCATATTTTACATACTGGTTTCAATCACTATTGGTACACTCTTTTTTCATATTGGCACAGGCTATAACTCAATTTGGCTAGAGGAAAGTATATATCAGTCATCTATGGGTTCATGATTTGTTTGTCATGTGGAGAAGTACCATTTTTCATTGAAGAATTGAAGGTAAAATGTTTATCCTTTAACTTAAAAAGCTAATACAAACTCATACCCTATTTCTGTTGTCTGCCTAATCCCAATAGAATTCAGCTGTTCTATGTTGAAAGGTCCAAAGGGCATTATGGAGAGGTTGCATTTGTTCTAGCAAACATTATATCATCATTCCCTTTCCTTCTTCTGATATCACTCTTCTCCGGAATTATTGTATACTTCATGGTACAGTTTTATCCGGGTGCACCTAATTGTGCATTTTTCTGCGTCAACTTATTCTGCTGCCTTTCTGTTGTTGAAAGCTGCATCATGATTGTAGCCTCACTAGTTCCCAATGTCCCGCTGGGCATAGGAACAGGAACTAGTGTAATTGTAAGCAAAACATTTTTCTATGCACCTGAAAATAGAACATTTATAAGAAGCTGATGATTATAAGAACTTGATGATCATTTTAATTGGTGGTGGTTGCAGATATTCATGATGATGCCCTCTCAAATCTTCAGACCTCTACCTGACATTCCAAAGTTCTTTTGGCGCTATCCCATGTCCTACCTCAGTTTTGCTACTTGGGCAATGCAGGTACAATGTTATGTGTTTTGAAAATTTAATTCTGGAATGAAATCCATCAAAGCCAAAAACAAAATTAAGAATGCCATGTTGGCAGCTTAGGTGATAAGCTGTTAGGAGAGTAGTGGGGTTTGAGCCTCACAAATACTTTCCATCTCAATTTCCCTTTCCCTACCCTTCCCAGGATCATATTAGTAGGGGTGTTTAAGACTCGCTGTGTCTCATTAATTTGTTCCGATCAAAAGCTACTTATGACGGCTTCGGGTTTTACAAATTAGACCTGACGTGTTTTCAAATTAGATTAAGTTATACTTCGGGTCATCCCAACCCATCCTAGTGTCTCACATTCTTTTAAAATTTATATTTTTTCACAATTAGATTGAGTAGTAAGACTTCGTTACTTAAATCAATAATATTGTGCATCACATGATAATATATTTATATTGATAGTATTTGGTTTGAAACAAATATTGTGAAATACATCTTAATTTTAATTTCTTACTTTGATTCTATGATTTAGCTATATCATAATATTCAAATTTATACATTATATTACTGATTCCGTCCTGGACATTATCGGATTATGGTCAGGTCGAATTCAGGTCTTATCAATTAGCCCTATCAATATATCAAGACGGGTTTGGACTAAGCTAAACTTGTGCCCAACCCGTCACATGAACATCCCTACCTATTACCCCACTCGGGGGCCTCATCCAAGACCACCACAACAAGGGAACTCGCCCTTAATAAAAAAAAAATGAATACACTAGGATTTGTGCCTTCTGCTGTACGACCTTTCCTAATACAATACTGAAAGAAAGAAGAAATAAGCTCCAATTAATGAAGAAATTCCCCCTTTGGCTGCATGATAAAATTAATAATACCTTGCCATGGCTCTTTTCAACTACAGGGACAGTATAAGAATGACATGCTGGGTCTTGAATTTGATCCTCTGTTACCCGGGGACTCAAAAGTTAGTGGAGAACAAGTCCTAACACTGGCATTTGGGGTTCCATTGGATCATGACAAATGGTGGGACTCAAGAGCACTGCTTGCCTTATTATTAGGTCACAGATTGCTTCTTTACTTTGTACTTCGGTATAACAAAAGACCAAAATCACCAATGCTGTGGTTTTATGCCAAGGAATGAATACACTTTGCAAAGAGATGTTTAGTGAGTAACATGTCTTCCAAGAACAAAGAAGCCCCCCATGCATTATCGTCTCAAGAGGGAGTTATGTCCCCAAACTTGGCAATATAACTTGATTGTGACCCACGTGTTGTGCGGTTACCCATTTTCTTTTTAATTTTGTAGTATGAAAATGGTAATAAATTGACGATAAATGAGATTATAATAAACGATAATATTTGTGCGAAACAGTAAAAGATAATAGTAGACTTATATGTCACTTTAAATGAAACAGTAATAAATAACTTTTTTTATCAATATTTATACATATTTAAGAGCATACGACTATGTTTACCATTATTCAAGGTAAAAATTTAAGTAAATGAGAAAATAGATTAGAAATCCAAAGGTTGATCAAAAAAATAGACTAGACATCCAAATTGATATTTATAGCAAATTAAATGGAAAAATTAAGGCATCGGAGTTGCTTTCACTATAAATTAGTAAACAGGTTGCTTAAATCAGCAAACATAGATTTTCATCTCAAAAACAATTAATCATGTTGCTTTCCGTAACTAAAATGGAGAAGAGATGCATAATTGTTTGGAATCCCGCAGGTGCATATAGTAGCACTTAAAGGAAGATTGGACTCAAATCTAAATACAGTAGAACCCTTAAGTTCAAAATCTTACAATGAATTGGAGAAGTGATTAATTTTAAAGGATATGCCATCATTAGATTTAATTAGAAAATTTCCAATCCTATCATGCAACCCACAACCATTTAAGAAAATAAGAGATCAATATCTATCCATATACATAACTTCAGCAGCAGCATTTATATCATGCAGAATTTACATGTTAGTTCTGTTATAATCGGGATCGATAAAATGAATACATAATATATATATATATATATATATATATATATATATATATATATATATATATATATATATGAGAGCGAGATGAGTAAATCTGGATGGTACTAAAGTCTATGTCTAATCATATTTTGAGTTTTGACATATGCACGGAATATTTTCAATCCTTTGCAAAGCTGGGTTTTAAATCCTTTGGCACTGACAGAGTCAAGTACTGGGTTACCTTCAATGAGCCAAATCTTCTAGTTTCATTTGGTTACCGTTGAGGTAAATATCCACTAGGTTGTTGCTCTAGCACATTTGGAGATTGCAGTGAAGGAGATTTGGAGAAGGAGCCCTATGTTGCAGCCCATAATATTATCCTATTACATGCAACTGTAGTTGATATTTATACAACCAAATATTAGGTAAATTGGTTAGATAATCCCAGTAACAGCAGAAGCAAAGAGAATAATGTCATGACTTATGAACTGTGATGCTAAATATACCAATCAAAATGAAATAATTTGGAGTTTTTATGATGCTAGAAGTTGTAAGGCAAGCCTTTCTACCAACAGTGTGAAGTAATAATATCCATTTATCATTTTTCTATTAAGAAACCAAATTTCTCCTAAGAAAGTAACACTTATCCGTTTTAAATGCTCCTAACCTATCTTTGTGGTGGCTTATCAACCCAAGATGGATTTCCTCGCCATGCTTGCAGTTGCTCATTCAGTCCAGCTTCAGAGGTAATAGAAGACCTATTTCCATTTCTTTGGACAGATCTCACCAAATTCGTTTCGTCCTTTTTTTCTAATCTTAGGTGAATGCAAGGGCATATATTATGGAATCAAGAAAAGCAAGTTTTATGATAAAACGATTTAGTTTTCCCATAAAACTTGTTTTTTTATATTTCTTAACCTAGCAAGACCCTAATTATTATAGCTCAAATCTAGGTTCCTAATAAATTTAAGCCACAACATGTGATTAACCTTAAGAATATTCTGAAGCTTGTGAGGGAGCTGCACAAAAAAATTAGATATTGCATGATCCAGTCCCCGGGAAACCCATCTTATTCATTCTTCCTGACGGCTGACATTTAAGCTGAATTTTTTTCACCTCTGGCTCATCCATCATAAGAACCTGGAATTTTTCTAAAACAGTTAAGCTAACTCATATTATAATTACAAATTGATTACTTTCTTAGGGGTTCAAGCCATTAAGTCCCTTAGTCTTAGTTAATCACATATAAGGTTGTATCATAAAGTTCCCGACTTGATGGGTCATACTATTGAGATTTGAAGAATCTACCTTTCAACTATCAACAAGTTACTTCAGGAGTTTTAAATGCAGGTAAAGTATAGAGCGCTATCTTTGTCAGCAAAGCATGATAACTGTTCCAGCAATATGGAATTTGATTGTCTGTTTGGGTGGGGTTAATTAGAGATTCTTGAGGTATTTGAATGGGCAAATATAGAAATGAGAGAGAAAGGGTTTAAAGAAAATGGTAATGGTGGAAAGGCATAAATACAAAGCCTAGCGGCGAAGGGTAGTTACTTTTGCTTGCATTGGTTGTTGACTTGTTAATGTCTTATGACCTTCCTTCGAAGTTGGAATTTGCTATTCCACAATATAACTGCGTGGGTCCCAATCCCAATCCAAACTCCCCTCCCCTCTTAACAAATCATAACTGTTATGTGTGTAGTAGGAGTGTGCGTGGGACGAGTTAGACTTGTCCTTCACCTGCCCCTAACCGGGCCAATTGTGTGAACCCGAACCCATCCTTAGACCTGAAGGAACCCGATGATGTGAATGTTTGATTAAGACCGGATCGAGGTGGAATGAGACCAGGTTGGCCTGAAGTGATTTCATCATTCTAAAATTGTAACATGTCGATCTAGGTAGATGAAAACTTTGTAAACTTTGTTACCTCCACTAGCAGCATCATGGACAACCATACTCTCCTTCATAGTCTGTTTCAATTATATGGATGGCATACTTCTTGCTATTATAAGCAACCATGATTGAGCACAAAAAGTTCAAAAAGAAATAAAAGAGGATATTCTAGTTTCTTATATGCTGAATATATTACAGAGCGGAGTGAATGTTTATAAAATTCCAGTATAAAGTCACAACAGAATAAGAGAGCTTGTGTTCAATAGATCACTGTTAATTATGAAAAAAATCTGTACAGTCATAAAATAAACTATATCCTAGTAGTTATACTATTTCTTCAGAATCTCATCGAGAAACCATGGCCTTATAAAACTTCAACCACAAATAAATTGGAACTGTCCAAGCCTTATCTATAGTAGTATAAAGTTATTTCATTTAATAGATCATTTCCTTCAATGATCTACAACAGAAGCATCAATATGTACTTGTAATTAGACATTGATGAGTAAACACTATACTTGTATATATTATGTGGGGATTCTACTATGGTCAGAAATATGTTTTGGACCATGAATATTACCTTCTGCTATAGCAAGTAATCCGGTTTTGCATGAGTTGTGATCATTGAAGAGATTCCTATATCATGCTAATTGACCTCAACAACAAACTCCACTAATACTTCAGTGAAAACCAGAACTGTACTTGAATGTGTTCAGGACATTAGAATTGAAAAAGTTCATTTTAAACCAAATGATTAACAAATCAACCAATAGTACATACAATTTGATTAGTAAATGATTTGAACTTTCAAAGTTAGTATCTTCAAAACTCCTAGCTAATTTTGATCATTAACTTCATGGAAAATGTGAAATTGGTATTATATCATAACAAAAATTAAGGAAATTGCAAATATAAACAAATTTGAAGAAACTTAGATAGCAAGCACCAATATGTCATGGGAATATGGTGTTATCTAGTTTTGAAGCTAAATTTAATCACCAATGGTAAAGAAAGCTTGAACTAAAACACAAGTTTTAAAAAAATTCAAGACGATTTACAGAAGTTTAAAAGATGAATGCAGGGGACATTTTTGGAAGACATGAAAAGTAAACCGTACGCCAATGTAGGAATTTACCGATGAACAATAAAAGATAGGGAATTGAGAAATTTACCAATAGTGCGGAGCTTGTGCTCCCAGACCCATTTCCACAGAGATTCAAATTGGGTCTTAGCATCAGCCATTGTAGAGCTTGAGAGAGATTTCAGGGGAGGGAAAAATGCAATAATAAAATAGGAGGTTTTAGGGTTCTGTTTTGGTGTTTCTGTGTTTCTTCGGTTATCATATTCTTCGGTTCTCAGAATGTTAATTCTACTAAGGTGAGGGAGAGGCACACACGTAAGATTAATTGCAGATGTGGAACAAATGGGGAGAGGTGGCAAATAGTAGTCTGATGTGTCAATAGGAGGTTTTTGGATTCTGTTTTTGTATATTACAAATCGATAATGTTTTGATAGCATAAGTGTATTTATTCTGGGTGGAAATGGATTCTCTACCTTTAAGGCGAAAAAGACACTCAACCTTTGCTCTCACATAGAGTGTATTACGCCCGGCGGATCAACTTAAGCCGAGTGGAATTTAGTCGGGTGCATCAAATTAAGCCAGGCGAAATCGCTCTATGTGAGAGCAAAGGTAGAGTGATTTTCCCGTCCTAAAGATAGGAGATCTTGATCCTATCGTGGATATTGTAATAGTATGAGTGGGAGACTTTGAATTATTACTTCGCAAACTAATTTTTTTGCATCATCAATAACCAATGCTTCCTATATATGGTTGCTTACACATTTATGTTTCAGAAACTAAATTGAGAGACAATTTTTCTTAGGGATGAACTTGGATTTATTTACACAAAAATTACGTAAAATTCCTCAAGAATCAAGTGTACAACCTTTATTGTCCATTCTTAAGTAACTTATTTTGACTTCAACAGAGTAGGGATAAATCAATTTGCTACTGTGTCCATAAAACAAATAAAGCCTAACAAGCAATAACCACTAGGGATGGCAATGGATAGGGTCTGGGTAGGGTACTATAGTACCCGTCCCCATACCCGCGTTTAAAAAAAAATATCCGTATCCGGACTCGTACCCGCGTGGATAGCAACTTAAGTACCCTTACCCGTATCCTCTGGGTACCTAATTACCCATACCCGCACCCATTATCCGCACTTTAACTAAGAAAAAAGGAAAAAATAACACAAAGAACATCAAAGACTGTTGTTAATGCTTAGGACAGTAGGTGATTAAGTCTGAAAAGAAAAAATAGTTAAGAAACCGTAGGTTACATTAACTTTATTTTTAAAATTTGATATATAATTATAATTATATGTATTAATATAAATCAATAAATATATAAATATATATATTTATATATGCGGGTGCGGGACGGGGTGGGTACTACAGTACCCGTACCCGCACCCATACCCTCTCTTGTTTGCAGGTAATTATCCAGACCCGCATCCGTACCCACAAAACAGGTATTTATCCTATCCATCATGGATATTTTTTACGGGTACCCAGCGGATAGGATCCAAATTGTAACCACAAATCAGAAAACTAGGAAAAACCCATAAACAAACCAATCAATGTATTATCGATTCACTTAGCTGACAGTTTATAAATCGCTCAGAAAGAAAACATTTTCTACTGCAACTTCCCAAATCCTAAGTTAGATCTTCAACAAAAAATTTGATGAATGAATTCGATCAGTAGAGTCCATCAATTCAGTTTAAGCGTAAACCATTAGTATAAAAACATTGTTGCCATTTCCTTACGGAAGGGTCACTGTTTTAGACAATTTGTTCTAAGTTCTACAGATGCCGTAAGTGCAGGAAGATCAAGTCATTGTTTCTATCTTACGGAGCAGTACCAGGTACGTGGTGGAAGCAACTCAGCACATTGACCCACCGATCATTCCTAAACATGACCAGGGACATGTGCATAAATTATAAAATAAAAAATTGTAAAAACGAACAAAAAAAAAGAACACAAGCAACCGACAATTTTCGTTTGCTAGTTGCAATAAAAAAATAAAATCCAGACATAATGTACATTATTGAAGACTTGGATACAAAAAATTTGGAGTTTTCTAATCTCCTAGTTTAGCCTTCTTTTGCATGATATATAAGTAAAGTAACCTTACAAAAAAATTCAAATAAAAACAAGAGTTAAATATAATAAATTGACTTAGTGAGAGGGTATCTGTTTCTAAATAAGATAAAAAATGAGTTGCATGTTTCCCGAGTTCCATTAAAAAAATCTTTCCAGCCTGATGCGGATGCTGGGTTGGACATCACGTTCAATATGGAGAAAGACTTGGTTATAAAAATCTGACTTCGTTTAGCTGAAGAGTCATTATCCTTTGATACAGTACCACACTTTGTCCATTCATTCCTATATCTTCATCTCTCATTTCCTCATAACCATTCCCTAGCATGGCTGAATCATTCCTCTTCTGCATCGCTGAGTCACTTATGGCAAAGCTTGCTTCTTTTGCCATTTTCTCCCTCTATCCAAAGAATTATGAATTTCAAAGTTTTGAAGTAACTTTGCTTTGGGCGGCACTAGGTCTCCTTCCATCACCAAACAAAAATAAAACTTTGGTAGATGTTGCAAATCAATATTTGTATGAGCTAATGTCAAGATCTTTTCTTCAGAATTTTCTTAACCTTGGCAGCTTTTATGTTTTTGAAATACATGATTTGGTCCATGATCTTGCTCTTTATGTTGCAAAAGATGAGTGTCTCACGGTAAATTCCCCCATTCAAATTATACCTGAGAATGTTCAACATTTATCTTTTACTGGAAAAAATTTGCTTGACAAATCTTTCACCCCAAATTCTGTAGGTGTGAGAACCATATTGTTTCTTATTTTCGGGGTGGGAGCTAGCAGTGAAGCTTTCTTGAATAGGTGCGTGTCAAGGTACATATACTTGCGGGTTTTAGATCTAAGTGATTCTACGTATGAGACTTTGCCTCGATCCATTGGTAAGTTGAGACATTTAAGATATCTCAACCTTGCACGTAATGGAAAAATTAAGAGAGTCCCTAATTCTATTTGCGAGCTACCAATTTTGCAAGTTTTGAATTTTATTGGGTGTACAGAGCTGGAAACATTGCCCAAAGGATTAAGAAAGTTGATCAGTCTTCAGCAATTGGGGATAACTACAAAGCAATCTGCTTTACCTGAGAATGACATTGCAAACTTGAGTTCTCTTGAACTTCTAAATATCGAAAATTGTGACAATCTGGAGTCTTTGTTTGTAGGGATAAAACTTCCTACTCTTAAAGCATTGTTGGTTTCTGATTGTGGGAGTCTAAAGTCTTTGCCACTTGATATTAAACATTTTCCTCAATTAGAGACTTTGTTTGTTTTGAAATGTGGCAAGTTGGAATTGTCAAAGGGACATGACGACCAAAACTCCAACTTGAGGTTGAAATCAACTGCCTTTCGTTCCTTGCCACAACTGGTGACCTTGCCTCGTTGGGTTCAAGAATGTGCAAACACATTACAATCCTTGGTAATTGAAGATTGCGAGAACCTTGAGGTGCTTCCCGAATGGCTGTCAACTCTTTGTTTTTTGAAAACACTTGGTATCAAAGATTGCCAAAAGTTTATGTCTCTGCCTAATGATTTTCATCGCCTTAATGCCCTTGGATCTTTGAGAATTCGTGGTTGTCCTGAATTATGTAGAAAATGCCAGCGGCAAGTTGGAGAGTATTGGCCAAAAATATCTCACATCAAACAGATTTTCATCGATGAACCTGAAGTAGCCCTGATAAATGTTGAAGGACTTCCATTTTTTTAGGTTTCCATAATGTAAATTGTTGTTCTTGAGGACTTTCTCCATGTGTTTTGAATTATGTCTGTGATGTTTATGGTAGTTCGCTAGAAATTGCACTAATGGTATTTTGTTTCATGTAGCCCATTATGATGTATCTCTTTAATCTTCACCTTTTCTCCGTCTTGAAAAGAAATTTGCGTTTAAAGGAAGAGCATTTCAATTTGGAGTCTCTTAGTGGTTGATGGCTATGCAGATTGATTTCTGTTAACTCTGTGTAATTTTAATTATGATAATTTTTATTTTCATTTATATTGACATCCATATGGTGTTCAAATTATTGTTTAAACCATCTAACTGAAGATAGCATTCCATGAAAGTTGCTGCAAATTGAATATAGTGTTAGAACCTTAGCCTTGGTTGGAATGGAATGGGGTATTGTTCCATTGCCTTCTATTTCATCTCATCCCATCCCATCCCATTCAATTACCCACCATAAGTTTATCCAAACGTAAGAGGAACATCTACGAGAAATTTAGGTTTCTGTCTCATGAACAGAGTATACACAGCTGCTTGCTGGTTAAATAGTGCTGCAGATTAGCAAGAATTAGGATAGCACTCCATTTGATTCGGTGATTAGTATTGTATAGTTCTCAAGCTATTTCAAAAGCGTACTTAATGGTGGAAAGCATGTGTACATATGCTGCTATTTCCGTATAGCTCATGTTACTTTTGCATAAGAGTTTTTGATATCTGCTCTTTGTTTTTCACCTGTGAAGATATATTTTATTGGTATTTAATGCTAATGCACCATATTGAAAAGATAACAATGACATTGGTTGTGACTATAGAATGACTATGTGGAAATATTTGTATTATTTAGGAAATAAAATGTCAGACATCACAAGTTCACAACTTTTAAAATAGAATATTAACAAAAAGATTGCATTATGCACTAACAATCCTAAATCCGATCCCTTACCATGGTTGGATCAAGTTTTGAACTTAAGAAGGTACTAGTGGAAACTAGAAATAGACTCTTCGACCCTTGTCCAATTGCTTGCAAATGATCAAGCTGGTCCTATCTCAGTTGTTACGGTTATTGTCATTGATTTACAGTTTGTTACTATTAGATTTGGAAGTACAAGTTCAATAGACACATCAGTAACAATGTTTTATGATAGAGGGGTGGCCTTTTTATGTTATATACTCGATTCACCAATGTTACTGTAAGTAACAATTTCAGATTCCTTTATTTTGACCAATGTAGTAGTGACTATGAGGTTATAAGACCATGACTCGTCAGCTAATTTATATAAGGCAGGTTGCAGTGTTTTTGAGCCATCACCAGTCCAATTGCTTAGTGATTTATATTTAGACATATATATACAACAATTTAGTTAATACAAAATCCATAAAAATAGTACAATTATGCTCTTCAAAATGTTCCCCTTAACAAATGCTTCCTATATATGGTTGCTTCCACATTTATGTTTCAGAAACTAAATTGGAAGACATTTTTTTTAAGCATGAACTTGGATATTTACTCAACAATTACTTAAAAATTCTTAAAACTCTCCTCCAATCCTCCATTTTCAAATCTCACCGTGAAGTGTACTACAACATTCGTTGTCCATTCTCAAGTAACTTATTTTGACTTCAACAAAGTAGGGATAAATCAATTTGCTACTGTGTCCATAAGACAGACAAAGGCTAATGTGCAATAACCAAATAATAAAACTAAGAAAAACCCAAAGAAAAACCCATAAACAAACCAATCAATGTATTAATGTAATCATACTTTCTGTAAGCCACCATACCGATGATCAAAGATGAGGAATTGGCATCATCAGCAAGAGCAGCAACAAGCACAACACTGAGAGGGAAAGCAATGCGGATATCCAACGGCGGTTGGGGGAATCTGTGGCAAGAGTGGTTGCAGTTGGCAAAGAGGTCGATGCATAACAGAGGAGATTGATGGAAATCTGTAATGAGGTTCAGCTTCCATGCAGAGGATCATCTTCAACTTCCTCCTACCGTTCAAAGTACTGAATCTAAGAATGGCATGAGAAGTGTCTCTTTGAAGAACTTCAGAAAAGTCATGGTGATGAAACTCATGTGTCTATAACTGTGCAACCACTGCATGCATAATTGCTCTTCTAAAGTGTAACATAAACTCAAATCCAATGTAAGAATTTGTTGGCTAAATAAATTATGGAGTATATGTGTTTTTCTATTCACACAATAAATTTTGTACACCACTTTTATATCATTTTTTAGTGTTGATATGATTTTTTAGTGTTCAAATATGTTGTAACCTGCGATGATTATAAATCTCATAATACATGTTATTCATCATATTTACATGCTAACTAGTGTAAAAGTGTGTACAACATTTGATGTGGAAATTACCTTTTTCTACTATTATCTGTTCACTTGGGAGTGATCATTATTAAAGTCATGTATTACCTTTTTCATAAAAGTAGTTTGATGAGGGTACACGTTGAGAATGAAATTTTTTCAGCTGTGGCTGATTTCTTAAACTGCAAGGTGGGCGAAATTCCATTTATTTACTTGGGTATACTCATTGGTGCTAATCCAAGGAGAATTGAAACATGAAGGCCGGTTATAAAAAAGGTCAAAAATACCTGGAAGGGCAAGCATTTATCTCTATGGGGTACGGTGGTGTTACTAATTTATGTCCTATCTAATCTTCCAATATATTTCTTGTCCTTCATGAAGACTCCAAAAAAGATCATCAAGCTCTTAACTCAAATACAGAGATTTTTTTTTTTTTTTTTTTTTTTTTTTTTTTTTTTGCGGGTGTGTGTGTGGTGGGGAGGGGGGCACAAAGGAGAGAAAGAAAACAACATGGATCCGTTCGGAGGAGATGAGCAAACCAAAGAATAAAGGAGGGTTAGGCTTAAGGGACTTGGAACTCCACAACATAAGTTTACTTGGAAAGTGGACAAGGAAAATGCTTTTGGAAAAAGATGTTGTGTGGTGTAAAATTCTAGAGGCTAGATATGGAGAAGAATTTGATAGGTGGGGGAATGCCTCTGCTGGACGGTTTACTAGTGTAGATTCAACATGGTGGAAGGATTTAGGCAGCCTTGAAAACTACATTTCACCTACTGCTGGCTGGTTCAAAAATGGCTTGAAAAAAGATGTTGGAAATGGAAGGAACCTTGGGTCGGAAATAACTCTTTAAGTCTATTGTTTGAGAGACTACAACATCTCAGGGAATAAAAATGTCACATTGGAAGATATGGGTGAATGGTGTGAAGGTTCTTGGGAATGGAAGCTTGAATGGAGAAGAGATTTGTTTGTTTGGGAAGAAGATCTTCTATCTGATTTGTTGATTGCTATTAATTCTGTTAGCATGAACTTTGATAGGGAGGATAGTTGGTGCTGGATTATGATAAATCAGGTTCATACAATTCAAAATCAGCATTTACCTTATTACAGAACACAGCTGAACCTAACTGATTTGGTGGGTACCTCAAACCATAACTTTTTCAAAAAATTCTGGTTCTCTTCGATTCCTCTAAAGGTTAAGGTCTTTTCTTGGCGGCAACTCATTCTTGATAGGATTCCAACAAAGGCAAACCTTGCTAGGAGGAATATAATTCTGAATATGCAGCAAATTAATTGTATTTTTTGCTTACATGGTCAGGAATCTTGCTTATACTTATTCTTTAATTGTGACTTTGCTTATACTATATGGGGAAAAGTGTATTCATGGTTGGGTTTCCAAGGGGCTTTACCTTTTGATGCAGCAATGCATTTTATGAATCATCATGGTTTGGTATGAGGGAAGAAACTTAAAAGAGTGTGGATGGTGCCGTGGTTTATTACAATTTGGTCTATTTGGACACATAGGAATAGCATAATCTTTAAGCAGGAGACAACTGATGTTCTTAATGTCTTTGATTTAGTAAAATTTAGATCTTGGCACTGGATAAAGATAAAGATAGGAAGAGAATTTTCTTATTCGGATTGGTGCAATTGTCCTTTAGAAGGTATGAGACTGACAAGTAAGGGATAGTATCTTGACACTTAAAAAGGATGGAAGATCTTTTACTGTTTTCTACACTCTGCTGTTTGATGAGTTTTTATGCTGCTATCTCGGTTAACTTTGGATAGGCAGGTGCTAAGGATATCCTGCTATCTACACTCTGCTGTTTTTATGCTGATCGGAAAATTGATGTTTTTTTGGTTTTTGGCAAAAACAGTGTAGTGTCAGGGAGGGAACTTTTGTCTTTGGTTAATTGAATGCTATGCCAGGTTATGTGTATTAAGTGGTGAATGCTAGTATGCACCCTCCATAACTTTGGTGCAGCATGCTCCTTCAATCACAACCACACATTTATTGTTTCACTCGTCTGCTCAGACCCGTCTGTTGTTTCACTTGTCTGCTGTGACTTGTCTGCACTTTCACTCGTCTACTATGATCCGTCTGCTGTGACCCGTCTGCTGTTTTACTCGTTTTCAATGACCCGTTTGCTGTTTCACTCGTCTTCTATGACCCATTTGCTGTGTTCACTCATCTGCTAGTCACTTGTCCGCCGAGACTCGTCTGCAATTTCACTCGTCCACTGCGTCTCGTCTGCTGTTCACTTGTCTGCTAAGCGGACGAGTAAAACAGCAGAGGGTCACAGAAGACGAGTGAAACAACAGACGAGTCACAGCAGACAAGTGAACCTAGAGACGGGTCATAGCAGACGAGTAAAACTGCAGACGGGTCATAGCAGACGAGTGGCGACGGCAGTTGTGTTGGTGTTTGTTGGTTCATTCGTTTACTGTGTGGAGGTGGGTGTAGGGTAGTGATGGTGATGGTGATGGTGGTGGGAAGGGGTGGGGGTAAGAAAGGAATTTAGGTAAGTGTGCAGCATACACCTTTTTGCAGAGGGTGCATGTTAGACGGCACCGTATTAAGTATATGGGTTCTGTTTCTGTTCCGAATGGACAAATCTATTGGGCTTGTGTACTGGTTTGTATTGTCCTGCCATAGGGGTAGATTTTTGGCTTGCTCTGTTGGTTGGAAAGGTTATGTTTATTTGATCACTTTTGGTATGTGAAGTGTTTGATCACTTTGATGTATTGGGTTAAAATATCCTTGTACTCCTATTAATATAACTTCTTTGCTTATAAAAGAAAATTTGGCTGCTTCTCAAAAGTAGCTGACAGTTTATAAATCACTAAGAAAGAAAAAATTTCTACTGCAACTTCCCAAATCCTAAGTTAGACCTTCAAGAAAAAATTTAATGAATGAATTTGATCAGTAGAGCCCATCAATTCAGTTTAAGCGTAGACAATTAGAAAAACACTAGACATAGACCCGTGCGCACGGATGGAGGAACAAAAATTGGTTTCATATTTTTTTTTAGTAAGAGAATGCGTTTGAATAACATAACTTTGCAAACCCCTTGTTAATTAAATAGGAAATACATATGTTGTTACTTTACAAAGTTTTAAAAGACCTCTCTTAGGACACGTTTGGATAAACATCTTAATTAAACGTCCATGCAATAAACTATTTTTCAAATAAGTTAAAAACAGTTTATTTTCATAAACTTCTCTGACAATCTTATTGAAATAAGCTTATTGGTTCAGGCATGGAGGAGATCATAAGAACTTGACCGTACGTGAAAAGTAGTTGCTCTGCAAACCTTTCTGCTACACTAAAAGGTCCATAGCCTGAAAATCACAAGAGAGATCGACATTAATACATACAATGCAGACCAAGCCATCAAGTCAATGACCTACTTCAAGTAAAAAAAAAAGGGCGTAACTAATTACATTAAGTTAATCCCACTAACATGGGAACTCTTGAAACACTTTCATTCAAATTCACAATGCATGACATAAAACTTCAAATGGTTTAACACAAAATAAGTCTACACATGATTTGTACTTAATGGTTTAACACAAAATAAGTCTACACAAGATTTGTACTTATTGGCAATATTTGTCTTTGCAATTGTACCTTAGTGGCTCGTTGCTGGAGCTTTTGGACTGGTTACAGTGTTTACCTTACTATTTCACAATGTTCCTGTTTTGTAGTCCAATTTATTGTGAGCAATTTTATATTTATACAATTTATATAATATGAATGTATAGGTTGGTTTTCTCTCCAAGTCAATGTAATAGAACGACTAAGGCTGAGGCATCAACCTCGTGCATAAATTGGTAAGCATATGGCAAAGGAATAGAAAAACAATAATAATAGGAATTCAAGATGACTGATGCATTGATAACCACTGCTACTACTAAGGAGTGGAACAATGTTTTTTTAATGGAATGGAATATAATTAAATGATAAATATATATATATATATATATATATATATATATATATATATATATATATATATATATATATAAAATCTAGCCTATTGAACTCCATCCTTTATAAGTAACATGTTGAGGACAGTCTTCAACACAAATACTTTGTTTGGGAACAAATTTGTTGATATCATTTCATCTCATAGATTCTTCAGTTTGTCATGTAATTTTAATCTTACTGTGTTAATTTAGTTTTGTGCGTATTTAAGGTGTTAATTACCGCATAAATGTGTATTAATGCGTAGGCTTTGATTACCATTTTAAGATATACATTATTTATGAAATGTCCATGAATAACTATTCTGAGTTAAGAAGGTTTCTTTTAGTAAGCTACAGGTCATATCAATACAGCATCATATTGATAATAAAAGATGCTTAGTTCATCTTAGTACATTGAGTAGAGAAGACTTCACCTGAGCCAGAAAATTGAGAGCAGGAGATTGGACTCACCACTTTGAAGTGGCTTTATTTTCTTCACCTCTGCTGATATGTTTGCGATGTACTCAGCCTATAAGTAGATGCAGTAAGTACAATATTTATTTTTCAGAACAACTCTATACAATATGTATAGAGTATAAATGAGAAAATGCAAAAATAATCCAAAGTAAAGGGCAATTGAAAAGTTGAATCAAGCCAAAACAATGTCATCTAAAAATCCCAAGGAATCGGCAAGAAGATCTAGCTCTGAGAAGGGAAGATATTGTTTGTTTAGAGAGTAATGAATCACCTACTTTCATAGAATATATGTCCACGAAAGTCACATGTTGCAATATGTACTTGTGAAGATAAGCAAAGTATTTTATTGACAAAGTGTTCGCAAATGGAAAGCCATAACATCAGACATGCAAACTGATTTGAGGTACCTCATCTCTGGCAGAAGCAAACACCTCCTCAAATATCTCCATAGACTTCATAAGCCCAGATGAATCACGTGCCCAAGAGAGAGGACCATGGTGGATCAAAAATCCGGCACTGCAAAAATTAATATTACATGTAAATAGATGATAGATCATGCCAACTTGGAGAACTTCATAGAAATTTACAAATACTATAGTAGCAACATTTGTAAAAGTTAAAGTAAAGCCAATCATTAGAAGCTGCCCTCTAATATCAAAGTGAAGGAAAACAATCACACACAAATATCAATAGTGAACAAACACACATTTGATGCAAACAAAGAGCCTTTCTAAATGGCAGCACCTAATAGAGGGTAAAAAGGTAGTAATAAAAGAAATTTACTGTTGACATAAAACTCTATTTTTTGTTGTTGAACATCATTAGTTTCCACAACTGCAGTGGACATCTTTTCATAAGTTACGTAAGGATATGTATTGTTTGTTTAAACATTGCACAGTTGTATGGTATTTACTCAAGACACATGTACATACATGTTATTTACACGTGAATCAAAGAATTTAGCTATAGCCAAACACAAAATAATGCAATAGCTAACCCCTCATTGCTCTATTAAGTCTACGCTAACTACTGTCGATCTTTCTGCTAATTCTTCTTTTTCGCTTGCCTTATCCTTGGTAGACTTCATTTAATGCTAAAACAACAAAACAAATAATTAAGAAGCTTTCAAGAACTAGACATGGTATAACATTTTTCTAGTCACAAAATTCCAAAAAGAAACTAACTAATAGATGGAACGAAAACTGAGTATGAATGGCAGATCCAGATAAACAATGTTTTTTTATATGCAAAAGTATTTATTAATAATCAAAGAAAACTAAACTAAAGCAAAAGATGTGCTAGAGCTTAGCAAATACATTCTGTCATGATGCAGAAAATGAAACTGGAAAAAGTCATGCCTTTATAAAGATACAACCTCACTAAAAGTAAAAGGAAAAAGCTGGTACTGATGTAAAGGCATATCAATGTGAAATGCAATCTGGTACCGATGTAAAACAAAGTAATGGCTGCAGAAAACAAAACCCATCTGAGATTGCTCCAACAACTAAAGCTCATGATCAGAAAATATATGTCATACTTGAATCACTGGCTTGATGCCAAGTTTGCAAAACAGCATGATTCCAAAAGATTTCATAGCTTGAGCGCATTAGAAACATATTTTCATAGCTTTGAGCTTTAAGTAATCTTATGGATTGGATTGCATATAATTGTGCATGAAAAGCATTTACCATTTAGGTGGAAAACACACAAAAATGAATCTAATGGAACTGATGTCCATAAGGAAATAGTACGTACTATTTTAATTGGAGAATGGTAAAATATAATAAGCCTTTCCAATTTTACACTTGTGTTTTTTTTTCTTTTTTTAACACTTAGATTCCTAATAATACTTAGTTACGCATAGCTCCTATAAGTAGTGAAAGATGTCCTGATTTAGTAATGTAATAAAATGTAAATCAAGATTTAAAGAGACATGTAGTAGGAAGTGAATGAACTAATTCAGTATCTTTTATTATTAGAAAATAATTGATTAACTCTTTCCTGTAAGAACACATCAATAATCAGTACCAGACAAAACCATTGGGTCATTTATTACCAATAATAAGAAAGGGCTGGAGTATATACTCCAGCCATAGTTTTGGCCTCTAATTGAGGAAAGAAAATGACCTGCCAACATCTATTTCAAAAGGTTAATAAAGGGCAACTTGCAAGAATTCACATCCCAGTACCATATTCAACATAATCAAACTTAACATTCACGCAAAAGGTAAAAATGCAAATGACTTGTAAACGTTAGATAAATTACAAATGATAGTCTATGAGCCATAAATAGACAAAACCGATTTTCAATTGAAAATTCTCATTAGACACAACACTGTCGTGTGATTTTGTGATCGTGTTCGGTGGATATGTAACAGATTAAATTCTTAATTTTGGCCTTTCCATCAATTAGCTTTAAAAAAATTACAGTAGCATAGGTTGCTACACCAAAACTAAAAAATTCTATATCAAAGATTTCAGCAAAAAAAGAAGCTAAAAGACTAATAGCTTAATAACTGGAAAAAAAAACTCAAACAAATGTTAAGGGAAAAAAAGGAGCTCACATTTTCTGCAGACACATCACTTGCAGCAAAGACACTGCAAATATCAAAGTGTACATCAGTATCTTCTTTGTGGACTTTATAATAACCCAACAACTGACTGCTAGTTTAACCTCTTACGATGCAAAATCTTCCAAATTGGCTGAATACCAAAATAGTTACTGAGCTTGACCTTTACAAATATGAACCAAAATTAGAAGAAATTCCGGGATAAGCTCAATATAGAAACAAAAACAAAGAAATACAATCAGAATCAACAATGGTACGGAAAGAAATTATGGTGAAGAGGGAAACTTACAGTGTAATCCCTTGGAATCTGGATTTTTTGAAAGGGTTGAAGAAGCAGAGTCAGCCATGGAACGCACTGAGAAGCGAGAAGCAAAGGGTGGAACGGTCCCAAGAGGACTTTGCTGCGGCCCTTGTAACCTCCATGTAAAGATCTTGCAAATCCAGCTCTTTCCCTCTAATCACAGGAATCCTTGAGAAGATTATGAGAGCAAAAACATCAAAGATTTAAAATCACAAACACATAAATCAGAAAGTACTGTGATACGAAGAACCACATTACTTTTTAATTCAGGAAAAATTATGAGGAATTTTTTTTTTTTGAAGAAATAGAAGCTTAGGTAAATTCGGTGTTCCTAGTGCTGGCGCACGGGGCTTTTGTCGCCCCAACGCTTCTGTGGCTTCATAATCTCTCCCTCTGTAGTCGTGCGTCTAATAGCCCTATCCACCCAAATGGTTGTATCGTGTGGGTTTGGTTCCTTTCGGTGCTTCCAAAAGTAGAGTGTAAGAAGTTGCAAGGAGAGAGCCACGTACGCTTAATAGCATATGTGGAAGAAATTGCAATAGGTGGATTTAAAAGAGTTGATGTGTCTTTAATTGATGTTTAGGATGAAGTTTAACCTCTTACAATGCAAAATTTCCAAATTGGCTGAATACCAAAATAGTTACTGAGCTTGACCTTTACAAATATGAACCAAAATTAGAAGAAATTCCGGGATAGGCTCAATATAGAAACAAAAACAAAGAAATACATTCAGAATCAACAATGGTACGAAAAGAAATTATGGTGAAGAGGGAAACTTACAGTGTAATCCCTTTGAATCTGGATTTTTTGAAAGGGGTGAAGAAGCAGAGTCAGCCATGGAACGCACTGAGAAGCGAGAAGCAAAGGGTGGAACGGTCCCAAGAGGACTTTGCTGCGGCCCTTGTAACCTCCATGTAAAGATCGTGCAAATCCATCTCTTTCCCTCCAATCACAGGAATCCTTGAGAAGATTATGAGAGCAAAAACATCAAAGATTTAAAATCGCAAACACATAAATCAGAAAGTACTGTGATACGAAGAACCACATTACTTTTTAATTCAGGAAAAATTATGAGGAATTTTTTTTTTTTGAAGAAATAGAAGCTTAGGTAAATTCGGTGTTCCTGGTGCCGGCGCACGGGGCTTTTCACAAACACATAAATCAGAAAGTACTGTGATACGAAGAACCACATTACTTTTTAATTCAGGAAAAATTATGAGGAATTTTTTTTTTTGAAGAAATAGAAGCTTAGGTAAATTCGGTGTTCCTGGTGCCGGCGCACGGGGCTTTTATCGCCCCAACGCTTCTGTGGCTTCATAATCTCTCCCTCTGTAGTCGTGCGTCTAATAGCCCTATCCACCCAAATGGTTGTATCGTGTGGGTCAGTGGGTGTGTGGGTTTGGTTCCTTTCGGTGCTTCCAAAAGTAGAGTGTAAGAAGTTGCAAGGAGAGAGCCACATACGCTTAATAGCATATGTGGAAGAAATTGCAATAGGTGGATTTAAAAGAGCTGATGTGTCTTTAATTGATGTTTAGGATGAAGTTTAATATATTATAAATAGATTGTTGCCATTTCCTTATTGGAGGGTCATTGTTTTAGAGAAATGTTAAGTTGATAACCAAATTTGGGACACCTATAATGACATCGTAGGTGTAAATGACAAAATAGTAATAAAACAACTCAACAATCATCACTTCAAAGACACATAATTATTTTCCTACTTATTTATTGTTTTCTTCTCTCTCATCATGTATTTCATCACTCCCAAGACGGATGAAGATCTTCAGCTTTAGACGGGTGAAAGTGAGAGTAGAGGGGTGAGCTTTCTCGGTCAGACGGGTCATATATCTTCATCAGACTGGTGAAGATTAGCTTAGGCGAGTGTTAAGATGAGAGAAATATCAGGTGAGTGTCTTGAAAGTGATGAAATACATGATGAGAGAGAAGAAAACAATAAAGAAGTGAGAAAGCAATTATGTATCTTACGAATGATAATTATTGAGTTATTTTATTACTATTTTATTATTTAAACCTATGATATCGATGTTGGGTGTCAACCTAATATTACTCTTATTTTACACAATTTGTTCTAAGTTGTACCGAATCTAACAGATGCGACATGTCATTGTGTCTATCTTATTACCAGCTGGCGGAAGCAACTCAGCACATTGACCCAGCACATTGACCACGGACAAAAAGAAATTATAAATTATAAAATAGAAACTTTTAAATACCAACAAAAAGAAAATAAGAACACAAGCA
Organism: Ammopiptanthus mongolicus; assembly: GCA_039655645.1. Classification (NCBI taxonomy): domain Eukaryota; kingdom Viridiplantae; phylum Streptophyta; class Magnoliopsida; order Fabales; family Fabaceae; genus Ammopiptanthus; species Ammopiptanthus mongolicus. The sequence goes on along the minus strand of CM077351.1, from coordinate 8,196,528 downwards.
ACCGACAATTTTCGTTTGCTAGTTGCAATAAAAGAAATTCCAGCTCATGCTGTTTCTAAATAAAATAAAAAAAATGAGTTGCGAGTTACCCGAGTAGGTTTGGCTGAAGAATCATTGCAAAATCCTATCCCTTGATACAGTACCACACTTTGTCCATTCCATTGCTATCTCTTCATCTCTCATTTCCTCACATAACATTTCCCATGGCTGAATCATTCCTCTTCTGCATCGCTGAGTCACTTATAGCAAAGCTTGCTTCTTCTGCATATCAAGAAGCTTCTCGAATCATTGGTGTATACGACGATCTGCATGAGTTTAAAAAGACACTGTCATATGTCAAAGCTGTGTTGTTGGATGCTGACCAAAAGAAAGAGCAGAATCATGAGCTGCAAGAATGGCTGAGGCAGCTCAAACATATCTTCTCTGATGCTGAAAACGTGCTGGATGAATTTGAGTGTCAAACATTACGAAAGCAAGTGGTCAAAGCTCATGGTACTGCCATAACCAAGGTAGGTCACTTCTTCTCAGCTTATAATCCACTTGTTTTTCGTTATAGGATGGCTAAACAAATTAAAGAAATCAGAAAGAGACTAGACAAGGTTGCAGCTGATAGGCGTAAGTTTGGTCTTCAAATAATTGATGTTGATCCACGTGTGGTGCATATTAGAGAAATGACATACTCCACTGTGAAAGATTCAGATGTGATAGGAAGGGAACATGATAAAGAAATAATCATACAGTCTTTGATGCAACAGAATCCGTGTGATGATGGTGAAAGTCTCTCCGTTATACCCATTGTTGGGATGGGAGGCTTGGGTAAGACCACACTTGCAAAGTATGTGTACCATGATAAGAGGATAGATGAGTCTTTCCCATTGAAGATGTGGGTGTTTGTTCCTGATGACTTTGACATTAAGCAAGTAATTATTAAAATTATTATCAATTCTGCTTCTGCTGATGCTGCTGCTCATCAGCAAAATTTGAAAGAATTAGATATGGAGCAACTGCAAAATCTTGTGAGAAATAAACTTACTGATCAGAAATTTTTGCTTGTCTTGGACGATGTATGGAACGATGATCGTCGTAAATGGGTTGAGTTGAGGGATTTAATACAAGTGGGTGCCCAAGGAAGTAAAATTCTTGTGACTACACGTAATCATCACATCGCTTCCATGATGGGCACCGTTCCCTCTCACATGTTAGAAGGTCTTTCTCAGGAGAATTTATTGTCTGTGTTTAAAAAATGGGCATTCAAAGAGGGAGAAGAGGAACATTATCCACATTTGATAAAGATTGGCCGAGAAATTGTGAAAAAATGTGGAGGGATTCCTCTGGCAACAAGAACAGTAGGGAGTATTTTATTTTCAAGACTTGAGATAGATGTGTGGGAAGCTGTTAGGGATAACGAGATATGGAATTTGCCACAAAAGAAAGATGACATTTTACCTGCACTCAAATTAAGCTATGATCAAATGCCATCCCATTTGAGACAATGTTTTGCCATTTTCTCCCTTTTTCCAAAGGATCGTCAATTTCAAAGTGTTGAAGTAACTTGTCTTTGGGCGGCACTTGGTCTCCTTCCATCACCAAACAAAAATAAAACTTTGGTAGATGTTGCAAATCGATATTTGTATGAGCTAATGTCAAGATCTTTTCTTCAGAATTTTCTTAACCTTGGCAGCTTTTATATCTTTGAAATACATGATTTGGTCCATGATCTTGCTCTCTGTGTTGCAAAAGATGAGTGCCTAGTGGTAAAGTCCCACAATCAAAGTATACTTGAGCATGTTCAACATCTATCTTTTGCTGGAAACAATATGCGTGACAGATCTTTCACCCCAAAGTCTGTAGGTGTGAGAACCATATTGTTTCCTATTGAAGGAGTTGGAGCTAGCAGTGAAGCTTTCTTGAATAGATGTGTATCAAGATACATATACTTGCGGTTTTTAGATTTAAGTGATACTACGTATGAGACTTTGCCCCGGTCCATTGGTAAGTTGAGACATTTAAGATATCTCAGCCTTGCGCGTAATCAAAAAATTAAAAGAGTCCCCGATTCTATTTGCAAGCTACCAAATTTGCAAGGTTTGAATTTTGTTGGGTGTACAGAGCTGGAAACATCGCCCAAAGGGTTAAGAAAGTTGATGAGTCTTCAGATTTTGGGGATAACCACAAAGCAATCTGCTTTACCTGAGAATGACATTGCAAAACTAAGTTGTCTCAGATATCTAATTATCGAAGGTTGTAACAGTCTGGAATCTTTATTTTTAGGGATAAAACTTCCTACTCTTAAAATATTGCATGTATCTAGTTGTGGGAGTCTGAAGTCTTTGCCTCTTGATATTAACAATTTTCCTCAATTAGAGAGTTTGTTTATTGACAACTGTGTTAATTTGGAATTGTCAATGGGACATGACGACCAAAACTCCAACTTGAGGTTGAAATCAATTGGCTTTTATTCCTTGCCACAACTGGTGACCTTGCCTCGTTGGGTTCAAGAATCTGCAAACACATTACAATCCTTGATAATTTTTTATTGCGAGAACCTGGAGGTGTTTCCCGAATGGCTATCAACTCTCTATTTTTTGAAAACAATTGGTATCGAAGAATGCCCAAAGTTGAAGTCTCTGCCGAATGATTTCCATTGCCTCATTGCTCTTGAATATTTGAGTATTAGAGGTTGTCCTGAATTAAGTAGAAAGTGCCAGCCGCAAGTTGGAGAGTATTGGCCCATAATATCTCACATCAAACGGATTGTCATCGAGGAATAAACAAGAAGATCTAGAGGAACAGTTGGTGGAAGAGGAAGAAGAGCAAGAAAAAGGTGAAAGCTGTTATAACCCAGATAAATGGTGAAGGACTTCCATTTTTTAGGTTTCCATAATTTAGGTTGTTTTTCTTGAGGACTTTCACTACGTGTTGTGAATCATGTCTGTGATGTTTATGGCAGTTTGCTAGAAATTGCACTAATGGTATTGTGTTTCATGTAGCCCGTTATGTTGTATCTCTTTAATCTTTACCTGTTGTATCTCTTTAATCTTTACCTTTTGTTTGTCTTGAAAAGATATTTGGGTTTAAAGCAAGAGCATTTCAATTTGGAGTCTCTTTGGATCCTGTTTGGATAGCACAACTTATAGCTTATTAGAGTTTCTCTGTTGATATAAGTGCTTTTATGTAAAAAAAATAAAATAGTGTTTGGATAAGTTTAAATAAGTAATTTATTAATCCCGGAAGTTGTTTTTAGCTTATTTTGATAACCCAATTTTTTTAGCTTCATGAAAAATCTTGTGTGAAAGCTTATTCGAGAAGTTGGTTTTATATTTTATAGCACAATTACATCCCCATACTAATTTGAAATTACATCAAAATCAACCCTTCCATCTTCCTCTCTCTAAGTTATAGATTTTAAAATCGGTTCTACTAATATATATCCAAACACTAAATAGCTTAATTTAAAAGGAACTTATGCATAAAAGTTTTTCATATAAGCCCTTCTAATATAAGCGATTAAATAAGTTGTTTATCGAAACGGGACTTAATTGTTGATAGCTATGGAGATTTCTATTTATTTTGTGTAATTTTAAGTATGATAATTTTTCTTTCATTTATATTGACATCCTTATGGTGTTAGCACCTTATGCTTTGCTGGGAGTGGAATGGGGTATGGTTCCATTGTTTTCTACTTCATCTCATCTAATTCCATCACATTCAATTCCACCCACCATAAGAGGGGCGTCTAGGAGAAATTTAGGTTTCTGTCTCATGACCGAAGTATACACAGCAGCTTTCTGGTTAAATAGTGCAGATTAGCATCAACAATCTTGATTGGTGCAATTTTCCCAAGAATTAGGATAGCACACCTTATGATTCCGAGGTTAGTATTGTATGGTTCTCAAGCTATTTCAAAAGCATATTAAGTACAAGTACCAAAGGTAATGGCGAAAAAGCATGTGTACTGAAGCTCTAGCAAGATCACAATCAAGTCCAGTAAGTATGAGACTTGGATTCTTCTTTTATTATATTTTATTTGTTGGTTTCAAATTTATTGATAATGCTTCTGAATGTAAATTTTCAATTTGCTCATTGACATTCAACATCATCAAATTCTGCTATGGGCATGCGAACAGCATAGATTAGAGCATCATTAGGAGTTACAAATGTTCAGAGCTAATGATCAATGCAAGAAGAAGAATTCAGATGCTAAAATCCAATGTAATAATTTGGTAGTCAAATATTTGTCATTCACAGTAATTTTTTATATACAAATTCTACCTTCATTGTCTAGTATTTATCTGCTTCTGAATACTAGTTTAAGGTTACCAATTACTAGATCACTTAGAATGAAGCAAAGGAAAATTCTGTTCCTCCTGAATGGATCTTGAGTAAGACCTTCTTCTATAGTAAATTTGAAGAATGAATCGAATCAATAGAATCCATTAATTTATTTTAAGCACCAGACCATTTAATAATACACGATTTGCTTTTCGATTTTGGGCATCATATTTTAAGACAATTTGTTCTAAGCTTAGATATGCAATGGTGCAGGAAGAGCAAGTAATTGAGTCCAGGGTTAGGAGCAGCACCACGTGGTCCAAGCAATTCTAGACAGTGACCCAGAGATCTTTCCTAAACATGTCTAGTGACATGGGTTACTACTGGCTGAGGATCATATTTTACATACTGGTGTCAATCACTATTGGTACCCTCTTTTTTCATATTGGCACAGGTAATAACTCAATTTTGGCTAGAGGAAAGTGTATATCATTCATATATGGGTTCATGATTTGTTTGTCATGTGGAGGATTACCATTTTTCATTGAAGAATTGAAGGTAAAGAGTTTATCCTTTAACTAAAAAGCTAATACAAACTTGTACCCTATTCTGTTTTGTTTATCTAATCCCAATAGAATTCAGCTGTTCTATGTTGAAAGGTCCAAAGGGCATCATGGAGAGGCTGCATTTGTTCTAGCAAAAATTATATCATCATTCCCTTTCCTTCTTCTGATATCGCTCTTCTCCAGAATTATTATATATTTCATGGTGCAGTTTCATCCGGGTGCACCTAATTGTGCATTTTTCTGCATCCACTTATTCTGCTGCCTTTCTGTTGTTGAGAGCTGCATCATGATTGTAGCCTCACTGGTCCCCAATGTCTTGATGGGCATAGGAACAGGAACTGGTGTAATAGTAAGCAAATCATTTTTCTCTGCACCTGAAAATAGAACATTTATAAGAAGTTGATGATTGTAAGAACTTGATCATCATTTTAATTTGTGGTGGTTGCAGATATTCATGATGATGCCCTCCCAAATTTTCAGACCTCTACCTGACATTCCAAAGTTCTTTTGGCGCAATCCCATGTCCTACCTCAGTTTTGCTACTTGGGCAATGCAGGTGCAATATTCTGTGTTTTGAAAAATTAATTCCGAAGTCCATGGTTTTAAATTGCAGTTGTAGTTGCGATTAAGTTGCATTTACCGCAATTGCGAAAAAATGCAGCTAATGCGGGCATGCGACCATAATTGCAATCGCGAGGACCGCCAAAATCACAATATTGGAGCCGCAATTGCGGTTGCGGACTACATTTTAAAACTCTGCTGAAATCCATCAAAATTAGAAGCCAAGTTAAGGACATGTTCGCAGCTCAAGGGATAAGATGCCGGGAGAGTAGTAGGGTTTGACTGTCATAAAAACTTTCCATCTCAATTTTCCTTTCCTTATTCCCTCGTGAGGACCCTATTAGTATGGGTGTTTAAGACTCATCCCAGCCAAAAGCTACACATGACGGGTTCGAGTTTTAGAAATTTGACCTCGTGTTTTTAGGTCAGGTTATACTTCGGATTATCCCAACCCGTCTCAATGTGTCACATATTTTTAAAATTTGTATTTTTGCACAATTAGATATAATTAACTAATAAGCTTCTTTGCTTAAATAAATAACCTTTTTAATATTATATTTATATTGATATCATTTGTTTTAAAATATATCTTAATTTTAATTTCCTACTTCCTTAATTCTAAGATTTAGTTACATATGATGTTCAGATTTATACATTATATGTTATCGGTTCCGTCCCTAACATTATATTATGGTTAGGTCGGGTTAGGTCTTAGCAAATGACGTTATCAATATATCAAGACGGGTTCGGATTAAGCCCAACCTATCCCGACCCATCCCATGAACACCCAGGCCACTGAAGGCCCCCAATCTGGGCCCTCATCCAAGCCCACAAAAAGGGTCATCGTCCTTACAAAAAAAAAAAAAGGAATACACTAGGGCTTAACATTGTGCCTTCTGCTCTACAACCTTTCCTAATACAATACCGAAAGAAAGAAGAAATAAGCTCCAATTAATGAAGAAATTCCCCTAGTTTCTGCTGCATAATAATACCATGCCATGCTCTTTTCAACTACAGGGACAGTATAAGAATGACATGCTGGGTCTTGAATTTGATCCTCTGTTACCCGGGGACTCAAAAGTTAGTGGAGAACAAGTCCTAACATTGGCATTTGGGGTTCCATTGGATCATGACAAATGGTGGGACTTAACAGCATTGCTCGCCTTATTATTAGGTCACAGATTGCTTCTTTTCTTAGTACTTCGGTATAACAAAAGACCAAAATCACCAATGCTGTGGTTTTATGCCAAGGAAAGTATACACTTTGCAAAGAGATGTTTAGTGAGTAACATGCCATCTATCTCTTCCAAGAACAAAGAAGCCCCCATGCATTAACGTCTCAAGAGTTATGTCCCCAAACTTGGCAATATAATAATGCTTTGATATCATAAGTGTATGTATTCCGGGTGGAAATGGATTCTCTGCCTTTAGGACGGAAAAGACGCTCTACCTTTGCTCTCACATAGAGTACATTCCGCTCGGCATAAAATCCATAAACAAACCAATCAATGTATTATTGATTCACTTAGCTGACAGTTTATAAATCACTCAGAAAGAAAACATTTCTACTTCAACTTCCTAAAATCCTAAGTTAGACCTTCAAGAAAAAAATTGATGAACGAATTCAAGCAACTACTATCGGTGGTGGTCCTGAGCATGGTTGAGGTGGACGGCTGTCCAGGGCTCCATTTTTTGGGGGGGGGGGCACCAGATATAGTAGGTAAAGTTTTATTTAGTATATATAAATATTAAATTAAAGTTTTATATAATTAATTTTTTACGAAGAAAAAATAATTATTCCAAAAAAATTAATAATAGTGATAGAAAATAATATGACAAGTGTATATGTGTATATTAGAATATCTTTTTAATTTAACATATTTTAAAATTTGTTACACTCCTAATTATTTACTATTTAGACTTTTCATTTTTCCCTAATTCTCTCTTCTTTTTCTCTCTTTATTTAGATAGAGTTTTTTGTTTTTGCTGTAAGTTATTTGGTACAAGTCATAAAACAAATCACTTAGCAAATGAAGGTTTTAATGATTGAAAACATCTTTCTCAAAGGCTCAAAGAACATTAATCAAGTGGTGCACATATGGCTTTCAGGAGTAAATGGATTGACTTACAAATTAGATTTCAGAAATACGTAACAATTGATAAACATCTTCAAGCGCTTATAAGAAAATAAAAAGAACATTGGAGGGATGTTTTAGTTAGGATAATTTCTGTTAGATATCTTGCAGAACAAAATTTAGCTCTTGGTGGAAAAAACGAGAAGATTAATGTAGAAAACAATGAGAACTTTTTTTCTTATTGAAATAATTGTTGAATGAGATTGTGTCATGCAAAAGCATTATGACCGCATCAAGTATAATGTGAAAGAGATAGAGCCTGTTTGATAAATCAAATCAGCTAGCTTATAGCGAATGAGTTATTAGTCCTGTTTGATAAGCGCATTTGTCATTACCGATTAGCATTTTTTTATGAGCTTATAGCTTTTTTTTCAAACGCTACTTCAAGTAGCATTTTTTGAGCTTAGAGTTTATAGCGTCTGATTTTTTTCTTTCTCTTTTACCCTTATTATTTTAGTTTAATTCCATATTAACCATCTACAATTTATAATAAAATATTATATGATAATATAATGTATTATAAATATTTTAATTTCACCTTTACCCTCTTCAATTTATAAATATTTTATGATAACGTATTATAATAAAATACAACGTATTATTTTAGTTTTACATTTATTTGATAATATACCATATATATAATAATATAATGTTAAATGGTAATATAATGTATTATAAAGAGATACCATTAGAATTTAGATAATTTTTATATTTATATATATATATAATAATGTATCAGTATTTTTTTATATAATAGTACCCTTCAACATTTATTATATTAATGTATATATAATTTTTTTAATATATAAACAATATATATATATATATATATATATATATATATATATATATATATATATATATATATATATATATATATAAAGGTATAGACACATGTCTTTTTATGTAATTTTATATTTATCAGCTAGTTTAACCGCAAGTTTTACCAAACACTTCCACACCAATAAGTTAGTTTATCCGCTATCCGCTATCAATTAGTTCATCTGCTATCTATTAGTTTTACCAAACAGACTCATAATGTATTTACACTGTATTTTCTCATTCCATAAAATGTTGGAAAATTTTAAGAGATAATGTGAAAGGTTTAACTATTAAACTATTGTTACAAACACTTTGGAAAAGTCATGTGAATAGTATATATGCAATTAAAACTCAAGCTTCAGCATAATAAAAGTTGAATCTTTATCAAGTCATGGAATTGAAAACTTTTGAGTTATTATTATTATTATTATTATTATTATTATTATATAGAAACGAACAATAAGAAAAAAAGAACACAAGCAACCGACAATTTTCATTTGCTAGTTGCCCTACTTGCAATTAAAAAAAAATTTGCAGCTCATGCTATGATGGACATCATGTACATTATTGAAGACTTGAATCTAAAAAATTGAGAGTTTTGTAATCTCCTAGGTTGGCCTTTTTTTTTCATGATATAACCTTACAAAAGTTTTCAAATTAAAAAAAGAGACTCGAATATAATAAATTGACTTTGTGAGGGTTGGACATCACTAGTGCAATATGGAGGAAGACTTGATTATAAAAATCTAACTAGGTTTGGCCGAAGAATCATTGTTGACTCACTTTTAACAAAGCTTGCTTCTTCTGCATATGAAGAAACTTCTCGAGTCATTGGTGTATACCACGATCTGCGCGAGTTTAAAAAGACACTGTTATACGTCAAAGCTATGCTGTTGGACGCTGACAAAAAGAAAGAGCAGAACCATGAGCTGCAAGAATGGCTGAGGCAGATCAAACACATCTTCTCTGATGCTGAAAACATGCTGGATGACTTTGAGTATGAAAGATTAAAAAAGCAAGTGGTCAAAACTTATGGTACTGCCATAACCAAGGTAGGTCACTTCTTCTCAGCTTGTAATCCACTTGTTTTTCGTTATAGGATGGCTAAACAAATTAAAGAAATCAGAAAGAGACTAGACAAGGTTGTAGCTGATAGGCATAAGTTTGGTCTTCAAACAATTGATGTCGATACACGTGTTGTGCATGCTATAGAAATGACATACTCCACTGTGAAAGATTCAGATGTGATAGGAAGGGAACATGATAAGGAAATAATCATACAGTCTTTGATGCAGCACAATCCATGTGATGATGATGGAAGTCTCACCGTTATACCCATTGTGGGGATTGGAGGCTTGGGTAAGACCACACTTGCAAAGTTTGTGTACAATGATAAGAGGATAGATGAGTCTAATTTCCCATTAACGATGTGGGTGTGTGTTTCTGATGACTTTGAAATTAAGCAACTGATTATTAAAATAATCAATTATGCTTTTGTGGATGTTGATACTCCTGCTCACCAGCAAAGTTTGAAAGAATTAGATATGGAGCAACTGCAAAATCATCTAAGAAATAAACTTGCTGATCAGAAGTTTCTACTTGTCTTGGACGACATATGGAATGAGGATCGTGTTAAATGGGTTGAGTTGAGAAAATTAATCCAAGTGGGTGCCCAAGGAAGCAAAATCCTAGTCACTACACGTAGCCACTCCATTGCTTCCATGATGAGCACCGCTCCCTCTCATATTTTAGAAGGTCTTTCTCCAGAGGATTCGTTGTCTTTGTTAAAAAAATGGGCATTTAAAGAAGGAGAAGAGGAAAAGTATCTTGATTTAACAAAGGTTGGGAGAGAAATTGTGAAAAAATTTGGAGGGATTCCTTTGGCAACAAGAACAATTGGAAGTATTTTATTTTCAAAACTTGAGATAGATGAGTGGGAAGCTATTAGGGAAAATGAGATTTGGAATTTGCCACAAAAGAAAGATGACATTTTACCTGCACTCAAATTAATCTATGATCAAATGCCATCCCATTTGAGGCAATGTTTTGCCATTTTCTCCCTCTATCCAAAGAATTATCAATTTCAAAGTTTTGAAGTAACTTTGCTTTAGGCGGCACTAGGTCTCCTTCCATCACAAAAAAAAAAAAAAAAACAAAACTTTGGTAGATGTTGCAAATCAATATTTGTATGAGCTAATGTCAAGATCTTCTCTTCAGAATTTTCTTAACCTTGGCAGCTTTTATGTTTTTGAAATACACGATTTGGTGCATGATCTTGCTCTTTATGTTGCAAAAGATGAGTGTCTGACGGTAAATTCCCCCATTCAAATTATACCTGAGAATGTTCGACATTTATCTTTTACTGGAAAAAATTTGCTTGACAAATCTGATATGATCCAAATATGAATCATTGTTTGTTTGGATCTTTCCTTAAGCTTAATCACTTGAAGTTTATGGCCAATGGATGAGAAGAAAGGGGGAAAGAGAAAGGTGAGATGTCACCCGAGATGATGATGATAAAAATAACAAGAAATGGAAGAAATATGACAAATTAAAGACAAGAATTAAACTAAGATAGCAAATTAAAATAAAAGTGCCAAATTGAAACTAGACAAGAAGGCAAAAACGAAAATTAAATGAACAAATGGAAAAGATAAGAGATGAAAGAAGGCGCAACAATTGCTTCCAAGAAATTGGAAGATTGATAAGCCAAAAGAGGATTCGCCACAACGAGTAGCACTCCTTGATAAGAATCAAACAAGTTCTATGCAAGAACTTGAGAGAAGAGAATAACACTCTCCAAGAATGCCAATAGGAAAACTCTAATTTTATTCAAAGGTTGGAAAAAGATAGGTATTACATCCCTATTTATAGAATTTTATTCTAAGGAGGTGACGGCTAACCCTAATCCTCTCCTAAGTAATTCTTATTTTAGCATAAGGAGTCTAAAAACATAAGCCCAATACAAAGGAAGCCCAAAATACAGGAAAAATCCCGTCTAGAATTTCGTCCTAATCTTGTAGCCCGGTTTTCACCATCATAGAAGCCGAATAGAAATACGAATTTTAGATAATCCTCTTAGCTTTCCAACGCCACCAAGAACGCCTCAATCAGATAACCATATCTCAAGTTACATTGGAAACAAAGATGAAAGGGGACCAACGAAAATGAGTGTTTCAACAATTTCCAAATTGGTTCTTCTTGTTCCATAATTGGCTTGGTTCTTTTTGTCAAAGGTGGCCATCCTAGGTTTGCATCACGCCTCTTCTAGGTCAATAATGAGGAGTTGACTTTCATTTGGGCCTTCTTCCAAGTTGGGCTTTGTATTAATCAAATATGCCACTTCCTTCTCTAATGCTTCTTGCATCCTTTTAGCCCTTGTTCTAGTCATAAGTCCTTCCATTTCTATCAAACTTCCTTCAAGTTGACTTTGAACTTCTTGAACTTGGACTCCATCAAAATCTTTCACCCCAAAATCTGTAGGTGTGAGAACCATATTGTTTCTTATTTTCGAGGTGGGAGCTAGCAGTGAAGCTTTCTTGAATAGGTGCGTGTCAAGGTACATATACTTGCGGGTTTTTGATCTAAGTGATTCTACGTATGAGACTTTGCCCCGGTCCATTGGTAAGTTGGGACATTTAAGATATCTCAGCCTTGCGCGTAATGGAAAAATTAAGAGAGTACCTGATTCTATTTGCAAGCTACCAAATTTGCAAGTTTTGAATTTTATTGGGTGTACAGAGCTGGAAACATTGCCCAAAGGAATAAGAAAGTTGATCAGTCTTCAACATTTGGGGATAACCACAAAGCAATCTGCTTTACCTGAGAATGACATTGCAAACTTGAGTTCTCTTGAACTTCTAAATATCGAAAATTGTGACAATTTGGAGTCTTTATTTGTTGGTATAAAACTTCCTACTCTTAAAGCATTGTTGGTTTGTGATTGTGGGAGTCTAAAGTCTTTGCCACTCGATATTAATCATTTTCCTCAATTCGAGACTTTGTTTGTTTTGAAATGTGGCAAGTTGGAATTGTCAAAGGGACATGACGACCAAAACTCCAGCTTGAGGTTGAAATCAGTTGCCTTTCGTTCCTTGCCACAACTGGTGACCTTGCCTATTTGGGTTCAAGAATGTGCAAACACATTACAATCCTTGGTAATTGAAGATTGCGAGAACCTTGAGGTGCTTCCCGAATGGCTGTCAACTATTTGTTTTTTGAAAACACTTGGTATCGAAGTTGCCCAAAGTTGATGTCTCTGCCTAATGATTTTCATCGCCTTACTGCCCTTGGATCTTTGAGAATTCGTGGTTGCCAGCAGCAAGTTGGAGAGTATTGGCCAAAAATATCCCACATCAAACATATTTTTATCGATGAACCTGAAGTAGCACTGATAAATGTTGAAGGACTTCCATTTTTTTAGGTTTCCATAATGTAAATTGTTGTTCTTGAGGACTTTTTCTATGTGTTTTGAATTAGTTCTGTGATGTTTATGGCCGTTTGGTAGAAATTGCACTAATGGTATTTTGTTTCATGTAGCCCATTATGATGTATATCTATAGTGCCTGTTTGATTTAGATTATTTTCAACGCAAACGTGAAAATAACGCTTCCCGAGAAAATTATTTTGGAAGCTATTTGAGAGTAGCTTTCTCCTAACATGATTTTCAAACGTGATTTTGCCTTTGCTGAATCTAAAACAAACAGATCCTTAATCTTCACCATTTCTCCGTCTTGAAAAGAAATTTGCGTTTAAAGGAAGAGCATCTCAATTTGGAGTCTCTTAGTTGTTGATGGCTATGCAGATTGATTTCTGTTTACTCTACGTAATTTTAATTATGAAATTTTCTGTTTTCATTTATATTGACATCCATATGGTGCTCAAATTATTGTTTAAACCATCTAACTGAAGATAGCATTCGATAAAAGTTGCTGCAAATAAAATATAGTGTTAGAACCTTAGCCTTTGTTTGTAGTGAAATGGGGTATTGTTCCTGTCGAAAATATATTTAGAATCTTTGTAATTACTGGTTAGGCATATCATATCGTATCATATCATGTAAATAGGAATATAATCTCCTATATTTATGTTGTAATTATTTCATTAAGCTTATATAAAAGAGTCTTCGCTGTGTAGTTGAAACACACGGTTTCAGCATCATATGTATCTATTTTCTCTATTTCAACACGGTATCTAGAGCCAGACAGAGATAATCCTAAAACCGTGCTTACCCAATGGGCCCACTGTCCTCCGATGAGAAATTTTCTTGGCAAACCGTGTTCCTCATCCGATTTGCCCTTTCTCCACTATCGTGTCTTCCTTCCGGCACCTTTTTGGGTCATTTTTTGTCCTCTGCCGCCGTCAGCAGCCACTTTTTCTGGCGACATCTCCGACAACCAACCCCACCATGAGGTGCGCCTTCTCCAGATCGTTCCATCCTTGGAAGGTCGTCGTCGGCCGCTATCTCACGCTCCCCCACGCGCTCCACGAAGTTTCCGGCCAGAGTTCCGACCACCGACGCGTGGAGGCGCGTGGTTGCACTTTTTCGGCCTATTTTTGCAGCGCGGTGGTCGCCGTCCAAAGGCGGTTCCAACACCACCCCTCCCACCCCGATCCGAGCACGTTTGCTTGTGGCGTAGTGTGCGCGAGCCGTTTCACGATTTTTTTTCAGGTATCGTGTCGTCATTTTTTGGACCTTTTGTTACTGATCTATGGCCTCCTCTAGTTCCATAAATCCTCCTAAGACCATGGATCCACCTCAGGCCTCTCCGGCTAATTATGACGATTTTCGCCAGTGGTTTGAGCATCGCCAGGCCTCTGGATCTACTGCTTTGGTTGCACACACTGGTAATTCATATGCTTGCATATCTCAGTCCCCCTTACTTGGTCTTTGGGCTCTTGATTCTGGTGCGTCTGACCATATCTCTGGTAATAAAGCTCTTTTCTCCTCTCTTTCTATATCTGGTTATTTACCTATTGTCACTTTGGCTAACGATTCCCAATCTCAATCCTAAGGAATTGGAACTGCCCATCCACTCCCTTCCCTGTCAGTTGATTCTGTCCTTTAAGTCCCAAATTGTCCCTTTAATTTACTCTCTATTAGTCGTTTAACTTATTCTCATGATTATTTGATTACCTTCACTAAAAACACTGTTATTCTGCAGGACCGGAGTTTGGGATGGACGATTGGTACTGGATGTGAGTCTCATGGCCTTTATCAACTCTCTACCCCATCACGGGTTTGCTCTACCACAGATTCCCCTCTTACCATACATGCTCAGTTGGGTATTCCTGGTCTTCCCAAACTCTAGAAATTGGTGTCGAGTCTGTCTAAGTTATCTAGTTTGCATTGTGAGTGGTGTCAACTAAGGAAACACATTCGTAGTTAGTTTCCGGATCGATTCAATAAACGGGCTTCATCCCCTTTTGCCTTAGTTCACTTAGATGTATGGGGTCCTTTTCGTACCATTTCTACTCATGGGTCCAGATACTTTGTCACCTTTATTGATGTTTTTTCACGGTGTACGCGGTTATTTTTAATGAAAAATAAGTCTGAAGTATTTTCAATTTTTTAGCAATTTTATCAGGAAATTAAAACTCAGTTTGGTGTCTCCATTCGCTCTTTACATAGTGATAATGCCCAAGAATATTTGTCCCAACAATTTCAATTTTTTATGGCTACTAATGACATTCTTCACCAAACGACTTGTGCCCATACACCTCAACAAAATGGGGTTGCCGAACGTAAAAATCGGTACCTCATTGAAATCACTCGGACCCTTCTCCTTCATGGCAATGTTCCACATCAATTTTGGGGGGATGCTGTTTTGACAGCTTCCTATCTTATAAACCGCATGCCTTCCTTTGTCCTTGATGACGAAGTACCTCACTCGGTCCTTTTTCTCCATATCCATCTTCATTCACTTTCGCCACATGTCTTCGGGTCCACTTGTTTTGTCCATAATCTCTCTTCTGGACTTGACAAACTCTCGGCTCACTCACTCAAGTGTGTCTTCCTTGGTTATCATCGGTTCTAAAAGGGCTATCGTTGCTTTTCTCCTACTCTTCGACGCTACGATATATCGGCCAATGTTACCTTCTTCGAGTCTGTCCCTTACTTTGAGTTGACCCACTCGCCTCCTAAGCCGCTATCTGTAGTCATCCATGTTCCTTCTGCTATGGTCCTTCTCGAGTCTGTCCCACCGGAGACCCTGCTGTGACACTCTTCTACCCCGCATGTTATATAAGCAATAAATATAAATAATAAAAATGATAATTTACAAATAAGTTATAAAACATGCAACTTTTATTAAAAAGGTTCACGGGTAGAAAAGATACCACATGAACTAGTTCTCAAACCCTAAAAATATTAATTCAATACTTAAACGATAAAGAAAACCTCAACATAAATAAACCCAATCCCGATGTCACAATTCAGAGCTGGTACAACCGTTCCAGAAATATCCATGGAATACAACAGAAAACTAAAAAGAAATAAACAACTAGTATGGGGACACCAAACTATGAGTGGTGGCTCCTCAGAGTCACTCCTTTCCGGGCTACTCGTCCTCCTCTGCATAAACCATACATGCCGAACAAGAAACAAAGAATGGGGAGTAAGGAAACATGTAAATACAACGGCATGAAGATAGAAATAAGATGATCATACATCATGGCATAGCAACAATCATAAGCATACACTTACATACATGAATATCATCTTAACATAATTAATCAACTAGTATGCTATATGATGCAATGCAACACTATTCCACTACTCCATCAATGCATGTGGATCCAACTAACTTAGGAAGAACTATTTTGGAGTTACGTATCCACATTGGCCACTAAATGCACCAATGTCGGCAGTTCACCAAACCATGGGTGAACCCCTTGGATAGCAAACGCATCAAACCATGGATGCCTCATCACAGGGAGCCACGATTCACCAAACCTTGGGTGGACCAACCGTGGATTGCCAGATCGCCGTACTCTAGGACCTCCCCTATGTTGAACTTCCACAAACTAACATCACAAATGCGATACATGAACACAACAATAAACAACAACCACCACCACCTCTGCTTGGGCCACTAAAGGCAGCCAAGAATATCATTCTCATCATTGGGCCACTAAAGGCACCCAATATAACATCATAATATTAGACCACTAAAGGCATCCAATCATATCAACCTTGACAATATTGGACCACTAAAGGCATCCAATTCATCGTGCGGTAACCCCGAGGGCACCGACTTAACCAACTCATCGTCTTAATTATTATATAATTAAGTTGTCTATCTTCATCATTTGTTTGGTGTATTATTTTATCATCATTGGAAACAGTGGGGTTAAAACCCCTATTAACCGTAAGCCTCAGAATCTGACCAAAGGGGTGGCACGAGCGTGCTGCCACCTACATGTAGCACAGGCGTGCTGCACAAGTGCATGGGCGTGCTTACTATTACGCACGACCGTGTACATCTGCACGGGCGTGCTTTTATGTTGCACGGCCGTGCTCATAGCGCGGCCATTCCCAGAATTCAACTGGGAGCACGGGCGTGCTCCCTGTTCAGCGCGGCCGTGCTGTTCAGCGATGAACAGGTTAAACAATTAACCAAAAGATCCCTAACACTCTCAAAAATCATCCCTAGGTTCATGACTAAACCATTGACATAAAAGCTCACCTTTTATTAATCCTTGTCTTATGAATATTTTTGGGGAACAACAGTCCCTTTATTATTTAACCAATTAAAATCCTAATTAACCAAATTAGGGATATAGCAGCAGGTTCATCACAACACAATTCAGCCAGTAATCATCGTTTATAATAATTCAACCAACAATTATGCTATAAGCATACCATCAAATATCAACTCAACAACAATGCAGATAATATTGGAATATTGGCATATAGCAATAAACAATTATAGCAACAGGCATATTAACAAACAGCATACAATTAACCTCGGGGTCATGGGAACCCCCCTCATCTTACACGACCCCCACTGCCTAGTGGTTAAACTATCCTTCTCCCCATACCTGGTTTGAAGGTTGCAACAACAGTAGCCCCAAACAACAATCCAGTCACGTCCTCCTAAGCGGCTCAGTCCCAAACAAAGCCTTGGTCAACTAAAATATTAACCAAATCAGTTTCGAATCCAAAAAAATGAAAATAAACTAAGAAAAGAGGAGAACGTTACTTACACAACTGGCACAGGCGTACCAAGGGCTTACCAAAGGTCTCCAAAACTTCAAGAACGCACCAAGGTTGATGGAGATAGGAAACAGGTAGGTCTGGCCGCACTAGGGTAGTAGCAGCCGCCAAATGAGGGTTAAAATCACTAACCCCCATGTATTTTTTGCTTACATGGTCAGGAATCTTCCTTACATTTATTCTTTAATTGTGACTTTGCTTATACTATATGGGAAAAGTGTCTCATGGCTGGGTTTCCAAGGGGCTTTACCTTTTGATGCAAAAATGCATTTTATGAATCATCATGGTTTGGTACGAGGGAAGAAACTTAAAAGGGTGTGGATGGTGCCATGGTTTATTACAATTTGGTCTATTTGGACACATAGGAATACCATAATCTTTAAGTAAGAGACAACTGGTGTTCTTAATGCCTTCGATTTAGTAAAATTTAGATCTTGGCACTGTATAAAGATAAAGATAGGAGGAAAATTTTCATTGGGATTGGTGCAATTGACCTTTGGAGTGTATGAGTCTGGCAAATAAGGGATAGTATCTTGACACTTAAAAAGGATGGAAGATCTTTTACTAGTTTTTTAAGTATACAGTTTTCTACACTCTGCTGTTTGATGAGTTTTTATGCTGCTATCTCGGTTTAACTTTGGATAGGCAGGTGCTAAGGATATCCTGCTATCTACACACTGCTGTTTTTATGCTGATTGGAAATTGATGTTTTTTTCGGTTTTTGGCATAACCAGTGTAGTTTCATGGAGAGAACTTTTGTCTTTGGTTAATCGAATGCTATGTCAGGTTTTGTGTATTAAGTATATGGGTTCGGTTGCTGCTCCGAAAGGACAAATCTATTGGGCTATGTCATTTGTATTAGGTTGAATAGAATGCTAAGGGTCAACCAATTAAGAAGAACGGTGTAATGGCCCGGACTGCTTTCAGGATTGTCGACTGTCCCCACAAACCAACACGGGTCTTTTCAGCGTGCTTTGTCCTCACTCACACGCTTTCTGTGAAACTTTCCAGAAGCTCACCCATCCCACAATTACTCCAAGTCAAACACGCTTAACTATGGAGTTTTATGTTCAGGGCTCCCGAAAAGAATATGCATCTTGTTTGGTATAGGTAGTACGAATCAATTTCCCAACTTACAGTCCCATACCTGTACAGTCTCAGGATCCCTCTCATTTTGGTGTGAATCGGTTCATTCATGTGTCCCTCCGCCTAAAAGCTTGCCATGAGCCGCTCCTTGTCCGTGCCTCATGCACCGGCTATCACTCCCCACCCTCGTCAGCCCTGGGTGTTACATGCCCACCAGCTTCCGCTTGGTTCGTCCCCGAACCACACCGTACTGGGAGAGGTCCGCTCTGATACCATTTCTAATGGCCCGGACTGCTTTCAGGATTGCCGATTGTCCCCACAAACTAACACGGGTCTTTTCAGCGTGCTTTGTCTTCACTCACATTCTTTGTGGGAAACTTCCTAGAAGGTCACCCATCCCACAATTACTTCAAGTTAAGCACGCTTAACCATGGAGTTCTTATGTTCTGAGCTCCCGAAAAGAAGATGCATCTTGTTTGGTATAGGTAGTACGAATCAATTCCTCAACTGTACAGTCCCATACCTGTACAGTCTCAGGATCCCTCTCGTTCCGGTGTGAATCGGTTTATTCATGTGTCCCTCCGCCTAGAAGCCTGCCAGGAGCCGCTCCTTGTTCATGCCTCATGCACCGGCGATCACTCCCCGCCCTCGTCAGCCCTGGGTGTTACATGCCCACCAGCTTCCGCTTGGTTCGTCCCCGAACCATACTGTACTGGGAAAGGTCCGCTCTGATACCATTTCTAATGGCCCGGACTGCTTTCAGGATTGCCGACTGTCCCCGCAAACCAACACGAGTTTTTCAGCGTGCTTTGTCTTCACTCACATGCTTTCTGGGAAACTTCCTAGAAGGTCACCCATCCCACAATTACTTCAAGTCAAGCACGCTTAACTATGGAGTTCTTATGTTTTGGGCTCCCGAAAAGAAGATGCATCTTGTTTGGTATAGATAGTACGAATCAATTCCTCAACTGTACAGTCCCATACCTGTACAGTCTCGGGATCCCTCTCGTTCCGGTGTGAATCGGTTCATTCATGTGTCCCTCTGCCTAGAAGCCTGCCAGGAGCCGCTCCTTGTCCGTGCCGCATGCACCAGCGATCACTCCCCGCCCTCGTCAGCCCCGGGTGTTACAAACGGAACGAAATTGAAGAGTTACATTGGAAGCGTTGCCCGATGACTTGTCCCAATTACTATTCATACATGAAAAAATCCAGAACTTGACGTTGTCAAGGAGGAAATTTGGGCAAATATATCGGTTTGGCCAACGCTGATTTAAAAAAAAAAAGCGTTTCAAAAGGCCTCGCGTTAGAGTTCGCTTTAGGCTTAAAAATATGTTGGGTTAGTCCTGTCCAACGCCGAATAGTCAATTGGAAAATCACATGGCGATGAAGAAAGAATTTGAGGAGTAAGGATATGCGTTTATTTTCAGCATAAATATGTCTGTCATGATTCAAAATATTTAGTCTCATGATGTTTGTTTGATTTTGTTACTGATATTTGGTTGTACCGCGGACAACATTGCAATAGTGCGATCAAAGCTAAATCTGGTCTCATCAAATGGATCAAGATAAAGGTATTTGATCTACATTCCTTCATCCAATAGTTTAGAAAAAATACATTAATTTAACTTCATGCTTTTGCTTTTATATGTAGTTTAATCTTCGATAGCGTTTCAAAAGCACTATCTTCGGTTGTCTTCTTTGATGGCGCTGAGATAAATATTGTCCCGAAAGCGCTATCAAATGCAAAAAATACGCGCTATTAAATCTCGAATATGTTGTAGTGAGGTAAATATGTATTTATAATAAAAACATTTTCTTTCTTTTCACTTTTCTATCCAATTAAATAAGTGGAGAGAAAACTCAACTTTTCTTTCCATCCTACTTCTTTCCTTCTCCAAACAAAGGATGAGTGTGCACCGATAAAAAGACTAAGCCATTGGTCACTAAGAATGATATTGAAAGTGCCTTCTGCTACATTTCCTTGCCATGTTCTTTTCAAGTACAGGGACGGTTAAAGAATGACATGTTGGGGCTTGAATTTGATCCTTTGCTACCTGGAGATAGCCGAAATTTACAGGAGATCAGGTCCTAAAATAGCTATTTGGGGTTCCATTAAATCATGGAAAGTGGTGGGACTTAACAGTGTTGTTTAAGTTATTATTAGTTCACAGATTGCTTCTTTTCTTAGTACTTCCTTATAACAATAGACCGAAATCACCCTTGCTGTATGCAAAGGAAAGTCAACACTTCGCAGAAACGTTTTTACTCCGTGCCTTAGTGGCACTGGCAACCCATTTATCTGTTCCAAGAAAGAAGCAGCTCCCCTCCATTATGTTCTCAAGACGGTGTCATACCTAGGAATGGCAACGGGGCGGGGCGGGGCAGGCACGGGTAGCACTCCTCCCGTTCTCGCACCTGTGGGGTGAAATCCTTATCCGTCCCTGTCCGTTATCCGTACGGATATCTTGCGGGCGGGTATCCAGCGGGTTTCGCAAATATTCGCGGGTTTGCGGATATCCACGGATTATTTTTTTAGAAAAAAAATTGTTATTTTTGCTTGAAAAATTGTTGAAATATGCGTAATTTCTATTAAAATAACTATGTTCATACAAATACATGTTACGAAACTACGAAAGTATTATCCAATTACAAAAGTTACTAACAAGAGTAATCAAATATATTTGTTTTCTCTAAAAATAAAAGTTACAAAAGCTAGGATCCACTTAAAACACCCTTGAATTATGTTTTCTCCTAACTTAATAATAGCTCAACTTAATATAATTAATATTAGTAGGTACTTATTTTTCCATTAGTATTAGCTTTAGTAAGGAAGGATGGAAAATTAGGTTTAGCAATTAGTAGATATATATAATAAAGAATATTATAGTAATTTAAGTAACGGGTGAGGATATCCGCGGGCACGGGTAGGATGATACCCGCCCCTGTCCCGTTTATAAGCGGGTATTGAAATTACCCGTTTATTTTACCCGCGGACACCCGTTTAACTACCCGTCCCGTACCCGTTGCAGATTTTATCCACGGGTATCCACGGGTACGGATAAAATTGCCATCCCCAATCATACCCAAACTTTGAGTGCTTTTTAGATATAATAATGTAAATAAGTGTTGGTATTTTAATATTCAAAACCGATCCAAATCAATGGCTAACACCCTAACTTTGAACATCCTTCATTAACAAGGCAATTAGAATTGAAGTTATGGTCATAGACGAAAAGAAGGTAATTAAGTAATCAAATAGAAAGTATTACTTAGGGGAAAAAAACATTGGGTATTTTATCAGTCAAAAAGAACATTGTGTATCTTAAAGGTAATTAAAAAATGAATAAAATATTGTTTGAGTCACTCATTGATGTATTTAGTTTTATAGTTTAATTTTAGTATACCGTTAGTGTAAAGTTTTAATAGTATCACCTAATCAAACATAATCTTAAAAGTAAAATATTTTTAATGATATGGTAACATATCATTAGTTGTTAATATATAAAAGCTTTTTATACTGACAGTACATTATAATTAAATTAATCCTTAGCTTATTTAAGTTTTTAAAGTTAGTTTTATTTCCATTTTAGCATGTAGAAAATGTTTTTTTTCTTGTCAATGTCCACTCGTAGGAGAGTGAGATACTTCCAAAGATACTCTTTTTTTGTGTGTACACAATAAGGATCTAATCTCTTTCGAGATGTAATGATCATCTAAGTGTATTTTGTCTCACCCAATAATTTTTTTATATAGGAATTGAACTATTGACAATATGTTTAAGGAAGTCAGGTATCTACCAATTGAGCATTGTTGATTATATTATGCCTTTTCGAATAATTATTCTACTCAAGTGAAAATAAAAAATAATTTAATTATTACGGTCATTATTTTTAGTTAATATTTTAAAAATAAATTAATGATATTTGTACGGCAAATTTATCACTATATCACTATTTCACTTTTTATTTTTCAAACTACCACCGTTTCCAAATTATATACCAAACTATCACTATTTGAAATTACATTTAGAGATCGGTTTCACTATTCACGACTTCAAAATTCTACGTTAACTCCCTTGGGAAGTCAGGTTTGCTAACCACAACTTCTCAAGGGGTTTTTATTTTTTATTTTTTTATTTATTTTGAAATGCTATTGTATTAATTTAATTATTTATGATAGTTAGATAAATTAATTATATTAATACAATAATAACAATAAATAATACACTAATAGAAAATATTTAACATTGATTAAAAATAGAAACGGTGTAACGATACAAATGAAACTGCTGATCACTTGATGTTTCACACGTCTAAGTAGACAAGTGAAACATCAGACAAGTGATCAGCAGATGTTTCACTCGTCTGCCTATCACTTGTCTGATGTTTCACTCGTCTGCCTATCACTTGACTTCTTAGACGAGTGAAACAACAGACAAGTGATAGGCAGATGAGTGAAACGTTTGCTTATCACTTGTCTGATGTTTCACTCGTATAAGCAGACAAGTGAAATAGCTGATCACTTGTCTGTTTCACTTGTCTGCTTAGACGAGTGAAACATCAGACAAGTGATAGGCAGATGAGTGAAACATCAGACAAGTGATTAGCAGCTATTTCACTCGTCTGCCCTATCACTTGTCTGATGTTTCACTCGTCTAAGCAGGCAAGTGATAGGCAGACGAGTGAAACATCAGACAAGTGATCAGCAGATGTTTCACTCGTCTGCCTATCACTTGTCTGAAGCAGACAAGTGATAGGCAGACGAGTGAAACATCAGACAAGTAAACATCTGCTGATCACTTGTCTACTGTTTCACTTGTATGCTTAGACGAGTGAAACATCAGACAAGTGATAGGCAGACGAGTGAAATAGCTGCTGATCACTTGTCTGATGTTTCACTTGTCTAAGTAGACAAGTATAGGCAGATGAGTGAAACATTTGCTGATCACTTGTCTACTGTTTCACTTGTATGCTTAGACGAGTGAAACATCAGACAAGTGATAGGCAGACGAGTGAAACATCAGACAAGTGATCAGCAGCTATTTCACCCGTCTGCCTATCACTTGTCTGATATTTCACTCGTCTAAGCAGACAAGTGATAAGCAGACGAGTGAAACATCAAAAAGGTGATCAGTTGTTTCACTTGTATCGTTACATCGTTTCTATTTCTATTCAATGTTAAATATTTTCTATTAGTGTATTATTTATTGTTATTATTGTATTAACAAAATTAATAATTTAAATAATAATTTAAAATTAATATAATTTATTAATATAATAAATTTAGCTAATTATCATAAATAATTAAATTAATACAAGGGCAATGGCATTTCAAAATAAATAAAAAAAGAAAAACTCCTTGAGAAATTGTGGTTAGCAAACCCGACTTCCTAAGGCAAAAGCAACAAAATTTTATAAAATGAGGTTGAGAAGTCGTGGATAAAACGACTTCTAAATGTAATTCTCAAATAGTGGTAGTTTGGTATATAATTTGAAAATGGTGGTAGTTTGAAAAATAAAAAGTGAAACAGTGATATAGTGATAAATTTACCTATTTGTACATATCATATATTATATGAGTATAAAATCACTAAAAATTAAACAATCATTGCTCCTTAACTCACATGGTATCTCTCTGTATTTGAAGATTAGAGGGCTGCAATGCTATTGAGTAGAGAAAGTTCAATTCCCGCATGTCATTTTTTCATTCTCAGTTAGATCCCAGAAAAGATCCCTCCAATTTTTTGTTTTTTAAGTTAGTTTGTTTAAAAACAAAAAAAAAAAAAAAGTTGTGGGATATATAGTATAGTAATGTAAGTGTATTCGACTTATTCATCCTTATCTCATGCAATTGGGATACATATGATATGTAGCTGTATTGAATATCACTTTATGAATGAAAGAGACCCTTTCCAACTACACAATATATCAGTTAGTGTAGGTTTAAATAATGGAACCAGCCACAGAAAAAAGTCAGTTGAGAATTGTGCGAGTCGTGAATTTCTTTTTTCTTGAAAAATATTCTTCCATTTGGTAGGTTAGAGGTTAATTTTTCAAAATTTCCTACCTTTAAATGGAAATCTCTATCAATAATTTTTTTTTTCATATTTCTCTATAGATATAAATATAAAGATCGAATCCGGAATATGTATTCTCTCTATGAATACAAAGTGAATATTTAAATGTTTTTGATTTTTTTTAATCATATGTTTTTTCAGATTGGATCGAATCTGAACACTACTATCATATTTGTGATTGGTTTTTCACTTTCCGGTCCAAACACACTAATTGCTTCAAAGTTCAAACTTCTGGCTTGTGGCATGGGAACGCGGGTCAACTCGTTTAGATTGCTGAAGGCTCGTGACTTGTGACTTGTCAGTAGGATTTATTGCCCAATCTCATAATGCACATGTTCTGTTTGTGTCCTGAATTCTGGCCAAACTTAGACATGAAGTTGGTAAAATGCATTATCAACTCATGTAATAGTGTAACTAAATACCATGCTTCATTTGTTATAAAATATTGTTACTATGAAATTTTACATTTTCTATTTTGACTGTCGCTTTAAAATAGAATAATTTATTTAAAAGTTTCCTATAAAATTCTCTTATTTATTCTTCTAATTATTACATAAAATGTGTTTTATATTTCCCAAAAAAAAGAAAAAGAAAATGGATGTATCTATTTTTTTTATATTCATTATTACTCTCTTTATTTATTATTAGGAGAATTAGTAGGAAAATCTTGTAAGAGAACGTAACAAAACTGTTGCAAAACATGGCAATAGCCGGACAAAAGAGAGAATTGAGAGCAAGTATGAAATTCCAATATTGAATGAATAAGAAAAGATGACTATGTACATCAAGCCAACTATGTGACTTATATACAATGTGAATTAACAAATTATATCTCTAAGACTTTAACGGACCCCACAACCTGGAAGTGCGCAATCAAGTTTGGGACGAACAACAAAATGCGATTGAAAAAAGAAAGAACAATCGCTAATGAAAATTATAAGGAAACAAACCATAAACACACCGTTTAAGCAAGAAAATTCGGACAATGATAAGGATAACAACCGATGTGCATAGTTTTGAGAAAGACTTTGACTTTCTTTTGATCCCTTTCGATCTTCTTCTGATGTTTTCAAAACATTCGTTTCAAAAGCAAATGAATCATGGCGAAATAAACATTGACAAAAATAAATCTATAAATAAAATGAGCCGACTCGCTGAAATTAACCTCAATTAAAAGTCACTCCAAATTGTAATTCTCAGGTCATTTCAATATAAACTTGTAAATATTTTTCTCATGAATATGAAACCGTAAAGTATTGGATCTAATCGAATTCCTCACTTGTATTGTGGAAATCAATAACGAAAAATTGTAGAACAAAACTAAATTCTAAGTTGGTATCTTAGCTTGATAGCCAATTTCTAAATCACCGAGCCTTGTGTATGCGCATGAAAGAAATAACTCACGAAGAAAAGTTGGGTTGAAAAAAATGAGGTCAAATTAATTAGGACTTTAGATGATTAAGGGTTGAAGTTTTTTTGGGTCGAAATCATCGATATCCGAAAATCATATTGGACTCCAACTAATCCGAGACAATCCGGGAAGATATAATTAAGGGGGCAAAACTCTTCCAGCGTCTATTTCTTCCATTCACAAAACTCGAACCCGAGACCTTGCTTAAGTGGAACCAAGTTTTTTGCCACTTGGACTAACAGACGTTGGTATTTAGGGTTATAGTATAGTATTCTAGGATTGCTCATTAATTTTTGTTTCTAATTTTTTTAGTGTAACCTTAGTTGAGTAGAATTTAAATGAGATAGTTATTTTTTTAAAATTTATAAAAGAATTCTTAAATCTACTCATTTTTTATTCATTCTCTATTCTCTCCTACTTTTTTCCACCGTACTTCTTTTCTGTCAATTTCTTTCATACTCCAAACAATACGTAAAGGTAATTGTGTTAAATAAAAATAAATAAGGGATTATCTAAATATAAAACGTATTATTGATGTTTGTTCAAAATGCATTGGTTTTGAGTAGTGTTTTATGCTAAATCCCCCAAATTTAATAGTTATTTGCTAGCTCTTAATGCATTTTTTAGAATAAATAGGTTTAGTCTTATGTTTAGTATTATAATTTAGTTTACTTAGGTTTATTGTCAAAAACAATAATAAATCGAATCTTCTTCTTATCCTCTAATTGTTTTCTCAGGAAAGAGGTACAAAATGATCAACATGGAGGCAACGATTATGCATGGCAAAGTTGAAGGTTGTGTTAAGAATGCCCAAAATCTAATTACTCAAACTTAGAAGAAATGGGCTTCTTGAGTATGTCAGCGTCTATATGCATGTTTGGATTTATGTTTGAACAAATTCAAACGTACGTCTGAGTGAAAGTAACAAATTCTTGCTTTCACGTTTGTGTCTCGTAAATTATGTTTTTCTGTTGAACGATGTTTCAAACTTAAATCCAAACATACCCTATATAGTTAGAGTCAGTGCCTGGACATTGAGGATAAACGAAGTGCAACATTTTGGATGTTGAGTGCCTACACACCCAGTACCCAGTGTTTATACATCGGTGACAAAATACGAGAGTTTCTCTGATACTGTAAATTCAACTTTTTGGGAAATACAAATGACCTTCAGCCCCATTTTCAAATACCCACTCTTTTCTTGAACTAATTTTAGGCACTCTTCTTGGGTATAGAGGAGGAAGAAGAGTTCAACTTGCTCACTTATATTCATCTTCATCTTTATCTATTTTATTGTTTTCCTAATCATTCTATAATTATCTTATCGATGTATTAATTGCTATTATTAATGCTATTGAATGTTTCACCACCGTTCATATGTTTTGTGATTCACTTATGATTCTCTCTTCATACATGATACCAAATGTAAGTCTAAGTAGTCTATTTACTTATGAATTGATAGTTGACAATCAATCTCAGTGGATAATATTTGGTACATTCACAGTTTTATTTATTGCAACTATCCAATACAATTAAGACACCTTGGAGGATGATTGGAACAATATATTCATGTTTGTCACACTCTAATTGGTTCACATAAGAGTGGCACCAGTACCCTCCCATCTTTATGGGCACCTGAGAACTAGTTAAATAATTTTTTTGGTTAATACAGTTTTACTAAATTTTCAAATAAGTTTTTATAGTTTAAAAATATATAACTGGCTAGGTTCATGTACTTAAAAAAAATTAAATAAGTCCCTACTGGCTAATAGCGGTTGGACTCTGTCAACACGTGCTTACAGCCATACGCAAGATATTGTATTGTTGTTACAGGTTTTACGGATTTATTATAAAACTTTATAATTAGTGGGAATTTAATTAAATTTATTTGAAATATAGGGATCTATTTAAATTGTTTTAAAAGTATAAAAACTTAACTAACAACTTCTAAACCATAAGAACTTATTTGAAAATTGAGTAAAATAGTAAAGACCGAAAGATTAATTTAATCAAAAGTACTTAATATTTTTTATTACTTTTTTATTTACTTGAATAAAATAGTTCAAAAATTTAAAATTATTTATTATTTATTTTTTATTTTTAATCGGTATCATAAGAAAATTCGCTAGCAAAAGTAAACATATTATCTATAAAAGCTCTATAATTAAAAATAGACAGTACCTCGAAAGATTAGTCTCTCACCTATCGAATGTGAGGATACTCCGAAAAAAATATAGGGAATTTAAAATGGCAGCAGTGTTTATATATAAGACATTTTTTAAGGAACTTCCTGTCTTAACATGCAAATCAACTTAGTGTGTCAAAGTGTGAGTCAAGTTAAAAATGCATATAACTCTACTAATACCATTTTCTATAGGATTTAATTGACATGCATTATTAGTGTAAAGATTTTTTATACAGTCAACTAATCAAAAATTGCCATATAACCTAAAATGTTTGACTCTTATCCTAATTATGTTAAAAGTCATCCATATCATGATTTCTATTTGGTTGACAATGTAAAAACTTTACACTGACAGTACATAACAATTAAACTTATTTGTTATATATATATATCAAAAATTGATTTACATACTTAAAATGAAAAGATCCTACCAAAAAATTTCAGTTATCCATTTCAAGAAAGTACACACATATATAAATTATAATACTCTCCAATGACTACTATGACAAAATTTGCAGCTTGGAGATGTGCCCATACGGTGCCATAATGAACTACTCAACTAAACAACCCTTATTCCATTAAAAAAATGTTACTTGGTAGATGTATATATACATAATATTGTTACTGACATTGGAGGCAGAAAATATGTTGGCTCCAAAAATGGAGTTGCAGGCTGATGCAGGTTTTGCAGTGGAGAATAAGAAGGGAATATTTCTGGTTTGGGAAGATTTGACAGTGGTAGCATCCAATTTTAGCAGTAGTCCAAAAAGGAAACTGTTAAATGGGTTAAGCGGTTATGCAGAACCCAACCGGATAATGGCCCTCATGGGTCCTTCAGGATCTGGGAAATCCACCTTACTTGATGCCCTGGCTGGTTGGTACCTATTTCTCTCCCTATCTCCACCCTGCCCACAAACACAATACCAAAAATCTTAGGATTTTGAATGGATAATGTACAAAGACTAACTAATCTTCTTAGTGATTTGTAAAAAAATTGTTTTTGATACTTTGCCAACTAGTACATGATTTAATCATTGATTGACTTGTGAAGTTTTAATCTAGTGCATGATTTACTTAATGTTTGATTTATGAAATTATGATTTTTGACATTTGCATGATTTAAATTATGTCATCAATTTTTTTACTTAGTTTAATTGTGTTAAATGTAGAAGTATAAAACAGCCTGAATGATCATTTCTCACCTCTAAGTGAAATTTCTACTTTCATAATTTGGTACCCTAGTAGCTAGTACTATTGATAAAACATTATTTGATTCTGCTTGCCCTTAGGATACTAGACATCTCATTTGCATTTTGACCTATAGTATTGAGTAACTTATAATTATTTTCCTATAGAATAGAGTAACCTATCTTTATTCTTTACTATTATCTTTTTTTTTTAACTAAAAAGGAAGAAGAAGAAACCTAATTGGATTGTTTAATCATTGGCCAAATCGCCACATATGCTTTGCTAGTATACACATAAAACGCATGATATGAGTCAACTCACTCGTTCTCTAGATTTCTAAGTGTAAATTATAATTCTTTTGGAGTTTTCAGCAGACAAACAGACAAGCATTACAAAACAGTTTGCTCCATTATACAAGCTCTATCAATCTACAATCTGTTATAGTTCCTTGACATTTAATGTTTTATTGACAATATTCTTTCCCCCCATTAAATTTTTGGCTTCCAACAGGGATACTTCCCACCAATGTTAGCATGACTGGAAATGTACTACTCAACGGGACTAAGAGAAGTAAAGGCTGCAGAGATATTGTAAGTTTGACAACAAAACAATGTCTAAAGAAAATATTAAACAAAGATAAGAAAAAAAGAATGTCTGAAATTTGAGACATGTTATTAGGTTAAATAAAAGTCTCCTAGTTAAATTTGTCACAGGACTTGGGTCTCCATTTTTTAGACTCTCTGCCCCGGATGGGCTAGACACTCTTTTG
This sequence comes from Ammopiptanthus mongolicus, assembly GCA_039655645.1. Taxonomy (NCBI): domain Eukaryota; kingdom Viridiplantae; phylum Streptophyta; class Magnoliopsida; order Fabales; family Fabaceae; genus Ammopiptanthus; species Ammopiptanthus mongolicus. The sequence continues at coordinate 8,166,240 of CM077351.1, read as the reverse complement.
TTTAGTGATGTATCTGGAGCTTCCATATCTCGTGTTATTTCTTCTTTCTAGTGGTTTTGTTTCTTGGGCGTTTTAACCCCTTTTAGCACAAAAAAAGTCTCGTAGTTACTTATCATTACATGACACTATTTGAGTAAAGTAAAACAGTTAATCCAAAAGTTTAAGCATGTATAAAGTATAGGAATTTATTGCTAATATTCTTTTATACTCTTCACAGATGCATGTATCCCAATAGTCTTTTTACTTGACTTTTTAAGTATGGAAGCAACATGAGCAATTCAAACCGTCAATTATTTCTGATACCATTAGAGTACCAAGCACTCAAGATTTTGGAAGAGAACTCTCTTACTCTTTGTCATTGAATATGTGTCGCATTAGCTTAGTGGCTTATCATTGTCTTATACTTCAACTATATTTTTAATGTTATAACTGATGTAACACATTTAATGTTACTGAACAAGAGATTTTTCTTGCTCCATGAGCACCTAAAATCTCTTTATTTTAGAACATTGCGTTAGCTTATATAATATTAAAGATTACCAGACTTTTTTTTAAAATCTTTTCAAGACCAACTCACCTATAATCCTGTACTATATTTCAGTGAGCATAGAAGCTTGTGAGTAATTTAGGCTTAATACATATGGATATGTTACAAGAAATGTGTAGCTGCTCAGAATTGACATTTGAGTTCTTAAAATATTGAAGTTGGATAAAAAGCTTACAAACTAAGCACTTATTTGTCACATTCTAGTGTATATTGTGGTGAGTAATTGGCTTTTGTAAAGAGTATACTGCTTGTGCACCTGAGGATTTCCACAGTCAGTATGTGATTTACACATGGCCTGCCTTATTTCTTATCTTTTATGTAATTTGCATTGTATATGGGTTTGAGTACTCTTTGTACTCCTATCAATATACCTTTGGTTTATCAAAAAAAAAAAAAAAATTTAGCTTAGCTTCAATGTTCGAACTTTTGTTCATATACTATATTATCACTGATTTAAATTCTTATGTTTTGCAGTCTTATGTTACTCAAGAAGATTATTTCTTGGGAACTCTAACAGTGAGGGAAACCCTCACATACGCTGCACACTTGAGGCTTCCATCTAATATGACTAAAAATGAGATTGATAAGGTGGTAATCAAGATATTAGCTGATATGGGTTTGCAAGATTGTGCAGATAGCAGACTTGGGAATTGGCATCTAAGAAGCATAAGTAATGGAGAGAAGAGAAGACTTAGCATAAGCATTGAGATCTTAACTCAACCTCATATACTGCTTCTTGATGAACCCACTAGTGGACTGGATAGTGCAGCTTCTTTCTATGTGATTTCATCTCTGAGAAGCATAGCACACGATGGAAGAATAGTTATCTGCTCTATTCACCAGCCTACTAGTGAAGTGTTTAATCTTTTTGATGATCTATTCCTCCTTGCAGGAGGTGAAACTGTATATTTTGGAGAAAGGACTATGGCTGTAAAGGTAGAGAAAGTTCTCTAAAAAATTTACTACTTGAAAATTTAACATGGTGATTTGACATGAAGTGTAGTTAACTCAGTTACATAATGGTGAGATAAAGTATGGTTAACTTAATTACATAATGATTACAATTGTAACCATTATGTAACTGAGTTAATCATACTTTATGTCAAATCACTTATGGGTACTGCTACCCTTTAGGGATATTGTAGAATTTCCCATAAGGAAGTTACTAATCTATTTTCCTCCATTCCAGTTCTTTGCAGATGCGGGGTACCCTTGTCCAACAAGAAAAAATCCTCCAGAGCATTTCCTTCGCTGTGTTAGCCCGGAGTTTGATAGTGTTGCAACCTTAATACAGTCCAAAAATGTCAAGGTACTTAAAACTCATCAGTAGCTAGTTTGTTTCAATATCTTCAGCTTTTCTTAGAGATGGTTTTGTTGCTTCTCATTTATATAGCTCTAGTGGATTTTATGTTTAGGCAGCCTCATCATCATGGAATTCCTCAATGAATAAGACGACAGAGGAGATTAAATCGGAACTTATAAAGAACTACAAGAATTCCATGCATTCAGCAAATGCAAGAGAAAAAATTAGAGAAATCAAGCTACGTGTAAGTCAATTTACATGAGGCCGCATATTAACTTCTCACATTTCTCTTGCCCCTAAACACACACACACACTTTTCTTTGTGTGTCAGTGTCAGTGTGTGTACGTACCACTTTTCTTTTGGTCATTCCTTCCCTTCCCCAATGCAATTTGACCCAAATCAGCTAAATGACTATACTGATTGAAGGCTCATATGATGCAGGAAGAACCTTTCACTGGGAGGACATATGATACCAGCATGCTGAAGCAGCTACGCACTTTGACTCATAGATCATTCCTAAATATGTCCAGAGACATTGGTTACTACTGGTTACGGATTGTATTCTACATCTTGGTATCAGTAAGTGCTGGTTTTCTTTATTTCAACATAGGAACAAGTTATGGAGCAATCTTGTCAAGGGGAAAGTGTGATGGATTCATCTATGGCTTTATGGACTTCCTGTGTTTAGGTGGCTTACCCTTCTTCCTTGAGGAATTGAAGGTACTGAAATGATTTTGAAGTCACACGTCTGAATTTTAGTTCTATATAGAAAGAAAGGAATAAAAAAAACCACTTACTTCATGACCCTGAATAACCAGGTCTTCAAACGTGAAAGGTTTGGGAGGCATTATTCTGAGGCCGTCTATGTACTGTCAAGTTACCTCTCATCATTCCCTTTTGTTCTTGCAATTTCCCTCTCTTCAGGAACAACACTTTACCACATGCTCAACTTTCATCCAGGCTTCTCTCATTACTGCTACTTTTGCATAAACCTATTTTGCTGCATCTCTGTCACAGAAGGCTGCATGCTATTTGTTGCAGCACTTGTGTCCAACCTATTGCTAGCCATAGGAGCTGCAGCTGGTTTAACTGTAAGCCAATTAATATATCATCCTCCTTATTCTCATAATTTTGAAGAGTTATTTACCTTTTGAAAGTTGTGTACACAGGTACTCATGATGATGCCTTCTATCATATTCAGAAGGCTGACAGACCTTCCAAAAATCTTCTGGCGCTACCCAATGTCCTACATTAGCTACACTGCATGGGCAATACAGGTAAAATGTCTTTTCCAAATTGTAGCTATTTCCACGGAGATTTTAGTTAATTCATGTCATCTCTCATGTGCATTACATTTACTCTATCAGCATGGGGTGCTAAAGGAGGGTAACGGGTTTAGTGTATCACAAGAAAGGCCAATTTGAAGAATTTATAGGTATTGAGCCTATAAAGGTAAAATGCAGCCACTATATACAACCTTTATTATTTTGTACAATAAGTTGGTGGGTATCTTATCCTCAAAAAGGAGCCAATTACCCTAAGACATGCATCATATTTTGTACATCTTATGCATGCAGCATCGCAGAATAAGTTATTTTGCACACAAGATGTTGTTCTAAGACCATGTCACCAAGTGACTGGAAGACAGCCTCATCAATATTCCATTAGTTTAAGTCACATTAATTTCTTCTCTTTTCTTCCTTGGTCATATGGGCACTACTTGAAGACCTCTCCCACTCCATTATAAATACCTCTCACCCCCTCACTCTTTCACACTGATCACTTTGAACATTAGAGCACTCCTACTTTTTTTATCTACTCTTACTTTCACACACAAAGCATCCCTTCCTCACGAGGGAGAGCATGTTAGAAAGACCACTTAAGATAATCTCTCTCCCTCTCTCTCTAATATTTGGCCACTAGGACTTCCCTCCTTTCTCCCTAAAGACAAAATGGGGCACACCAAAAGGACCTTAAATAGTAGCTAATTCTGGGAGTCAATGCTAACTTCCTCATTCAGAAAACCACACATTGTCTGTTTGTTCCAATCGCAACATATAAGAATGTTTTGGAGCCATAGCTCTACCATGCTAATGCATCATTTATATATTGTCGCAAACTATTTGGACTATGATGTTGATGAAGCCTTTTTCCTGTGAAACTCAGGGCCAGTTCAAGAATGACCTAATTGGACTTGAATTTGAACCACTGGTGCCTGGGGATACTAAGATAAAGGGTGAAGTGATACTTCAGGATACATTTGGGATTCGAACTGATTATTCAAAATGGTGGGACTTAGGAGCTCTAGTTTGCTTATTAATATCATATAGACTGCTGTTTTTCTTGGTTCTTAAGCACAGGGAGAGAGTCTCATCACTGTTACCGACCAAAAGGACTCTCCTAGACACTTTACTCAGAAGACCCTCATTGAAGGACAAATATATTTCTTCCAAGCGACACCAATCCCTGTATCCTTTGTCATCTCAAGAGGGTCTTGGATCTCCACTGTCTTAGTTCTTGCTTTTTCTCTTCCTATTAACTATTGCTTTGTTTCCCATGCCTTACTCACATACTTGATGTCTTAGATTTATACTCATCCATGTCAGCAACCTCGTCTTCCTGGGTAGGGACTCGATTTTGGGGATTTCCAATTTTCCATTTTATTTGTAAAAGTGCTTATGTAAAAAAGAGAAAATTCTACTAGCTTTTATTATATACAAGGTATTGATTACAATTTCAACAAGATTCAACCAGAATTTATCATCATTAGATTCAAATGTTGTTGGTTGAATAAGTTTAAAGTAATAGTGGGATCGCTCATGCATATAAAAGAAAATAACAATGCTAACTTATTATGATAAAAGGCCTAGCAAAAACTAATACAATCTAGTATTTTTTTTTTCATGAAATATTATCATACAATTTTCAGCATCCAAACACTAAGAATCATTACCTAGTTTCTCATTTTCTTCTTTTCAGTGAGAACAATGTGCAGTCTTTTTTTCTCTCTACAGGCAGCGGAGAATCAATCAATCAATCAGTACCTTAGGTTCTTCTACATGCTAATAAAACAAGCATATGGTGGGAAGAAAATATGTAACAGAAATTGTCTGTTTTCCTAAAAAAAATTCTTCTGGTGGCGGTGGAATTTATTGTTCCTATCACCTTCCACATTTATGCACAAACGGCTAATTTATAAATTACAAATAATAAATCCAGGCAGCGAACATGCATGAAAAATAAAATCTGAGTTCAAACAATTGATTCATGTAAAATGATCAAATTCTAATTAACAATAAACTCAGATTAAAAAAAGTAATAATAAATGGAACAGCCATTTCAACTTGGATAATGAAGTGAAGTAAACCTCCGCAGGTGTCATTTCACTCACCACAATGTTGTTATTGTCGACAACAACAAGTACATAGCTAAGACTTACTGAATCCAAATAGAAAAAAATACATATACTGGACAATCAAAACTATACATGTACAATCTATGAAGTAGCTAATTAGTTCATGGAATAGTTGCCAAAATTGACAGCACTATTTAGCTGGCCAATTTGAAAACAAAATTGAAGCGCAGACAGAGGGAATCACCCTCGAATGCTTTAATTACTTCTATTTATTTGCTTCAATGAATTCTTTGTATTCTCTCTTCATTTTGACTCCTGAGACAGTCCTATAAAATAAGTGTACAACCGTTAGTCCAAAATCAGCAAGAATATCCATGAAGCAACTATATAACAATGAACTCTCTCAGTCTCTAAGAACACAGATTGCAATTTGCGCTTTAGTTAGTTTCATTTGTACATTTACCAAATTATGTAAATGGATAAGGGATTTATAATAAATTGTCTAATAACTTTTATAATCAGCATTTAATATCACCTTCCACTTAGTTTTTTCCACCCTCACGTTACCAACCTTTAGCATTTATTTAGTGACGTACAATTTAGACTAAAATTACTCATGATGTACAAAACTACTAGTGGATAGATGTTGGAGTTCAATGTTGAATATTAGTTAATTTTTGTACTTGATACAATTTAACCATAGATTATTTTATGTACAAGAATTTGATTTTGCCAGTATCTTGTGTACTTGCCGCTAGGAAGTTACATATATCACAAGCAATGAAGTACTCGCCGTAGGTATCTCCTTTTCCCTCTTAAATAAGAAGAATCTGCCAGTCTACTTCCACTATAGACCCCAAATAAACGGGAGACAAATGAAGGCAAAATTAGTGTGTATATAGAAACACAAACCAAACCAACCGGTTCAACCAAAAATCCAGTAAACTAGCCAGATTTTGCTGCTTGACATGTTGCAAATCTGCCAGTATATGCTCTTTTATAGACCCCAGTTAAATATGAGAAAAAAAGGAGGTAAAATTAGTATTAAAACTCGCTCAACCTAGCCAGACCCTGCTGCTTGACTCGTGGCAAATTTGAGATCAAAAATAATTGTCTAGGTAAAAAAATTGATACAATTCTCAGAAGAGACAAGACCATCAGAGCAACGTGCTTTTCATATCTAATTGTCTATGTATGCAAAAACTAATATATATAATACTTATCTACAAGTTATAACAACGAAAATCTTAAATTCTTATAAAAATAAAAGATACATAGAGTAATTTACTGATATATTTTTAGAATTTTCACCAATTTGTTTTATTTCATTTTTTGTTTTGACAATGTGTATTGTGTGTGTATTTATTTATCAATTATTTGTTGTACACACAGACACAGACACCAAGACACGCACATACATACACACACTAGTTTGACCCCACTTTCAACTCCCTTTACCAGTTTTAAAACATTGCTCAGTTAAGCCATTTCATTTTAGATTTCACATGGTAATAAGTTCAGAAGTTCCAGTTTCTCATAGATGTCATAAAGCAACTTCCAAAGATGTTTTGTTTTGGAGAATATAGCAATAAACATGTCACATGAGCAATCCATGCCAGAATAATTCAGTAGACCAGCAATCAAGATGAATAGAAGTACCTCCATCAGCATCAAAGTGCTGTTCAAATGAAACCTAATAGCAGTAATTTATGGAAGCAGGAGGCCAAAACAGACAGTGACAACAAGCACAATGACAATAATAATATCTAGTCTCACGACATGTGCATGATAATAAAGAGAAACTAAAATAGTTTTGGAACTTCAAACAAACTCACTTCTGAATCATATATATTAGAATAGATGATAAATAAAATAATAAAATAAATAAGAGGAGGAAAGGTAAAATAAAACCAACCTAAGCATCTCCTTGTTTTTAAAAAACTGCACACATGGTGTACCCATGATTCCAGCTGCTTCTGCTACTTCTGGATCTTCCTCGATATCAATTTCAATATAATGTACATTCTGATCAAATTCATCAATCACCTGCCATGTGAGAGGTTAAAAGAATGTTAAAACAATGTTTATTGTTCAATTTACCATTCAAAATAAGTGATATTAAACATGGAAGGTAATGTAGTCTCATTTACTTCAACTATTCATTCCTAGTAAGTGCATCTACATTATGTCAGAAGTCTACAATAGCCATCTAATTTAAGGATCATGACATAACTTTAAGTCCTCATTTTTTCACATACCTGACTAAGAATTGGCTTTAGCGTCCTACATGGACCACAAGTTGGTGCTGTATACAATACGCATATAAGTCTTTGACTTTCATGGTACAATTTTCGTAGAGCATACTGTAAAGAGGAAATCACATGACAAAAAAAATTACAAAACAAACCCAAAAATTAAATAAATAAAGGGACTGATTGAAAATAACAAATGCCAGGATTTAATCCCATTAGTATTATCACATGGTAAAAGGAAGCACATACCTGTCCCTTATGCTTTGTAAGTGTAAGGTCAAAGCCCTGTTGAACATCCCTGTCTGTAAGTTCCTTCTTAACCTCTTCAGTTTTGGGCTGTCACAATACAAGTAACTAAATTGTAAGGCTGCGATTCATATTGGAATATGCTGCAGGAATCAACTGATTTATTGTTTTCCCTAATATTACTTAGAAGTTAGAACTTAAAACCTATGGCCAAATAGAAATGTTTGCATATTACTAGATAAGTCTGAGACTAGAACTTAAAACCTATGACCAAATGGAAAAGTATGCATATTACCAGACAAGTATCCTTTTTTCATAGATACTGGTATCCAGGGTGAGCTAACAAACTTTTATTGCATGTTGGCTTATATTTAGTGGAATTCTAAACATTTATTATGAAACTATCGGCCAATAAATATTTAACAACTCGCCCTAAATACAATACTCATAATGATACCAAAGCAACTCCCTTCTGTATTTTTTTTTTTTTTTTGGATAGAGAAAGAATGTTTATTAGGGAAGAAGATAAGAGTACAAAGAGCCGTCTATATGTTAATTATTGATATTTGTTCTCGATCATACCCTTCTGTTGGGCCTCAATCCCATGTATATACCACAAAGAGCATGGGAGCAAGGGTAGTTGGGAAGGGCAGAAATGGTAAAGAGCTAAAAAAGGTTGTTGTAAAGGAGATAGAAGGGACTAGCCAAATGGACACATGGCAGTTCGGGTTTGTTGTGGAAGATGCTGGAATTGTGGAAGGGAAGGTGAATATGAAGGTTGTAGAGGATGGTGAGGAGGGGATTAGGTCATTTCAGTAGTGTGGGGTGGCTTAGGCCATTGCACATTAAAGGTATCAGTACAGAGATAGAGAAAAGAGAGATAGAGACGAAACTGAGAGAGTACAATGATTTCTGAAAGGACCAAATACATGCAGTACCATATATGCTTGTTATTACAATATGACAGGTGGATTATTTTTTCCACTTCATTAACATCTTAAACTTGCCAAACTGATGATCACAGCATATTGTACAACATATATACAGAGTAATGAGATCAGTCCCTAACTAACACTCTAACAGAATTGCCACAGCACTGTAACTAACTTCTAACCATATTAACTGTTCTCCTCATACACAGAGATAGCATCTTGCTTCTCTGATTTTCTTCTTTCTCCTTCTAGTGCTACACTTGTCTCTACATTTTCTATTTCCTATCACTGAAGCTGGAGCTTTGCTCCCTGGTTTTCCTACCATTTTTCGTAGTTAATACCAGTATCTATCACCTTCCTTTGGAAAGAAATTCAAGAGCATTAGATAAGTCACAAGTTACTCGTGAACTGACAGTGGCTTCCTTAGAATGGATCAGGGAAAATAGAACCCAAGTCTACAAAATCTATGAAACCACATCCTTTATTTTCAGAAATTATACTAACCTCTCCTACTTTAAGGCTTGTTTGCTTTGTTTCCAGTTTCCTGATTTCATTTCCTGTTTTCATTAATAATTGCAAAAATGCCACCTTGTTTTCATTTTGTTTCCTATTTTCAAAGTTTTATACAGGAAATAGTGAAAACATTACAAAATGTTGTTTTCATTGTTTCATGTAAAAATCTTTGAATACATGAAGTAGAATTAAAACAATGTAACATTTTTGTAATTATTAATGAAAACAAAAATGAAACAAAGCAAACGGCCCTAAAATTTTCATTAGACAAAAAGCACATATTTGTGTTTTGTTTTTTGAACACATGCACTGCATTAAAAATTAACCAGGGAGGTCTTTGTAGAATATGAAACAAGAGGGGGTAAAGGGGCCCACAGCGCTCGAGGATCCCAGTATTTTGTTTATATAAACACAAGGATCCCACTATTGTGGGTTTTGGTGAGAGTTAGACACATGGCCTTACCGTCATGAGCGGAAAGGCTGTTTCTGGAACAAACCCTTGAAAACTATATCAGTAGATCACAAAGCCACAACCTTATCCTTGCACCAAGGGTCACCTTATATGAAAATTTAAAATAGGGAACATATGTTGGAAATTCAATGTAATTTTTGAAACTATAGGGGGTATTTATTTAGTTTCTGTAAACCTCAGGTGGTCAGTGTAAAAATCAAAAAAGATAATGGGCAATGCACTGAAGCTTCTATGCCCCTCTATCTAACTCTTCTACTGCAATGCAGCCCGTTGTACACCTCAATATGGTATTAAAATAGGAGGCAATTACTTGTTGAGTCTAGAGAGAAGCCCCTAAGATTGGACATAGACAACAATCCCAATTAAATTACCTCAAAAAGGCAACTGAGAAATCAACATTTCATACAAATAAAATTTTTAAGTAAATTTAACTAGATTCTATGATTAACTTTGTTATCAAATAATAATTGCATACACTATATGCATTTTAAAATTTATCCAAATTATAGAATATCAAGCTTTTACAGCCAATTCTATGTTAAACAATTGCAGCTGCCTTGACGGGAGTTATATGAACCTAACAAATAAAGATATAGAAAAACTGATAATGTAATATTTACCACTAATCTAAATTCTAAAGTACCATATACCCAAAGAACATTACATGCATATAAGTTGGAATTCTTTGAAGACAAATACCTGATGAAACTCTATAAGAAGATCATTGCTCACAAGATATCTTTCAACTGATAAAGCAGCAACACATCCAGATCCAGCAGCAGTTATGGCTTGCCTCCATTCATGGTCCTATGATAATAAGAAGGAATAAACTCTATAAGAGTTCCTACAAAAGGTAACATCAAACCACAAGATATATTAAGAAAATAGACCTCGTGATAAACTTGCACAGTTAATACACAGGCTTGGAGTTTATATTAACAGCAACCATAACTAATTTAAGAAAGGAAAAAGATCAAACTTCCGCCTCCTCCAATGATGTTTTGAGGATGATATTATCAAGATATTATTGAATCTGGACCCTAGACTTCTTTCAATCATGGCATTCCAAGAAGATTAAATGAGAGGAGGAAAGAAACAAATTACTGTTAAAAAATGGCATAATGCATATTAACATGAACTTGGTCAAATGGTTTCCACCTCCTCTTCCGGCATTTCCTCAAAACAAGTCTACTTAATTTTACATTTATTTTAGACAATATAAATTTTCTGGAACAATCAGCTATATCAGGTTACCTGCACATCTCCAGCAGCAAATACACCTTCAACTGAAGTTTTTGCAGTACCCTCCTCAACTAGTATGTAGCCAGTGTGGTCAAGCTCAACTTGGCCTTCCAAAAGTTGGCTATTTGGTGAATGACCTATGCCATAAAATAGCCCTTTTACATCAAGCACAGATTCCTCCCCCGTATCAACCTTTCGAACTAAAATGCCAGACATCTGTCCTTTTGTATTGCTCACAAGGTCCACAGCCTCTGTATTGAAGTGCACGGTGACATTGGGATTGTTATACACTCTGAAACATTCGTGATAATCAACCTGTTAAACAAACATTCACTGCGTTGAAAACTCACATACCAAATGTTTATTAGTATATAATTCACCACAATAACATTCATGATAATCAACCTGTTAAACAAACATTCACTGCGTTGAAAACTCACATACCAAATGTTTATTAGTATATAATTCACCACAATAAAAAATCCAAAAAAAAAGCTCCACATTAATGCGGATTAACAAGGGAGAAAACAAAAGATGACACATAATACCAACTCCTTTTTTTCCCTGTAATACAAAATCATAATACAAACTTTAAGGCATGTTAAGCAATCCATACAAATTATTGATGTCCTTCAACATATAGCTACCATTTGTTTAATGAAAAAAATGACACAAACAGAATGCCCAACAAATTCACTTAATAGTTAAAAAATACTCATCCATCATCACCAATCTACTGCATTCTGAACAGTAAAAAAAAGGAACCAGCAAAAATCATATAAAGGAAATAAAGTGATAAAAAAATAGGTAGCATAACCTCTAATAAAATATGAGATCGAGAATGAAAGGGCATGTTAAGGATAATGATAAGAACATTAAGGTTCAATAATAGAGAACCTGGCAATTGTTGATGAGTACAAAAGATTGATCAACCAAAGTTTGTCTAAAAATCTAACTCTCCACAAGAGTAATTTAGAGAGAGAGAGAGAGAGAGAGAGAGAGACGTGAGAAATAAAAAGGAATACATGTTGAAGTGTATAGGAACTGGTAGTTCCATTAGAAATCACATGAACATACATTGCAAAGTTAGTTGTGCCTTAACAATTACCAAGTAACAAGATTACAAGAATTTGGAAATATTGATCTAACCCACCTATCTTGCATAGCTCTGGAAGCCCTTAGCTCATCCCGGCGTGCTAGTAAGTGAACATGACGAGCATATTTAGTCAAGTATAATGCTTCTTCTGTAGCTGTATCCCCCCCTCCAACAACAGCAAGAACTTGACCCTTAAAGAGAGGTGATGCCCCATCACAAATTGCACAAGCACTAATTCCTCGGCTCCAAAATTCATCTTCTCGGGGTAGTCCAAGTCTTTTTGCAGTAGCTCCAGTGGCAAATATAACAGTATGGCACTTAACCTGAATTATAATATAATCAAGAACACCTGATGTAACTATACCAACAACTCTTCTTCGAAAGAAACACATTGAGAAAGATATTAAACAAACAATTTGATCAAAATATATGTAACTCAAAATTCAAAAGTAATGGCAATCATTTCAGCATACATTCTGCAATTTCAACTTTCATGACTCAAATTATGACCGGGATACTCAATTAATTAATGTTTAAATAAAAGTTGTTACCAAATTTGTAACAAACAAATTGCAGTATTTTAACTCCATAAAGGAAGAGCATCACATAGCAGATTCAAAGAAGCAGTTAAATTAGAAGATACAATCTTGAGGAATAAGAGATATCAATAATCTGTGCAATCATGAAATTGTAAATCAGCTTGCCACTAGCAAATATATCACCTTACGATCAGTACTTTGGACAGTGAAGGGACTACTTTTCACATCAATAGCTTCAACATCTTCTTGATACAATTCTGCTCCCCAACGTTCAGCTTGCTTTCGCATCCTATACAGATAGAAAATGTGGAAACCCCAAAGGTCTTTATGTGAACAAATTACAAAAGAACATGAGTGATAACAAGTTTTTTTATAGTCTTTTCTTAAAACCTGTCCATCAGATCAGGTCCGGTTATCCCATCTGGAAATCCTGGAAAATTCTCCACTTCAGTGGTAGTCATCAACTGCCCCCCAGGAACACCACCCACTTGGTACCCTTCAAACACTACAGGTTTCAAATTGGCACGTGCTGCATATATAGCTGCTGTGTATCCTGCAGGGCCTGACCCTATAATTACCAAATTCTCAACACCTCCTGTGAGGGGGGAATAAAAAAAGATGCCACTGTCAGCTTTGCTTTATCTACCTAAATTCTAAAACTAAAAAACAAGAAGTGTTAAGACCAATAACAAGAATTAATCGATACAACAATTACCAAGTAAAGTGGCAAGTCAATATTTTTGTTATTAGTAAAACCTCTATACAAGGGTTATTAGAACAACATGAGCCACGCTTCACTGAAGTGAGTTTGTCTATAAATTGAACAAGTAAAGGATAATCTACCTTTAAATCATTTAATGAATTAGCATCTTGATAACCTTTAAATTAAATAAAAGGTATGTAAGGTTTTAAACTTGCATTGTGTTGTATTTACCGTCATTGCAGATAATTGCAGGAAAATGCGGCAGATGCATTGCAATTGCAATTGCGGTTGTAGAAACTAATAAAATCACAACGCAGCGGCCCCAATTGCGGTTGCCTATCTCGTTTTAAAACCCTTTCCTCACACTTTAGATGAGTTTTTTCCCGACAACATATATGACCAATTCATTGAACTACTTCCATCTAACAAATGCTTTTCTACTACCCAATTTCACTTCCCATAACCACTTTCCCTTACCTTAAAATATAAATTCAAGACCATATATCATTGAAACTGCATGGGTTACTCAAACCTTTAAGAAACAGGGCAAGAAAAAAAAGCATTGCATGTCAAGTGTGAACCTCATTTAATCCGAAACAAGACAAGACAAGACAACAACATCATGTGAGTTGTGAGTTGTGAGCTGACCTGGTGAGGTGGGAGTGTCGAGGGAGGAGGATCGGACCCTGAGTCTGAAGAGGGAAGGACGAATGCGTAGAGAGGAAGCAGAGTTGGAGTTGGTGACTCGCCGAGTTGGGACGAGTCCGAGACCGAGACCGAGTCCGAGTCCGAGTCCTATCTTCACAGCAGCCATCGGTTTCTTTCAGACCATACAATACAATGCAAACGTGATTGTGGTCTGTGGTGGAAGAGTGAGCAACACAGACAGACCAACGGTTAAAAGCGCCAACTGTTAAATTCCTTTTTAGTTATTATAATAATAATAATAATAATGGACTAAGGCTATCAATACACTTTATATTAAGGGTGATAAAATGGGTTGGGTCCGATGGATAAATCAATTTAACCCGCCTATTTTGATAGGTTGGATTGAGGTTCTCAACCCATCAACTCGTTTTGACCCTCCCCGCTTAACCCACCAAGAAGGCAGATCAGAGACGGGACGGGACGAGACGGATTGGCCCGCCAACCCGCCTATTCTAAAAATATATATATTTTAATTTATTTTTTTATTTTTTTAATAGTTTGAAGTAGGGCGGGACAGGTTGACCAGCCAACCCATTTTCGTTTTTTATGCTTAATTTCCTATCTTTTATAATTATTTTTAATTTTTTTATTATTTTTTGACGGGTCAACCCGCCAACCCGTCAACCCATTTTTATAGTTTTTTCTTTTGGCGAGTCAACCCGCCAACCCGCTACTAAACAGAGTGGGATAGGAGGTCTAATCCATTTTGTTAAAGCGGGTCAACCCACCGCGTCCCATTTTAGACGGGCCAACGACAGATCGGAACGGATTGACCGATTTTGACACCCCTACTGTATACCACATTTCTTTCATTTAATATACTTTTGAATGTTGGATAGATTTTATGGTAGATCAAATGAGCTCATATGATTTAGTGCTGGTTTTATTTTTCTCACCCTCCTGGTTATTATTCCCACCCCCATCCCCTACTATTAGATTTCATTATTATTCCCTGTACCAGGGGAAATGGATCTTCTTATATTAAATTTCACCTGATAAAAATAGTTTAATTTTGAGGTTGTCAAATGTAAAGTTTTTTAAATGGTTAGCTAATCACATATTGGCTATCTTTGGTAAATTCATTAAGTTAGCTAATAATTTATTTGACTAACTTATAAATTTGTTTGACCAAAATATAGATGTTTGATAAAAGATAGGCAAAATGGATTGATTGGTCCTATACGTTTTTTTACATTTGACATCGGTCCTATAAGTTTTATTTTTTTCAAATTGATCATACATGTTATGTTTCGTTTCCACATTAGTCCTTTCCATCAATTTCGATCTTATAACGTCAAATCAAAAGTCATGTGTTGAACTAACGTTTTAGTCACGTCAGGTCAAAACTGAAGGCGTTAAGTCGAAATTGACGAAAAGGATTAACATTAAAGCGGAGCATAACGTATAGGACAAAGAGTGAAACTTATATGACCAATGTGAAAAGTAAAAAAAAAAAAACATATAGGACCAATCAACCTGTTTTGCTTAAAAATAACTTATCTCATTAGCTTATAATTTTCTTTTCATAAGCTATTTTATTTAGCTTACAGTTTATACTCATTTTTATTCTTATTATTTTAACATAATTCCTTCTGATCCATACCTAATAAAATAAATTTTATATTAAAAACTTCTATAAAATGTCATTCCATTTATATTATTTAATAAAAAATTGTAAGATAAAAATAAAAAAATTAATATTCTAATTACAAAGCTTTAGTTAGAATTTAAAAAAATATATAAAAATCATATAAACATGTCATTTTATGTCATTTTATATTTATAAATTAGTTTAACAATTAATTTTATCAAACGCTTTAAATTTAATCAGTTATAAGATATACGCTTTCAACTAAAAATTAGCATATCAACTATTTTTGTCAAACACAATTATCATCTCATATATGACTTTTAAGGCAGATATTATATAAAATAAATAATTCTAATAATGTAGTAGTACATGATTGGTTGTTAGTGTAAAAATTATTTACATTGACTCTGCATTATAATTAAATACATAAAAAAAAAAATAGGCAGAAAGATTCTAACCTATAATTTTAGAATCAACTTTACTGATTAAATTTGAGTCTTTATTTGAGATACTCTTTCTAGCTATCATATACTATTAAATACTATTTTTTTATAAGAATTCATTCAATAACATTATCTTATTTTATTTTTTATTTTCTCTTTTTAAATTCAAGTTTTTTCTTTTATTAGCATTATTTTTTTATCAATTAGTTTCATTTACTAAATTTATTGTGATGGGCATAGGCCCCTTCTTGTAAAAAAAAAAATTTATTGTGATGATATATATATATATATATATATATATATATATATATATATATATATATATATATATATATATATATACTTTTTTCATTCTACAAGTATTACTGTATATATTATCTCTATTTCATTTGAGTTCTAAATTCATAAGAAACCTTTTCAGTATTTTACTTTTTTTTTTATTTCTTCTTAAGCATGATTATATCCTAATTTTAGTCAAATTCTTTATTGTATTATTTTAATTTGCCTTTTGTGTTAGGGGTAGTGCTCCACATATTTATATGTATATCACCTCAACACTTACAATTTTAACATATTATTATAGCTGGTCCCATATTTATATTCTACATATATACATCTTGATTTGTTACCTATATTGGTGAAACGACGACAAGTATATCGAGTCGTTGTAAATAATAAAACGACTATGAGGCTGGATATCGTCCACATGGATTGTGACGTGATCATGTACCAATTCTCAAGTAAAATAATTATTTAGGCAACGAGTTGGATTGAAGAAAGCTCAAAATTGATTTTCGTGAAATATTTAAAGAAAGCAAATACATATTTTCGTTCTTCTCTTGATTGGTGAGCAAACACAAATCACAAGGTGGGTATTAAGCAAGAATAAAGGCGCTAGGAATCTGCCTTCGTTCAATTGTGCATCTGGTTTACTTATAGACAAGGAATCGTTTGAGTTGCGAAAATTCCAATTACCCTAATTCCTATTGGTTGGTTTAAGGTTCGATCTCCTAAATTAATTAGACCTTGATTCCTTAAGTGATTAATTCTATCAAACTCTATTTATTTATTTATTTTGGTGATTAATTATAGCCTGATTTGTTGTTACCATGTCTAGTGTTCGATCAAAGTCTATTAATTACCCTAATTCCTGAGATATAAATAATTAAGTTGATGATTAAGCTTCACGGAATTGTTGACAAACCACGATAATCAAATAACTTATTCCTAGATTACCCAATTAATTATACGAATTACAAGAGACAAACATTCATTATCACTATTCCTAGCATATCAATGAATCATCAAAACATAAGAATAGGGACCAATCATTCAAATATCATTAAAAATAGTAATTAATACATCAAACAACCAATAGTTCAAAGGACAAAGTAGAGAATCAACAAAAATACAACATAAAAGAAATACATCATCTCCCTAACTAACAGGAATTTAGCTAGGCATGCTTAACCCTATAAAACAAGAAAAGATGAGAGAAAAGGATAAAACTCCATGAAGTATAAGGTAGATGATGAATGATTCCTCCTTCTTTTCCTCTTCAGCTCCAAAGAATTGCTAAATTATGTTTTGAGTCCAAAGAATTTGTGTGCGGTTGCCAAAGAATGACCCAAAATGAGAAATGAGGGTTTAAATATCCTGTCAGTAAAAGTGACTACTCTAAGCGTGGGATATTCAAAAACTCGTTTTTCTCATGTAATGAGATATTATGACATTGGTTTGTTTTGTTTGATTAAATGATCCACAATATTAACAAGGTATTATGAAATTTTTGTTTCAGGTGTTGTTGCTACAACTAATGTGGTTGAGGCATGATAATTTATGTTGCATTCTCTTTCATCTGGTGTTGTTGCTACAACTGATGTGATTTGTTTTTGGTTCGAAGAAGGAGAACAGATTTATAATTCAAATTTATTTATTTTTATCCTTTGGGTTCCATTGAAATCATGCTTCCAAATCTCTTGATTACTTTGCAAACAGATAGTTTATGCAATCAAATTCACAAAACAGTTTTCAAATTAAATGCAGCCAAGAAGGATGTAAATACAAAATAGCATAAACATTTTTATTCTATTTTAAAAGAACAAATAGTATATTGAGGCGTCGCAATGAGCTTTATTGGGAGGGGACCGAATCCACAACACCCTAAGTAGTGTCTCGGGTTTCATCCTTTCTCTATGAGTGGATAAAGGTTCAAGAAAATCATCCTTGCAACGTTGTTCGTGAATCTTCCACGGCGCCCATTAACATCTCTTAGATAGCCCCTTCTGCAGGAAGTTGAGATCCTCTTCATTTCCTCTCTTCATTTCTCCTCTCTAATCATTATAGTTTTAGAGATATAAACATGATAATGTGACATTGGGTGAGTCCAAATATCCTCTACACACCCCAAAATCATAGTAATGGAGCTATCCATTTCTCATGAGAAATGGAGAGGATCTTTACTCTCCTGTTGGTGTTTACAAGTGCAATATTGATGCATCCTTTTCTCAAACCAGAGGGTGTACTAGTATTGGCATGTGCATTAGAGATAGCACCGGCTCTTTTATGATGGCTCGGACTACATGGTTCACTCCTTGCTACCCCATTTCTGAAGGTGAAGCTATGGGCCTTTTGGATGCTTTAGCATGGGTTACTCAAAACGGGTTCCAGCAAGCTATTTTTCAAATGGAGTGCAAGATAGTGGTTGATCTTATCCACTCTAAGAGATCTGATCATTCGGAGTTGGGTTCCATCATCAATGATTGTCTTAAGTTTTTATCTTCTTTTTCTCTTTTTAGAGTTTAGTTTGTTAGGCGACAAGCTAATGGTGTTGCTCATAACTTAGCTAAGGTGGCTTCATTTAAGTCTAGTCCCATTGCTTTTATCACATTCCCATTTGAATTGCTGATTTACTTTATAATGAAATGATATAAGCATTTTCTAGTAAAAAAAAAAGAACAAATGGTATATATATTGAGCAACTCAACCTGTTGGGCAACACGGGTATCTTAACTAGTTCATATTAAAATGGGGAAACAAAGAAGGAATAGGTGGTTTGGAGGGGCCTATATTACCCAACAAAAAGAAAAGAAAAGAAAAAGTTGCACGGAGGGAGACCTGCCTAAAATAAATTAAGAGAAGAAAGGGTCTTTAAAATGGAAGTCAAGAAACCTCAGCTGCACAACCCAATTCAGCATCTTCCAAAAAATGTCCACATCCCAATGATATAATTAACTTATCGCGGGACAATATATCAGATTTATATATATATATATATATATATATATATATATATATATATATATATATACACGTTTCGTTTATATCAATCTAAGTCATTTCTTACTTATGTCCAATTTTAGTCATTGATTTTATTTTTAGTTAAAATCACAATCACCGTTAAATGAAAATAAAATCAACAATTGAGATCGAGTATAGGTGAAAAATGTAAACGGATCTTTACAAAACCTACAACAATCATCAATAAGTACACAAAATCCCTCACTTGGGGGTTTGATGCGTTAGGAGGAGAAAGAATGGTAGAGAAGAATTCTTCACACCCAAATGGTATAAATGTTCTTTCATCTTTCATCCTTGTGTCGTTGCGTGTAGCTCAGGAAACAATTTTACATACCCTTCGAGATTGTAGTAGAACTAAAAGGATTTGGCAATTTCTCCATTGTTTTTACCTTTCTCAGGATTTCTTTTCTACTGACCGGAAGAGTTGGGTGGGGAATAACATTGTTCATGCTCATGGATGTCTTTTTGTGGTGACTTGTTCGATCATTTGGAAAGCTTGCAGATATTTTCATTGATAACTGTCGTGTCATAAATGCTACAAATACTGATAATTATATCAGAAATGACTTTTGAACAATAGGTGTCCTTTGGATGTTTTTTTGATGTATTTTTAAAATATATGTATATAAAAAAGATAAAAAATAAATAAGAGATAAAGATAAAAGGATAAAATGTTATATATAATGTCTAAATTTTGATGTTCAAATAATATATCTGTAATTATATATGATGTCATAATTAATTGCTAAAGAGTATAATTAGAAAAAGGGAAATGATAATCAGTGTGTTATGGATATTGATTAAAGAATTAAAAAAGTAAGTTTTTATGCGAAAATGATGCATTCAATTATTGACAAGTGAATATTTTTGTTTTCCAATAAAACCTTTTACCTCTTCTTAATTTCTTAATCAATATCATAAGGACATTGATTAGTAAGAGGTTAGAAAAATGTAATAAATATTTGTTAATACTTAATGTGGGTCAAAATGGAATAAGATCAAATTAATTCTAAAAGACACAGTCAATTAAGATAAAAGAGTAATTTAGAGGATAAAATAAGATAGAGAAAAACCTATTGAATATAAAACCAGGTTTTCTTGATTCATATTTTACATGAAGGATTCTCTTCAATATCCGAATTGAATTTCTTCCTGCGAATGAAGCTTTTAGCTTTATTGTTTTTTGATAAAGTAAATTTAATTAAAAGGGTATATATATGTGTATTTGGGCTTCCTATAGAAACGTCTTGTGCGGCCTGTGTCACTCTACAAGTCAAACATATTTTATCAACTAAAGATTAATCCATTGAGATATAAATCTTAACGAATATGTGGTTAGTTCGAGTAGTAACGAGTTCTGACCCCTTAAGCAAGTGATCGGTGATTCGATTCATGGTTCTTGCGTACGGAGAAAACCTGATTGGGAGATGTCAACCCTTAAATGTCGTTCAGTACTTCGAGGGATTAGTCTCTGTATTTGCGCGCGAAGGATATCCTGAAAAAAAAAAAAATCTTAGACAGAATACGCTAATATTAATTGTGTGGATTCATGGATTTGTGATTTTCATTTTCCCATATCTTTGGCATTTTATTTGTAGTTTTTTAATTCTTATAAGGTGTTTTCACAATGCTTTAGCATAAGACTTTTTCACTCGGAATAATGAAGATATCCATCTCTATTATTGCTTTTCCATACATCCAAATCCTTAATTGACACCTCAGAAGTCCCTCAACTATGGGTGATTCCACGGTGAAGTACTTAAATAGGTTCCTCTTAGGTACTTCATTGGTGAGACACTAAATTGATTGGATGTATAGTAGGTTTTCTAAGTTTTTAAATTTTATTTATTTGAAAATTCCATTTTACCCTTCCTTTACCACTACTTCCAACCCCACCTCTCTGCCCTCTTCCACCTACCGAAGCTCCGACCTCAACACCACCGCCACCGCCCAGATCTGGGTTGCGGAGGTCCGACCTCACCCCCATCTTCAGCAATAGCAAGTAGCCACGGGAGAAGCTTCGGCGACGAAGATGTAACCACATCATGATTTGGCTGTTGTTACATGTTGCTTCACCCTTCCCCTCTTTACTCCTCACATCCTCCAAAGGCTTCATCCCTTGCCCATGCTTCACATGATTTACACTTTGGTCATTTTGCAAAATCTTATTCATCTTCTTAGGATCGAACTCGACTGACAAAGGGCAAGAGGATGTGAGCTTGATTGTAAAATTCCTTCCTCGAATCAAATTTGATTGCAAAATCCTATTCCTTCCATAAAAAGAACATTAAGATCGAACACAAAATCTTCTTATGATCGAACTCGATTGACATTCCTTCTACCATCCTGTTCCTCAAAATCCTCAAACCCTTCCCCTATTTTCCTCAAAGCTTACAAACCTATTCCTCATAATCCACTTTTCCGCAAATCCTATTCATGAGGGAAAGTTCATACCTATTGTGACAGATATAGGTCACAATGGAGAGAGATCGAGAGGGATGGTAAACAAATTCGATGTTTCTGTCCAGTTCGCCATCGTGCTACACCCGTTACCATCGCCGGAGTCTACATAGTCGCCGCGCCTTCATATTCTTCCTTTGGGTGAGTGAAATTTCACTCCAAATGTAAAAGATTAAAACCCCCAAATTCCACCAAAATCCTAACCCTAGTCCTCTTCATCGTCTGAATGTCTTGATGTCCTAGATCTCACAAATGCTTCATCGTTGAAATCCACAACCACCGCCTCTTTTCCCTTGGGTCTTGTTGGGTTACCCTTAATCTCCCAAGTTTAGTGGGGCCTAGTACCAAAAACAAAGTATTTCTATCAAAATTAAAGAATTTTTGTACAACTTTACTATAAGAAATTTACAAAATTAAAAATCAAGAATTTGTGACAGTGCACTTAGTTAACTAAATATCATATGCTCATCTCAATCACCAAACCGATCCCTAAAGGCTTCACTCTAGTTAGTTTGCTACTTATTAGAGCGCGTCTTAGTTTTAATCCTCGTCTTTGGTACAATATTCTTCATTACACTAAACAACAAACTTAATTAGTCTCTTATTTCTATATTTGAAATAAGTATCTTGTGTTAATCAGTATCCTAAAAAAGAATAAGTCTGTGTTGAAAAATTAAATACAACATTTATTAATATATTAAATAAACAATTTTCAATATAAATTTATGTTTTTTTTATGGAAGATTCTATGGTACCCCTTGGATATCATACTCTTGTCTAAGTGGATCAATCGGATGGTAAGAACTTAGTCCTATGTAACATTGACATACCTCAATTAATTGAGGTGACACATTCTGATTAGATAAATAGGACACCCAAATCCTATACATTCCAAAGGTACCATAGCAACGCCCTGTTTTTTATTCCTTAAGCATTCTCCTTAAAAGAATACCTCTATGACTAGCAATAGAAGTCGAGCACAATTTATTGCAAAGTGAGATAAATTTATTATGGTGGAGAGTGATACAGGGAGACAGAGACAACAAATATATATTTTGTAAAGGTATTGCTAATTAGTGTTTTTATTAAAGAATTCAAAAAATAAGTTTCCATTTGAAATACTAAATATATCAACTTTGGATATATTAAATACATCATATTTTTATAACTATTTTTTAATTCCACTAGTACTAGTGTTCTTTTTTTCGGGTAATTGACCAAACTGACTCACTTTTAGAAACTATTTATTAATATAATCTTGTTTTGAAACTATTTACCAAACTAACCCACTTTTACATATTTTATTATTTTTTATGATACTGAAAAACGTTGCTTTGACTAGCGTTTTTATCAGATTGTGCCATGTGGCTCGCTGTAAAGGTATTTTAAAAATTTCACGTTTAGCGTGGGCCAAGGCCGACGCTAAAGGCCAAAATGGCCGATGCTATACACCTTTTAGTCATCAGACGGGTTCTTCACTGATAGCCATTAGACGGGTGAACATTTCCATCTGATGACTATCAGACGGGTGAAGAAACGATCACCCGTCTGATGACTACAAGTGTGATCATCTCCACAAGAGGTGTCACGGGTGAAACATTTTTTTCATCCGTCTGATAGTCATCAGATGGGTGAACGTTCTTCCCTAATAGTCATTAGACGGATGATTATTTCTTCACCTGTCTGATAGTCATCAGACGCATCGGGTGAAGATCTTTAGCTTCAGACGGGTGACACCTCTTGAGGAGATGGTCACACTTATAGTCATCAGACAGGTGAACATTTCTTCACTCTGATAGTCATCAGATCTTTACCCGTCTGATGCGTCTGATGACTATCAGACGGGTGACAGCCGAAGATCTTCACCCGTCTGATGCGTCTGATGACTATCAGACGGGTGAAAAAAGATCACCCGTCTAACTATCAGACGGGTGAAACATTTCATCATCCGTTTGATAGTCATCAGACGGGTGAACGTTCTTCCATCACCCGTCTGATAGTCATCAGACGCATCAGACGGGTGAAGATCTTCAGCTTCAGACGGGTGACACCTCTTGAGGAGATGATCACACTTATAGTCATCAGACGGGTGAACATTTCTTCACTGTGATAGTCATCAGATGGAAATGTTCACCCGTCTGATGACTAAAAGGTGTATAGCTTCGGCCATTTTGGCCTTTAGCGTCGGCCTTGGCCCACGCTAAACGTGAAATTTTTAAATTTTGTTTAAAGCGAGCCACGTGACACAATCTGGTGACAGTAGCGTTTTTAGAAAACGTTAGTCAAACTAGAGTGTTTCAGTGTCAGAAAAAAATAATAAAATATGTAAAAGTGGGTTAGTTTGGTAAATAGTTTCAAAACAAGGTTATATTGATAAATAGTTTTTAAAAATGGATCAGTTTGGTCAATTACCCTCTTTTTTTCTGACAGCAACTAGGGATGGCAATTTGGACCCTACCCGCTGGGTACCCGCAAAAAATACCCATGATGGGTAGGGTAAATATCCGCTTTGTAGGCACAGGTGCGGGTCTGGGTAATTACCCCAAATAAGAGAGGGTATGGGTGCGGGTACGGGTACTCTAGTACCCACCCTGCCTCGCACCCGCACCCGCATATAAAAATATATATATTTATATATTTATTTATTTATATTAATACATATAATTGTAATTATATATAAAATTTTAAAAATAAAATTAATATAACCTACGGTTTCTTAATTATTTTTCCCTTTTAGACTTAATCACCTACTAATCTAAGCACTAACAGCACCCGCTGATGTTCTTTGTGTTATTTTTCCCCATTTTTTAGTTAAAGTGCGGATAATGGGTACGGGTAATGGGCACTTAGATACCCAGAAGTTACGGATAAGGATACTTAAGTTGCTACCCATACGGATACGGATTAGGATACAGATATTTTTTGTCAAACACGGATATGAAGATGAATATTATAGTATTCTATCCAGACTCTACTCATTGCCATCCGCATCAGCAACTAGTACTAGCGTTCTTAAAACACTGTCTGTCTAGCCTTTTTTGTAATGCCTTGGCGTTTTCTCTGTCCAAAGTCCAAACAAATGTCGCCAATTCAATTGGTGCCAATCGATCACAAATTTTTATGTCATTGTCAATCTCATTTTTTTTCTGTACGCGGTTGGCTTTGTAGTAAGTGAGAACAGTCATATTTGAATGGAAGAAGTTTGGTAGCTGGAATAGCACACAAAGTCAAATAAAGTCACTTCCTTTCATAGAAAAAACCTCCAAAGCATTAGATCACGTTCGAGGAAGAAATCAAACTCAACACTGCATATATAGTGAAAGCCTTGGATGGAGGAATCTGCACGAAAGATATTGACACAAAAGATATATAATGTAGAAAGTAGCAGCACACCTAAATGGCTTAAACTAACATTATTTTCGTAGAAAAAATGTTTACTTTGAGACAATCCCACCAAACACTCCCGCGTGCAAAGTTCATCTTCCCAAATTCCTCGGCCATTAATTCACAATTTTAACAATATCTTATTTACTAGGCATCGATGCCTCCCTCATTTTTATTATGATGTGCATAATTATTCAAGTTAGTCAAGTTGCTTTTGTCATTTGTGGATTTTAAAATTATTAGAATAATCAGGCCCAATTTCAGTCCAAAACTGAATATCTATGAGTGGTGGTCCAACATTTTTTTTTTAATAAGCAAAAAAGTATATTGATACGAATATAAAGGATATTCAAACTTATATACAACGGGAAGAGAAAAAAAAAAAGAAAAAAGAACAAAGAACAGGCTATAAATAAATGTCATACTCGCTCTAAAAAAGCTAGCATGCTCTTTACAAAAGCCATGTCCTCTCCTATTGTTAGATTAAGGTACAGAATCACAAATTAAGCTTCAATTAGCAACAACACCCTTCCACCTAAAATTACATTATCAGTCCTCTGCCTTACCCCCAAGAGTCAGTAACAGCATCCCCACAAAAGAAAAGAAACCCCCCTTAAAAGCTTTGCATCAGGCTTCCTTTATAGATAGCTAGTATAGTTGTAGGCTTCAAACAACTAAAGAAGACAAAGAGAAGGATAATCGAGTCTAATTTCATTTCCAAAGCTAATTCATAGGAGAAGGGTTCCTAAGTTATTATAAATCGTTCTTTATTTATATATATATATATCAATATTTTAATTCATGCAATACCAATTAAGTAAAGTACATTAACTGCCAGAAAAATTAACTCGATTAGTATCATTATAACATCTTCAGAAGAATCTTAATAAGTTTGATTTATATTGATACTTTTCGTAAATATCATTATAAAGCTTTGCTAAGGACAACGTTTCCCCTTAACCTTTTTCAACAAAAAAATATAATGCGTTTACATTATCATTTGGTGCCACTTGTAGCGAGAAGGTAAAGTAGTTTTGTGGATTTGACTAGTATTAGTAAAATCCATATTAATGAGTTACTTTGTTTTCAAGTTATATAAGTATTATATTTTATTATATTATATATCCAGTTAAAAGAAAGAAGAGTGAGACGAAAGTGCATGGCATGAATCCTCTATATAACTCTATATAAAGAAGGGTAGGCTTAGTACATACGTTTCGATTATTCATACATTGAGAAAAAGAAAGAAAGAGAGAGAGAAAGCAAAATAAGCTCTCTTGCATTTCTCATGAACTGTGGAGTCGTGTTGGGTTTCTATTGTTGGGGTTGGGAATTCTTAACTGCCCTTCTTCTCTTCTCCTCTCATTGATCATCGATCATCCTAGATCTCTTCCTCCTCATATCTTCTTCTACTAGAAATCATTTTCTTTCTTTTACAACAAACCCTTTACATATACAAATAGAGATCAAACACCAATATATAAAAAGGATCAAGAAAGAAATTGCAAAAAAAAAAAAAAAATGGAGGGAGTACTAAAAATTAGTGATCATAAAGGGTTGTTGGAATATGCAAGGAAGTGCAGTCCACCACCGTTCTTGTTGAAGACCTACATGCTGGTGGAGGATCCTGCCACTGACGATGTCGTATCATGGAATGTTGAAGGGACAGCGTTTGTGGTGTGGCAACCAGCAGAGTTTGCACGTGATCTCCTCCCAACACTCTTCAAGCACAGCAACTTCTCTAGCTTCGTCCGCCAGCTCAATACCTATGTACGTACGTACGTGTATACATTCATCGTATATCATCATGACTTACTGTGTTTTATTTTGGTAATTCAACAACTCCACCTAAATTTAAAAGGAAGGTCATTCTATCCTATCCCTAAAGCAACTTATACCCTTGTTTATATGGTTCAATTAGATCGTAAAAATTTAATCTTATGTAACATTGACATGACTCATTTAATTGAGGTGTCGCATTCTAGTTGAACATATATAGGATACCTAAACCCTCTATTTTTCAAGGATATCATAGCAAATGTCCAATTTAAAACTGCCAAATAACAAAAAGAGAAATGGTGCATAATGAAAGGGCATCTTTGATCACTGAGTTGACTACTAAAATTTAAGTAGGTACTTATGTTACTATTTTTCTATAAGAATATGATGACATGTGTAAATGTGTAACAATTTACGCATATTATATTTTTATTGATGAGCTGTTATACATATTTTTTTATTAAAAAATAACACCACAAACACATATAAAATTGCATCCAAATTTTGTCATTCCCATTAAAAAATTATTCCTAAAGTATCTATAAAGTTGCACTTAGGTTTCCTCCTCACTTTAATTAGTATTCTTAAGAAATGAATGAAGATGTTGACTTGAAGTTTTTGATTAAATAAGATATTGAACCAGCAGAAGATAGAAAATATTTTATTTGTATAATTCAATACTGGAATATCCTCCTTACCTGATTCAGGTGTATCTGTTTCTGTGCTAAATTTCCTAGAAAAGACCGAATCCAAGGTTATATAAATATTAGAATAAATCAATAAATAATACTGCTCTAAAATGTTTTTTTTTTTTTTTTTTTTGTTCCCGGCCCGTTCGTGGTATGCATGTAGTTGATGTGATGGGTCTGCTTAGAACCAGTCCAGATAATGAAATTCATAGCCTTGATAATCACACTATCAAACGGCGGCAAAAATCAAAATTGGTGGGCGTTCGTGATTTAGTGTCAAACACTGCTAGCTTTTATGATATATATTAAGTGTCAAATTTATTATATACATTCAATACTAAATCTTTGCGATTAATTGTCCAAACTAACCTATTTTTAAAAATTATTTATCAATATAATTTTATTTTGAAACTATTTATCAAACTAACCCACTTTTTGCCAATCTGGCATTTTTATTATTTTTTTCTGACACCAAAGATGCTACTTTGACTAGCGTTTTTGAAAAACGCTGTCAGTAGCGTTTTTATCAGATTGTGCCACGTGACGAAATCTGGTAAAAATGTAAAAAAAATTAAAAATTTTACGTTAGGCCGACGCTAAGGGCTGACGCTAGATGTGTCACCCGTCTGATGTCTATCAAGCGGGTGAAAAAATGTTCATCCATATGATATATTTCTTCACCCGTCTAAAGCTGAAGATCTTCATCAGATCAGACGGGTATCAGACGGGTGAAGAAATGTTCACCCGTTTGATATATTTCTTCACCCGTCTGAGGACTATTCACCCGTCTGATGACTCTCAGACGGGTGAAGAAATATTCACCCGTCTAATACATTTCTTCACCTGTCAGACGGGTGAAGATCTTCAGCTTCAGATGGATGAAGAAATGTGTCAGACAGGTGAACATTTCTTTACCCGTCTGATCTGATGAAGATCTTCAGCTTCAGACGGGTGATGAAATATATCATACTGGTGAACATTTCTTCACCTGTCTGATGTCTATCAGACGGGTGACATGCCGACGCTAAACGTAAAATTTTTAATTTTTTTTACATTTTTACCAGATTTTGCCAGTGGCACAATCTGGTAAAAACGCTACTGACAGTAGCGTTTTCTAAAAACTCTAGTCAAAGTAGCGTCTTTGGTGTCAGAAAAAATAATAAAAAATGTCAGATTAGCAAAAAGTGGGTTAGTTTGATAAATAGTTTCAAAACAAGATTATATTGATAAATAGTTTCTAAAAATAGGTTAGTTTGGTCAATTAGCCCATTCTTTGCACCAAAAAAAAGTTGGTTGCACCAAAAAAAAAAATACTAAACATTCTAGTGAGGCTACAAAGAATATAGATATATATTGAGGAGCTTATAATATTTATTTACGGAATACACACATTAACACCACAACTAGTAATGAACAACCATTAACTTAAAAAATTCAGCAAATATTTTTTACTTTTATGACCATTTGAGTTAATATTCACTTGCTTCATATTTATTTATATATTTTGAATAAAAAAACAACAGTTAAATTAGTTTTTTTTGGTTTGGAACCCACCGTAATTAGGACCTTTTGCTTCCCAATGGATCCATTGAGGTATCTCCACAACTTCGGCCCTTTGGACTGACTATGAGACTTATCCCTAGTTCGACCACGTAGATGCACGAAAATTAACTAGTTGGATTTTGTAATCTCCCAACACCCTAGGAATCGAACTCGGGTTCTCTTCCTAGGGGTTAGAACGTGTTTCCACTCCAACCAAACCCGTAATCTTGTTCCAGTTAAATTAGTTTTACAAATATTTTTTAATTATATGTGAACAAATTGCTACTCCATAATTCGAATTCATTTATTTTAAATCTCAAACCCTTTTCAGTTACTTGAGTTAGGTTAAGGTGACTTAGTGTTTTAAAATTTTAGATTTAATAAGAGTAGAAGTTATCTAGTTTGACCAATTGATAGAGACTTATAACTATTCCTTTGAATTTTCATAAATTAACCCACTTTTCTTTGTGCATGGCCCACTCTTGAGGCTCAAATTTCAAGCTCAGAATGTATGAATGTAGAGAAAACCTAGTAAACCCTCATATCATTCGTTAACATATATAAGACGATATAAGTTAGATAAAGATTGTACTAACTTTTAACAAAATTTCTTGTTAATTGTTAATTGACTTTAATTGGTACGTAATATCAGTGTAAATTTTTTTACACTGAATATAAAAAAATATTTATACTGATAACACATATACCTACCAATTAAATTCTTGTTAATTTGAGTGGCTATGATAGACACTACATATCTACTTAATAATTGAGAATGAGAATTGATAAATACAATTTTTAATCTAGGGTCTACATATCCGTTGACAACATTCCTTCCTTCTTCTTTTTTCACTTCCTCTTTCTGTTTCTGTTTCTATTTTCCATCTCTCCCTTTTCATATTTCTTCTTCTCTACTCTCTCTCCTTAATTCCCCCTTTTGTCTTCTTCCTCCCTCTCTTCATGGTGGGTTGGGGTTGGCGGTGGGAGAGGGGTGGTTGGGCAAGGGGTGCAGATTTGTGCTTTAATGGGTACGGTGGTAGGGATGAGTCGATCTGGGTGGTGAGTGGTGGTGGTGGCACATGGTGATATGGTCATGGCTAGCTGTTGGTAACAATGAGTATATATATAGTTCGTAACTGTAAGTGAAAAAGTTGGTAATTTGTGTGATTTGTTAGTAATGGAAAACAACATGATGGGAAGTGGTGGTGGGTGGTGGGTGTGATTTCGTATGGATTATCCGTAATGGATACTAAATGGATACCTATTAGATCAGGATAAGTATCATAATACCAGTCCCACGAATACCTACATAATTATAGTAAATATTTTTATTAAATTAAATATATAATATATATTATAACAATTTCTATCACTTTGAGATGAAATAAACTTTATTTTTTTATTATTTTATACTTTTTAGTGATTAAATCCATAATAATAATTTTTTAAAATACATATAGTATATTATATAATGTTAATATAATATAGTGTATAATTTTATTTTATTTCCTATTATTTTAGACTCTTAAATACTCATGGACATTCATAAATATCCGCTATCCACATAAATATACATGGATATTGATGAGGATGGATGCGGGGGAAGCACTACCCGCCCCCGCTCCTTTGCCATTCCTAGTGGTGGTGGTATGATGGTTGTGGTAGTAGGTAACCATGGGTTTTTTTGTTGGTAATTTAAGTAGAAAAGTTGGTAATTTTTGTGATCTTTTGATAACCGGAAAAACACATGGTGAAAGCGGTGGCAGTAAGGAGGTGGGGCAGCACGGTGACGATGGGACTGCGGCGGGACGGTTATGGTGGCATGCAAGGGAAAAGAATGAGGGAAGAGACGATAAAATAAAATAGAATAAAGGCTTAATTGCATTTTTGGTCCCTCAGGTATCATAATTGTTCGATTTTCGTTCCCCGGGTTTTAATTGTGTCAATTGGGTCCTCCAAATATCACGTTTGTGCAATTTTGGTCCTTCAAGTATCACGATTGTGCAACTTTTAACATCAATAGCCTACGAAGCACATGTGCGACTGATTTGATACTTAATGAGACCAGCTTGGCAGCTTACATGTCATTCGTATGTGATACTTAATGATGTGCATTTGACCATTAAATTATGTAAGATGTCAATGATGTCTTATAAGAATGTCCCGTAAACTGTCCAGTTGACTTTCCTAAGTGTTAAATTAGTCTCACGTGTCCTACGTAGGCTACTGACTTTAAAAATTGCACTATTGTGATACTTGGGGACCAAAATTGAACAATCGTGATACCTAGGAGACCCAATTCGCGCAATTGAAAACTAGGGGACCAAAATTGCACAATCGTGATACTTGGGGGATCCAATTGGCGCAATTAAAACCTGGGAGACCAAAATCGAACAATCGTGATACCTGAGGGACAAAAAGTGTAATTAAGCCTAAAATAAATTTAGAAAAATAGGGGACCATCATAAAAATATACGAGGTTGACATTGATGTTCAAATGCGGTTGTTTAAATAACAACACTCTTAAGAATTTCTCGTGAGTCTTATTTTGGTTCTTAAGCCAAAATTTTAACCATATAATAACAAGGAAAATTTAAGGCTTAAAGACAAATTAAATTCACTATTTAGGGCCTGTTTGGTAAAATTAGCTGTTAGCGGATAAGCTAACTGATAGCGGATAGCTTATAGCGGATAGCGGATGAGGTAGCTGATAGCGGATAGCGGATAAGCTAGCTTATTTTTTGTGGAAGTGTTTGGTAAAACTAGCTGTTGAACTAGCTGAAAAATATAAAAAGACATAAAAGGACATCTTCATTAATGATTTTACATAAAAGAGAGAGAAGAGAATAAAGGTAGAATTAAATGTAGATAATAAGGATAAAAGTGAAAAGAAAAATGAAACGCTATAAGTTATAAGCTTAAACGCTACTTCAAGTAGCGTCTGGAAAAAATGCTATAAGCTCGTGAAAAAACGTTATAAGCTCGTGACAGAAGCGCTTACCAAATGAGGCTACTTTCTCATCTGCTATAAGCTATCCGCTATAAGCTCGTAAAATTGCCTTACCAAACAGGCTCTTAGTCCAAGTTTCATTGATATAGAGACTAGAGAATCTTCCTCATACATCAGATTTTGGTCCATATATCTCATTCTTCATCAAAACCATATAATTGATTTATTATCCTGTATATATGTATAGGGTTTTCGTAAAGTTGCAACAAGCAGATGGGAGTTTTGCAACGACAGGTTTAGGAAGGGTGAGAGAGAATTGCTATGCGAGATTCGAAGAAGAAAAGCATGGAATAGCAAGCAACAACAACCACCTACTACTGCACCAAAGCAAGCTGCCACACCCCAAGATTCTGATGAAGATCAAAGGTCTGCATCAACCTCATCATCTTCGGGTTACACTACTCTTATGGATGAAAATAAGAGACTCAAGAAGGAGAATGGGGTGTTGAGTTCTGAGCTCACAAACATGAAAAGGAAGTGTAGGGAACTGCTTGGTTTGGTGGCCAAATATTCACATGCAAAGGAAGAGAAAGAAAAAGATGAAAGGCCAATGCTGTTTGGAGTGAGATTGGATGTTCAAGGAGAGAGGGAGATGAAGAGGAAGAGAGCTGAGATAAGTGAAAGCGGAAGCATTTTGCTGTCTCAGTCATGCAAATAGAGAATTAGAGATATGGTACCCTAGAAGCTTGAAAATAGATGTATATATATTATGGATTAGACTCCTCGATCTAAAGTGAGAAAGTAATGATATATCCATCATTGACTATCTAAAGTGGGTTCGCAATACACCTTAACTAATCAAAAGTGGATACATCCTTACTTTCTTATTTTACACTTTTACAGGAGTTTTTTTCTCCATATATTATAGCTTTTGAAAAGTAAACCAAATTAATATTAACTAGTCTGGCAAAGAGTTCTCTTTACCCCACTTTGTGTTATAATCACTTTGGAGATCGTATTTGGCATATCAAGGAATGAATTGAACTGTGAAGACAGCTCAAGCATTGTATTGTAATTATGTAAAGTGATTTAGGAAGATGATATATAATTAAAATTATAGGCTCGAAGTGGCCATTATTATATTTTACATGCCTATCACCATTGCTACACGACTGTTTCATATAAGTTTTTTTTTTTTTTTTTTCAAAATCTATATTAATTAACATGCTATATATATTTACAAAATCTCTATTGAATGGGTGACTGAGTGACTCTAATTTGTAGATTTTAAAGTATAATTAAAATATTATAAATTACACTTCCTTTTAGATTTATAATAAAATTATTATAAATTTACACCACCAATTGGATATGATTATATGTGTGATTTTCAAGACAGTTATAGTGATAATCAAGTATTTTTAAAGATGTATTGATATATGATTCAATGAGTGTAAATATTTTTTTTTATACCAACATTATATTAAAATTAAATCCTAATAAACACTTATTTTGATTTTCTAGAAAGGGTCTTGCTAATAGGGGTGTCAAAATGGACCCTCTGTATGGGCTGACCCACTTAGCCGGATATAAAATACAGGTTAGGTTTTAAAAATTCAAGCTTGATACTATTTTGACTCAATCCAACACAACTCGAAAAATAGCGGGCCATTTTTTTTTGTTTTTTTATTACTTGATGTTGTCTTGACATATACTGTACTATGACATTTCATTGTTTCACACGATTATTCATAAATGACAACATATGGATATGGGCATAGTTAGCAAATTTATATAATGTTAGAGGAACTTAAAAATTTAAATGAGTGATCCATGTGTAATGTAATTTTCTGTTATAACGAAGGTAACTAAGAGACAAGATGACGTTGCATATTTAATTAAGGTTATTGCAGGACACTTTCTTTTGAGTTTTTTTTTTAATATTACTTATTTTATTTGTTTCATTTTATCATGATTTTGAAATAAATTTTTCAAAAATAAATTAAAGTGGGCCTATGGGTCAATCATTTGGATTGCACTCAAAGGGCTAGGTTGGGATAGCAAATTATTAGTTCACAACTAAATTGGCCGGGCCCAGCCTATTACCATGGGGCATCAAACTCAAGAGGGGTTGAATTGAATTTTTAAAACTTTCAGAAAACTTTTATTCAACAAGATCAAATGATCAATTTTTCTTGAAGCTGAACTTGATTAAGATAGATGGGATAGAGTAGAAGAAGAAATAAAAACTTGTATATGCTTTGCAAATGAAATGGTAAAGATAGAAAGATATTGGGAGAGAGATACGGAAAAGAGCTTGCAAATCAAGATTTATCTTGGTTCAGTCACCAACTACTTATAACTTACATATAGTCTCCATACGTATAGTCTCCAAGTGAACCACCCCAGATTTTCCACTAACAATCCAAGCTTTCAACATGTTCTTGTGACCTTTATAATTTAGAGCACTCTTCATCTCTTGTGATACCCCACCCTTTGTGCAAGAGTCTCATTATCTTTAAGGGATACCTCACCGTCTTTATAACTTAAGGGATACCTCACCCTCTTTACAACTTAGAGCACTCTTAACTTTTTGAGATATCTCACCCTTTGTGTAAGTGCCTAAAAACACCATTAAGGGATACCTCACCTTTTTTACAAAAAAATGAAGGATTCAGAAGATTGAAAGACTCTCAGAGTAGATTACACAAATTAAAACTCGTATTCAAGGAATATGAAATATAAGCTCAAAACATATAAGATTGATGAAAGGATTTTATCACGAAATTGATGCTCAAAGATGTTTTTTTAGATGTCGTTCTACCTCATAACTCTAATTTGACACCATTAATGTCACATCAAATGCATTATGATATAGCTGTTAGACCCGAAATAATCGATCGTTTCTTTACCATAAGGGATTAATTATCACATCGTTCAAATTATGGTGTTTCTGATATTTACTTTTGCCATTTGATAGCTTATTTTGTACGATTGCAATATTATTATAGAAAATTGTGCACCTACTTATCGGCACAGTTAAGAATATTTTGCTTTACTTAAAGATAGGTGATTATCTCTAATTTTTCTTCCCAAAACAAGAAACATGATGATTTTCATACTCAGTTTGTGGCAACGACGAAGGAACTCCCAATTTCAACACACCCAAAACACTAGTAGACATCCCACATTTATACAATAGTAGACAGCCCACATTTATAGGTTCTACTTTTCGATCACCCGTAGAAACAATTACAAAAATATCGAATGACCCTAAAAGAAACTCACCTTCTCTCTCAATAATAATAATAATAATAATAATAATAATAATAATAATAATAAATAAATTTATATATATTTAATTATTATTATTTAACAATTTTTTTTAGATATATCTTTACGCAAACATAAACATGTCCTTTTATATTATTTTGCACATATCAGCTAGTTGATTAACTAATTTTATCAAAAATTTCAACTTCAATCAGCCAATTTATAAAATCATTTTTCAATTCCTAGCTACTTGTACCAAATATACCCCAAGTGTAAAATTTCTACACTAATCTTAAATGTCGAACGATTTTTACAGGGTTGCATGACTCTACTTGGGAATAACCCAAAGTTTGAGCTCTTTCGCATTAATTTCCAATAAATCTTACATCAACCAATTCAATTCTCTTCAGCCAGATTGGTCAATGTAAGACGGGTAAACTTGGCCCCGTCAATGAACTGGTTGAAATTATACTTACCCGAGATTCACTTTTTTTACCTTTCCAAATCACAGATGACAAAAAAATGATCCAACAGGTTCAACTCAAGGTATGGCAGTTAGTTGCAGTTTAGTTATGGGTGCAATCGTCATCAGTTAATACAAGCTGCATCACAAGAACGAACAAACCCATCAAGCAAACATCAAAATAAAATGAAATGAAAGTGACTCAGCCGAACTCTCTCCCCCCACTTTCCTCCATTGGCTAATGGAACAAGAACGACAAGATAAATTGAAGATAATCCTAATCTGGACTATCCTCAACAATGCCAAAAGTCGCTAAAGCAGCAAGATTGAAAGTTGCAATCCTCAAATTGCCAAAAAGAAGTGCCTTAGTGCCACAATTCTCTCATTGGGAATCCATTTACAATTTAATGGCACTATAAATCATCGATTCTCCAATATACATGGCCTTAGAATTTCGCCCAAGCCCCTACGTTTAATTCTAGGTGTACAGAATGTTATATACCTTTCTAGCACACTGCAGCTACTACGCAGCATTTTATGAAAGAAAATGATGAAATGAGAACATCTCATGAATTAGCTGCAAAATGATTAAATATAGTCTCCAGAGTTGACTGGCTGATGCTGTACTCTGCAATCCCTAATCTACTTCTGCAATAGATTTTGGTAGAATTTAGTCACTTTGTTTAACAAGTAAGACCATGGAAAACAGATAACAGGTACTTGTACTTCACCTGTTTCCTTCAAGAAGTCCAAAAACATCTGCCAGGGACAAACCTTCATCATATGGTAACTGCAGTAAACAAACTATGAATTACTATATGCCCTGCAAAATCAAGCCCAGCATAGGCAAATGTTCTGTGCATGGCAGAGCAAAGTGAAGACGAACTGGTGACTAACCATGACGAAGACATTACTCAAGTTATAAAAACTGTCAGAGGACCAAATATCCTAAAAGGTTAAGCTGTTAGACGAAGATTCATGAGTTACTATATGCCCAGCAAAATCATGCCCAGCATACGCAAATGTTCTGAAATTCAACTTTATTTAGAAGAATGTGGGAAGAAGGGATCAAAATCTTGACCATTTGGGGCAGGATTTAATATCATGTCAAGCACCATCTCTCCTAAAAGCTTAAACAATTAGGTGAAGGTTCATCAATATACTCATATCTCAACCAAAACCATGTTTTGTTGTGGGATACAGCAACCAATCCCAAGTTAACTTGAATATGAATTATTATAAAAAAATAAAAGGGATGCCCCATTATGCTTTGCTTAGATTGCAAACATTTATAAGCAGATAAAATAAACTTTCACTAAGGATGGCTCCCATGCGAGACCTAAAAACCAGGAGTTGCTGTCTATTTGACAGGAAAGCACTTTGAATTGCCAAGCTCCTGCACCAATCATCAGTTGGAAACTGCAGGATGTGCACATACACACACAATGACGCCCAATGCACATGACATCACATCTAACCACCATGTTTCAATAATCAATGGTTCCAAATATCATGGAGAAGAGGCTGCTATAAGTCTGAAAGTCCTCAAGGGAAAGACATGGCCATAAAAGCAAAGCATCACACAATAAAAATTGAACAGACCTATTGGCCTTCGCAGATCAAGGTTGACAAGCAAGCTATTATATGTCCAGATAATTCATTCCCATCTTTTCCTCGCTCAATGGCCCTTGGGTGTTTCTAAGTCAAGTTGGAAAGTTCAGCACTGATAAAGGGTTTAAGTTTTAACACCTCTCAGGTTACATGACAGTTATGTTGGAGAATTTTTTTTGGTATATTTCTAATCAAACGCCAGGTCTCTTGTTCTTCCTATGCAAATCACCAGCATAACTGTCATGTTACAAAGAGGATCCAAACAGGGACATCATGTGCATTCTTCTAACTCAAAACAGAAGTCAAATAAAATCCCAAGGTTAGTACGGATGCTCAATATGTAGGAGGCTTGAATCAGGTCTTATATTTACAATAGGCTTATTTTGATAAACCCCTTTGGAAGTCCAAGCTTCTTCTAAGGTCAAGTCTTTTATTTGGTCAGTCATGCTTAATAGAATTAATACTAATGACATGTTGGAAGTTTGTAGGTCACATAAGGCTCTTTCCGTGGGTATGTGCGTTGTATATGATGCTTGTTCAGAATCTGTTCCTCATCTGTTTTACATTGTTCTGACGCTGTTTCTTTATGGAATTGTTCAGCCTTTTAGGTGATTGTTGGGTATACTATGTTGTTGGACCAAATTTTAATGGTTTTGGTAGAAGTAAAGAGGCTATACGCGCAATCAAATTTTAATGGTTTTAATGTTGTTGGACCACACCTTGTTGCCTGGATTAAATGGTAACTCTCTTATCTTTAAGAAAGTTTCTTTGGCACAGCAGCTGATTTGGGATAGGATTAGGTGCTTGGCTTCAATTTGGTGTGAAGTTCATTATCATTTTAAGAGAGTTTCCATGACAGTTGAGGCCTGAGGGATTGTGTAGCGTTGTTCCATTGATGTTTCTGTTTTCTTTTTTGTTGTTACTCGTTAGTGTTTTCCTTTTACTTTAAGGAAGACCCCTTATCCTCCAAATTCTTTGTAATCAGGTTTATCAATCGCAGCAACCTATGGCATAATCACATAGGAGTAGACATTTGCTGCTCCAAGACAACGATCATAGTGTTTCAGTGTCGAGCAAGTAGCGGGCTTGTGGCCACCATGTTGGCTGACGGCAGAACAGCCAGTTTTTCTCGGACAAAATCCCTGTTTAGCCCACTCTAAACACTAACCATGTACAGTCGATTCAGGGGCATATTTGTCTTCTTCACCCATTGTATAAATCTGAAGAATTTAGGGTTTGTTCCTCTTGTCTTGTTACACAATCACACAGAGAAGGGCTGTTCGCACACCTATGTTCTGCAGCCCACCCATTTTCCTGCCAAATCCCGGCAGCCCATGCATTTTCCAGCCCAGCCCGCCCCTTTTCCGGCCAAGCCCATCCCATTCTGTAGCTTCTGTTAGCCTGAGTTGAAGGTCGTCTGTTTCGCAGCTTCTGTTGTCCACCTAAGTTGGATGTTCCTCTGCTTTTGGCAGCTTCTCCAGCCTCTTCGGAAAGATCCCTACCCATCAGCCTTTGTCATTGACTTATTGTTATAAGTTATGTCTTCAATTAATGATGATTGTGTCTTTAAGCTATGACTTATGAGTATTAATGATAAATATGTCTCAAGTTTTGAGTACCTTTTGATTTTCATTTCTGCATGCTAATTTTTTCCAGAAAATGTAGCAAACTAGTTAAAAAGTGAAATTATTCAACTTTCAAATTTACTGGTTAAATTACGAAGACATAAATTCAGACATGAGGATTTTTTAAACCATAATGTAGAATTTTCCAATAAAAACATAATGTAGTAACTCAAATACCTGGTATCTGATGCTCAAACCATTGCACCCTTGGTATCTTGCACCACGAAATGAAGAGAGAATAAATGAATCAATTTCTGAGAATTTTTGCTTGGACAACCACCACTCAGAAAATACTGGCAATTGAATACCACCTAGATTACGAACAAAGTAGAAAAACAGAATTAACACTGGAAGAGAACTCATGCATTTTTTTTTTAATTGGGAATAAAAAAGAGCATTATCTATTGTCAGGGACCAACTCTCCAAAAAGCTTAAGCTATTAGGTGAAGGCTCATGATTGGTTTTATATCTAACACGCCTCCTCATGCAAGAGCTCTTGGCTTGAAGTATATATAATGCACATGCCAACTCTATTATGTGCAGAAATTTAACTTCAATTTTAAAGAATGGGAGGGGCAAGATTCAAACTCCTAACCACTTGGTCAAAAAGACTCTAACTAATACCATATCAAAGACTAACACTCCTAAAAGTTAAACTATTAGGTATACGCTCTTCATTTGTTTTATATCTACCACATGGGGAAGGGGTGGTTGAATATCGAGTTCAGAAATTAGTTAAGCAAGAACAATTTACAAAGAACCATATACAGTATGAACGTGAAAGTTTATCCACAAAGCTGATGAAGGTTTGAAAAACATCATGTGATCCATACAATTTTTTTTAATTACATAACCGGCAAGACATACATGGAATTTCTACGGCAAAAAAAAAAAAAAAAAAAAACTTAAAATGTTTAAATATTTGCACTTTATGGTTTTGAACCTCTAGGACATATTTCCATTTAATATTTGAAAATCAGAAATCCAATAATATATTGCACTTTCACACTAATGATCAGAAACAAGCTGGTGGAAAATCATATTATGCTCAATGAGGGGAATCAAATTGGAAAAATAATTATATAAAAACGGCATCACTATTGCTCAAAGTAGCGAAGCATTCATCCTCTTTGCTTTTTTTTATATCAAATCAAATGATATTTTGTTAGAGAATAGAAACAGACGTACAAGATCAAAGGATAAGATGTCCTCCTCAAAGAAACCACAAAACACCTAGACTCTGCTCATTTGAGTCACCCATTTCTGGGATGATTAGGAGAACTCTGATATACCCAAACAGATATAGGCGACATTAAGGCTTACCACTGTCAGGCTCCCCTTTGGGAGACCGGCCCCGTCATACCCTTTTTCTTTGGTTTATAACAAAGAAAACAAACTAACTTGCTGCTAGCAAATGCATTTTCGTTCTTCTCCTTAATAAAATATCTTTTGCATATCAAAACAAAAAGATGAAGAGATCATAAAAAATGAGGAAATTGCACAGATCTTTCGAGGACGATGATATTTTAAAGACCTACCCTGTTTCTGTTATTACACTGACCTATATAGTGCAAAATAAAGGGATGTTTATGTAAAATTTAAAATGACAGGTCTGGGTAATTTTGAAAACCAGAGGGGACTAATGTTATGTAAAAATTTAAGACAAGGGACGAACTTGTTTCTTCCTTTCATAACATGAAAGATGAAAGTAGATCATTGTACTTCTGTTGAACCTGAGGGGAGGTCTATATGATTTACTCTAAAAATAATTGACAGAATCAGATCATTACACATGTGAAACGAAATATATGTATCAACATGTAAAAGAGGAAGCCTGTAAATAATCAACAAACACAATCAACACAAAACGAAAATTCATTCAAAAAAGTTGATTACAAGATCCATGTCCATTTTCAGTTACACCAACACATTTTCTAGGGAGAAAAAAGGGCAATTAATTTGTAGAAAAAAATTTCAATGATACAAAGAAGCAAAGCTTCGATGAAGCTTCACACATACCATCTCGAAACAGTTGTTCTGATAACTGTTCCCGAGAAGCTCCATCGGAGACAGGTGTACAGGAGATCAGTGTCTTTATTCTTTCTTCGTTGCCAAGCCAGCGTCCAATTAAGCCTATCATTTCTCGTGTCAAGCTAATCTCTGCGATAGAGGTGTTTTCTGAGGTAATGGAAGCAGTGCCCCCCATGCAAATTTCAAGGTCATTAAGTAAGCTTCTGGGATGAGAAGGGACATCAAAAAGTCTTTCCTGAATAGATTGGCAGAGTGTTTGCAAGTCCACAGAACTCACTTCAGTAGGTTTTACCTGGAAACAGGGAAACTAAGAATTACATATATGAAGGTGCTTTCATCAGGGAAAAAAAAGGAAGCACAACGAAAATGTGATTCTTGTTATTGTAACCCATGAATACCTCTAGCTCCAGATGATTCCCAAATCTTGTTTTTAGATGCTGTGGGCTTCCAATGCATCTTAGTCGTCCACCAACCTTCAAATAAATAGAATTAATATTAATATAAAGCAATGGGTATGTTTGAGGGCTTCAAGAATGTAAAAAGCAAAGATAATAAGCTGGTACCATTATCCCTATTCTGGTACATAAGGCTTGAGCTTCATTCATGCTGTGGGTAGTAAGAATTACTGCAGTTTTTCCTCGTCTTGTTGAGATCTTAGATATTACATCCCACATGAACCTTTTGGCAATGGGATCCATACCTAAAAGTACCAATAATTAGACCTGACAGCTTGTGTTTTGAAATTCATCAAGCATAAGCAAATATGCAATATGCTATAACATAGCCTATAGTAGCTTCAGAAACTCTTTTGCCTCAAATGAGAGGTTCAGTTGCTTTGTGTCGAAAATCACATGACCTAAAGGCTTAATCCGTTAAGCTCACTGGGCACATGAATGGCTAACATACCCCTTTGAAGTTCACTGGGAATGGATCATGATAAACAACTATACTATGCTTTATGCACAAACTAAACAATCTTTAATAAAACAAACTTCTGATCATAGGGTTGAAGGCATCAGGTAATGATTTCTAGAACACTTGGTGAACTGAGTTTTCATAACATGTCAAGGAACTAATTGCACTAAAATTTTTAGTCTTTTCAAGCAAGGGCCCAAGAATATTTTTTGTAACTAAATAAATTAAAAAGGAAAAAGGCAAATCTTCATCATGTTTAAAGAAATATGATACATAAAGCATAACTTAGTTATTATACCAGTGGATGGTTCATCAAGAATGACAATAGGAGGATCTCCAATCATTGCAATTGCAACAGACAGTTTCCTTTTATTCCCTCCACTTAGTGAAAATGATGGTTTACTAGCGTGCTTCAATAAGTCAAACTCCACCAATTTTTCCATAACAACCTGTCCAAATGATCATAGGGAATAAAGGACAACACATTACACCTAACAATGAACATAAAATTGAATTTTTCTCCTTTTTCAATGGTCAAAATGGGCAAGCATAGTCATATTTGGTTTTTTCATTGTATCAAAGAGAAGATAGCCCATCTTTACTGGGATCTAAATTTGTTGGCAAAGAGTATTCATGGGAATAAAGCAAATGAAACATTAAAACCATATTTCTCTTTCATTTGAATCCGTTTCAGGTCTAAAAGATGAATTTGAACAAAAGTGACTAGTCTCTGGAGGAGTTACTGAAAAATAGGAAGCCACTTGTCAGCAATTCTGGGTTACATTGTTAGCTATATCTTCCTTTAGACTAATGTTGGGTAACCATTAAGTGGTTTTAAGTCACAGGTTGTTTAATACACTATTGTTTAAGAGTACTTTATATAGCTTTCTTATCTTTTTACATCTCTACATCGTTAGATGATCTATTACACTATTACCAAAACAGTAAATTAAAACAAGAGTTATTCACTA
Source organism: Ammopiptanthus mongolicus (assembly GCA_039655645.1). Taxonomy (NCBI): domain Eukaryota; kingdom Viridiplantae; phylum Streptophyta; class Magnoliopsida; order Fabales; family Fabaceae; genus Ammopiptanthus; species Ammopiptanthus mongolicus. The sequence continues at coordinate 8,123,304 of CM077351.1, read as the reverse complement.
TACAGAGGTGACGAAAGGAGTAACTTTGACATAAATTTTTCTGCACAGGCTTCTTTCATGCATTTTTTATTGAGTTTAAATAGCTGCTTTTGCCTGTGTTGAAAACTATATAAATAGCTTCTAGATTCATTGTACAGGCTAACCAAATTATGTAATTATGATAATTAGGCTAATCGTAATATTGTATTTATTACATTAGCTAATATATATTTCAGTCTCTGATGTGTAATTCAGAAACAAAGATTTCATCCCAGTCTCTATTTTCTCTCTTTACTCTTAACAGCATGGGTTTTAATGGTGCAGAATTGAAGGAAACATGGTGGCCAATCAGTCTCATCTGCATATGAATAATTTTCTCTTGATCTAATGGAGTTCGGTGTGTTCCCTGTTTGTTTCATGTACATTGGCTATTTGTCTTTTTTTGGTCTAAGGGGAGGCTCATAAGAGGCCTTACAAGTGGGAGGGGGAGAGGGGAGAAGGGAATGGGAAAGGGCGAAGCGCATTGCAAGGGTTTGAACTCGCACACTCACAATTCATGTCCCGTGGCTTAACCAACTGAGCTAACTCAAGCGGACTTGGCTATTTGTCTTAGCTAAGACATATATTGACCTTCTGGTGAAGAAGTTGGCTTTAAGAATAAAAATGCCCAGAAGGACAGGTTGCTAGCATCATGTGGTTTTTAATGCTTTAGATGATTAAGAGGAAACTTCAGAGGAGCAGAAGAAGACATCTACGCACAACCCTTTTCATTGAGAGTACTTTCGACTTTCAATCATTTTTCATTTCAATAGAATTTCCAGACTCTGTAAGGTGGGATAATGTCTGTATGGGTTGTACTTGCCTAGATTATAAATTGATTATCTATCCTATGCATAAAAATGAATATCATCATCATAATTATCCTAGCCACAACAAGCACTCAAGCGATTAGAAACCGCTTACACATACATTGTCTATCGTGTAATCTGGAACACCTTTTATTCTAGCATAAAGCTGAAGATGCTCTTTGACAGTTAAATATTCCAATAGAGCATCAAATTGTGGACAATATCCAATCTGGGAGTGAAAATTAAGATAAACAAGAAAGAGTCAGATGGATTTAGGTAAATCTTCATTTTATGATTGTATGTTATTGTGTATATGTAAGAATAAAAAATGCATACATATCGGCGAGCAGCCTTGGGATGGGAGCATATATCTTTGCCAAAAATAAAAGCAGTCCCATCAGAAGGAGATTCTTCCCCTGTACGGAAAGAGAAACACAACTTTTAGTAATAAAACCATAAGAAGCAGAGAGAAAAGCCACCTTTACAGCTATCCAATTGTGAGCAATTATAATTACAGAAACATTTCTACTGGTGTAATTGCTCAAGATATATTGAAAATTTTGCCCGAGGTCATTAATTCATCACCTCAGGTTTTAAAATTAGAAGATTACACTCATGCAACAAATAATGTTAGAGGATCAAGTTTGCCACGAGGATCAAGAAAACACACTTAACACGAGGATCAAGTTTGCCACGATGTTGTCTATGGACATGAACAAATGCAACACAACCAAACCCATGAAGCGGAAGGCTTCTCATACCAGGAGCAGTAGGAAAGTAAGAGGTCATGTGTGTGACAGGGTTGACATCACCCAGAACACGAGAAGATAACCTGTTTATGAGAGTGGTGGCGGTTAAGACAACTTCTCCCCAATAATATTTAGGAACAAACATTTGGAATAACAAAGCTCTTGTGATTTCAAGTAAGTGACCATTTTGTTGGTGAGTATCAAGATACGTGAGTTCAGTGCCGTCCCTGAGATTTTGGGTGCCCTGTGCAAACTGAGAAATCGGTGTCCTATTTTTTTATAAGCCGAATATATATATATTGATTATCAAAAATGCACAAAGAGGTGTAAAAAGCTAGCCATTAATTGTTTTAATATCACCTCATGTACTCACTACAAGAAATTTGTTTTTTAGTGACAGACAAAAACTTTCACTATTTTTAAAATCCATAGGTACATGTAAAACTTACATTCACCTACGGCTGGTCCAACCGTCCATTATGAGCGATGAATACCAATGGGAATTGATTATCACTATAGGTTTTACCTACGGTCCACATATATTTACCTACAGTTGTATTTGATTGTCAATAGGCTTTACCTACGGTTTGACCGACACTACTACCTATAGCTACAGTTTTAACGACTGTCACTAAAAGTGTCCGTAAGTATATGACATATTTTTTGTAGTGACTAAAACAAATATTACCGAAGAAAAGGAAAATATTACATTAGCAAACTACAATAGAATTATAGCAAAAATAATTATACTTATATCTATCAACCCGAACATGTTGCAGCAACATCCCTATACCAACAGTATCATCCTCTACTGATAGCAAATGAATCACAAGGGCTGAAGAAATAAATTGATGCCCTATTAATCTTTGAATATTGTTCTCCTTGCATTTTTTGTTGCAAAATCATTAATAATTTGTTCATCGTCAAGGTTCTTTAACAAAATCATTTTCACCAAGGAGAATAACTTTCAAGTGAGTTACGTGAAGCACCAGGGAGAATAATTATTACAATCACAAAGATGATCCCGAATTCCTCCAAAACAATCACAAATTCACAATGAAGTGAATGAAGCAATGCACCACTACCAATAGAGATATGTTAGGCGCATGGACTGAGGTTTGAGGTTAGAGCGTCAGGCACAGAGAGAGACGTAGTTGCAAACATGAGTCAGTGAGTGACGGGGAGTGAGTGAGTCTTTTGGCTTTTCTTTTTAATAAAAAATTGTTAAAGTAAGTGCGGGAAAAACCTCAAAAACGGATAGAGATACGTGAGTGAGGAAAAAATGGAGAGTCTTTTGTGTGGCTCTTAATTTTCTTTTTCTTTTTTTTAAAAAAAATTACTAAAATAAGTACTAAAAGGATTGGGCCTTGAATTTTAAAAAACAATTGGGCTCTCAAGTTTCAAATATAAAATTTTTACTATATAAATTTTCTATTTTAATGTATACATATATACTAAGAAAAGAAAATATTGGTGCCCCCTAAAAATGAGGCCCTGTGCGGTCGCACCACCAAATCATGCTCAGGGCCACCACTGCGTGAGTTCATGGAGGATACCATGCTTTTTAAGGAATATAGAAAGATCGTGGTTGATATACTCCCTACCATTATCAAAACGTAAGTGCTTAATTGGTTTTCCAAATTGGGTTTGAACCATATGGTAAAATTGAACAAATAATGAGAACACTTCAGATTTATCTTTCAAAAAGAAAAGCCAAGTCACACGAGTACAATCATCAACAAAGTAAACAAACCACTTTTTGCCAGAAATAGTAGGAATGGATGCAGGTCCCCACACATTAGAATGAATAAGATCAAAAGGTGCAACACTTTTATTAGACCTGGGAGAAAAAGATGCATGATGATGTTTAGCAAACTGACAAACATCACATTGAAACGACGTGACGGATTCTTTTGAAAACAATGATGGGAACATAACCTTAAGTAAAGGAAAAGGAGGGTGACCAAGACACTTATGTTAAAGACAAATTTGAGAAGAGATTTTAAGCCAATATGATGACAAAAGAAGGTAGCAGCTTCTGACCAGAACCATATGTAGCAACATTGTACGACCTAATGTTGTCAATCCCAAATAGCGGCGCAGAGCGGCCGAGCCGAAAACACTATAGCGGGATAGCGGTAGCGGGATGGCCGCTATTGTGAAGACTAGAAAATAGCTTACATATTTTATATTATATACATACATACTCAAAAACAGAAAAATACACAAAATTAAAGGGGTAGTCACAACATTCAAAATTCAAAATACTCAATAGTCACTAACATTCAAAAAGTATGATGTCTCCACTTCTAAAAGTATTCAAAAATCAAAATAAGTAAACGTGATCTTAATTAGAATATGAGGTGAGAGAGGGGTGGAGAGAGCCTGTGAGCATGTTGGTGGTTGAGTGCAAGGTTGAGATGATGCCATGGTGGTTGAAACAGAGGAGAGAAAGGAGCAAGGAGAAGTGCAGAGAAACAGAGAGCACAGCAGAGAAACAAAGGTGAGAGAAGGCTTGTAGATTTACAGCAGGTACCTATCGTCTCCGGAAAACCCAGCAGCTGTCGCCGGAGATGAAGGTGGCAGAGAAGGCTCGCTGGAGTAGAGGAGGAAGTGAGGAGGATGTGAGGAGGTCTTTGTCGAAGGTGGCAGAGAATGGGTGTTTGACCAAAAATTCTAAGGGTAGGGGAAATGATCAAAAACCCCAAAAAAAAGGACTCAACGGATAAAAAATGAGGGCAAAAAGGGCATTTCGCCTCGAGCCCCCTGTAGCAGCCGCGTTAGGCCACGAAAGCCGCTAGAGCAAACCGCACTGCACCTGGGTTTCGCATTGCAGCCACCCTCCAAGCCGCACCACTATTCTGCGATAGAGCGATCGCGGCGCTATTGACAACATAGGTACGACCCTCCTTGTTCCTTAGCAACTCCAATCGTCCTACCTATGGTAAGGTCCTGAAAAACACGAGAATGAAAAAAAGTTGCGGCACAATTTAGATCTTTGGTAAGCTTATGTGATAAGTGGGATTTTGCCACTTATCTAGTACTTTAACAAGGTGAAATTCCGAGCTAGTTGCATATATTAATGCTTGTTTTGCAGGTATATGCACCTGAGGAAGGTCTGGAGTAAAAAGGAGCTCAAAATAGAAGGCTTACTAAGGGAATCAAGGATCGCTCGTAGGCATATCAACTCATCTTTATTAAGAGGCGTAACTTCATCTCCCCTCGTGGCAATGGAATAGACTTGAGAGCCCTGTAATTTGACATCCCAGAAATGAAGGCTGCAGTGGAAATAACAGTGATCAACGAACAGTAGAGTCTATATAAACCAAACTTCAACAAGGACTTACAAACAACACGATGAGGATAAGGAGGTGTTGGAGACACTGTTTAGGATGAGCATGTGTTGTATGAAAGGTTTTGACTATGTGGGAGGCACTGTTTAGGATTTAGAAAGTGTGGGAAGTTATTGGTTAAGGTGCAGAAGGTTCTGTTTGGAGGTATTTTGGGAAGGTGAGGGTACATCTAGGTCGAGGAGGCGACAACAAGGCAGGCGGCAGAAAAATCGGCCAAAAAAGGTGGCTGACGCGCTGTCACTCGCTGGTGGAAGGGAAGAGCGTGGGCTCATGCATGGAGAGGAGGGCGGCACGTGCGGGCGTGTGGCAGGTCGACTGGAGATGTGCTTTTGGGGTTTGGCCGGAAAAACAACAAAGAGGTGTGTCTGGCAAGGTCTCTGGTGGCTGAAACAACGAAGGGAGGTGGCGGTTGGTGATGAGCAACAATGGTGACTGAAGTGCGCAATTAAGGCGCAAAGCGGCAATGAAGGCGGATCAGAGTTGAATGTCGCTCAAATCGAGAGCTTTGATACCAACTTGAAAATATGGAATAAGCTGATTATTTTTTCATAAATGGTCAATACAAGCAAAGTTATCAACTGCGGATTGCGGACCATAGCGGAAGGCTAAAAATCCGCCATTTTAAGCTGCCTCAAAACGCCACTGCGGCCATGGCGCCGCCATCCTTCATAAATTGGCCATAGCAGTTGGCCAAAAATCGGCCACCGCAATCCGTCATGGCACCGCCATGGTGGTTTTTTGATAACACTGAATACAAGGATTTACATTATATAGACATGGGCTAATAACTATCTCCTTAGAATGGGCCTATATTACAAGTGTCTTAACAATTAAAAATAAAATAGACCAATCTGTGCATTAAAAGAAAATAAACTACAATTATTCTCAACATTCAATATTTCTTCCTTTGGTTCTAAAACACATTCCCAAGGGGTGGGAACTGCCCATGCTTTCCCGTCTGCTTTATATTCTTGGTTTTCCATTTAATATACTTTTATTAGTCGTTTAACTTATTCTTTTGATTGTATCACCACATTCACTCTAGATTATATCTTGCACGACCGAAGTTTGGGACAGATGATTAGCGCTGAATGTTAGTCTAATAGCTTCTACCAGCTTTCCGCTACTTCTCGTGTTTTCTTAGTCCCTGATTCCCCTCTCACCATCCATGCTCAGTTGCGACATCCCAATCTTTCCAAGCTGCAGAAGTTGGTGCTGAGCCTCTCCAAATTATCTAGTTTACCTTGTGAGTCTTGTTAACTTGGGAAACATACTCGTAGTTCGTTCCTAATAGAGTCTGTCATCGAGTTATGTCTCCTTTTGCTTTGATTCATTATGATATTTTGTCTGAGTTGTTTTCTAGTTTCCAAAATTTTATAATGAAATGAAAATTCAATTTGGGGTTCCTATTCGCTCTTTACGTAGTGATAATGTCCGTGAACAATCATTTCAGCCTTTTCCAAAATTTTATAGCTTCTCATAGAATTCTTCAACAAAAATATTTGTGCTCATACCCCTCATAAAATGAGGTTGTCGAACGTAAAAATCATCACTTACTTGAAACCACTCTGGCACTTCAACTTCAAGGACATGTTCCTTCCTGGTTTTGGAGTGATGTTGCCCTTACTGCCCGCTACCTCATTAAGTGCATGTCCTCCTTCGTCATTGATAACCAAGTTCCTCACTAAGTGTTGTTCCCTCATAAACTTTTGCATTCCCTCGAACCTCGTATCTTTGGGTCCACTTGTTTTGTCCACAACCTCATCTTGACATTCTACCCGGTCTCTTAAGTGTGTCTTTCTAGATTACACGCAGTCTTAGAAGGGTTATCGTTGTTTCTCTCCTTACCTCTAACGTTATCTACTCTCCGTCGATGTTACCTTTTTTGAGTCGGTTTGCCACATTTAGCATTGTAATGCAGCAGTTCGGTATGACACAGAGTGAGGCTGAGCACTTTGTATTCTATCGCCATCAACTCAACAATGCATTTATCTGATTGTGCATCTCAACGATATTGTTATCACTGGCACTGACACTCAACTTTGGGCTTCATTGCAACCGCCAACACTTTCATTACGTTGGGTGTGAGGGGTGTGTTTAGTCCCACATCGCCTAGAGATATGGCCTAAGTAGTGCTTATAAGGCTTGGACAATTCTCATCTTAAAAGCCGGTTTTGTAGGGTTAAGTTAGGCCCAAGCCCAAATTTTAAGAAAAGGCATAGAGTCCATTGGATCCAAAAGTGCCTTCCAGTACCACTAACCCTTTAACCTGGGATTTGACAAAGCAATGAAAGGAGTGAAATTCAAAGAAAACATTATTGTCTTTAGTGAATTAACTAACACTTAATAAATTCTTAGTGATATTGGGAACTAGAAATAAATTATTAGGAGTTAAGGTTGACTTAAAATTAGAAGAGGAAACAAAACTGGATGAGCCAATAGAAGATATGGTAATACCTTGTCCATTTTCCATGCAGAGTTGTTCCGTGCACAAAGATCAGACATTTGCTGCAACAGATTAGGGTCAGGTGTGACATGGTGTGTGGCCCCTGAGTCAGGGTACCACATAGGAGTTATAGGCAATGTTTGCAATCATGGCCATAGATGCCGGGTGGGCTGGATGGTTAGGGTTCGGTAGTGAGGGTTGTGGAAGGGGAAGAAGTGGGGGCTGGTTGTTTATGTGAGGGAAGGGGTGCGGTGGTCCATTGTGAGATGGAGCAGTACCAAACTGAAATTGCTGAGCACCATTGTTCCCAAACGGTGAAGCTGAATTGAAATTAGAGTAAGAGCCATTACCATATAAGGACGAAGGAGCATGATTAGTGTACTGAGGTAAAGCCTGAGGTCCACTAGATCCATAGTTGTACTGTTGAGATCCATCAGTCACATACTGGTTCAAAGCAGTTTGACCAAAAGAAGGATCAAAACGATGCCAACAGGTCTGACACTCATGTCCAAACTTGCCACAAAGTTGACACTGCAGATGACCTTTGGGACCATTCCTTCCACCTTTGCCGCGTCCTCTTCCACTCCTTCCACCTCTACCTCGTGCGCTAGACCCAGAATTATACTTCCGTCCTTTTTTCATTTAGGTGTACTTTAAGCGTCCAGTCACATAGAAGTGTCGACTAAGTCTCACATAAGTGTTTAAGTCGTGTTCGTAGGGGTGTATGGGGATCCAATCTGATCCGTGAATCCGAACCGATCCAAACCGAATTTGGCGGTTTGGATCGGATCGGATTTAAAATAACAAATTCGAATAGGTTTGGTTCGAGTCTCAAATTTCACAAACTAGATACGATCCGATCCGAACCCTAAAAATAAAATATTATTATTACTTTTAATATAATATATATATATATATATATATATATATATATATATATTAATTAATATATATTTAATATATTGTAAGAAACTAAGAAAGGCCAAAATGTTTTTCATTTTCGGACTTTCCCAGTTTCCTTTTCCCTATCCCTTTCCTTTTCTCTTTCTAAACCCTAAGCCATCTGCCCAGCCGAGAGCCACCGCAAGACCTATCGCCAAGAACCGCCGCATCCCTTCACGCGTCCAATCGCACAGCTCCTCTTCTTCTACCAGATCTCCTTCTTCCTCCCCTTCGCGCGACCACTCTACTCCCTCCAGATCTACTTCTTCCTCCCCCTTCACGCGGCCACTCTGCTCCCTGCAGGTCTCCTTCTTCCTCCCCGTCGCACGGACACTCTGCTCCCTCCATAGATCTCTTTCTTCCTCCCCTTTGCGCGGCCAACCACCACTGAGCGGCTGTGGGCTGCTCTTCCTCCCGACCACGCTCCCTCTCCATCTTTCTTGCCCCCTCTAATTCTTTCTTTTTTTTTTCCTTTTGAAATTAATTTTTTTTTAAATAAAAAGAATCATTGGATTATCCGAACCGATCCAATCACAATCGGTTCGGTTCGGATCCGTTGCCCAAATTCGACCAAATCCGAACCGATCAAATTGGATCGGTTTGGATGCTGAAATGCCTCAAATCCAATCCGAACCGACCCGGTTACACCCCTACGTGTTCGGGCCAACATAAAATATTTTTTAATTGAAACATCTAACAAGGAGTGTCATACACATGTCATATGGGTGTCGCACGCGTGTTGGTCTCGTACGCATGTCCGACACTTGGACACCCCTAAGGCCAGCGGTGTCAGTGCTTCATAGATTGTCATTTTATTCAAGAAAAGATCTTATCTGGACACATCACCACGAGCTTTGTTAATTCTGATGATCAAATGACATATGTTTTCACTAAGTCTTGGAGAGGTCCTCGGATAAGTTGTGTGTGTAACAAATTTGGTGCATATGACCTATATGCTCCAACTTGAGGGGGAGTTTGGGAATTCTTGTAATTAAAATATAGATTTATTCTATAAGCATATCATATCGTATCATATAAGTAAATAGGAAAAGAATCCTCTATATTTATTTGGTAATTATTTCATTAAGCCTATATAAATGAGCCTCCGTTGTGTGGTTGAGACACACGGATCTCGTCATTTCTAACAACAAATATATTCATAAGAGAAATGAAGGGAGAAATGTTATCAATAGTCAAATAAGTAACAGATATTCTGTAACAATGCAGGTTTTCAGAGGTTTTAACTGAAGACTAAGTTTGCTAACCAAAGATAGTTGTATCTCATGAATAAGACAGGCAGTATTAATCCATGTATAGAAATCTGATTTACCACATAGCATAGATAGAGTTGTGGTCTTTCCAGCTCCATTCGTTCCTAAAAAGCCGAAACATTCTCCTTCCTGAACTGAGAAGGTTAATGAATCTACCGCAACCTTTTTCCCATGATACTTCTCTTCAAAATACACCTTAAATTTAGAAGTGACGTCACTATAATTGAGCACTAAATTGCAGTGGTTTCAAATGCAAAATATTTCTTTATGAGAAAACAAGTTGAAGTAAATAATCCCAGGAAATACCTTACGAAGATTACGCAAGTAGATAATAGAATTGTCAAGGGAACCTGAAAGTACTCTATTTCTTTCTGTTTTCACATCTACATCTTCGTCGAGGTCCATATCAACAGTTTCTGCAGAAGGTTCTAACAGCGGTTCCAGATAAGTAGTATTATGCTGGAAGATATTAATATTCTCACACCACTTCTTGATCATGAATGGAGTGAATTTGAGAGAAGGAAAAATTTCAAGCACGAGCGTCAACAAAAAGTAACTAAAGCTCTGTCATAAAAGAGAAAATTGGGATTAGATAGAGAAAAATATATATTTTGTCCAAATTTATATGTCTATGAATGTCTATTGTTATATAATATCACTTATATATTACTACTTAAAAACAGTATCTTATGTCTTTTCAGATTTAAACATCAAAACTAGGAATATCAATCATGAGGAACAGAATAGCACCAAAGTTAAATGGAAAGACATGCACCTCAATAGCAAGATAACAAATGGAGGCACCAGTAACATTCCAATCAAACACCCCATCACTTGTTTTATCCTTCATTCCTTGTCGTAGAAGAGCTAATGAAGCAAGACCATCAGCAAAACAAAATCCAGGAGATATTCTGAAAAAATTCTGAGAGACAACAAATATTAAAAAACTAAGGTAAGGTGAAATTTATTATCATCAGAATGCAGTGCTGTGCATACCACAGTGAATGAACAAATAACAATTCGAACAGTGAAAACACCAGATGCATTTACACATCACTACCAATAGCTTCCTATATTTTGTATACAGTTGAAAGTGAGAAACAAAAAGTGTATTTCTGAAAATGCTAGTGTTAATTTTTTACACAGCATACTTTGATGTTATATACACTTACAATCATGTATTTACAAGTACAATACGTGAATCTATCAATACGTGAATCTATTAATACATGAACCAAAACATTTACTATTACTATTTTCAACACTGATGTTATTTCCGACACTCCCCCCAAGGCAGAGAATGGATATCAACCATCCCAGCTTGCCAGTGAGATCTTGAAATCCCTCTATGCATGTCCTTTAGTAAGCACATCTGTCAGTTGATGTCCTCAAGGGACATATGGTGTGAGAATCAGCCCACTGTCAAGTTTCTCCTTAATAAAGTGTCAGTCTATCTCTATATATTTGGTCTTGTCATGCTTAACCCGATTGTGTGCAATACTAATGGCTAACTTGTTGCCACAAAATAGCTTGATAGGGGCATTATACTTAATTCGGAGGTCATCAAGAATGATCTTCGTCCACACTAACTCCAACTCCCTGAGCAATAGCACAGAATTCTGCCTCTGCACTTGACCACTACATTTCGCTTCTTACTTCTCCATGTTACAAGGTTCCCTCCAAGAATCATACAATAGTCAGATGTCGACCTCCTGTCAGTAATCGAATCGGCATAATCAACATGAGCATAGGCCTCCATAGATAGATTTCCACCTCTCTTAACCAGTAGACCTCTTCCTAGTGAGGCTTTAAGATACCGTAGAATACGGTCTACAACCTGCACATGCCTCACCCTTGGATCATGCATGAACAAGCTAACCACACTAACAACATATGTCAAATCCGGTACGACATGCACTAGATATATCAATTTTTCTACCAATCGCTGTTGAGCTCTATCAACTTTGGCACTTTCTTCCTCATTATCCATTCCACGATTCTGCTTAATGGGTACACTAGAAGTTTTGCATCTAAGCTTCCCAATCTCTTTGAGAAGGTCAAGAACATATTTCAGTTGAAAAATAAAGATACCATGTTTAGAGTAGGCAACTTCAATTGCAAGGAAATATTTCAATCACCCAAGGTTCTTTATTTCAAACTCAGCAGCATCATCATTAGATATAATGATATCATCCACATATACAAGTAGAACATTAAGTTTACCTTCAGGTGAGTGTTTGATAAAGAGATTATGATCACCTTGACTTTTTCTATACCCAAGAGTCACTATTGTCTTCGTGAATCTTCCAAACCAAGCACGAGGTGATTGCTTCAACCCTACCTTTTTTTAGCCCACACGCCTTATTTCCCTCACCATAGAAGTCATATCCGGGAGGAACCTCCATATAAAGTTCTTCTTCCAAGTCTCCTCGAAGAAAGATATTCTTTACATCAAACTGATGAAGTTCTCACTGAAAGTATGCAGCAAGAAAGAGTAGAATTGTAACTGTGTTCATCTTCACCATTGGAGAAAATGTCTCCTCCTAATCTATCCCAAAGGTTTATGTGTACCCCTTTGCAACCAGCCTTGGTTTATACCTATCTAGTGTACCATCATATTGATACTTCACTGTATATATCCATCTAGACCCTATTAGCCTCTTTTCCTTTAGTCTCTCAACTATTTCCCATGTTCCATTCCTTTCCAAAGCACTCATCTCCTCATTCATAGATTGAGCCCAGTTTTTATTCTCCAATGCTTCTTGTACTATCTTGGGGATTCTAATGGAATCAATAGCTAAAATAAATGAGAGACTAATTGACAAATAGGATACTTAGCACAAGACCCTTTCCCCTTTCACAATGCAATCAGTAAGTTATCATCAGGGTCAGGATCACAATTACTCAAAGGAATATGTAAATTATCAGGTTCAAAAGCTTGGGGGTGGAGTTTTTACTAGTTTAGGTGGTTCCCTCCTTTGGTGCACCACCTTTGGTTAGTTGACTTAAATCCTAGTAATTTCATGTGGGAAACCTAAAGAAGGTGCCAGCTCCTGTGTATAAGAAGACATATCAGAAGAAGTATCAGACGGAAGCAAGGGAATACCATTGCCCTTAAAAGGAATATCAGATGGAGTATCAAATCAGACGGAAGCAAGGGAATACCATTGCCCTTAAAAGGAATATCAGATGGAGTATCAAACAGAAGCAAGGGAATACCATTGCCCCCAGAAGGCGTACCTAACCGGCCATAATGAGACTCCACTGTCCATTCCCAAGGCCTTTCAAGCACATATAAATCACATCATAACATAGGGTAATAAAATACATCAAGCAAATACCAGAGTAAATGTCTATACCGAACATAAGCCAAAGTGATCCTGAGTCACCATCAAAAGTTTAAAACCAACCAAAAAGGTTTACAAATCCAAAAGGTAATGAAACGGTAAACTATAAAGTCGGAGATGTCTCATGTGACTAAACCAAAACTAAACTAGAACAATCGCAGCAGCTGCCCGCACTAATTGTGTGCATGGGCTCCCTGAGATGGCTCTCCTCTTAGGATACCTAAAGCTGAACCAAAAGGGGCGGAGGTGAGTCCCAGAACTTAGTAAGAGCAAACACAACAATACAAATAATGCAACAATTACATTTATACCTATTAATAATCATATCAAGTAATTCTTATCAATGATAAAATTAAACCGTAGAGATAACAAATCGCCATATTCTCATTTCACCATTGAGCAAGATGCTTCTGTATCCCCTTGGAGTTTCTCACCGGAGTCTCCCGCTCCGACGATGGCATTTATACCCCGGTAACCTCGCTGACCGGCAAGTGACCTCGGTCACTATCCAAACCTCCCTCCAAACTCCGGGGTTTCTCACTGGAGGCCCCAACTCCAGCGGTGGCATTTATATCCCGATAACCCCGCTGACCGGTCGGATACACCCAATCTTGCCCAATGTCCAAACCACATACCAAATGCCTCAAATACAATATATCATATATTTACTAACATACTTCCGTTATGTTCCACATCATAGCTGACATCATCATTTCAACGATTTATTACATTACACGTGTTCTCAACAACATAATAAATACTCTTTAATATCAAAGCATAGTCTAAAAGAATACACACCAAGTTTATATTACCATTTTAGCATTATGCATAACATGTCATTTCCCAATTTATATCTCACTCTCAAAGCTCAACTAACATCAATCATACCCTTGCTTCATATTTACATCGCATATAAATTCAACTCTGTCTAATGGTTCACTAACTATATTATATATCCAATTCCAATGATACATCACCTGTGCGTGGCATATCTACTTGATTAGCCTTTGGCATGAACAACGTGAACCTTTGACCAATGAAAGGAACACCTGGTTCCATAAATTTAAAATTGGTTTCATGTGCTTTTCATAATTGATATATATATTTATCACATCATATCCAAGAACAAACACATTTGTGCATAAATTAGCTCAAAGGCCACAACACCAGGGGTTTAATTGGCGCAGCCTCCCCTCTTGTTATCCACTCACACCGCAGCACCAAGGACAACCCGTCGTGATGCACAGCTCCCACATCGTGACAGCAGTTCACGAAAATGTTTCAATGCCCTCTGTATCTTGCAAACTCTCATAAACCAGAAGAAAAAAATCCCATCCCACATTTTCCAAGCACACAAAGCATCATAAATATACATTTTAATAATGATTTTCCTGGAGCAACCCATACACAATTCATTCATAATACCAAACAACAACCCACAAAAAAAGTTAGACAGCTAAACATAAAATCCCTCACCTGATCTTGATGCCAAGAAAGAGATAGAGTGACAGAAAAGTGGTTCTTTCCGCCGAGGACACGTTCCTACGGCCTCGGGTTGACACGCTTTCTTCCCACTTTCTCAGGAGAATTCACAATTTCTGTGTTAGGGTTCTAAACGGCTACCAAACCTCACGCTTTCTATTTAAACTCATTCTTCTCACTAAAAGGTCCCTAGGGTTAAGTTGCTCTTAACATGACACTAAGGGTAAAGAGATAAAATCCTTAAATTAATTGAAATGCATACTTTATTCTTATTTTTAATTTTTCTACACAACAATAATTAATTATTATTTATAAACTCCTAATTTTCTAAATTACCAAAAAAATTATTTATAACATGCCAAATAAATTTAATATTTTTCCTTAATTTTAATATTTATACCTTACACTATTTAATAATTAAATAAGCCACTTTTAGCATTAAATAAGTAGGCTTTTTGACAAAACTAGCTTTGTTTTTCAAACTTTTTACCACAATAATTTTGTTTCCAAACATATTACCAAACTACTCTTGTTTTGAATAAAATATTAATTTTTGAGTGGCGCTAGTTGGACTAGTGCCACTCCTTTACACGTGGCGCCCTCTTATTGGGCGTCACTCCTTTATTTTTCCAATGAGAGGGCGCCATGTGTAAAGGAGTGGCGCTGGTCCAACTAGCGCCACTCAAAAATTAATATTTTATTCAAAACAAGAGTAGTTTGGTAATATGTTTGGAAACAAAATTATTTTGATAAAAAGTTTGAAAAACAAAGCTAGTTTGGTCAAAAAGCCAAATAAGTAATTTTTAGCGGGTATTACAGTATCAGACTAGAGCAAGAAGAAAATATCTTAGCTTCCGAAACAGAAGTGTTCTCTCCCTGAAGCAGAGAGGGAGTAAAGAAGGGCCGGTTTTCTTGAAAGTGACATCCATGGAGACAGAATCGACGTCTTGAAGGGTGATAGCACTTATATCCCTTCTTGTCAGAACATAGGCAATGAAAATGTATTTAATAGCACAGGGATCATGCTTGCCACAATGTTGGCGATGTACATGAACAAAAACAACACAATCTAAGACACGAGATTCAAGCCTTTGCATAATAGGGTCACAGGGAAAGAAAGATTTCATGACATGAACTGGACTAACAACACCAAGAACTCTAGAAGATAATCGATTAATCAAATAAGTAGCAGTTAAAACAGCTTCCCCCAGTATGAATTTGGAACAGACATTTGGAATGATAATGCCCTGGTGATTTCAAGCAAGTGTCTATTTTTTCTTTTAGCAAACTCATTTGTCGGGGGTATCAACATATATATGAGTTCATGAATAATGCCGAGCTCTTTAAGAAAGGTAGAGAAATTTTGGTCAGATATTCTCTACCATTATCAGACCTCAAGCGCTGAATTACCAAATTGAGTCTGAAACGTGATAGAACTGGGTAAATAACCGACACACTTCAGATTTGTCTTTCACAAGAAACAACTAGGTGACACAAGCGCAATTATCAATGAATGAAACAAACCACTTTGCACCAGAAACATTAGGAATAATAGCAGGACCCCAAACATAAGTATGAATAAGAGAAATTGAAAAGCATTCATAATTTTTTTAGAACTTGGAGGGAAACTTACACAACGGTGTTTGGCAAACTCAAACATCGCAAGACAATATTTAGCCCAATGGCACCAACCACACTTTTTTTTTTTTGTATGTAAGAAGAAATTTATTAAGAAGAGGAGAAAGAATTACAAATAGCCTTGTTGAAATGAGAGAAAAACAAGAGACTATTGGTATAACCCGTGTGTTTCAACTATACAGCGGAGACTCTATTATATAGATTATGAGTAAATCAAAATACAATCATGATAATAATGACTAATTAAAACAAAGGAAATAATAGATATCTGATAATCCTAATAACCCTAATTACCTATAATTAGAAGATAATATACGATACTCTTAAGATATTATCAAATATTCTAACACTCCCCCTCAAGCTAAAGCTTACTAAACTTTAAGCTTGTTACACAGAAACAATGAATTCCCCCTCAAGTAAAAATAATAAAAA
This sequence comes from Ammopiptanthus mongolicus, assembly GCA_039655645.1. Classification (NCBI taxonomy): domain Eukaryota; kingdom Viridiplantae; phylum Streptophyta; class Magnoliopsida; order Fabales; family Fabaceae; genus Ammopiptanthus; species Ammopiptanthus mongolicus. The sequence continues at coordinate 8,106,817 of CM077351.1, read as the reverse complement.
GTTGAGTTCCCCAGAGATAATGGTTGGAAGGCAACTCAGAGATGCTGAAGAGGCCGGAGAGAGTTGCTGGAAATATAACTTAGCAAGATGGCGGGAATGATCATCAGCCTGACAGAAATTTCTTGGCAAGCAATCTAGCAAAGCAAGGTCCGAACTTCTTAAAACTGCATTTGGAAGCTTCAAAGAACTTTATCGGAGACCCAAATTATTTAAAATTTGAATTAAGGCAGACAACTACTTCCGTAACTGAGACGAGGCCATTGCATCTGGAACAAAGAGCCAAGGCCAGTGCATCTGGGACAAATACGGGGCCAGTGCATCTGGGACAAAGGGCCAAGACCAGTGCATATGAGACAAAAGGCCAAGACCAGTGCATCACTAATATGATTCATCCGTGAGAAAGGAGTCACCACCGGAATGATCGTCGGTAGGAAGAGAAGCCACTGGTATGATCCATTAATGGAAAAGAATTGCATGACAAACACTGGGGAGTAGAACAGAGGGAGAAGGCGATGATAGATCCAGAGAGAACAAAGAACGGTGATAATCGCGCAGGAAACGGCGGCCGGAGAGGTGGCTGGATGCGCTGCCACGCGCAACTGGAAGTGGAGCGTGTGCGGCTGCGCGCAGAGCCTTTGCGGCGCGTGAAGGCGCGTAAGATGGCGAATGGCGGAGCTTATTGGACAACTAGACAGATTGGAGGACAACGACTCTGATTATGTGGCCGTCGGCCGGAAAAGGGCGGCGGCCGATGGCAGACGACGACAGTGGCGGATGCTGACCGTCAACCGCAGACAGCGGCTGACGACGGCAGACTAGATAGAGATGAGACACCAGGCGAACACGGATTAGGGTTGCCTCTTGTTAGGCTCTAGATACCATCTTGAAATGAGAAAAAACAAGAGACTATTGGTATAACCCGTGTGTTTCAACTACACAGCGGAGACTCAATTATATAGATTATGAGTAAATCAAAATACAATCATGATAATAATGACTAATTAAAACAAAAGAAACAAACGATATCTGATAATCCTAATAATCCTAATTACCTATAATTAGGAGATAATATACGATACTTTTAAGATATTATCAAATATTCTAACAAGCGCCAACCCAACTTATTTACACGGAAAGTTCCCTATGATCCTTCTTGATATCTAACAATGCCAATCCATGAAGGTGAGCACATATTTAACAAGTACAATAACAACCAAGCTTTTTCCACTAGGTGGGGTCGGTACATGTATCAAACGATGCCATAATGTCCTATCGTAAATCATGTTTATAGACAAACCATTTAAATCAAAATCCTTCTTAATGGTTTTGCCTATAGTTTTTCTTGGTCACCCTCTACCTCTAACTATTGGACTATCTTCCACCTGATCTACTCTCCTTACTGAAGCTTCTATAGGTCTTCTCTATATATGACTAAACCACCTAAGGTGAGATTCTACCATCTTTCCTAAAATAGGTGCCTACCTCAACTTCCTCTCTAATACATTCATTCCTAATCCTATCTTGTCTAATGTGTCCACTCATTCAACGCTACATACTCATCTCCACTATATTGAGCTTATTCTCTTGTTGGCGTTTACCGCCCAACATTCAGTCTCATGCAACATTACGAGTCTTATAGCTATAAAGTAAAATTTTCCCTTTAATAAGTGTTGAGCACTTATTAAATACCATAAAAAATCCAAACCTAGTATTGATCACATGTGATAGAAAGTAGCTTGTCTATTTTTGAGTACCCACGTAATGGAAATATTCCATGCATAAAGTAGAAAGCAGTGACAGTTACAAACAGTTCACGGAACACAAAATTGGGGGCTAAAAAGTCTTAAATAATCCAAATTTTTTTCCTGAGAACTAGTGCCTAAAATGTTCTCCCCTCTGTTCTTAGTGCCTATAATTTCTTCTTAATGCTGCTAACTCCTAAAGAAAAAGAAAGGTTTGTACCTTAAGAAAAGAATTGGCACTTGTTGTGGATGGTATGAGTCCCATAATGAATGAGATAACCATTAGTATCAATCCAGTGAAAAAGTGGATCAGGAGAACCACGTTCTGCAAGACAAGTAAATGCCTTAGCATTTGCAAGAGGGATAAGTAACAAATGAGAAATTGAAGTTTCCTCATACCTGAGCCATGGTATGGTCAAGAAAGAAAAACGTAAGGCAATAAGTTGATGATGCAATTGCAAGTCCATACTCCAATAGCATAAGGATTGTTGGTAACAAAGAAACCCCTCCAACAAACTGATCCAGACCTATAACAATATTTAATAGGCAAGATTAGAATTGAAAACTATGATACTATAAAACAAACAAAAAACAGTGGGAAATGTTCTAATAAGTTTTTCTGGTGATAGAAAGTTTAACAGAAGGGGGGTTGAAAAATTCTAACATTTAAATGACTAATTATTTCTAAATCTTAAACCTATTGGAAGCAAGCTGTCCAAGAACTCAAAACATATCTATCATGTCATGCAAAAGCTTTCACGAATGATGGGCAAAGAAAACTATCATATTCTTAAAATTAATTAATATTTAATACAGTGATAAAAGAGAGAACGGTCAAAGTTTCGATCTGTCAATTAAGGAGGCTCTAATACCATATTCAAGAAAGAGTTGACCCAAAAGATTAAGCACTTAAATGAGGGCTAATTAATATTCTTTAAAATATCTCTATAACAAACCCAACAATGTATGTTGAGTAAGATACAACAAGGCCCACATATTTTAATAAAGATGAAAATTAGAGAATTAAGATCAAATCAGCACGAGATCTAGTCACAACCTCATGCTTCTTACTTGTCCAAGAGATAAGATTACCTCCAACAAGAACACAACCAGATTATTGACACGCTTAGGAAATGAAGTTCCAGACCGTTTACCTAGTTGACATGACTCAATTAAAATTTGATAAAGAAGAAAAACCGGGAACCATCTTTTGAAGCTTGGATAAACTTGTATGGCCTAAACGGTTGTGAAGAAGATCAAGAGATTGAGTAGTGGTGCACGCAACAAACGGTGGTCAAAGATGATAAAGGCCCTATGACTTACATCTTGCGCCAATCACTAGTCCTGTATTGTGATCTCGAAAACAACATAATTATGTGAAGGAACAATTTAAGCACAAGACGACTTACAGAAACAAGATTAAACGAGCAATTAGGAATATACAAAACAAAATCTAAAGGAACAGAAAGTAAAGGTTTTGCACTATCGACAGTTGGAGCAATCTATTTAGTGCCATTAGCCAAAGTGATTGGCGATAAGGAGTCAGAGTGAGTAAAGGTATAAAGTAATAGAGAATTACCAAAAATATGATCAGAGGCACTAAAATCAAGAACCCAAGGGCCAAGAGGTGATGACCGGGTAAAATAGGTAGTAGGATTACCAAAATGAGCAATCGAGACAACTGATGAGGATAACTATTATGATGCATGATACCTTATACATTCATCATAATCAACACCAGTAAGGGTGATAGAATGTTGCTATGGAGGCAGGCTGAGTCTCATCAGTGTGAACATGGTTGATACAAGGAGGACGACCATGAAACTTATGACATTTGTCTTTAGTATGTCCCTATCTATAACAATATGTACACTTAGGGCGAGGTGTCTGATTGCCACCATGGTCACCACCCCGTTTCTCCTGAGGACCCCTCTGAACTTAGGAAGAAACTAATGCAGAACTATCCCCGTTAAAAGACCCTGGTGGAGGTGCAGATGTCACACACAGAAGACGGGAATAGATATCTTGTAAGGTAGGAATAGTCACGCTAGCAAGGCTTTGGTCACGAACAGAACTCATAGCAGCCAAAGTACATACCATAAAGAACTTATCACGTTGGGTCAGATCCTCTACAGCAGTTTTACCAGGAGGTAAAAGACAATTAAACTTAGTCTTAATAGAGGACATCTGACCAACAAAATCAGATACAGTCATGCCCTGTTGGCGAAGATTAATCAACTTATCAACAACTGAATACAAACGTTGAATGTCATTAGTGTAAAGAGATTTAGCTTGTGTCCATAAGTCAGAACAAGTATCAAATTTAGTGTAGATATTGTGAAGAGAGAGATCAATCGACTGCCACAAAAGAGTACATAGCAAAGCATTAGTCTTTTCCCAATTGTCTTTATAAGTTTTCACATCAACAACCTTAGACCATGAAACATAATTAGAGGAACAAAACAATTTTCCCGTTGCAATAACCGAAGAAGGGGTAAAGTTGCTAGAAAACAGTCCAGACTTTCCTATGGATGATTGTGCCGCAATGTGTAAAAGAAGGAAGCTCTAAAGGATCACAAAACTGACAGACAAAAGTGGAAGTACGACAAACTAACCAAAGAACTGGGACCACCACAAAAAACCGACCCAGGCCAGATAAGACGACAGCCTGCAACGGTGAGAGCCCATGCTCACCGGAAAGAGAGAGATCTACCGAGAAAAAGAAGGAGCAGCAAGAAGGAGAGGCGGCGCGTGGCGGCTCAGACGGTGGTGATGCTTGGAGGGTCAGCCGGTGGTGAGGAGAGGAACACGACGATGCCGAGGGTGAGAGCAAAGGCAAATCGGAGAGGTCGCCTAAGAAGAGGACAACCACCTAAATCTGCATTTCAAGCAAAGAATCGAACCTATGGTTTTGGCTCTGGTACCATGTTCAGGAAAATGATTCTATGTTATTTTTTTATGAAGAGTACAAGACTATATATATATAGTCATGGGACTAGGCCAGATTGGGCTTGAGTAGAATACAGTAAAGAATAAAGGTTTAATTACTCCGTAGGTTCCCAAACTACATGGGAATTTTTAAATAGGTCCCCAAACTAACAAAGTTTGCAAATGGGTCCCCGAACTTCTAAATACTTTGTGATTGGATCCCTACACTTTAAACGTTTGTAGTCAGGTCCCTAAACTTGTAAATAATTTGTAATTAGGTTCCTGGGGTAGCAGAACAACCTTGTAATTAGAGCACCCTATAAATCTCTTTCCAAGATTCTTGTCTATCTTGGAGGTTAATAGAACCATTAGATCACTCACAATAGCAAAGGTTTTTAAAGTGTTTCCTACCCCAGGGACCTAATTACAAATTAAATACAAGTTCATGGACCTGATTACAAACGTTTAAAGTGTAAGGATCCAATTACAAAGTATTTAGAAGTTCGGGGACCCAATTACAAAATTTTTTAATTTGGAGACCTATTTAAAAATCCTAAATAGTTTGGGGACCTGCAGAATAATGAAACCAAGAATAAAATAAACTACTCTACTACTTCCACACATTAACAAAGCTATTAGACTAGGGTTCATGATCAATGTTTAATTTCCCGTGTTAGTGTATGTTATGCTGTTTAGTTACTTTGCGTGTAGTCAATTATGACAGCTTAAGACAGTTATGTTCTGTTAGTGTGTCTTGTTCGTAGCTTCTAGACTGGCCTCCAATAGGCTTAGCTTCTAGATCCACTAGATGGTTCTAGACCTATGAAGCACAGACACTCCTACCTTTGGCAGTGTCCGAGTGTCGGACACGCATTCGACACTGACACTCGTCCGACATCGACACGACACGTGTCCAACATTCCTTGTCAGGTGTCCAATTATAAAATTATTTTTTTCTGCTCCGACACTGGTTGGACACCTAGCCGACACTTCTCTGTGGCTGGACACCTAAAAGGATACTCTTGAAATTTTTTTGGTTGTACATGGATAGTTTAAAGGTGAAAGATATAGTTCATCTTCTTATGTAAGAATCTTTTTGTAAAGAAACAAAGTGCTCAAATTGTATAATGATGTCTCTTATTATTTTCTTGTGAGACTCATTAGCATAGGAAAAAAATGTAGTGTAGTAATGCTTAACTAGTTATTTTGATACGACAAATATATAAATCTTGATTCTCAATTTAGATCTTTTAAAATGATGCTCATATTTGATTTTATTTGATCTAACACACACACACACACACACACATATATATATATATATATATATATATATATATATATATATATATATATATATATATATATAAATAGATATATAGATGTAGCGGTGTCGCAGTGTCCTATATTTTGGACATTGTCGGTGTCCGCGTCCGGTGTCCATGTCCGTGTCAGTGTCAGTATCAGTGCTTCATAGTTCTAGACCTCTGTATAAAACAGTTGAGAACAGTTTCAGATCTTATATTCAGTTAATGACAGTTACTTTCATCTGTTTCTCTCTCACAACCATTATTTTCCTTCATTTTCCAGCTCTTTCTCACATTTTCTCAGAGATCATGAACTTTGTTATCCAAGCAAATTAAATATGCAAGCACACAAAAACTAACCATCATTAATTAGGAATGGGAAACATACCAAATATGTAAAAGAGAACTATGGCAAAAGAGGCTGGAAACAAGAAGCTGATGAAGTCCCAGATAAATGTAGAAGTCCAATATGACAGGACAGAAACCTGATTAGCAAGATCAACATCAGATGAGTATTCAAAAGGGGATAGAAAAACATAAAACGAAGAATAATTCTAAATCCTCCTATTCAATCCTCCTAATAATCCTCGTACTTACTAAATAAAGAAAATATTAAATACTTTTTATATTTACAAGACATTGGATGTATTACTTTATTTAGTATTTATTTAGTATTAGGAGGATTAGTAAGAGGATATAGCAAAACTCTAACGAAAAACTAAGATACCCCACTGATTAGTTGTTGGTGCTTAGCTTTCACTTCACGTTCCTGCACCAAAAAAAAGTTTACAAATGTTTAGCCTAAAACAAGATGAGAATGGCATTAATCTCATACACTCTTGTCCCAAAAAGTTTCCTTTGGAAAATCATAATAACATGGAAAATATGGACTTCATTTAGAAAAGGAAAATGTGGAAATGAAATTCCTCAATTTCTATTGGATTGTCAATACTGAAACTTGATGGAAACCTCAATATCGACAGTTGGCAGGCAGGCTTAAGGTATAGAATTTAGAAAGGAAGGAATAACAATCTTTAAGGGCAATGCAGCCACCGTCATGAAATCTTTACCATATGCTAAAATTCAACTTTTATATAGAAGAATGGACCAGCAAGGATTGAACTCTGACCACATGGCCATAGAGACATTGAAACCATGTCATTAACCAACCCTCCCAAAAGCTTAAGCTCTTAGGGGAAGACATATGAATGATTTTACATATCTAAAACACCGCCTCATGCAAAAGCCCCACGGATTTGAAACATGGACAATGCACAAACCCACCTACATTGTGCTGAATTTCAACTTTCTATTAGAAGAGTGGGAGCAGCAAGGATCGAACCCTGGACAACTTGGTCAGAGACTCTGATAACATGTCATGAACCAACTCACCCATCAGCTTAAACTGTTGGGTGAAGGCACATGAATGACATTATTATATCTTTAATAGGTACCACTAAAAACAGAAAAGGATTGTTTCCAAACATGTTGCACAAAAAATTCCATAGGAAAGAAATAGTGGAAAAGAATAGAGATGTCTTCCAACCAAAAACCTATCAAGTATGTTCAAGATAAAAACTTAAAGCTTGGCCAATACAACCGATGAAATAAAACCAATTGAGAGAATGCTTGAGTCACCACTACGCCTGGGCATGGTTGGGTTTGGTCAAACTAGTTTAAACCAGAAATATGGTTTGGTTATTCGAATATTAGATTTTGGGCCTAACTCAACCCCAAAAGCTAGCTCAAGAGGTGAGGATTGCCCAAGCTTTATAAACTCTTGTTAGGCATTATCTCTAGTCAATGTGGGACTTGGGTTTTTCCCAATACACCCCTCACGTCCAGCACTATTGGGCTTGGTGTGTGGATAAAATGGTGACTATCTTCTTTTTACACGAAAAGTGGGTAGCTGATGCCGAGCATAATACCAATAGTACTCATGTTGGCAAGGTACTCCCCTGAAAATAAACCTAAGGTACTTATCTAGGGCGGAGTACTCCTCCGACTCAAGTCTTAGATGCTCTCTGAATATAAAATATTATTAATCATCCAAAGCGGTCAAATGTCCACAACGATGGCCTATTTATAGGCCAAATAAAACGTAAACATAAAAGAGGCCCAAAGAAAATAGGGGCTAAACATAATAAAACCAATCTTATTCTAAGCTGGAATAATATAATCCAATATAGAATAAAATCCCTAAATAACAAAATAATCCCGAATTAAAACCCTAAATGTAAAATCAAATTGCTAAGGATAATAATAAATCCCTGAAGATAACAATAGCCCAATCTACTAGAGTGGCTGTCAAGGAAGCACCAACAGGTTCAGATTGGAGGTGACGACATTGCAATTTTGAGTTGCAGAATGGAAGTATCACACTCTCCACCGCAATTGTGGTTTAGATTGAGTTGCAGAACTGTGATGGTGTTGCAGATTGGAATCCACAATCGCGAACTGAAAACCCAACCCTAAATTGAAAACCAGAAGAGTGTAGACTGAAAAATCGAACCGAAGATTGTGCTATTTGTTGTAAATTACGAAGCGAATTGCAAACACTAACCAGAAGTTTGTGTGATGCGAACAGAAGATTGTGCTACGAACTACAATCTGCGAAGGTTGGCATGTGGGATGTTTGACACTGCTATGTGCAGATCAGATGTTTTAGGTTCTTGAACGCAGAGATGGATTTGGGATTTAGGGCTTAGAAATTTTGATTCTAAATTTGACCACTCCCTCCATGTCCAATGAGACACAGTTTGGTACTACATCCTCACAGTATGAGGCACTTCATCCGTCCAATAAAAGAGGAATTGCTAACATCTTTTTCAAGAATTCACGAGTGACCATGCATAGCAGATGTGCTAATGCTCCTAGATATGAGAAGTTTGAGCTGGATGCCTTTGCATAGATCAGGGAAAATCCATATTAACCACACAGCCGAAGGATAAGTCGTCACTGGTACCCTTTTGACAACACTGGCCATGTACTAGTTCATCAATCCCTCCCTCCATGAGCTTAGACCCAATTATTCGGATATGGTATTAGAGTATATCATGATGTTAAGCTACTCATAGATGTCGAGTTCTGCAAACTTCACACTTCAGATGTCCAATCCTGGACGTAACCACTTAAAATACCCCAGTAACCCGCCCTCCTTGAGCTAGCTTAGGGGGCAGAGTGAGGCCCAATTATCCACTAGTATAATAAATCTGTCCAACCCACTGGACCTGTGTTGCACCGTTATGAAGCCTTCGCCCGCCTGAATATTATCACTTTCACTTCTCCCCTATGATCCTAATTCACTATTCCACCAATCCACTAATCCACTATTTTGACTCCACTATTTTGACAATGATGCACAAACACTGGGGAACAGAAGGGCAGAGGATATGCCTGACGGTTATAGAAAACTTTTAGACACAGTTACATTAACTACAGTTGCACTAATTAATATTACGGTTACATTAATTATTAATTACTCATTTATAAACGATCTTTTATACATGTAAAAAAAAAAAAAACTAAGACCCACGTAACATGGGTCAATATGCTAGTTCTCATAAATACCACCGGCAACGTGCACTCACGTCTGGCCACAAACCACCAGCAAATGCCCCTAAGTCGCCTGGAAAACCAAACAGCAGCCACAGAAATTGGGTACTGCAAACGTGTACCAGACCAGACCAAACATGTGAACCAGCCACAGTTGGTCGTCTTCCAACTGCCACACGACCTGAATCTTGCCGGCGACCACCCCTTGGTCAACTGAAAGTGCTCAGATGGCAGCCTAGAAATTTTACCAGTTTGTTTTTTTTCTTCCAAAAACACAGAAACGACTCAAATTTCAGGGTAAACAGTCAGAGGGTTATGTCTATGAACTCAATTTAGCGGAAACATAAACACACTGGTCACGTTGGAGGGTACTGCTCTAAAAAAATGTTGAAGATTTAAGTTTAGGGTTTAAAGTGATAAAAAAAACTAACATAATATCCCTATTTATTTATACTAATAGTTTGCTCAAGTACTACTAGTAAAAGCCTAACCCCACTAACATAAGACTAATAACCTAAAAAAGTAATGGATTTAATTATGATACATTGTCAATGTAAACGTTTTTTACACTATCAATCAATCATGCATTGCCAAAACATTAAAAATGTTTGACTTTTATAATAACTACCTTAAAGTAACACATGTGGTAATAATAGAGTAAGGCACAAGCTGCGTATCAGCTGTGCAGCTGCATATCAGCTGTGCAGCTGCGCACCTAGTGTGGACTTAACTGAAAGTGTTGAGTCAGCACTATTCAGTTAAGGCAACTATTCTTGAAATAAAATCTACGATGAATCTGGACATAAAAAGCCCAGTTCATTCGGTGTAAACACAATTTTATCCATTCAAAGTATTATTAGATCTCTCTCTCCCCCTCTCTGCTTCATCTTCTACTAGGCAACATATGACAAATAGATAGTACAAAAAACTTTACACTGACTATGATTCAAAATTAAACTTAAAAGTAATAACCCTAATATCTTAACAGAAGAAAAAAGCTTCAATAAAAAGATGACAAGTTGGAAGTAGTGTAACACAACTTACCTTAACAATGGAAACAGCAAATGAAGCAGGAATAAAAGAGAAGGCAATATTGACGATAATTGCAGCAGAGAAGGCATCCAGGTCCTACAGAATTCCATCTGTTAACTCTTTGATTTTCATTGAAAAGTAAAGGGGGAAATATAAATCAAGTACTGATACTTTTATTTTTTTACAAAAAGTTGTATTAAAAATAGATAGAGAAAGCAGAACAGACAGATGGACGACAAGGAATCCTCAGACCAGACAAAGAAAACCAATACAAAGACAAAAAAAATCAGAGTATTGATACACATGTAAAGGGCATTGCTATATTAACCCAATAATATTTAAAACCGCAAACAAACATACAACTCAGGGATCTTTGGCATCACTGCCCATTATGTGCTTTATATGTGAAAATATGAAAATATGAACCATAAAAGAATAAAATAACATACAATGTGAATGAATTGCAAAATAATAAGATGATGTATCATGATCAGGAAAGATACCAACAGTGAAATAAAATGAATGTTGTAGCTTACATGCCGTTGTAAGTGCTGGCTTTGTGTCATTGGTAGAGGGTGGTTGCGTGTCTGAATTGTCATATTTTGGTCATGAGTAGCAAGCCTCAGAATTGCAGCATTCATCAAATTGATAAAGGTGGGGGCAGCATGTTGACAAGAAAAGTTGTGTAATACAGTGTAGCCTAAGCTTCCATCATTACTCTGATCATCCATCACAATTGCCCCATACCTGCATATCAAAATACATTGTAATAAAGTAAAGACTACATTTGGTTATCATCATCATAAGTGTATCTAGTTGTTTTTCATGATGGATGAGTAAAATATACTCATCAACTCAAAAAAAAAAGTGGGTCCAACCCTTCCCTAAATCTTGCACATAGCGGGAGCTTTATAGCACCAGGTTGCCCTTTATGAGTAAAATATAATTAAACTAGCACAGATGTTAGTCCTTTATTGTTACCTAGAACACTGCAGAATAAACTCCAACTGCACAAAAGTTTAAATTTGAATTTTGAAGAATATATAACTGTTTATCTATTTTTGGAAGGGTTTTTTTCTCTTTAGGTGGTCTGATCACTCTTATCCAAACCTTGTTTGGCTAGTATCCCCTTATATTTTCTCTCCTATTATCGTATTCATGTGGCAGTGGCTCAAAAAATAGAGTTATGCGGGATTTCACTTTAGCTAATGGCTCACACGACAAAGTTCACGACATTGGCCAAGCTCAACCACTTCTGACTCTTTCTTTCAATTCTGTTCTTTTTGTACACGGATGTCCCTTTAACTTGATCTCAACTCAAGTAGTAAACTTACTCATACCCTACCTTGCTCAGTTATCTTCGCTAAGGACTCTGTTTTTGTGTAGAATCTAGAATCAAGGTACTAGACTGACGATTGGAGTAGGACATGAGTCCGAAGGCATGTATCATCTCACCTTACCCACATCTCCTACTGCCTTTTCTGTGATTCAATCACCTGCAATCATCCATAAACATTTGGGTCATCCTAGCATACAGAAATTAAAGACCATGGTTCCTAGCCTTGCTAAAGTGTCAATACTAGAATGTGATTCTTGTCAATTAGGAAAATATGTGCATGGGTCTTTTCCTGAACAAGTCAATAAAGAGTCGTGTCTACTTTTGAATTAGTCCATTTTGATATTTGGGGTCCTAGTCGTATCCCTTCTCAAATGGGTTGCCATTACTTTGTTACTTTCAAGAATGATTTTACCCATTGTACTTGGCTTTTTCTTATCAAGAATCGCTCAGAACTTTTTTCTATATTTAAAGGCTTTTCTTCAAAAATTCAGAATCAATTTTGTAGCACTATTAAAACTCTGCCACGTGACTCATCTTCTACTCCAACGGACTCTCTTGCTCCGACTCTTATACAGGAACTTCTCATTGCATTACGAACCCGTATCAGCTCTACTCACAACCCTAACCCCATTCATGCTTATCATTTATGCCTTTGTGTCTTCTTTGTCTTCAGTTTCTATTCCCAAAACTACAAGTGAAGCCCTATCTCATCCTGGATGGAGAGCGGCCATACTAAATGACTGCCTCACACTCTAGTGGTACTTGGGAACTTGTCCCCTTACCTCCTCGCAAAACAATTGTTGGTTGTCATTGGGTATACACTGTTAAGAATGGTCCTATGGATAGTTGATCCTCTAAATGCAAACTTAGTGGTCAACGGTTACACCCGAGTACTTGCCCTTGAATACATCGACACCTATCTTGTGGCCAACCTTGCTTCTGTTTGTCTCGCCCTTGCCATGGATGTCATTCACCATTGGCCCCTTCACCGACGGGACAACAAGAATGCCTTCTTACATGTTGAATTATAGGAAGAAGTCTATATGCAACAATCACCCGGATTTACAACAAAGGGTCACCTAACGTAGTAAGCCAATTGCACATGTCCCTTTACGACCTAAGACAATTTCCCCGTACTTGGTTTGGGAGATTTAGTTCTGATACTCAGCAATTCGGCATCAATAGATGTGAAGATGATACGAACCTTGAGAGAACCATACCACAAAAGCTAGCCGTTGTGGTTGGAGAGCCCGAGGCCATATAAACCCCACACTAGAATCCCATATTTCCGATGTGGGACTCAAGTCCAATTCCTTGCAATTGGATCCTAACATCCCACCAGACTCTGCAACCTCAACGACCGCGCGGGCTGGCTGTGCACCAACCCTTTGGTTAGTCTCGGTGAACACCGGAATGCCGACGTCACCACCCGCGTTGCAAATTTGCAGCCGAGACACATGGTGGAAAGCTCTGATACCAATTGATACGAACCTTGGGAGAACCACACCACAAAAGCTAGCCGCTATGGTTGGAGAGCCCAAGGCCATATAAACCCCACACTGGAATCCTATGCTTCAAATGTGGGACTCAAGTCTCATACCTTGCAATTGGATCCTATAGAAGCTTCTCATGGCCTTTGTATCTACGTTGTTTATGTCGACGACATAGTCATCCAGACACGGATCAGGCTGGTATCCAACATCTTATCTCTTAATCCAACACCTATCTGCCCACTTTCAGACAAAAGATTGAGCCCTCTCAAATGCTTCCTAGGAGTTAAAGACTGGAAGTTGCTCAATCTGACATCGATGTTGCCATCACTTAGAGCAAATATGTTTTGGACATACTAGGAGATGCAAGAATGTTGGACTACCGCCCTAGTGATATACCCATGGATCCCAAAGTCAACATGCCCTCTCAAATGCTTCCTAGGAGTTAAAGACTGGAAGTTGCTCAATCTAACATCGATGTTGCCATCACTTAGAGCAAATATGCTTTGGACATACTAGGAGATGCAAGAATGTTGGACTACCGTCCTAGTGATATACCCATGGATCCCAGAGTCAAAATGCTATCAGGTCAGGGGGTGCCACTAGAAGATATAGATGTCTTGTTGGGAAGCTTAACTATCTTTACAGTAACTAGACCAGACATTACCTTTGTTGTAAGTGTAGTTAGCTACTTTTTAAATGCTCCTAGCGACAGTCATTGGCATGTCGTGGTCAACATTCTTAAATATATCAAGAGTGCACCAGAAAAAAAAAAAAGGTTACTTTATGAAGACAAAGGTAATACTCAAGTTGTTGGTCATTCTAATGCTGATTGGGCAGGTTCGTCGTCAGATAGAAGATCAACTTCAGGGTATATTGTCTTGGTTGGAGATAACTTAATCTCACGGAGGAGTAAAAATCAAAACATAGTTGTTAGATCCAGTGCAGAAGCCGAGTATCGTGCTTTGGCCGCAACAACTTGTGAACTCACATGGTTAAAGCAATTACTCTGACAGCTAAGTTGGGAGATGTCAAGGAAATCACAAGCAAAAGTTTTAGCTCTTGTAAACATGCAAAAGTTTTGTGGCAATGCTCTGTTTATGCTATTCTTTGGTGTACTTGGATGGAAAGGAACAATAGAATATTCAATGACCCCTTTTTGACCCTAGACTTTAGTGGTGATATGGCTACCTTTTTTTGGAGTTCTGCCCATAGGCTTTTTGGTGGTGTTTCTTTGTTAGACATGCAGAGGGATTGACGTACTTTGTGGAATGGCTTTGCCACACCGGTTTTAGTTGTTTCTTTTTGTTTTGTTTTGTGAGCATGCCTAATCCTCTTCCTTTGTAATTTCCTCTTCTCTTCTAATAATATTTCTGCTACTATCAAAAATAAAATAAACCCCCCTCAAGCAGAAAACCATTGGGCTTGACATGTGGACAAAGTATAGACTTATATCAAGCTTTTACCAAAACTGCAAACAACTTCGTGACAAAATTTTACTTATAGTGAAGGCCCAAATTGATCCCCGAAAATTTTTGGGGATCCACTTTTAGTCCCTAAAAATATAAACTAACCATTTAATCCCTCAAATTTACAAACGAGTGACACATTAGTCCCTAGATTTAGTTTTAACGTCATCCTAACTGATTTACTAGTGGTCTTGCGTGACCTATGACGAATTTCCTTTGTGTAAAACGAATAAAAAGTGGAAAAAACATTCACAATTTTAAAACCAAAAGACCTTAAAATTATATACCTTTTCACTTTCCATTCATTTTCCACGGTTGAAATTCCTCATATGCCACGCAAGACTACTAACGGACCAACTAGGATGGTTAATGACACACCTATGCAAGTAAATGGATGTCGGAACTAAACCTAGAGACTTATGTGTCACGCGTTTGTAAATTTGAGGGACTAAATGGTTAATTTATTTTTTTCAGGGACTTAAAGTGGGTTCCCGAAATTTTTCAGGGACTAATTTGGGTCTTCACTCTTTTACTTATTGGATTGAGGGCAGCAAGAAGAACATTTTAGACCAATAGGTATAAGACCTGCGATGTTGGGCGGTAAAAACAACAAGAGAATAAACTCAATGTAGCAGATATGAGAATGTTGCATTAGTTGAGTAGACACACTAGACAAGATAGGATTAAGAATGCATTAGAGAGAAAAAGTAGTACATCAGATGGAGGGCAGCCCAATAATTGGAAGTAGAAGGAGACCAAGAAAAACGATAGGCAAAGCCATTAAGGATTTAGATGTAAATGGTTTGCCTACAAACACAATTTACAATAGGACAATATGGCATCATTTGATCCATGTAGTCGACCCCACCTAGTGGAGAAAGGCTTGTTTCTTATTCTTGTTGTAAAAGGACCACAAAGAAGGATAAAATGTCCTTCTTAGAATACAGCATTAAATCAACACAAAAACAGACCTCAAAAAGCAAGTACAGACAGACAATAATAGAAGGAGCTCTCCACTCCCTCTTCATGTCTACCAAGGAAACTCCTCAAACGAAGTTTTGGAGCAACTGGCTTTGACTTGAAAGACAACACAAATAACAAAATTAGAAGAAACTAGGCAGAGATAACTTCTTTCGGCTCAAAAGCTATCCTATCACAAACAATAACTTCCAAAAGCAACCAAAATCACAACATTGACTTGTAATGCCTACCGAATACAGATATCATCCATGCAAATCCATGTTAGAAATAAATGTTTTTCACATCTATAATCATATGAATGACTGAAAACTGGCTCAATTTAGGTTTTACTAAAACAACTTTAAGCATAACCACAAAAAAATTAGCATGCACAAGGCATAAGCTTTTTTCAAACTTGCCAGTCAGTCCTCTTTGTGATTGTTGGCAACGGAAATATGAAGGAGAAAGAAATGCCAATCTTACGCAGTTTATTAAAAAGACTTCACCAAGCACGGATAAAAAAAACAGGGCAGTAGAACCAGGAATCCTCCTAAAGCAAAGAAAAACAAACAAAACTAACACCAACAAATAGAGACGAACTTTAGGTTAAAATTATTGGTGAACTTAATTGTTTTGAGGAAATTGTTTGTTTTTCCTATCGTCATTTATTTTTGTTGTAATTCTTTCTTCTTTTCAAATAGATCTTGATCTTGCTCTACTAAATAAAAGAGGTATAATACCGTTCTTATGTCTGCGCCAATATCAATATGGATTTATGATAATACATAGACCCATGGGTCTCACTAAGAGCAAAAATTCTCCACATCCATTATGATTTCTTAATTGCTTGACCATTCTGAAAAATGATAAGAAAACCAAGAATGAAGCAGGAGATTCAAGTTTACACACCTAGATTGGTAGGATTCATTAAAGCTAGACATCAAGTATTCACTCATTGAAATTAGAGCAGGTCCCAGAGTTGGCCCTGCAGCTTCCACTGCATCAGCTAATGCCTTTTCTGAATTAGGGAATTTGTATGAGCTTGGGTTGAACCTTTGAATCCACCCTCCTTTTATATTGTGTGCAACCTTCAAAATAAAAGATATTCCAGTAAAACTCCATCATCGTGCACCAACATAATTTCACGATAAAAAATGAAACAAAATCAACAGTCAGTGACAAACCTTTTCAGCAATGGGCAAAGATAGATTAAAAGGAATTGGGCATCCCCCACCTCCACCGCTCAACAGAGGATTAAAATAAGAAGTTGAAAGGGTCAGTCCCTGCTGATCAGGATGTGGCTTGAGCTTGAGAAATAGAAGACCGATAAACAAGAAGACAGCAGGAATCATTAGCTGGAAAATAATTGTTTTGTGATCTCTCCGAGCAGTTATTGCCTTTTTAATGAATAAAGCTTTAGAATGTTGCCAAAATGTTGACCTAGTAATCAAACAACAGCTACAACACTGCATACCCAAGAAGTTGATGAAACTTATAACACTGGCAAAAATTAAACCACAAACTCTAGCCACCATGCATGCTAAGAAACCAAAAATCTTCATATAATTTCCAAAAACTTCAAGATAACATATTTTTTTGGATCGACCATCATAAGAAGCAAGAGAAGACATTGAGTCTGATATAAGCGAATGGTTATTTTCCTCAAGGCATTCAGCTTCGTCACAGTCAGATCCTGCAACTCTCAAGAATACCTCCTCCAGGGTTGTGACAGATATACCATAGCTTTCAATACCGAGACTGTCTTTGTCATCATTATCGCTCAATTCCATGTTTGAACATGATTTTTTCATGCAACCTTCAATTTCCCTAAACATCCCCTCAAACGCTGATGAGGATGCCAGAGGAAGCCTGAAGGAAATCTCAGTTCCCACCTGTAAATGCAAATCCAGTTAGACAGGATATAATGAATTAACAATCATAATCTCAAGTATAGCTTTAAAACAAAAACCCTTATCCTAAGAAATCATTTTAAATTGAGTTCAATTTTTTTTATGGGTATCATCTCAGTGATATAGACAACTAAATCCTTCACAAAAATAAAAGCAAAAGAGAAAAACTAGGGCTTAATTTCTTACCCCAAAAAAATAGGGCTTAATTGCTTACCCAAAAAAAAACTAGGGCTCAATTCAATGCCAAATATGAAATTTCCAAAATTAGCTTAACAATCAATTATCATCTTGGCAAAACTAGATTAAGTCAAAAGTAATGAAATCTCAATAACTTTATTACATGTAGGAAAATCAGACAAGTGAGTATTCTTCCACCTTTTCCCCTATTAAATTAATAACAAATATGTTTCTTTGGATTCCTTCCAGTTCATCCACATGCATCACATTACACCACAAGAATCCTCTTTTTTTTTTTTTAAATAGACAAAAGGAAGTGTAGGAATATTAAGAGAAAAATCAGGGATTTTATCCCTACAATAGAAGGAGAATGTTGAAAACAAAAAGAATTAGTGAGATTTGTAAATAATAGGAAAGATTTTATTAGATAGTTGACTCTCCTAATTATTAGGGATTGGAGTGTTTCAATATATTTTTAATGGATCATAAATAGATTAGTAGTTTATTTTTAACCCAGCCATTATAATCCACTCAAAATCCATCCAAACCATCCATTTTACACCCCTAGGTTGGATTTCATGCTCAAATTTTTAAGTGGAAATATTTGAATCTACACCTACAGTGGGAAAAAACGTTTTTGTGGCTTCATGCGGTGGTCAGCACATATTCGTTTTTCAAGGAATCTCTGACAGAACAAAGAGACTCAAGAGCCGGGAAAGTTATTCTATGTTAATGATTGTTGGTTTTCAGTTTTTTAAGCAGGATAATCAACCCTCCTTCATAAATGCACATACAATTGCACAAGGAGCGGGGGAAAAGAGCCATTAGAGGAGCTCCACCAAACCCATTTGAATTTTCATATACTCGTTGATAGGGACTTGGGTATTATGGAGTGTCTAAGTCTCACATCGAGTAGTATGGGATACTCGATGGAATACCTAAGTGGCTTGGTTCTCCCCCCTTGATAGCTAGCTTTTAGGGGAGGATTCCCCAAGTGGTTGGGTGCTTATCATTTGCTATCAAATCCTGGTTGTCAGTGTCTCGGAAAGGGCTACCTACGGAGGGGCTGACCAGAAAAGGTCGAGTGAAGCGTTGTAGAGTGCAGCCGTCGGGACGTCGGCTCTTAGGGGCGGGTGCTATGATAGGGACTTGGGTATTATGGATGCCTAAGTCTCACATCGAGTAGTATGGGATGCTCGGTGGAGTACTTAAATGGCTTGGTTCTCCCCTCTTCCTGATCTGATATAGGCAAAATGTCTCGATATTCCAACTTAAAACGCCATAGAAGTGCAAATGAGAATGTTCGCCAACACGTCGGTGGATGGTGTCAATCCCACCAGCGCCACCATCGGAGAGCACGACCTCTCATTGCTTTCACAGCCTTTGTCAACTTCTCCTCTGGTGTTTCCTTCACATCGAAGTGTTCCTCCATGCAAAGCACCCACCAATAGGCGTCTTCTTCCCCGTCAAACACTAGAATCTCCATCTCCGGCATGATGTACCACAGCTCCAAGATCGGAGCTCTGATACCAATTTGCTAGGAACTGTGATATTACTGATAAAGGAGCAGTGCTCCTTACAACAAAGGTGATATCCTCTGGAAAATCAACTAGACAGAAACGAAACTACAAGAATAAAGAAATGTGCACAGATATAGAGTCCCAACCAAGCCCCAAGGCTACCCAACCTTCACCAGAATTTTCCCCCTCCCTTCTATGCCCCCCCCCCCACTCTTTTTATAACCTCCTCACCTCATTTTCCTACTGATTACCAAATCCCGCTCCCCAATCCCCCCAGTGACACCTGTCCCCATTCTGTTATTATTGGGCCTGGTGGTTTCTCTAAGTTACGGCCCTATCACTTGTGTTCATAACATTGACAAGTAAATACATATTGCATGAGCTTGATATTAACATGAGTTTCAATGAGTTATGATGTCAGAAAAGTACCTCACTTACACAAGTTGCTGATGGAACATGATGGTATACTATATCACCAGCTATAGAAGCAGTAGGAGCTGACTGAAAGGACAAGGATAGAAAGAAATCGAAATAAAAACAAATAAAGCTTTTCAACTATGAAGCATCAGTGACTACAGGTATTAAAAACAAAATGATCAGGAATAGAACAAACCTTAACAAGAGTTAGAGTATAACCAACTCCGTAAAGATGCTTCAAGAAAAGAGAGCTGTCAGAAAATAATTACAAAATAAGGGGACAGAAGAAATGTATAGAATAGTTAAGTTATATCAAGAATAGCAGAAAAAAGGTAAATGAGTTTTCCACCATTTTGATTCTAGAAATCAAGTTATCAGTGGGTTCAATAACAAAAAAAACAGAACTTCTTTCAAGGTGTAAAAAATTTCAATAAAGTACAAAGCTTAACCGGACCATAAAATTTCACGAATTAAATCTTTACAAAATTATTTCAGAATCCAAAGGTTTCTGTTTTTCCTATTCTGATAGAATCTTTTCAGAGGATGAGGAACATACACCAAACAGACTAAAAGATGTCCGCCCACTGCATTAGGAAATTAAGAAACAAAAAATCAATGCAAAACTTCTCTCCACTCTCTCCAACAATATAATGAACTACCACAGAGAATTGCATTATTGCTATCCAGTTCTCCACCTTTGTTGAAGATCAGAAAGGTTATAAACCACAAATTGTACAGCACTACAGCCAAACTTTATTAATGTATTATTGCATTATTGCTTTTTACCTTTAATAGCTGCATGTCACACCCAGATACTAAAACTGAACTAAGAAACCTGCCCCCATCCTTTATTTAACTCACCTCCATATTCCTAAATCCAGTTATATTACATGTTCTTCAGGATTCACAGCTCCAAAAATGAACTCAAACTTTCCTTGCCTTAAATTAATAACAAATGTAAAAGGATCGTGTGTCAAACTCAAATGCAAGTTGTCAAGGACCAACCCTCCTAAAAGCTTGAGCTATAAGGTGAAGACACA
Organism: Ammopiptanthus mongolicus; assembly: GCA_039655645.1. Lineage (NCBI taxonomy): Eukaryota > Viridiplantae > Streptophyta > Magnoliopsida > Fabales > Fabaceae > Ammopiptanthus > Ammopiptanthus mongolicus. Next base: position 8,085,931 of record CM077351.1, on the reverse strand, counting down.
TGAATGGTTTTTTAATAGGTGGATTCTAGCATGAGGTAGCAAAACGAGTGCCTCACCCATGTACCCCAAAAGTCACCCATTACAACCAGTTAACCAGCTGATTTCTTTTATTTTAAAAATCCTATTTTACCCTTTTCTTCACCACCACCTTCATCCCTCTACCCTCTTCCACCATCGTGCCGCCGTCCTCACCAGTGCCGGGCAGTCCCACCAGATCCAGCCAGTGCCAGCCAGTCCCAGTAGATCCATCCTCCATTAGATTCAGATCCAGATGAGATGGAAACTGTCATAGATAAGCGCTCGATCCAAAAATCAGGTATCAAGGCAAGTTGTTCCATTCCAGAAAATGCATGGACTGTGAAAGGCATTCCAAAACCATGGGTTCCTAGATTTTCGAAAAGTAAACCCTTGATGGCTTGCTCAGAAGCTATATTAATAATATATGCCTTTCATTAGTTCATATTTCATTAGTTCAGGGGTGCTGCAGAAGATATTTTAATTACCAAAACGATAGATAAGTCTGACTATAAGATAGAGCGCTTCACCAGTTCCGATTGGACGGAGTTCCGATTGGACGGAGTTGGCTCCAGTTCCGGGCGGTGGGATGTGAGAGGAGTAAAGGGCAAAATTGGAATTTCAATTTTTGGGTACATCTATATTATCAGGTCCAAGTTACCTTTTTTTTTTTATCACTAAATCTAAACCATTGAATATTTTATTATTACATCTAATGATGGAAAATGATGGTATATGGGTGAGGCACTTAGTTTAGTACCTCATGCTAGAATCCACCTTTTTAATATCTCAAGCCATAGGACTTGAAAAATGGACAAAGTACAAATCGACTCAAACCTTGTGCTGAAATTATAATTTATATGAGTACAGAAATACTCCAACTTATATAATGCTGATGCAGCAACAACTGATGCCAGCTGTATGATTCAGTTACATTAGTTACTAAGTTACTGTTCTAGATCCTGTTCTAGAATCTGTACGAGAAACTGTACAAAGTTAATTCAGTTTGCAAGTTTCCAGATCTATTTTCTCTCTCTACATTTCCTTTGTTTCTCTCTCTACATTCGCTCTTTGTTTTCTCTTTCTCTCATCTTCCTTCAGATTCTCTCATTTTCTCAGTACAATTCTAAAATGGTACCATGAGCATCTTCTGATCCTGGATCATGGCGAACAATTCGACTCTTGCTGATTTCTCTACTGCGACTCGATCCGTTCCTTCTTCTCTTCCATCTTTGAACTTCGTAAGCTTCAACCTGAAGCGGTGATCATCAACCATCAGTCACTGCACGTTGTTTTGAATCCACAAATTCTGCCACAATTTGAAAGTGATGCTGATCACAAATCGGGTCGTATCAGTCACGCTTAGCTGGATTGGGAAGCGCAAGATCAGCTTCTCTTTTCGTGGTTACTGTAAACTAGGGTGTCCTACTCTATACTACGCCAGAGCATTATTTGGGCCCATACAGGTTGAGAACTAATACCACTAAGGCCTTGAGCTATTTTATTCTCATAGTAATCCTCAAAGTAGTAGAGCCCATCTATCATCTTAGCACTGTCAATCGTCCTCCCCGAAGTCCGATCCTAAAACACGCAATGAGAATCTAAGAATTTTACATGCCAATTAGAATCTTTGTAGATTTCACCTACAGATAGAAGATTGTAGGATAGTTTGGGAACATGAAGACATTTTCTTAGTCAGTGAGTTTGGATACGGTGACACTGCCTTTACCTGCGATTGGGGAAAAATTACCATCTGCAATTCTAATTTTTTCACTTTCAGAACAAAGGAAATAGGTCTTAAACAGAGACAAAAGGGTAGTCATATGATTGGATGCACCTGAATCAATGAATGGTACATATGACTTGGAGGTGCAGGTAAAAGAACTAGGAATACTAAAATTACCTGTTTGTGCCAGAGAACCACTCGGAATACTAGACAAGGAACTAGTTTTTAGCAACCTAAGGAGCTGCTCAAGTTGTTCCTTGCTCAATGAGGTCGTCTCGACTTCATGAGCTGTGGGAGGTGCTCTGTGAAGCCAAGGGCCAGGCTGGCTGCCCTTCAAGTGTGCTGGTTTCCCGTGGATTTTCCAGCAGTTCTTTCAGGTATAGCGAGGTTTATTGCAGTAATCACACCACACTTCCGAAGAACTTCTCGGGTGTGTGGAAGTTTTATGGGCAGCGGCTTCTAAAGCAAAGGCGCTTATCTCAGTAGAGGCTGAATCTATATTGGTTTTTCCCATCGTTACACTCCTTCGGGTTTCATCTCTGCGAACCTCTACAAAGACATCACTAAGTGAAGGTAGGCTCGATTTTCCAATAATCCCGCCACGAACTTCATCAAGTTCTTCATTGAGACCTGCAAGAAGCTGCAATATTCTGCCTTCTTCCACTGTTTGCTGGTGGTGTTTGGCATCTTCGACTTCCATTTGTACGTATTGAAGAAATCCAGGTCCTGCCATACCCATTTTAGAGAATGGAAGTATTTTTTCACACTATCTCCTCCTTGCCAAATCCCTCTACCTTGTAGGGTGAGTTCATAGATTTGAGACTTATTCCCCAAGTCAGAGTACATCTTAGTACACTATCCCATAGTTCCTAGGCTGTGGGACAGCACATGTAATTACAGCTGATATCTTCTTCCATTGAGTTCATCAGCCACGTCATCACCATGGAATTTTCAACATCCCACACTGCATACTGCAGGTCGGTGACGACGGGCTGGAGTCGCTTACCGGACAGATACCCAAGCTTACCTCTGCCACAGATTTACATCTGGACTGATTGGGACCACCGGAAGTAGTTCGCCCAGTTGTGACGAATGGTGGGGATTTGAAATGAGTGGGAGTCTCCGAACAACGTCTTCTGGTCCAGTTTTGGAGGGGCTGCTGCAGACGTGGTGTAGTGCTCCATTTACCAGTCCCCTCCTCACTTGGGGTATGCTGGGTGGCTGAGGAACTATCAGCCATGGCACGAAATCAAAGGCGGCAGTGTTACTAGAACCTTCTCTGATACCAACTTGAAAATTGTATATTTTAATGATGAATTTGTTAAGTGGATAACACTCAGCAGGCTGAATATGAATATTTATACATACTTTGGAATTAATTACAACTTATATTCACAAGATAACAAATGAGAGTAATACTTCGTAAGTACATGAATCCTATTTTCTATGTGCATGAACCGACATATACATTAATCACAATTTAATTTCTCCTATTTCCAGCAATCAAAGACATAAAGCCATATTAATTTCTGTGCAAATTTCAACACTTCCCCTCCTAATTAGTGTTTGGGTTGGGCCCGGTATTCTATCACCAACAAATCTACAAAATGCCATTAGTATTAACAATATTAAGGTCTAAACAAAGGACTTAGCTTTTGAGGGATCCTTAGATTTGCAAATGGGCTTGTCAAAACGAAATCTCCCTTTATTATGAAAAATTATGAAAATTTAAATACCAAGTATTCTTCAGAGTTCAGAATTGCTCCAAGACATATAAATATTTGAGAAAAAGTGAATTTAAAATTAACCTTCCACAGCATTTCACAGAACCATTGGACATGATAGCTATCCGATCACCTAGTTCATCTGCTTCATCCATAGAATGTGTTGTAAGTAGAATTATCCTTCCCTTCTTAATTTTTTTTATTAACTGCCATGTCAAGCGCATCGAGTATGGATCCATTCCACTAGTAGGTTCATCAAGAACTACAACCTGCCAGGTAAGACCAAGAGATTCCAGTATTGTTCAACATATGAATATAAAAACATGAACTTTCAATATGTGTACTACCTTACTATTTCCAATCAATGCAATTCCAAGAGACAATTTCCTCTTCATGCCACCAGAAAGAACTCTCACAACACTGTTGATTTTATCAGCCAGGCCCACCTGTTCATGCAATATAAGTTATCTAGCATCCTATGTTGATCATTAAACAAACGGAGCAAATGACTTGAAGGAAAAATTGAGGGAGGGGAGAGAGGACAATATTTACGTTGATACAGGAGAACTGAAATCTAATTAAAAAAAAATTCGTGAATGGTTTAAAATTAATAATATGCCTTTATGAAAGAGTGATCATGTACATTGACCAATATCCGATACTGGGGCATCAGGCTATAACCCACAGCAAATATAAGATTCTGTATTAGGCAGAGCACAGCCCTATTTCAGAAACAGTTATGAAGGCGAGTAAACATATTAATAGGAATCATTACTTTGCCGCTAAACAGCCTAAGTTTTTGGAATAGTTAACTTTTGTCATTTTGAATGGCATTAGTACCTCCTCCAAGTGGTCAAGAGTTCAACCTTGCCACATCCATTCTCATTAATTTTCACACAAGATAGCATCAGGCATGTGTTTTGTCCACGCTTGAAGATCAACTGGCTATAGCAAAGGAGACATGTTAGGATGTGCATGTTTGAGGCGGAAAATTGAGAGCAAAGTGAAAATTAGTGACGTGGGAAGATTTTGACTTTAACTCTTGTTCACTTGTAAAGGGGAAATTTCACTTTTAGTTCACTTTCAGGCTATATTAATGGCCACAATATGGGGAGGAGTGTAAATGAGTTGCACTCTACTTTAAAGAATCCCACATATTTGTTTCACCAAGCGCGAAATGAATCCTCCAAAAAGCACACCCTTAGTTATGACTATGAGTTTTTTCAAATATAAAACCATTGATGAGCTTAAGCTTTTAAGAGAGTTGGTTGCTGAAAGTTTGCCCTAACAGGAAAAAATAATCTTTGAAGCTTCCATTAAGGTGTAGTTGATCAAAGAATTTAAGAGCTATTTACCTGAGAGCAGGTAGGGAAAATGACATCTGACAGGGTCACCAAGGTGCTAGGTTACAGATCAAAGAGTTCTGGGAGCTGTAAGCCAAGGACACCATCACAGGAAGTGCTAGTTATTTGAAGCTAATAGCGTAGTCTTTAGGTACATCTATAGGTAAAGGAAGTTGTTTTAGGTGCACCCAATGTTCAGGGTGTCCAAGTAGTACAAATAGAGGTAGAGGCTCATTTCATGAAACACATTATTTGAGAACTTTGAGAGAAATATATTGCATCCTTCCTTAGTTTGCTCTCTATGCACTCCCTATTTTCTCAGCAGAAAAATAAAAGTTCAAATGAAAGTCACACTAAGGTTTTCCTAAAACTATATGGAAGGTGCTAAGTGAGTTTTGTAGATTGACGCCTCTGTGGGAAGTTTGAAGGATTATTAGAATGCTAGGGATCTTCTTGTCCAAGCAAAATAAAAAGATGTTGGGTTTAATTTTATCTCATCTAGAGTTGGGAATGGTGAAGAAAATGTTAAAATTTGGCATGAGAAATGGCATTTTGTTAGGAACCCACGAAAGGAAACTGAGAAATTGATAGAAATGAACAAAGGAAACGAACAATTTTATTGAACGACTGGGAATAGGAGAATGAATGCTCCTCCAAGGGTTTCCCCTTTCGTACAAACTCTAATTCTCCAAATACCTCCTTTCTACCCTTATTCCCCCTATTTATTTAACTGAATCCCCTCTACCTAACTAACTATTCTAACTGTTTGTATTTGCCTTTCTATCCTAACACATGTTCCCAAAATATATGGAAGCAACTGTTCCAAGGTTATTTAATTCATAGCTCTTAACAAATATAAATGTCATAGGGAGCAGGAGTGTACACAAACTTCCTTGATTAGTAAACAAGGAGAAACCTAAGCATATGTTTGTCTTGAAAAAAAATTTAAAAGTGAAGTCAAGCTTAAATAATTACACTTTAGCATAACTTTATGATATTTTTTGTAAAAAGTTTTACAATTAATTTATAGCACGGAAGAAATTTTATTAGAGTTCAGACTAAAATAAGATTAAAAGACTAAGAACAATATCCCAATTGATTAGATGAGCTGAGCTACCACTTTAACCAATTCAATTTCCTGGAAATGATCAGCATGCCTTCAATCATACTATGTTGGCGGTATAAAGTAAGCAGTAAGAATTACCAAACTCACCTCATCAGCCATACTAGTAACAACACCCTCCATTGAGTCTTCCTCCACACCCTTTAATATGGCAAATAGTTCTAAATGCTCTCTCACCTGCATAAAGTAAGTAGAAGAATTCAGCACATCATACATGGGTGTTTTGAGAAAAAAAAAGTAACATGGCAATCTAATCAAAAATCAATGCTAGGTTTATATCTATTTTTGGATAGGTTCTGATGAAAGAAGAGTGTTATTTGGAAAGTGTTCACAAGAGGAGAAATTTTTTTATAGAATTTCTTAGAATTTGAACTTTAGGCCTAACTCATCCCCAAAATCTAGCTCAAGAGGTGAGGATTGCCCAAACCTTATAGGGACTACTTTTGTCATATCTCTAGTCAATGTGGGATCTCAACATACCCCCTTACGCCCAGGTCTGGACATCTGGAGCGTGGACAAATGCGGGTGGAATAATTGGCCCAATAACAGATCTAGGATAGGCTTTGAGGTAATCTTGAAATTTGGGCTTTAGGCCTAACTCAACCCCAAAAGCTAACTCAAGAGGTGAGGATTGTCCAAGCTTTATAAAGACTACTTTGGCCATATCTCTAGTCGATGTGGGATCTCAACAGAATTATTGCTATGAAGAGAGAAAGAATTTTAGAGGAATAACTCTTACTTCTGTGAATGCATAAGTGTATAGCACTGTGTTTCTCAGTGTCATTTCTAATAAGGAAAAAGACCATGTACAACCGGTAGTACAAGCAGTGATGGACCGAGAAATTTTGGGTAGTCTATAGCATTTAACAAATATGTATAATAATACAAAATGCTTAAAGATGAAGTTACAATTATTTCCTATGCAATTGTGACAAAATATAAGTTACAAACTTACAACTCTATCAGAGTATGTTGATTATAATATCACGATAGCTGTTAAATGAGAGGATTTTAGGTAGAGAAAGAGGAAAAGAGAACTAGACACTCAGTAATATAAGATTGATATTAATACTAATATAATGATGTAGAAAATAATCCCATATTGCATCGTTTTTTATATTATGTCATATTGTAGAAATAGTCCCCCATTGTATAGAAAAGTTAGTATTAATGTCGTGACACCTATATATTGTATTCTCTTGTAATTTTTTGGAATGAGAAATAATATTCAGTTTGCCCATAATTTCAAGTTGGTATTAAAGCTTCTGACTAGGAGACTCTGGATACTTTGGATATGCTGTTAAAAGATTATGACCCTAACCCAAATGACTTACCCATTGCCTTGAGGAAATGGAAAAGGTCTTGTGCGAAGTACCGAATTTCTCAATTTGTTTCTTTTAAACACCTTTCCTTGCACACCAGAGTTTCATTTCAACAATTGATTCTATCACAGTTCCAGCATCAGTACAGAAAGCATTGGAGGATAGGCATAAGGTTCAAGTCATGAATGAGGAGATGGGTGCATCGGAGAAGAACAAAACATGGGAGATTTTTGATAGACCAAGGGATAAATGACTAGTGGGGTGCAAGTGGATATATATTGTAAAATATCAGTCGGATGGCACACGGGATCGATATAAGGCATGGTTGGTTACTAAAGAGTACACCCAAACCTATGGGATTGACTACGAGGAGACATTTGCTCCACTAGCAAAGAAGAATACTGTAAGGATCTTACCTTCCTTGGCTGCTCACTATGGATGGGAATTATATCAGTTTGACGTTAAAAATGCATTTTTACATGTCGTATTGGATGAGAATCATACTGAATCACCTCAGAATAAAATATGAGACCCCTACGAAGTTGTTTTGTGCCAACAAATCAGCCATTAGTATTGTTCATAATCCGGTTCAATATGACAGAACAAAAGCCATTGAGATAGACTGACACTTCATCAAAGAGAAGTTGGATAGTGAATGATAACAACTATTTATGTTCCTTCGGGACACCAGCTAGAAGATGCCTTGACTAAGGGGTTGCCCCCAATGCGTTTTTAGAATCTTACCAGCAAGCTGGGAGTGATAGATATCCATTACTAGCTTTTACAAAAAAAACAAGACACAATCAAACAGACCCCTAGTTTTTACATTTTAGTTGTTTTTACATTTTAGTTGTTTCTTTTTTGTTTTTGGTGAGGATGTCTTTATCCTCTTCTTTTGTACTCTTCCCTTCTCATCTAATAATATTTCTTTTATTAACACAAAAATAAAGAAACTTGGAATAATATAAGATTTTTATGATGGTAATGTGATATAAAAGACAAACTCGACCGTCCTATTTTTGTACTAATAGTAGGCTTCGAGTCCCAATTCAATAAAGAAACAAATCACGTAAAATAAATAGGAAATAAATCCTTAAAGAACATCTAAGATAATCTTCTTTTGATAATAAAAGAAACATTATTAGATGAGAAGCAAAATGTACAAAAGAAGAGGACAAGACATCCTCACAAGCAGTGTTATCAATGGCGGATGGCGGTCCATGGCGGATAGCAAAAAATCCGCCATACAAATGGCGGATGGCGATGCGGCCATATGGCGGATGCCATGGTGGACAACATAAAAAATATTATAAATATATATATACATTAAAAAAATGCAGAAAAAATATAAAATCCAAAACATCCCACAATATATGTCAAGAACCATATCTAATTTGATAGGAAATATCATGTGGGAGAAGAGATGGTCAGAAGCCATGGTGGGAGAAGAGATTCTGGCCGGAGAAAAAGAAAAAGAGAGATGGTCGCCGGACAGGTTCAGGTTGCTGGTCGCCGGACAGCGACGATGGTCACCGGTTGTTGGTTGCCGGAGAGGTTGATGGTCGCCGGATAGAGACCTGTTTGAGAGATGAGAGAAGAAAGGGGTCGATGGTAAGAGAAGAGAGGGATCGAGGGATGAAAGGGAGAAAGGGATCGAAGAGAAGAGAGGGCTTTAGGGTTTGTAACCCCATTTGGGCCGCGAATCGGGTCGGGTCGCAGCCACCTTTCCGCCATGGACGGCCACCGCTATTCGGCCGCCATGGACCGCCATACGAAACCCGCCACGCCACGGCTTCTCTGTGGCGGTTTCTCCATTTTCCGCCAACGTTTCCCGCCATGGCGTCGCCATGGCCGCTTTTCGACAACACTGCTCACAAGGAAACAAGAATAAACAACAAAAAACTAGGTGACAGCCATTCAACAAAGCATGCCAATCCCTCTGCATGTCTGATGATCTAAAGATAATCTAAAATATTCTAAGAAACAATAACGATACTATGAGATATTTTTCATATATTATAACAAATTAACAATAGTTACTAAGTAGAGCAGATGCAAATGCACAATGGTTGAAAGTCCCCCAAAAGGAAACAAAAAGCAAATACTCTCTAAGTTTTCAGGCTATGAATTAGGTAGAAATAACACAAGACATATTTTTAGCTATAGAAAAAACAGCAATGATTGACACTTCAAAATCATCATTCAAAAAATATGCATACAATAATAATCGGTTTCAGTACAGAAAACAAAAACAAACAAAAAAACATGCTTCTACTTACAGTCAATTCAGGAAACAGTATATCGTGTTGTGGGCAGACACCCAAAATCTTCCGTATCTCATCCTACAATGCAAGACAATTGCATATTAAATGAACACAAGACCAAGCAAGTATTCAACAAGAAAGAGGAAAGCAACAAAAACTGAGTGTGTATTCATGTATGGCTTCTCAGCAGAGGAAAAGTAGTTACCAAATCCAAATTGAAACATATTTCACCGCATGACGAATTGAATCAGTTTGTAGCAGCATAAGAACTAAGTAGTAAAAAATATTTGAAACCTTGTGTTTATCAAAATTGATTTACTAGTCTTTATTGCTCCACCTTCTGTGTAGAAGATATTATCAAGATCAAGGCTTGATGAAATTTCATTTAGGAAAGTATGGGATTCACCATCATTGATATATAGATTGGTCAAGACTCAATCAAGATCAATACTCCTGTAAAATTAAACTAGTTTCTATCTTCAAATGACATTTTGAAGACCACAATCCATATTTAAATAAGAAGCCTTCGTCAAGCAAACAATGCAAACAAATTTGCATATTATTAATTGAAATTGAACATTATACACAGTTAAGAAAACAGAAAGAGAGAGAAAAGGTAGGGAAAAAGTTATGGAAGAAACAAATATATACCACAAACTGCTTTCAATCTGGGTATGTAATACTGACCTGTTGCAGATCATTACAAGATAAAAGGGAGTCTTTCCCCTAGGCAGAAGTATTTAATAAGATTATTACAAATGACGTGTTGCAGATTCATAGGCCTCACAAAGCTCTCTCTTAATGTGCGTTGTGTTAGAAAATCTGAGAAATATCTAATAATATTTTTTTTTATTTCTTAGAATATTTTATAGTATCCTAGATGATCTCTTAGGATTTATTTCTTATTTATATGTTATGATTTGTTTTCCTATTTGATTAGGATTAGGATTCTACATTTAGTATAAATAGGACTATTAGGGTTGTCTTTTGTAATCACATCATCACCATATCAAATCAATAACAGACTTACTATTTGATAGTTTATTTCTCCTTTTTCACCTTCTCTACCTAAAACCTTCCAATTCAACATCGATGGGCTCTGGCTCTTTGTTCTGGACGCATTGGCCTCGTCTCAGTCCCAAAAGTAGTTGTCTGCCCTAATTCAAATTTGAAATAATTTGGGTCTCTGATAAAGTTCTTTGAAGCTTCCAAATGCGGTTTTGAGAAGTTCGGAACTTGCTTTACTAGGTGCCAAGAAATTTTTGTCAGGCTGATGATCATTCCAACTATCTTGTTATCTTTCCAACAACTTTCTTCGGCCTCTTCAACATCCTTGAGTTGCCTTCCAACCATTATCTTCGTGGAGCTCAATTTTTTATTATTTTTATTCGAAGGGGAATGCATTGTTTTTGTATAACAAGCTTAAAGCTTAGTAAGCTTTAGCTTGAGGGGGAGTGTTCGAACATCTAAGAAATATCTGATAATATCTTTTTTATATCTTAGAATATTTTAGAGTATCCAGATGATCTCTTAGGATTTATTTCTTATTTATATGTAATGATTTGTTTATCGATTTGAATAGGATTAAGATTCCACAATTAGTATAAATAGGACTATTAGGATTGTTTTTGTAATCACATCATCACCATATCAAATCAATATCAGTCTTATAATTTGATAGTTTATTTCTCTCTTTTTCACCTTCTCTACCTAAAAGCTTCCAATTCAACATTTTATGCAGGTCTATCACTGAAACAGTGCCCACCTAATCTTGCACTGTAAGGAAGCTAGTTTCTTATGGGTTCTTAGCAAGCACTGGGTGTGTGCTTTCATCTAAGACTAAGAGCAGTGTGTTTTGGAGGGAAAAGAAGGATGAGATTTCATGGTAGTCTGCTATTATGCAATTCCCAGAATCCCATGTGTATTTGTTTGGGGAAAAGACACCATTGAAGGTTCTCCACTCTCTTACCCTTACATTTGTTATTGGATGATAGTGTTTGTGGCTTCTCTTTGTTGCTATGCTCATGGTTGCTTCAGGAGTTTTTTTATTACATATATGAAAATAGATTGGACAGCTTTGTTGTATGATTCACTTAACTTCTATTTTTATTAATAAAAGAAGAAATTTCTTAGACAAAGAAAAAAAATGACAAGGAAATTGGATGATAGGGATACTCTTTAATGTAAAAAGGAAAAAGACAAAACAACAACGAAGCAAAACTGTCCAATCCCTCTGCATATCTGATCTGACAACTTAATTTTTTTATCCATAAACCTCCATTGTATTAAATTCTACAACTGCATGACACATGCACTACATTTAATAACCACTATCTTAATCACATAACATTCATAAATACTTAATGTTGTCATAAATTCCACAACACATTATTTGGGACTACAGGCACACAACAAACTGTAGCAAACAACTTAAACTTACAATATCTGATAAAATGTTCTTCCCAAACACCAAAGCATCCCCTGAAGTCGGAGGAAGAAGACCGACAAGCATTGAGATTGCCGTGCTTTTCCCAGCTCCATTATGTCCTTCAAAAACACAATCAATGAGCAATAACGTTTTCTCCCCAATAGATACAGATAAAGGTTATTAGTACAGATAAGAGGAAATTGGAAGAGTGGAAGACGATAAGAGATCATCCTAAAACAATAAAATAATAATACTAACCACCACCACCACCCCTAATAATATATTGATAATAATAACAATAATAGTTAGGAATAGAACATCAATACAGAAGGGGTTTGCAATCTCTCTGGATATCCATCAAACCATCCCTCGTTAAAAATTAACTTAAGCATTGGAAAGAAGCAAAAAAGGCATCCCATCCATAGAAGATGGCAACCAATTTTATACAAGGACAAAAGACACGAAGGATCTAAAAGATAACAGCTTAACATTTTAAAGGGAAAAAATTAAAATCCACAACTTCTAACAGATTTAATTTTCTAACATTTTAAACCTTCATACAATCCGGCTTCTACCAACCACAATCTAGTTTTTCAAGAGTCAAAGTCACAACTCTATCCCTCTACTCTACCTATCTCTCTCCACCATACTCACTCTGTCTCAAATTTTCAACTAAGAGACAATAATTTGAAAAAAAAAAATGATTTTTCGATTAACAAGTTCCAACAACTATACAAACCCAGGTCTCACATCACCCAGCAACAAACACAACTCCCCCACTAGTACGAAAGTCTTGAAGTCAAAACTCCATTCAATACCACATAAATATGTAGAGAGAGAAAAGGATCATATGGACATCTTTCCTCTTTACATAATGCATGGTCCATCATTTTTGTTGTCTCCAGGGCGACTTTATTTCCTAGAACTTTCACTTTTTTAGGAATCTTAATTATATGAATACTCAAGACTTACAATGTCTCCTTCCTCTGCTAGAAAATGCCAATCTTTCATCTATTTTACTCTGAATAGGAAAATTTGGACTCTTATCCTTCTAATTACTAGAGAGTGAGCCTCAACGCAACGGTAAGGTTGTTGCCTCTCCGCCTGGAGGTCACAAGTTCAAATCCTAGAAACAGCCTCTCCGCTTGCGGGGGTAAGACTGGGTACATCTATCCTCCCTAGACTCTACCAAGTGGGAGTCTCATGCATTGGGCCACCCTTATCCTTCTAGTTACTCTTGTAAGTCATTCTTTCATTTCTTAACTCATTCTCCTTATTGAGAGAAGCTTTCCCTTGATAAATTTATTTGGAAATCCAAAGCTCTCTCTAAGGTTAAGTCTTTTATCTCAACTGCAGTACTGAATAGGGTTAATAGTAGGGATTTGTTGCAAATTTGGATACCTAAAAGCTAAAACAGCCATCTCCCCTAATATTTGTGTCATGTGCATGAACAATTCTGAATGGATTAGTTATGCATCAGTTTTTACGTTGTCCAATTGCTAATTTATTGTGGAATTGGATGTTTGGTGTTTGTGGAGATTGGAGAATATTGGGTTTTGTAACTCTCTAGAGACCTTAATAACAACAATGAGTTTTAAAGGGTTGGGAAGAAGAAAAGAGGTCAAGATTTTGTGGAACTGGGTTGCGTTCAATATTCTGCAGGGATCTGGTTGGAGAGGAATGCTTGGACTTTCCAGCTCATGCTCTATTTCAGGGAGTTGCCATTTCAGATTTGCAAATTAAAATGCCATTGTGCACTGCTACTCGTGTTATGTTTTACTTGTTCTACGTAATTTTCTCTTTTAGTACTTTTCTTGTGGAGGATAACTTAAACTCCTAGCTTTGTATATCTCTTCTTTCTCAATGAATTTCTTTTTCTATTAAAATGTGTCTACGCACTTGGGTTACACTGGGTTACCCATGAGATAATTATGGGTTACTAACGCTTCATCATATGGTTAACATTTATTGTTTATTGTAAAAAAAAATATGCTGTTAAACGGTTAACCATACAATAAACATTGGTAAGCAGTAACTTAACTCGTTAGTAACCAGGCGTAAAATAAGTGGAGGTTTTCAGTTGTGGATATAACTTAGTGTGTGTGTGTGTGTGTGTGAAAAAGAAATAAATCAGACTATGAAAGCCAGAAACGGAAATTAAGAAGAATAACCGCACTCACCTAGAAGAGCAAGAATCTGGTTTTCATACAATGTAAGCTGTAATGAGTTAACAGCACAACAATCTCCTTTTTTAGTAGCATATACTTTATGCAAATTCCTTATTTGAATGCACCTAAATGTTAAAAAACAAAAATCAGAAAAAGACGATGTATCATATGATACCAAGTTGATGCACTTGAACTGTATATCACATACCTGCCGTCAAGCTCCTGTTGTTTCATGTCTACACTTATTGCTTCTATAGCAGGTTTGAAAGTATCTTTCCCTAAAAGGTTCCCTTCCGACTCAGAATTCTTACCAGCAATTTTAACTTCAAAACTGGAGGAACAATGTTTGACAATTTTTTTCTTCCTCCAAAAGTCTTTTTGGAAAAGAAAGCTCCATGGATATCGCAGTCCATACTCCCTGGGAAGAACCTTCAAGATGAGAAGAATTTGAATGGTTTTATCACTCACAATGCAAAATGGAATGAGAGCGCTTTAGAGTAAAAGAAAACATATAACTACAAAGAAAAACTAAGCATTTTGCCGTAGTTGCCTGGTGAAAACAATATTCGGAAGCTAACTGTCCAGACACAATAGCCACTGCTTGTTTGTGGCTAGATCCGATTAGAAATATGCCCTTTTGGAAAAGGTATGTAATTAACTTTCACTTTCTTGGGTGCATCTATGATCAAATCATAACATAATTGCAACAAACTGAGAATTTAAAATAGACTTGATGGGGGAAAAACTTTGAAATTTATGTATGTTTACAAATTTACACGCATCCACACACAGTGAAAGACAGTGGAAAGAATCTGTTGACACCTGTGTAAAACAAAATCATTCTTTATATCATCTGTGTCTGAGAAAGAGAGAGTAGTGAAATATTCCCAAATGTGTGTGTGTGTGAATACACCTGAAGCACTAAGGGTAAAAAATTAAATTCTAATTCTTTTTTATTCAGGAAGAAAACTATTTTGCAGCATCAAAGCGTCAACACGAGTCTGAAGTGTTCAATTTATATATAACACAAAAACTGTTCCTTCATTGCATTGTCTTCATATATAAGTACAGGTTATATAGATTAATACATCGGTAAATCTATCAAGATTTATGTTCTTCTTTCTCCCAACTGAGCAGCAAAGGGTTGAAATGGACTTCTCCTAGACAGATGCAGTCTACCGGCTAAGAGATAAAACGGAGAGACACCATAGAGTGATACTGTTAGGCCCAACCCAATTAGGAAATTAGGATTAATTGCAAAGTTAGTTAGTTAGAAGGTATTAGTTAGTTAAGGGGAGAGGTTATAAATAGGGGAGAACACGAATGAAGGGGGAGGGAGAGAATTATACTTTGTGAGAATTAAGCATAGGCTTGATTGTGAAAGGGGAAAACCTTGGAGGATAATTACTCTCCTATTGTTCTTTTCTTCTATATTCAGTCCATTGTTCTAAGGTTCCTAACAGATACACTTCATTCAAGTCCAATTACTCGAAGTTTAGAGGATATATTCAAATAACAGAAGACGTACCTTATCAAAATATAGACCAATTGCACAATATAGCAGTGTATCAAGTATCATCATCAGAAGGCATATGGAAAAGTTCACTCCTGATGATTCCTGCAACATAAATATACTAGAAAATTTGGACAGAAAAAATAGGTCAAAATAATAAAGGCAGGGCCATACTGCAGAAACTCACCCGCCATATGTTGCTCCATCGAAGTCCAACATGAGCACGCTCATAATCAGCAAAGTTGACTGACCCCAGAGCAAAGGCCGTAGGTGAAAGCAAAGAAGCAATAACCTTCAAGATCCTGAGGAAAGCAACCTCGAATGAATAAAAACTACAGTCAAATAGGAAAATTTGGACTACTAAAATATTAGTTATTGGTAGGGCAAGCACTCACATAGAAACTCCTTCATCATTGACAGTGTAATAAGGGAAAAAGGCACCAAGAAAAGACAGAGTTCCAACAGCTACAGCTGTTTTGGCCCGTTTGAAAAACGTTGATATAAAAAATGACAGCATGATTGCACTAAGCCCAAAAACGAAAAAGTATGCAAACACCAGTGTCTTATCACTATACTTGAATATATTATCCATGGTGCAAGCTGTAATGATCCCGGAAGAAATTGCAAACTGTAAAGATCAAATTATACAAAATGAGAACAACATAACAATTCATTGATCTAAAAAACGAAAGAATCAACTCATCACATTCTCAGTTACACAATAATTTTTAACTTACAAAACTACTTGGCTTAAGGAATTCAATTCCAAAAAGAATAAAATGGAGCGCCCAACCAATAGTTTATACTATATATCACACCAGCAATGATGGCAACAAGCCAACAACCTACAATATTTAAAATTCCTTGAAACATAAAATTCACTCCTTATTTCTTACCTAATAGCTTCAGCTTATATGTTTAGTGATTATTTGAAAAGGTTCATTATAATTCACTCAATTCAAACAGTGCAAGCTGATCAAGTAGCTTCTGTTATATAAATTTTAGATAGATAGATATATTCAAAATTTCTTGAGATATAAAATTCACTCCTTGTTTCTTACAAAATAGCTTCAGCTTTTATGTTGGGTGGTTATTTGAAAAGGCTCAGTATAATTCACTCAATCATTTATTCCAAATAGTGCAAAGCGATCAAGGAGGGTGAGCTTTCACACAACGGTAAGGTTGTTGCCTTGTGACCTAAAGGTCACGGGATCAAATCTTGGAAACAACCTCTCTGCTTGCAGGGTAAGGCTGCATACATCTACCCTCCCCATACCCCACTATGTGGGAGCATCGTGCATTGGGCCGCCCATTTAGTGCAAGTTGATCAAGAAGCTTCTACGCTAAAAACTATAGATAGACAGAAAGATAGATAGAGAGAACAAAGAGAGAGATTAAAGAACTATACAACATAGAAATGTAGAACATGCGTGGAAAAAGATTCACAAACAAGGATTCAAAGACCTCTAACTACTTTATCTCCGGATTATTTTCTTATGTGTAGATCTAGTTCTGAAACTGGTTCTCATTTTTATTTTGCATTACTCAGCGGCTTCCTATATCTGGAATAACCCTTGTGGTGTCTTTGGTGAACAATGGGTTTGTCCAGGGTTTGGCTCTAGCAAAGATGCTAAAAAGCTTTTGCAATGTGCTTGCTTCCCAGTTCTTTGGTGCATTTGGTTGGAGAGGAATGCTAGATTTGTTTTTCTAGATTCTATGTGGTGTTTTGGTCATGACCTCTTTAGGGAGGTGTGTCTGACAGATCTACAGAGAGATTGGCATGCTTTGTTGCTTGTTTCTTGTTCTTAGTTATTGTTTCTCCTTGTATTTTCGGTTGTCATTTTTTTAGTTCTTGAGAATTTCTTATCCTCCTTCTTTTGTGCTATTCTCTTCTCTCTTAATAAATTCTTCTTTTATCCAAAAAAAACAAAGATTCTCCCAGCCACTCATCCTCCCGAAACCGGAAATGGTAACCATTCCTCATTCAAGGAGAAAGCAAAGGAAAAACAATGGGGTATATCAACAAAATGAACTTCCAAGGACTCTACCCCAGGCTTGGCATCCCATCAACTCTGACGAAGTACATACTTGCTCCATAATTTGTAACAAATGGAATGATGTTCCAAAGGAGAACCCCACAACCAATTGGCCACTAAAGCAATATCATTTGAAATCCGATTCCCTAGGCCTAACCACATTCCTTCATAGGATTGCAACATACTCCATTTAACAAGATGAAAATGCAACCTATAAAGAGAAAGTTAAATCCCATATTTTTCACCACAAACCACTTAGGCAAATTTTAAGGAAAAACAGATTCAGGAACTCAGGGAATAAGCCGAGTCAAGCTCAAAAACCAAGAAGTCGATCTTGACTCGAACCTCTTTCTATGAAATTCGAGCTCAACAAAGCTTTATCAAGCTTGAAAAACCAAGCTCAAGATTGAGCTCAAGCCTAACTCAAATTGCATTTCCAATAATTTTAATTTATAGTTTAAAATTCCAGGTTATATTGTTAAAAAAATATAATTAATTATACCAATTTATAAAATAAAAGAAATATTATAATTGTTGAATTAAAGGATTTTAGATAAGGAAAGAGAGAACGGAAACTCAAAATAATATGAAGCTAATATTGATTTGATGTTGTGATAATCTGATACATAAGACAAACTCAATAGTCCTACTTATACTAAATACTAGACTACAAATCCTAATTAAATAAGGAAATAAATAACTTACCAAATATATGATAAAATCCCTAAGGATAAGATAAGTTATTATACCTAAGGAAAAGATAAGATATTATGAGATATTAGAATAGATATTCTATTGTATCACAATTGTTATAATCAGCTGATAGTTAGTTTGTTAGGACTCTATGTACGCTTGTGACCCTAAGAGGAAAGCTTATTTCAAATATTCTAACACTCCCCCTTAAGCTAAAGCTTACTAAGCTTTAAGCTTGTTACACGAAAACAATGCATTCAGCCTCAAATTAAAACAAAAATAAAAACACAAAAACTGAACTCCACAAAAACAATGGTTGGGACCAGAAAGATGGTTCTTGACCAGATCGAACCCTGGGGTTGACAACTGCTTCTGGGACAAAGACGAGGTCAGTGCATCTGGAACAAAGAGCCAAGGCCAGTGCATCTGGTATGAAGATGGGGCTAGTGTATCTAAGACGCAGAGCTGAAGTCGGAGCATCTGGGACATAGAGCTAGCTTTTGGAGTGGAATTATGCCCAAATACCAAACCAGACGACGAGAAACAAATGTTCCACACCATTACCGAACTAGACAATGAGAAACGGAAGTTCCACACCATAACCAAGCCAGACAATGAGAAACGAAAGTTCATAAAGACGACACGGCAGATAGAGGTGACTACTCGGAGTTCCATTTTTTTTGGAACTCAGGCAACAGATAGTGACGAGACAGGTCACGGAGGATAGTACCGCTTTGATACCATGTTGAATTGAAAGATTTTAGATAAGGAAAAAGAGAAAGAGAGAACGGAATCTCAAAATAATATGAAACTAATGTTGATTTGATGTGATAATCTGATAGATAAGACACACTCAATAGTCCTATTTATACTAATACTAAACTCCTAATCCTAATTAAATAAGGAAACAAATAACTTACTAAAGATAAGATAAGATAAAATATTATGATATATTTCAAATATTCTAACAACAATTAATCGATCTCAAGTTGAGCCTATCGAGCTTGAACACCTGACATCCAAGTATGGCTTAATTATACAACTAAGCCTCATATAATATTCAAACTGAAAAATATTGAGCTTCAAGTCAAGCCAAGTAGAGCCTTTCGAGCTTATCAATTTGATTGTTGCCCTTACTAGGTGCAATCCAAGCTTATGCATTATTTTCACTTTGTGATTATAATAAATTTCGTCTGCATTTTCTTCTCTATTTAGAATGTTTGCAGTGTTAAGCAAATTTTAATAGCACATATCAAGGACCAACTCTCCTAATTAAGTTTTTAGGTGGAAGCCCATACATGGTATTATATTTCTTACACTACCCCTTATGCAAGATCCCTTTAGGCTTGAAGGGTGGACAACATACAAGTCTACTTTACTTTGTACTGAAATTTAATTTACTTATGAAGAATGGGACGGTAAAGATCAAACTCCTGACTGCTTGGCCATAAAGACTCTAATACTATGTTAAGGACCAACTCTCCTTATAGCTTAAGCTTTTAGGTGAAGGCATAAGAATCATTTCATATCTCTAACACGACAAAATCTGTACTTTGGCTTTTTTGTGGCACTTTGCTAATAGTCTTCTCAAAGGGATGGCACTTTCTGATATACAGAAATATCGGAGAGCTTTGGTTTATCTATACAACTTGCTTTTGCATTTTTATTTCAGTAGATTTTTGTCTACGTTAAGAGGACATCTTACCATTTACCCTCTTTTTTCTAATAAAAGAAGAATTTACTTTCACAGAGAAGATAAGTAGAAAAGGGATAACAAATCCTCTTAAACTAGGAAAGTAGCAAAAAATAATATCAAGAGAATATAAGACATTATCTCAAAAACAGCAATCCTAACCTCTCTGCAAATCCAAATGAAAAACTACCCTAAAGAAAACCATGAGTCAGTATCCACAAAAGGAAAAGAAGAGAAAATTCAATGACAGAGGAGGATATAATATCAACCTATACGCAGAAACTAAAGGGAAACACTGATCATTTAAGTTCGAGAAGCCAAATCAGAAAACAACATAGAGAAGAAAAATACTGAACTCTGCCCTAGTGGAATATTCTCATTCCGGATACAACAGGTCTCAATTTCAATTCTCAGAAAGCCCCTAATATCAGATTGGACCTTCCAAATTATTCACCCTGACATGCAAGAGTGTCTAGAAGTAAACACAAAAAGGCAAAATTAAATACTATAGCAGGTGGAATAGCAAAAGACTTACCTGCAAAGCATACGTAATAAACCAAGAGAGATGAAATATGCCATCTTTCAGACCCATCATATAGAGTCCATCTTTAATCTTCTGTTCCTGAAATATTACATCAATAAATTGGGAGACAAGAACTTAATAGGAGAGACGACTTTCTATATCCCACATATATTTAGAAACAAGATTAATAAATATTAAAAGGGTAAAAATACACATAAATAATGAAGGGTCTAGGTAGCTAATACTAAATATCAGAATACCAAACCTTCTCAAACACAGAGTAACTGATCAGGCGAGAAATTGGATAGAGAAACCCCAACAAGTACCTGCACATTCACGTCTTCGTTGTCAGATATAGGTTGTTGGAGATAAAACCTAATAATACTCAATAAAGACAATATTAAAGTTTCAAAGACAAGCTCACAATATTCCCATGACTTCCTTTACGATTGACTGGAACTGGTCATCGGTGTACTCTCGAGTGGGAAATGGAGCTATTCGAATGTGAGCAGGTTTAAACCGAGTCCACGGAATTTTAAAAGAGAAATCAGTGTCATAGAAGCCTGGAAGAGGAAGCTCTACGCTTTCAACACTGGAATTTAAGCCAGACTGCTGAGCGATGAATATTATGAAGGAATCAACCATTTGCTGGAGCTACAGAACCAGAAAATACCAATGCATTAATACTTTAACAAAGTATAGATATGAACCCCACAAATGGAAGTCATGAAGATGCAAATTTATAAGAGAGGGAAGAAAGGACAGACAAATGAAAGAAAGATTACAAAGCATATAAGGTTTATGTGTGCAATCCATTACAAAACACTCTTTAAGTAATACTCAAAATAACTTATGAAAGTGAATTGTTAGAGGATATAATATAATGATTAAGATAAAATGTAGCTTAGTATATTTTCTTAATTTTCATGAGCTTCCTTTTTTTCTTCTTCTTTTTTATTTTTGTCAATAAGGTTTAAAGGATTTGGAAGAAGAAAAGAGGTCAAGATTCAGCAAAACTGTGCACTGTTTGCTATTATAAAGTGCCTATGGTTGGAGAAGAATGCTCGGAATTTTAAGGTTTTTTGGTGTCATCAGAAATGTTGTGGGATAGAATAAAGTTTTTGTCTTCTCTTTGCAATCAGCTCATGGTCTTTTCAAGGGGGTTGCAGTTTGTGATTTGCATAGAGATTGGACTGCCATTATCCGATGTTATTCTTGAGTTTTGTTCTGCTGGTTCTTTGTAATTGTCTTTTTAAGTAATTTCTGGTGGAGGACATCTTATCCTCCTATCTTTGTAATTATTTTCTTTCTCAATGATTTTCTTTTTATCAAATAAAAAAGGAGCAAAGACCATGCAAATCATTCAGCATGTTTTTCTGCATGTCCTATTTTCAGTTTCTTACTCACTCTCCTAAGTCGGAGAGTTTTCTTCATGATAAGCCTGTTTGAAATTCTAAAAGTCCCTCTACAGTCAAGCCATTTGTTTGGACAATATCACTTAATAGGATTAACACTAATGACATGTTGAATATTTGTGGGCCTTCTCCTAATATTTGTGTCGTGTGCAATTTGAAACCAGTGGCCCATTTATTTCTACGTTGTTGTACAATTGCTTGCCTGCGGAATAACTTGTTTGGTTTGCTTGATGAACATTGGATGTTCCCCTACACTTTGGAGCACTTTCTTATGGTTAAGTATCAAGATTTTACTGGAAATGAAACCATGATTTTGTGGCAGTATGCGGACTATGCAACTCTATGATGTACTTTGCCCCTGGATTTGCTTTGGGATAGGGTTGTGTTTATGGATTCTCAATGGTGCTCTGCTCATAGCTGATTGAAGCGAGTATACACCTTGATATGCAAAGAGGCGGAAAAGCCCAGCTGCATTCCGGATTTTTTATTTTAATTTGTTGGTTCTTATTTTATCCATTTTGGAAGATATCCTATTGTTCCCACAGTTGTACTTTCCATAATCTCTAAAAAAATTAATTTATAGTTAGATTCATTTTTATTTTGTCTGTTTTCAGTTACAAGGAGAGGATAAGCCTTGGCGCAACTATAGAGTTGCTGTCTCTGTTACACATGTGGTCACGGGTTCCAATCTTGGTAATAGGCTCTACACTGACGGATATAAGACTTTGTACATCTCACCCTCCTCATACCTCATAACAGTGGGAGCCTTGTGCACTAGGCGGCCCTTTTCGGAGGATGTCATATCCTTCCCTAATTGTACTTTCCCTAGTCCCTCAAGTAATATTGAACATCTTGCTAGAAAAACAAATGAAATCACTTTCGAGTTTTCTAATAAACCCGAGCAAGACTTGATAAATTCTTACACCTCTTGAAAATTCCTGTAATTGTGTTCAGCATTCTGACTAAATATTCCAAATTAAAATAAAAGGCACAATTCAGCCTTCCAAGATTCAATCAAACATATACTCCCACACCTAGTTCTGATTCTTAGCCAAAAAGACAATAAACATGGGATAGATTTAGGCATCAACAAGTAGATCCCCAAAAGTGAGGGAATCAATATAATGCCGCCTTCAATACTAATCTTTCTATGCTATTCACAAAGTAAACAAATCATACTCTCATATTCTAATTCTTTTCTGTCATGGAGCTTGTAATAAAGCACTGCTAACAGTTGCACTGGAATTTTTTTATAAAAGACAGTTGCATTGGATGTAATCGACTGATATTGTAATTCTTCTCCCCAGCAGTAACATATTCTGACAACTCTAAACATACTTGTACTAGTAAAAATTTGCCTCCTGCAACTTATTATAGTTATATGTCATTGAAAAGATAATGTGTTTCTTCTTATTAGTTCATAATAATATGTATGTTAAACTAATTATTTGATCCCTATATGTGACACTGATTTTCAATTTAGTCCCTATACGTAGAAACTTTTCAAATCAGTCCCTATATGTACAATTATTTTTAATTTTGTCATTGCCGTTTATTAGTGTTATAGCATCGTTTGTTGAAGTTAAAGTATAAGAACCAAATTAAAAATGATTGTCACATGTAGGGATTGAATTCAACAACAAAAAATTGAATTCGGTCCCTACACGTGACAATCATTTTCAATTTGGTCCTTACATGTGACAATCATTTTCAATTTGGTCCCTGTCATGTGACGGCGTTATAACACCAATAAACGGTGAGGACCAAATTAAAAATAATTATATATATAGGGACTGATTTGAAAAGTTTTGACGTATAGGGATTAAATTGAAAATCAATCTCACGTATAGGGACCAAAGTATTAGTTTAACCTAATATGTATATGGAAGGTTTGAGCAATTCTGAACAGACCTTCAGTCTGTTACAGCTTTCACAAGAAGTTTTTCAAAATGTTTAGGATCTTGATAATTAATCTTTCACACAACACCTATGCACACTAATATTTGAAGTTAATAACCATCTATCTATTCAGCAGTTAATAACCATCTATCTATTTTAAGTTAAAGCAAGAAACATCACAAGGTAACAATCCCTTTGCAAAATTCAACTACACTAAAACAAAATTTGGCATACGTTTCAACAATAAAATACACAACCACAGGCCATAACTGCAATATACAAGTCATACACTAGATATAATTTCAATATATACTTTACTAAAGGTAAAAAAATAGGGGAGGAGAGACAAGAACGAACAAGAAATTATCAGAATGAGAATAAAGCAATCTTACAGTGAAAAACCCACTGAAGCTGTATTGCATTGTTGGTATAGCATTAACACCAAGTTCCAAGTCATTAAGAAAAGGGCCATTTGTGTCCATTATTGTTCTAACATCTGGGAAACCGGAGAAAGCCCACGTATGATTGAGGCGTATGCTATAATCAAATGACTGAGGACCTTGTTCATGAAATACAACTGCTCCTTTAATTTTGGGAGTTGAACAATTCCTAAATAGTTAGAAAGGAAATAAAATTTATCAGTAAAACAGCCCATACTTCAGCTTCTCAAAGAATTTCAAATGACTAAAAAATATCGCTTGCATATTTCATGTTAAGCAAACATTAGCTAATAAAAATTTTGTGTATTGACATTGCCAAAACTAAATAAAGTTATAATCTAAAAGAGATAGTCATGTGAATGATTTCCATTTTATTTTACTAGACAGAAAAGAAAGTAAGTAACTACAATGGTGGGGAAGAGAAAGAGCATGACTACTTTTTTTTTGTATCCACAATGAAAACTGTATAACAAGAAACGTGCATCATCATCACCTAACATAAGTATCCATGTATTCGTACAACACAAATTAAAATCAATGCATGCACAAATTAGTACACTACAAGAACCAAAAATCCAAATGTCAAGTAACAGCAGAAGCTTTATTTGATAGGAGAGAGATTGTTTACATGAATAAAGAATATAAGAATCTGTACCAAAGATAACCCAAAATACTAATAAAGAAATAAATAATCTGCAAAGTAACTTAAACCTCAATACCCTGGAACTCAAAACTTATATAGAAATCTGGAAAAAAAAATTCTACATATGTTTATCATTATCAGTGTCCATCATCTCTCCTAGTTATGTAACAAGATATAATTTATTTGCCTCGTGAACAATGGACAGTGTAAGTAACATACTATTCCAACAGCTAGTAATAGACCTTCAAATCCAGCATAAAACCTCTGTTGCCAAAAAAAAAGGATTTTACCTTGCTTGATTGCAGGTTCCATAAGCATCTGAGCGGATGTAGGTTTCCAACTCTACCTCATCTTTGTATACTCTACTAACAAGCTGCAAATAGGAACTAAATTTTAATTAGATCGAGTGATGACAAGTTTTTCAGATGATGAATGGAGAACACATACAAATTCTGAAAGGATAAAGGTTCCAAGAGGACTAGCTTATAGATGCATTTAGTTGCATGAAGACTCTCCAAATTAAAGGGGAGAAAGGGGGTAAGAAAGAAAGTAGTGGCTTAATTTAGCAAGTTAATTGCTTGTATACATGAAATGGGGCCTTGAAATGCATATCATTTATTACAGAAATAATTTTTTATACTATTGTCAATTTTCTACTCCCTTAAATAAAATACAATAAAAAATCTGTTTTGATGTTCTGAGAAGCCAAGCTTTTCTACGAAAATAATAATCACTAGTTTAAAATAACACTCAGTAGTTTACTTATTTCAACACCAAGATTATTTTTTTACAATATGACTTATCCAAAATGAAAATGTACAAGAAAAAAAAAATGTGCGCTTTATGATAGATCTACCAGATAGTCACAATCTGAATCTTTTAACTATTTTTCTTAGAAATTATTTGCTTCAATCAAAATGCACTTGAAAATCAATGTTGATAAATACATTTTTCATCCAAACTTGTCTTCCAGAAAAAAAAAACAGTGGATGACAACTAAGTACTAACAGACAATGAAAGTGCTACCTTCAAGAGCGGAAATTTTATTGACATTACATCTATCATCAGCTTCGTCTCATTGGTATCTGGTGCAAAAGCTAAATACTCTCCCTTTTCCAACAAGGAATCCAAAACTTGTTGGAAGTTAGGGGATATACCTTTCCCCACTTCCACAAACATGTCCTTTTGAATGTGCCTGCTCCATTTCCACATAAATGTTACTCCTCGCACAATATTAAATGAAAAAAACAGAAACAACACTGAATTCCATTTTCATTCATTTCGATCAGCTATCGAGACCCAACTCAATTTACTTTTACTTTTCTCAAAATACGAGTATTCAAAATCAAATTTTATATAAAGGGCGGCCCAATGCAGGAAGTTCCCACCCGGTGAGGTCTTGTAAAGGTAGATGTACGCAGCCTTACTCCCGCAAGTAGAGAGGTTGTTTCCACAATTTGAACCCGTGACCTCAAGGTCATAAGGTAGCAACCTTACCGTTGCGAAATTCAAGTTTTATATAAGAAAAAGAAAATTAAAAACCCTGCATTTCACTATCTTTGTTTAGTTGCTACTTGCTCCACATAGAGTAGAGGACAGAAAGAAAAGCACACACATCAAACCGAGACAGAGAAGAGATAGCAAGCAATGAATAGAAACACTGACGGTTCAGCTGGATGAATTTGTGTATCCACTTTCGTCCTCACAGCTACTAACAGCAATAACACAATCGTCGGAAGCAAAATCTGCCATGATTCAGTGATATGCATTAGAATTTCACGAACTTTCTTCACCAAATTCAAATGCAATTGGAAGATAAACACAAACACAGAATATATTTGCTGAACTTATATATATATATATATATATATATACCATATATGATTTGTACATAACCTTAAAAATTACCATAAAAAGTATATCAAAGCTATAAAAGGAATGAGTAAAGTTATGCAGAGGATCAAAGTGAATAAAGAGAGTGAAACAAAAGGATCAAGTAAGAGAAGCATGGAAAAGCAAAATCGTTGAAATTGAGAAGAGAAAAGGAGAGTGAACCTCAGCAGAAGTAACGAAAGGGTGACGAATTTTGAGGAGCCAATTCTTGCGGAGCATAACCTTCAACTGCCTCCGCGCAGTTCCCATGGCTGCTAAAACCCTAGAACCAGAAGCGATGCGATTCTGGTTTCTGCAGAAGAAGAAGAATGCCAAGGAGACGAAAGGAAATGATGCTGTTACTCTTCAACTCAGAATTTGGTGAGAGAAAAAGCCATAACAAACGACGGATATGTTCGGCAAATATATTTTATTTTTTATTTTTATTTTGGAAAATAATTTGAGGAAATAGATTAAACTATTTTTATTTAATTTAACTTTTTGTATTTAATTTTTTTATTTAAATCAAAAAAGTTTGATTTTGATGTAGAGTTTAATTGGTATACTTTTTAGGGTGTGTTTGTTTCAACCTGATGAACAGGTTCTCGAATGATATTTCCGCGAATATTGTTATGAAGAATGTTGTTCCTACTAATATATTTGACATGTATTTTAAATTTTTAGGAATGTTTTTATATTTTATTTATTTTTAAAATTTTAAAAATTTAATAATACAAATAAATATGATAAAAAAATGTGAGAGTGAGAATTATAGTAGTTGAATTTATTCGTATGTTAGATTCTCACCTTTTAAGATGAGAATAATAAGTGAGTAAATCATGTACAAATAACATTCCTAAGAATAAAAAATATCTGAAAATAATTTTTTAAAAGTTGAAACAAACATGAGAATGTTGCATTCTCTCCCTCACTGTCCTGACAATAATATTATAATACTTGAAACAAACACTCTTAGTGTAAATCTTTTACACTATCAAACAATCAGAAATCATGTTATGAATGACTTTTAATATAATTAGAATATGAGTTAAATATTTTTAATAATGTGTCAATTTATGATGGTGAATTCTATGATATCCCAAGAGTAACTTCACCTTGCCTAGGTGGCCAAATCAGATTGTGAGAACCATTTGATTTGACCGACTAATATGACTCATTAAATTAAGAGGGTGCATTCTGATTGGACAGTGTAAATTTTATCAAAATTATTGAGGATACCAGAGAAGGCATCATTTATGATTAGTAAACAGTATAAAATAAATCTTTAACTCGTTGTGCTTAAAGATTACTTGACACTATCAATCAATCATAAATTGACACGTCAGTAAAATATTTAACTCTTATCTTAAACTCTATAAATATTTAACATTATTAATTATTAATCATATATTTATCATATTTGAATTTTGATGTAATTATTATAAAAACTAAATATTTTTAGTAATATAATTGTACATATCTAAATAATAATATAAAAAATAGACAAAAAATATATTAAAATTAATACTCATATGTATGGATAAAATAAAACAATGTTGAAAGGAGTCTTTGCGCTCAAGGGTTCGACGGTATCTTAAAAATATTAGAATCTCACCCTCACAACTATACTAGTGAGAAATCATCAAAAAAACAAATATAAATTTTTTAATATCATAAGAATAATTTTATTCTGTCTAGATAATTCAATTAAATAATAATAATTATTTAATTTGATTAATTAATATGATTTATTTAATTATAAAATAATAAATTTTGATTGGATAAAATAATTTTTATTTTAAAATTATTAAAGATATCAAAAAAAAAAAAAAAAAATACCTCAAAAAATCTTATCGAAATAATTGGGTGGGCCATGTGGTGACGGGGTAGGTCCACTCTGTGTCACAACACGATTAAGTTTCAGTTGAGGATTCGCGCGCCGGTGTCATCTTATCTTCTCGTGAGAAATTAGAGAACGCATTGCTTGGGTAGCTTTGGACTCCTGCTTCAAGATATTTTCAAAGTTTGAATTATGTGCTATTTACTTCTAAAAATTATAGGAATAGGAATTGTCAAAAGTCAAAACAACTTTAGTACTCCTACTTTACTAATGTGTAAGAAAAAAATTTAGGTAAATGCGAAGCTATGTCATGTAATCACTGATTAATGAATTGAATGAGATAATTTTTTATTAGCAATTAATATATTTAGTATGAGAAGTGTTATATTTTTTATTTTTATAAATTTTCTTATCCATTTATGATTCGTTTGGTGGTTAGGATAAGGGATGCAGGATAGGATAAATTATCATGTCCTGCTTTAATCCATAATTTGGTGAACCAGCAGGATAGGATAAGCTTATCCTGTTAGCTTATTCTATCATGTTATTTAGTTATAATTCTATCGTGAAGGTGGAGCTGTGTTAGAACCAACAGAATAGGATAAAAAAATGTTTTCTCTTTTATCTCTTACCATTAATATTGTTATTATTTAATTATGGTTTCAAACCTAATTAGTTAATCTTATTATTAATTAAAATATGTGATTTAATTAGCAAATTTATAAAAAATGAAAAAAAGTTAATTTTTTATAATTATGTATAATTAAAAAGCCGAAAATATATATTATCAAATATTTTTTAATTTAAATGTATAAAAAATCACATAATATTAAAAATTATTTTTGAAAAAAAATGTAATTTTGATATAAGGGTAATTTTATCATTTGTGGATATTTTATATCATATCCTATCATTATCTGATGGGCATCAAACATCGAACAGGATAAGAGCTTATCATGCCATATTCTATCCTATCCTTATCCAGTTCTCATATCTTATACATCATTATCCTATACTGACCACCAAACGAGCCTTTAGAGTTAACACACACCACATACTCATATATTTATAAAACATTAATTATTCTTGAATTTTTTGTTATTTACTCTTTCTTCAAGTGAGTAGGAAAATTTATAGTAATTTTTCATTTTTCATTTAATGTATTGAAAAATAATACATTTAATTTTTCAATAAAAACTTATTTTTTTTATTCATTAAAAAGACCCAAAAAAGTGGGAGTGGATCCTTTGATGTTGAAAAAAAACATGAGGGGGTTATGTTTTTAATCCTCATCATTTAATCTCCCTATCCCCTATTTTTAATATACTCTCTCTCCTTCAATATATTAAATGAGAGATTGAGATTCAACATGTGATAAAATGACATAAGGGGGCCAAAAAAGTATATCTAATATCTAACAAACATTATGAAGTTAGTGAAAAATATTATGGGAATTTTACACATAGAATAATTAATTGATTTTTGGCAAATTTGTAAGGCAAAATTTTCTAAGTATATAAAAAGATGTTCTAAAATTTGACTTCCACCAAGGGCATGTTTGGTAAAATTAGCTGTTAGCAGATAAGCTAGCTGATAGCGGATAGCGGATGAGGTAGCAGATAGCGGATGAGGTAGCTTATTTTTTGTGGAAGTGTTTGGTAAAACTAGCGGTTGAACTAGCTGAAAAATATAAAAAGACATAAAAGAACATCTTCATTAATGATTTTACATAAAAGAGAGAGAAGAGAATAAAGGTAGAATTAAATGTAGATAATAAGGATAAAAGTGGAAAGAAAAATGAAATGCTATAAGCTATAAGCTCAAACGCTACTTCAAGTAGCGTCTGAAAAAAACGCTATAAGCTCGTAAAAAAACGTTATAAGCTTGTGACAGAAGCGCTTACCAAACGGGACTACTTTCTCATCCGCTATAAACTATCCGTTATAAGCTCGTAAAATTACCTTACCAAACAGGCTCCAAGTTATTTCTGAAAAGTTTGCCAGAAATAAATTTGTTCCATAAATTTGTCTAAACAAAAAATAAAGCATTTTATTATAATAATAATTTTATGTTATCATGTCTCATGCTAATATAACAATATTTGTTTGAAATATAAAGTTTCATTGGACAAAATTTTTTTGTATTTACCCAATAGTATATTGGTTGAATTATAAGTGGCTTGCATCACTCGACTAAATTTACATGCGAGGTCACTTTTGGAGTCTTCCCTTTCGGAAGGGTCACTATTGCATCCTTAATCTGAAAGTTAATCTGGCAAATACCCTTGTAGGAATACTAGTCAAAGACTTTAAAATGGAAAGAGTTTCTTCTCACTTTAAACTTTAAATTAAAAAAGAAAAGAAAAGAATGAAAAAATCATTCGACCCTTTTCTAAAACCTGGAAGATAAAATTGCACATATATACTATTATTAACTTTTAATTTGGAATTTTTTTTGTTGGATATAATTGATTTACACTAATAGAATAAAGAATTTTGATATTATCAACTAATTATAAATTATCATCATTAATTTTTTTTTTATTTTTATCTTAATTATCTCACTTCATATCATGATTTATGAATTGTGATTGATTGACAATATAAAAAATTTTACACTCATAATACATAATAATTAAACTCGTCTTTGTTCTTCAATCTTCACCTTATGATCTTATGAAATATTCGTTGGAGGGAGGATTGTTTGGCACATTCGGATAGAATAATAATGTCTATTAACCTTTTTCAAAGACTTCGAAATAAATCGCACACTCAAAATTAGAAGATTTCTTCTGCATTTTACTTCACTTTTCGAAATTATTCATTCTGTTTTTACATTGTTTTTCTCACATTAGAGCTGAGATCAGACCATCACTCCTCCCTAATATTAGCAGATTGTTCTGAAACTTCCTTTTACTTGACACTTTTTTTAAGGTTAAAATATCATTTTGGTCTATTAACTTATTTTTTAGTTTTAATTTGGTCCCTTAACTTTTAAAAGTTTTAATTTGGTCCCTTAACTTGTCTTTGTGAACCCAAGTTAGTCCCCTCAGTCAATGATATAAGCAAAAGTGACGAAAGTGTCATACATGTTAATAATTTAAAGAATCAATTTGAAACTCATTTAAAAATTAAGGGACCAATTTGAAACTCATTTAAAAGTTAAATGACCAATTTGAAACTTGTTAACAATTTAAAGGACCAATTTGAAATTCATTTGTTTATATCATTGACGGAGAGGACTAACTTGTGTTAACAGAGACAAGTTAAGGGACCAAATTGAAACTTTTAAAAATTAAGGGACCAAATTGAAACTAAAAAATAAATTAAGGGATCAAAATGATATTTTAACCCTTTTTTTAACATCCATACCTGACTTGTTTACTCCTATTTTTTTAATCTATCTTTTGAACTTAGGCCTATTTATAAGTGAACAAATATAAACATTATGTAGTTTTATCTCACTTATTTCAGTGTGGTAGCTAATAAAGTAGTAATACCCTTGTCCGTGTTTAAAAAAAAAAAAATTGTTTTTTTCTTAAAACAAATGTTCCTGAGTTACTCCATATCATTCTCTAAAGAAAGGTGATTTGACTCTAGATTTATGAATTACAAATTCAATGTGTGTATTATTTTCCTAATTCCTAATGATTAATTAACTTGAACACAAATCTTTCTTTTTTACTTTATGGAAAAACAGAGATCCTTGCGGTAGGGTTAGGAGAATGCACTCGTCAGTATGCGTGTGCCATTAGACATTAATTGTTTGGCATTATAAAAAGGAGTACTAATATTCAACTAAATGGGTCCCGCAAAACCTTATCCATATGGTCGGTCCATTTGGTGGGATCAATAAAGGGAAAAGTATTGGGTGCAAATTGCAATGGTCCACCGAAAAGCAGGATACTCTGGTTTATACATTATTGGAGTAGGCCGCTTTTATGATGTCTTGGGAAGTTATAGTGCACCGGTGCATTTCAATGTTATCACCGTTGGATGTGCTTTAAAATAGAATCAAAGGTGATAGCATGGTGACTTGTTAACTGTGTAACTGGTTAATAGATTTAATTCCTAATTGTTTGTAAAGAAGTTGCTACAAAGTTCAAAATTTATTTTGAAGTCCCTTAATTAAGTTTGAATATTTTGCATTTAATCCCTGATGTTTTCTTCCAAATTTTGTATCCTTCACCCCTTCCTCACCCCGTTATCGACCCATGAAGACGCCTTCAAGCGCGATGACAGAGTTTCTGGACAAGCGCGATGGTAGGTGATACAATAGTGGGGTTATGGTGAACAAAGAGGCGAAGGAAAAGCAATGCGGCGTCGGGGAACGCGTTGGTCTAGTGGTGCAGGCTCCAATCCAGATCTCTGTCTAAGGCCGGCTCTTTCCGATCTCCCCCAACCCCTTGATCATGACTTGGCTATGTTTCCACCTCCACTCGCATCAGAACGCGTGGGTCATCCTAGGGTTTGTCATCAATTTCATTGTTCCCAACTAGCAAATGGAGGAATGCTTTCATCAAATCCTTGTTTCCTTTTCATTTATGTGTATTGATCCATTGATTTTGTTTTTCATCTAATACAATCCATGACTATTTTATGTTTTTGATCTAACAATGCTTTATTTATTGGGATTTTTTGTTTTTCCAATTTATTTCTAAATCATTGATATTGATTTGCTGAGATTGGTTTAATTCTTTGGTTGATGACGTCTTTACAGAAAATCCGTACATGCAACTATAATACCTCACTGATTCAAGCAGGAAAAGAATGCATGGTCTGTTGATCATCCCCATTGTCTTTACTCATTGATCTTTTGTTGTTACTCATCACAATAGTGTAGTTTGTATGTGAAATGGAGATATTGAATGGAAAAGCTCCACTAAGTGTCATATTTTGATGTCTTGGCACTATTTTTTTGTCTTGTCATCGATCCCACATAATTACAATTGATTTAGCTCTTGTAATAATTAGTTTATCTAGGAACCATTGATGATGTAAAATGGGAGTTTCACAAATATGATATTTTCCTGTTGTCTCTTTTAACTCACTGTAATTAGGCTGCAATGATGTTTAGTTTGAACACTAAGATTAACCGCCAAGAGTAAAATGTATGTTTCCTTATATTGATTTTGCTAGTTGCTTCCTGATCCAAACTACGTGAGGTATAATTGTTTGAGAGATGAGCCTGTGCTTATAAATTGCAGTGTTTAAGTTCTACTTCTCTTCATCAATGTCAATTGTAGTGTTTAAGTTCTACTTCTCTTTATCAATGGCAATTGTTGATTGCATATGAGGCTGATCATTTATTAAGATTCTTATGATTTAACAATATTTTGAAGATCCTCTGATGGAAGGCTTGTGATTTACAATGAAGCACTGTCATTGCCATAATTGACATCCTACCAAGCAATGACACTTATAGGGTGAAGTTTGTTGCTGCTGGTTCTACAGCAATAAACCATTTGGAGATATTGTAGCCAATGACTACGCTTACACTTTTGGATCTTCATTTTCAGATGACACCATAAGGAAACTAGCAACTAGCAGTGTTTGCGGAGCTTTAGAGGTAAATAATATAATATGGCGCTTGCCAAAAGGTCATTTTGCACATTTTGTTTGAAAATAATAGGTATGACTTCA
Organism: Ammopiptanthus mongolicus; assembly: GCA_039655645.1. Classification (NCBI taxonomy): domain Eukaryota; kingdom Viridiplantae; phylum Streptophyta; class Magnoliopsida; order Fabales; family Fabaceae; genus Ammopiptanthus; species Ammopiptanthus mongolicus. The sequence continues at coordinate 8,051,609 of CM077351.1, read as the reverse complement.
TCTTCTTGTCTCCCCTGTTGTTGTTATACACTTTATTTCTACTTATTAAATTTATTTTATTGGTCATATGCTTTAATTCATGCCGCAATATTACTGTAAATATTAAATATGTGCAAACACCTGACATAAGTTCTTAAAAGTGGTGGAATTCATAATGCAAGTCATCATGCTAGAATTAGGGCAAGAGAATAATAATAGATAGTCCATAGTGTCATAGAAAAAAAAACCATGAAAAGGAAATTAACTAGAGTTTCATACAATTTAACAAAAATTGGCTACATGGCCATGAAGGAGACAAATTTGAAGCATGATGTAGGAAGCCTTGCATTTTAGGCTCAAAAAAGATATATCCCAGCAGGGCTTCATCAGACGGCTGATTGTTTCCAAGCACGTGCTGCATTTGTTTCGATTCGTCTTTTCTGTTTATTAAAGGGCCCCAACAGCAATGACATAGCAGTTCTTACACGAACATTGATTTCGTTGAGCTGCGAACAAAATATTCAAAAGTTTAGGCATGTATTAAAATAGAGCCAATGTAATATTAAAAAGTTTAGGGCATATATTAAATTAGATAGAAAATGGTGATCAACACAGTGGCGTTGGTGTGAAGGTCAATGCTAATACCACTCCAAGGACTTCCGGTTGGAATGAGTCCTCTGTAGACATCCACTGAAGGATCCACACCGAAGAATTGTGACTGTAAATACACAATTAATTTATTAGATTAGAAATTGGCTCGACAAATGTTAATAACATATCATTTCCAAATGAGCAACATTGTAATAATCACCTGCTGCCTATGTTTGGCACTCCTCTGGCCTCCTTGATCTCCCATGTAGCCATGTCAAATGGAGTGTAAATAGTTGAATCTGAAAATTTGTCATCTGACATAATCTGGTACAAAGTTTCTAACTGACAACAAATTGCAACGTTAGTTTAGGATACCTTCAATTTAGATGGTTAAGTAAATATATAGGACGCAATGTGTACCACTTTTCGCATGACTGCGTGCCTCTTGGGTATTTCATCAGCTGATAGATAGGTGTCTAGGTGATAGACAGTATGATGGGTCATGCTGACCACCATCATATACCAATGGTCAAAGTCATTTATTGGTACATATATCTGGAGAAATAAGGAAACTATGGTTTTTATATCTGGCGTATACAACATTCTTAGTAATGGGTGTACAAAAGCAATGGGGAACATATTTGCTGACATAGAAGCAAGTGCAGTTGATTGTTTTAGATGAAAAACATAATAGAAACCAACATGATGTAGGAAGACTTACAAACTTTAGGCCCATTGAGTGGTGCATCCATTTCTCAGCATATGTTTGTCCAATCTCCTCCATACATTTTCCACCTACCACATCATCCTTTCGGATGAAAGAAATTATAATTTTAATGTCAACATAGGTGTAGAGGTGAAAAGGAATATAGCATAAACATGAAATAAATAACTCACTGCAAAATTTGGTGGTAAACACCATGAACGAGTTCCATTGTAAAATTGTTGCATTTTGGTATAGTGTAATGCAACAAGAGTCATTACCTATTTCAAAAAACCATATTTAGAAAATTCAGACAAATCCTATAGTATTATCAAATATATAGGCACCATTGGATACTTTGGATGAGTATAAGAGTGACGTACCTGCCCATCAATCTCTTTTCCTGGGGCAAAAGATAAGAAGTCATTTCTCCATGCCCTTATCTCATCAATGTTGATGAGACATTCGCCAATATCCCCAACATCCCTGTACTCACCAAACACATAGCAAAATAGTTGCACCTCCTCTTGTTTTAGTTCCATGTCCTGGCTTGGACGAAAGAGAGTCTTGATGTTTTTAGGGATTGTCACTCCCTTATGCTTCTTTGAATAACTACCATGTTTTGTTCCAGATGAAGTAGCAGTAGTAGGTTTTTTCTTTTTCAGTGGTGTCTGTGTTGAAGGGCTGGAAAAAAGTTGTTTCCCCGCTGCTAGGATGTTATCATTTAATCTTGAATGTTTGCCCTTAAAGAGATAACAGAAAAATAAGGTCAATGTTGTATAACTTAAAGCAAATTAGGTATGACATTTATTATTACCTTGGAGGATTTGGGGGCATCTCCCTGGGAATTCTTAGTCCTATCTCGTCCCAGGTTGAAGTTTGGTGAGGACAGGACATGGGGTGGGTCTACATCTTCATCCTCCGAAACATTTAACATGAACAAATCGCTTGCATGTGGAGGAACAAACCTATTGACTCCCTTTCCTTTTTCCTTGTTGTTTTGTCCATCACATACATTTTTTTGTATTACAGAGTCAGTCATGGGGTGGTTAGCCATCTCTAATGGGTTAGGAATAAACCCAAAGGACTGAGTTTGTTGCCCTTCATATAGCATTAGCTCGATAAGCTTAACTGAGTTTTTTGTTTCATTCAAAGTTTGTTCCACAATCTTTAGACGATCCTTTATTACTTGTCCAGCTTGTTCTAGTGTCTCAACACGGTTGTTCAAAGACTGCAACATATATGAAGATATATTAAGACGGATGTTCAAAGACTTGACCTTGTTTATGTGTTATTGTTCAAATTACCTCAAGGATGGACATCAGTTTCTAAGTTGAGTCCCATGTGTTAGACCTTAGATTCACACATTCCTCTTCTGATTGCTACATTAAACAATATATAAATCAGCAAAGTAAACCTATTGAAGTTAGTAGATGTGTTGATGGCTATTAAAGAGATGCACTTACAATAGTATCATGAATACTACTGACAGCAGCACCATCTTTATGTATCTCTGGACATTGTTGTGTGTCATTAATATGTCTGAAAACAATTCCAAAAGTATGGATGAGTTAATGCCATGAATATTATTGCAGTAGCTAATATTTGATATGATTCCTGTTTGCAGAAGTGGAAGTGGTTGATGGGTACTTACTGGAATTGAATATTGTGGTCTGCAATCTTCAAGTTTTCCCTCTCTCTGATTTGAAATTCCATCGCAGTTTTTCAGTTACCTCCTTGTTGAATTGTAGTCGTTGGGAAGATTGTTTGTAAGTTGATATATAGTGTATTTTGTAGTGTTCCTGCTCGGTACATGTGTAGAAACCTCTCCAATGAATATATTCTTGCCTGAGTCATCTTCCAATTCCATAGTCTTCCTCGCCTAGCACTGCTTGCTTTCCAATATGGTGTATGTCCCATTTAATTCCTTAGCATGCACAGAACACACTGCATTGGATGTTGAGAAACACATTTGATATTATTTCTATATTCTATCTTGCCTAGCACTGCTTGCTTGCCAAATTGGTGTATGTTCCATTTAATTCCTTAGCATGCACAGAACACACTGCATTGGATGTTGAGAAACACATTTGATATTATTTCTACTCTTGGCTTCAGGTGGATTTGCCACCTTCATTTTGGGGAATCAAAGTGTCCATTATCGTGAAAAGTTTTGATTCTATATAGCTGACTTTTGAGTCCTCGCGGGCATCAAAGGTAAATTGAATTTTGCTATTAAACTCAATTTACCGATGGAACAAAAGGTTGACACAAAAGGTTGACTATGAAAAGGAACTTTAAGAACACATAAAGTTTAAGTAGGGAGCATACAAATTTTCAACGCACAGTAGATACTAATTCACTCACACTAGAAACATTAACTCACACTACAACCATGGCAATGACAATAAATAAATACTAATTGTCAGACATTAAAAGTTATCAATTCCACACACTTCATACAAGTTAACGAAATACAGCAATCAATTTAACATATTTTTTAATAGCTTGATCTCTTCCTTGAGGCCTGCATTTGCGATGATTAGATCGTAATTAATTGATTCCAGGTAACTAATACGTTGCTCTAGCATGTTGATATTGTAGTAATTGTAATCAACTATTTCCCTCTTGGTTACTGCTAGTAGTCTTCTTAGCATTACCAAAGCTGCATCCTCTCTTGCCAAATATTTGTCGCTTGCATATCGTCCCATGTTGACTGGTGGTTTGCCAATGATAGATGTGTCTAATGTCACATAATAACGGTAGTAGGCTTGGCCACCATGCATGGTAATATTCTGGCGAGTATACACTGGCTCGGTCCTTGTCAACATTGTGCTAATCTTGGTCAACCACCTTTGCATGCTAAAATTACACACATCACTCTCCACGTTTTGTACCTCTGCGAATTGAATGGTTGCATCTGCCACATTCATAAATCAAATGTCCCATTGCATGATTATATGACAAGATTAAGAATTGTTTTACATTAAAAAGCCATAAAATAGACATAAATTACCATTGTAGTAGTCATGAACACCATGTCCACCTTCAGATATGGCAGTTTTTACTTGATTGACCTCATCTAGAAAAAAAAAGGACGGATGAAATTGGGATGCAGTATTCATTGACGTTTGAGAGGACGTGGATGATGATCCACCAACTTCAGGCACAACTTCATGTTTCTTTTGATCTGAAATGAAATTCTTATAAGCTATTTCAGCTTGATGGAATGATGGAAATGATCTATATAGGCATCCTTTCCATCCATTAACTTGGGGTTGACATTCCATCCAAGTTTCATAAATTCCAGGTTTTCTCCCCTTAAAAACAACGTACCACATGTTTCCTTTTAAAAATTTTGCTTGAAAAAATTGTATCTTTCTGCGAAAATGAATTGTGTGACATTAACACACTTATATAGCACGATGGTCACATTAAATGAAGTGGTTGGCCTTTATGCAAATCAATAGTCTTTACATTAAACAAAAAAATATGGTCGGAGGTTTTAATATGGTCTTTACATCAATAGTCTTTAATTATAATATGATTTTTTTTAAACAAAAAAATGGCATGCAAAAACATCACCGCAATGACTAAGATCCCAACTAGGTTGGCACCCTAGCCACCGTCATTCAATTATAATATGATTTCACTCAATTCGAACAAATATAGAGGAAGATACGCATCCCACAAAATAAAGACTATTTACACAACAATTGAGATTACAAGTACTTAACTTGATGAATATTTTTTTACAGGGATTAAAATCAAAATTGGAGAACTTTTCAGGGACCAAAAAGTTAGGGACTAAAACCTCCGAATTTTTTTTCGAGGGACTAAAACCAAATCTTATCCTATTTGTAGGGATCAAAATATTCATTAAACCTAAATTAAATGAAGTAGTTGTGGTTGGTGCGTGAAATGAAATTTTATGTGCTGATCATGTACCAACTTTATATACGGAATGATGGCCTCAACTATTTATTTTACTAAGAAAAGTGTAACTGTTATTATTGTGTTGTCAATATCGGGGGCTTTACTGGAAGTCACTCTTAAATGATAATATGGCATTGAAACAACCATTTTGATATAAGACAATAAAGTGTCGAGCTTGACACAGTCAAAAAGCTTCAAGCACAGCCTTTCCACCGTTTAAGCAACAATATGGTGAGTAATGATAGCTTGTCACCTTGTGAAATTAATCGTGTATTTAGTGCAATGTGTTCAAGTCACAGTGACTTGTCTCGGTCTAAGTCAGGTGGCGCAGAAGGTAAGTATGTGCAAGCCTGCAACTTTGATATATGAGCAAGACTTTTTACGCGGCAAAAAACGGAATGGGCTTATGCATGTGATACGAGTGACACACACTTCATTGGTTGCTACAAGTTTCACAAGGATTGCTGGCGTGGCTATGAAATATGGGTGGTTACAAGCACTAAGATCAATATATTAGTTCCTTTTAAATAAAAGATTTAATTGATATATATTGTCAGTAGAAAGATTTTTTTTAATATTTTTTACACTGACAACCAATCAAAAATTATCATACAAACTAAAATATTTGACACTTTTTCTAATTACTTTAAAAGTCACTCTACTATAATTTCTGATTGGTTGACAGATAGTGCATAACAATTAAATTCTTAAATAAATTAACTAAATGCATGTAAGTATTTTTAATAATCAAAACACATTTTAATTAAGATAATTATACTTATTTTTAATGATCAAGTCTAACTTCACAAGTAATTTACTTAATGAAGTCTAATTTCACAATCACTTATACATATCTAGTCTAATTTCACAATTACTTAACTTGATCAAGTCTAATTTCACAAGGACTTAACTTGATCAACTTCAATTTCACAATTACCTTACTTAATGAAGTCTAATTTCACAATCACTTATACATATCTAGTCTAATTTCACAATCACTTAACTTGATCAAGTCTAATTGCACAATCACTTAAGTTGATCAACTTCAATTTCAAAATTACCTAACTTAACCAAGTCTAATTTCACAATTACTTAACTTGATCAAGTCTAATTTCACAAGTACTTAACTTGATCAACTTCAATTTCACAATTACCTTACTTAATGAATTCTAATTTCACAATCACTTATACATATCTAGTCTAATTTCACAATCACTTAACTTGATCAAGTCTAATTGCATAATCACTTAAGTTGATCAACTTCAATTTCAAAATTACCTAACTTAACCAAGTCTAATTTCACAATTACTTAACTTGATCAAGTCTAATTTCACAAGTACTTAACTTGATCAAGTCTAACTTCACAAGTAATTTACTTAATGAAGTCTAATTTCACAATCACTTATACATATCTAGTCTAATTTCACAATTACTTAACTTGATCAAGTCTAATTTCACAAGTACTTAACTTGATCAACTTCAATTTCACAATTACCTTACTTAATGAAGTCTAATTTCACAATCACTTATACATATCTAGTCTAATTTCACAATCACTTAACTTGATCAAGTCTAATTGCACAATCACTTAAGTTGATCAACTTCAATTTCAAAATTACCTAACTTAACCAAGTCTAATTTCACAATTACTTAACTTGATCAAGTCTAATTTCACAAGTACTTAACTTGATCAAGTCTAACTTCACAAGTAATTTACTTAATGAAGTCTAATTTCACAATCACTTATACATATCTAGTCTAATTTCACAATTACTTAACTTGATCAAGTCTAATTTCACAAGTACTTAACTTGATCAACTTCAATTTCACAATTACCTTACTTAATGAAGTCTAATTTCACAATCACTTATACATATCTAGTCTAACTTCACAATCACTTAACTTGATCAAGTCTAATTGCACAATCACTTAAGTTGATCAACTTCAATTTCAAAATTACCTAACTTAACCAAGTCTAATTTCACAATTACTTAACTTGATCAAGTCTAATTTCACAAGTACTTAACTTGATCAAGTCTAACTTCACAAGTAATTTACTTAATGAAGTCTAATTTCACAATCACTTATACATATCTAGTCTAATTGCACAATCACTTAAGTTGATCAACTTCAATTTCAAAATTACCTAACTTAACCAAGTCTAATTTCACAATTACTTAACTTGATCAAGTCTAATTTCACAAGTACTTAACTTGATGAAGTCTAATTTCACAATCACTTATACATATCTAGTCTAATTTCACAATTACTTAACTTGATCAAGTCTAATTTCACAAGTACTTAACTTGATCAACTTCAATTTCACAATTACCTTACTTAATGAAGTGTAATTTCACAATCACTTAACTTGATCAAGTCTAATTTCACAAGTACTTAACTTGATCAGGTCTAATTTCACAATCACTTATACATATCTAGTCTAATTGCACAATCACTTAAGTTGATCAACTTCAATTTCAAAATTACCTAACTTAACCAAGTCTAATTTCACAATTACTTAACTTGATCAAGTCTAATTTCACAAGTACTTTACTTAATGAAGTGTAATTTCACAATCACTTTACTTGATCAATTACCAAAGTTTTTTTGTAATAGATTACCAAACTTCGTAATCAATTACCAAAGTTTGGTAATCGATTACTTAAGTTTATTTGTAATCGATTACCAAAGTTTTTTTATAATAGATTACCAAACTTCGTAATCAATTACCAAAGTTTTTTTTGTAATAGATTACCAAACTTCGTAATCAATTACCAAAGTTCGGTAATCGATTACTTAAGTTTATTTGTAATCGATTACCAAAGTTTTTTTTGTAATAGATTACCAAACTTCGTAATCAATTACCAAAGTTTGGTAATCGATTACTTAAGTTTATTTGTAATCGATTACCAAAGTTTTTTTTGTAATAGATTACCAAACTTCGTAATCAATTACCAAAGTTTGGTAATCGATTACTTAAGTTTATTTGTAATCGATTACGGAATTAAACTGCTAATATTATGGAATTAAACTTATACACATAGTTTGATCTTTCTATACGCTGTTTTTAGTTTATTTTCATAAGCATATTTCCAAAAACGGGGTGCATGGTGCTCCCCCTGTGATAATGTGTTCATTACTTTTGGATTGACAAAAATTTAATTAAGTGTTAATTGGTTATCTGTTGATAAAATGTGTGATACACCATACACCCCACTCATGTTTGATACACCATAGAAGCTACCTACATATAGATTCGTCTTTTAAAAAGTAGACAAACACGCGGTCCTTAAGGTGTACGTTGGCAGAGGACCAATTAGGGCAACAAAATGGCTACCTTCCCCAAACATTAAAGAACTCATAGAATACCATCAGCCTCCTTATCTTTACTTTCTTTATTTCTCTCCGAGTAACGCCGCTTCCTACGACCAACTCCCCTACCGTTCCACCATATACATGTCAGCTTATTTCTTAATTTACTCTTATTCAACCTCTACTAACTTCTTTGTTTCTTTTTCTACATCAATCTGTGCTCCCTTTGTCTTTGTACATGGTCTGGTCTTGCTAAACCCGCTGATCACCCCCAAATATTCCTCTGTTTGCTTAATTTTTGGCTCTTCCTCGCAGCACTGAGTTGAACTTGAACTTATTTTTGTCCTCTTTTAGACTGAGGGAATATTCGTATTTTTGGTAACCTTTTATTCCTCTTTTGTAGATAATGGATGCACTTAGAGAGTTTGAAGTAGGGATGCATGTGAACAAGGTACTGTTTTACCTTTTTCCTTTCAAAATTGTATGTATATCCTAAAATTGTACATATAATATCTAATTTCGCTTGTTTACACAGCACTTAATCGCTATCCCTCGCTCATTTTATCGCCGATGGGCAAACGAGTTGCCACGCAGAGTGACCTTTGAAGACATGATGGGGGCATCGCTTCAACGGGGCCATAGAAATCGACGATGAAGGTCGAGCTTACTTTAACACAGACACAACAAGTATTAGAGAATTTTACCTGATTGGAAGTGGCGCTCTTGTGAAATTTAGATACCTTGGCGGTTCAAGATTCCACTTTTTCATACCAATGAACAATCAAAGTGTTACTAATCGAAGGGTTGGGAATCGAAGGGTTGCGAATCGTGGTCCAGAACATGTGATTCACAATATAGTGGAAAGCGACTCCGATTCGGAAGCTTCAAGCACCCTAACCATGTTATCTGTCACTTGAAAACGATTATGTACTGTGTAGAAAGAATTAAATAGTTATTAGGGTATGGGATGTAGTTTGACATTAAGCTGGTTTGTTTATGTTTTCTTGAGTGTCGCATTTCAATTTTTAATCAAGTAGGGACTGGGTATGTTTCCTTATCAAGTAGACAACATGACTGAAGTTTTATGTGATGTGGTATTTTTATTTCAGTTATGTCTGTGTCACAGAACACACTGCTCTGAGGCCACACCATCATCTTCCCCGATTTGGTCACCAACACCATCATCTTCAATAACCTCAAATGAGTCTACCCTTAACACTTTAAATTTATGAAAAGTATCCCATGTTTACCTCCAACAACCTGTTATTTTTCTCCTTCATTGGGTGAGGGACTTAATATCTCCTTCACCCTATAAGTCACCAAAAGAAGGGTTTTAGATTAAAACCAGAACCCTGTCATTCCTAGATTCATAATGGACCTCAAGGAAGCTTAACTCACACCTCAAAGAAGGCAAACAACACTTTAAGCGTGATCAATGGTTCATTCAGTTTCAACTTATTTTGTAACTTATACTACAATATCTTCAAAGTTGTAACTTATACTGCAATATATCTGTACACTAAAATACCAAAATAAATTTCGTTTTAGCAAGATAACATCAAGAGGGAACGCATGGGATCACGAATTCACATGAACTATGACACTGTCTTGTTGGCTACATGCTAATGCCTTCCCAGCTTCTTGGATTAACTATAACTATAATAAAAATGCTTCAATAAAAATGCTCTGATTTTATTATTGGTCACAGTACAATCAGAAAAGAAGTCCAAGCAAGGCCACCACAAATATAAATTCACTACACAACTGCTGTGATAACTTTCGTTTAAAACAAAAAAACAAAATAAGTCTCCTTAAATTGCTGGAATAGAATTGATTTTGACTAGATAGAACTTGATTTTGACTAGATAGAACTTGAGCTAAGGTTCGTCCTTTCCATGAGAACCAAATCAAAGTACCCTGTATTGAAGCAATTAAAGAAAAAAAATAGTATCAGATTGCAAGACTGTACAGAAACATAAACACAAATCAGAAATAAAGTTAATCAAAGTACATGGATATTACAACATAACAGTAACAATAACACCCTACAGTGTTTGATTAACATCCATCACTGCCACTTCCATCACCACCCATGTCTGAATCTACCTACAGAAACACAATTAAAATAAAATTAACAATGTATAAATGAGCCGGTATTAACAACTTTAATGAAAGGGACAAACTATTCAATTCACAGTTCATAAACAAGGACACACTAAAGGACAAATTGACTGGGAATGAAAATGCAAAGAGAAAGGAGTTACATTAACTGGAAATGAAGTCCAGACACAAAAGTTTTGGCATGCTTGTAGTGTAAAACTAACAACATCATAATGGAGAATGCTCCTAATCTCCATTATGCAGGAAACAAGGATAAACATATAAAGAATGCAATACTGACCATTACATCGTTTTCAGAAAAGTATGATGAATCACCATCATCCATAATGCAATTGGAGCCTCCTCCGTAAATATGCTTTTGCTTCAATTTCTCAACCTGCCCACCGAAGGGGCAAATTTTCCTTGTGTGGCCTTCAAGCCTACAAATACCACAACGGGTAACTCTCTTCCTTTTCCCTCCAGCTGCTGAACTACTTACACCACATCCTTTTGTCCTCACCGGGGCAGGTTCCCTAACAAATCCATGCGAACCCTGCAATGAAGGCCCACAAATGTCACCATTCACAACATACTTTGCTTCCAAACGTGCAGTTTCTTGCACCATTTTCTCCCTAACTTGTTTATAGTCATCAGCATTTCTACATGCCGAATTACACATACGTCTGCAACATTCAAGCAAACAATGGAACCGACACCAATACAATGCATCACTAACCCATGGACCCTGTCCCTGTCGGCTAGACAACTCAACATCTTCCTTCGCTGTCTTCGTCCACCTATTAAAGATCACACATTCTGGCAACTCTTCCACATCTAAATTAAAAAGTACACAAACTGTATGCGCACATGGAATGCCAAAAGACTCCATCCTATGACATGAACATTTTATTTGCTTCAGATAAACATCACAAGACACATACCAACAAATGTTTGGTCTTTTATACTTGCACACTGTGTATATTGAGTACGATGGAGTCTCTTTACAACCGACGACCTTCAGCCAACATGCCTTCACCAAATAAGTTCGAAAAATATCAAATATTTCACGTGTGAAAACCTTTGCAGCATGCCTCTCCAAGTCAAACAAATGTGTTTGCAATACAGGAACCCCATATGCTGACTTGAAGTCGGCCTCAACCTCCGAATTGCGCATAGCATCCAACGCACGCTGGAAATGTTGTAGTAGTTCTGTCAAATCATGTCTAAAACATACATACTTGCCAAGTTGAGAATGCAACCCCTCACATCGAGAAGTTGTCCTAAATCCAGCAAAAAATTTGCCATGCATGTATGCTGCTGCCCACATCTCCCTTTTTTCATAAAGTTCATTAACCCATTTATTATTTTCTACCCCACATTCAACCACCATGGACTCCCACTTTCGAAGAAAAACACCAACATCATAATCACCTAACATACACGATGTAAACATCTCTGTAAACTTGTTGCAGCCGACATTTGTGGTGGCATTACGCATCAAATGCCACGCACATAATCTATGATGCGCATTAGGAAAGACTAACCGAATGGCATTCCTCATTGCCATGTCACCGTCTGTTATTACAGATAGTGGTGCTTTTCCATTCATCGCCTCCAAAAATTGTTGCAAAAGCCACACATACGTTGCTTCAGATTCATCACTTACAACAGCACTTGCAAATACAACTGTATTGTTGTGATGGTTGACACCACAAAAAACAACTAAAGGACAATTATATTTGTTCCTCCGATAAGTTGCATCAAATGCCAGAACATCTCCAAACACCTCATAATCAAACCGACAACTACCATCACACCAGAATAATTTTTCAATCCTTCCATCATCAGTGGTGGTGTGCCTCCAAAACATCCCAGGGTCATTCTTAGCCAATTCTCTCAAGTAAACAATTGCATTGCTTGAATTTCCATTTCCCCTCCTCCTTTGCCTATGAATTTCATTATACATATCTCTTTTTCTAAATCCAACCTTCTGAAACCCGCCTGATTGTTTGGCAAATGATCCATAAATATGCGGAGTCTTGATACCAACCTCTCTCATGCTATTCATCTGGGCAATGTCAGCATCTGTCATTTTCCGATGTGACCGCAATTGCCCTACATACTTCCCGCCAAATACTTCATGATTATGTTGATCGTTGAAGTATGTCACATACCACCGGCCTGTTTCTTCATCAAGGTGAACCCGGATTTGAGCTTTACAACCAAACCTTGTTACAGCTTTAGGGTTCCTCTTACGATTGTCAAGTTCATAAAATTGACGACCCCGAAACCCAGCGCAGCTGCATACTAAATTTTGCCGCACCACTGTACCCGAGGAATTTTTTCCAATCGTGCTTTTCCTTACGCTAAATCCACTTACCACACCATACGCATTATAAAATTCATAAGCAAGATTTTTATCTCCAAATAAACAATTCTTAACCTCTTCATTGGTAATGGTTTCCAAGTTAATCGCTCCAATATCGTCCTTCCCCTCAATAATATAACTTCTGTTACTATACATTTCCTCATCAACCTGAACATCATTGCTGGATTCTTCTGCCAACGTTCCAGAGTTATCTCCTTCCTAAAATAAAAAATAAAAAATATAATGACTTCATCTAAATGCTTCGATAATGATTGAGACAACCATAATAATAGATGGGCAACTAACTACAAAATATTAATCAGTGCTCCTTCCTGAAAGCATGCAATTAGCGAATGTGGGTATGCAGAAACAAGGGAAATGTAGCAAAAAGTAAGGTATGCAAAAAGCTATAGGAAAAGCTAAAGGAAATTTCAAAACAATTGGTGAATGAACTGGCATCTAGGTTATAGAAACACCCATTATAGAAATAAAAAACAAAATACATAAGAACCAAAAAAATTGAATGATAACTGTAACTGAGGGAGCACACAAAATAAGAGGTACAGACAAAGTAATCGAATGAGGGAGCAGCTGACCATAGTTGAAGTTGCAGATCTGTGCCAGGGAGCTGGCTTGCTTGGAGAGGAAGCGCGACGAACTTCAGAGGACGGCGACGAACTTCAGAGGATGGTGACGAAACAGAAGCGTGGTCGCACAAGGACGACACCTTGGAGAGCAAAGAATCCGATAATGCTTGGCTTCAACGTTATGGTGGATGTTTGTGGTTAATTTGCTGCTATTACTTGAGTTACTTTGTTGCTTTTGGTACCTTTTACTTAAAATACTATTTGCATATAACACCTCCCACCGGTTATATTTATTAAAGAGTACCCAAATCACTTACCATAGCAGGTTAAGGTTGAAATGCACCGGTGCACTCCAAAGACATGGTGTGCACCATAAAATCCACCATTGGAGTATAGGTGATATGATATATATATATATATAAGGACAGTTATTTACAGAAGTAATTTTTATAGAAGCACTTTCAGTTTAAGAGTTTAGCCATTGAAATATGAAGTAGCTTAAAATAATAGAGTGTTGCTAATCAGAGTCTTAAGGATATTAGTTAAGTATTCCAATAAAAGCAAGTATTTATTGAAAAACTAAATAGAATACTCCTTTAAATATTGAATGCATCACTTTCCAATAATAAATTTCTTCTTTTGAATCCTTAACCAGTGTCCCTGGTTAGCATTCTCCAAAGTAATATTTTCTCCATTCCAATATATATGTCATATATTTGGATAAATCACACAGTTTCAGAAAAAATAATAAATGAAAGAAAGAGAGTGGTAATTTTACGAAATTAACCTTATTAATCATTAGTGTATTAACTATTGTCATAAATGCAAAGTGGAGTATTTAAGGGTACAATTGATAGAAAATATTTAATATTACATTGAAAATAGAAAATGACATATATTTTGGGACAAATTTTTTTATAAATGTGATATATATAATGGGACGGAGGAAGTATAATGTAAAAAGTGATGACGTGACATAATGAAGCTAATAAAAAAAAAGTTAAGAAACTTCAATAAATTGCACCGTTAAAAATGTTCTTAGATTTCTTTGCATTTACAAAGAAAACTTAGATTTTTCTCCTAGTCTTTTCGGGTAAAGTTTGAAATAATTTTTCATTAAAATTTATAATATTTTGCAATGTTTTTTCAATATCTACCAAGAAAAAGATATTCTCCAAGTAAGAATATTTAAAAAAAAAAAAAAAAAGAAAGAATAACTCATTGTTTTGTCCAAGTTTCTGTGCGACTAAATCTCCTCATGTCCAAGTTCTTGTGCGGTCAGATCTTCTCTGGTTCTTCTCGACCTTCGATTGTAGCACAGTCAATGGTACAATGAGGATAAGGTACCTGTAAAAACATTCTAATATTTAAGTTAGTTTGTGAATATGGAGAGCTTAAGCAAGTAAAGTAAGTGACGAAAAAGGGATAGATGAAGAGGTATTCCCTAATACTTTGGTATTTATAGGTTAATGGTGAAGAGGATTCTTGCCAATGGGAAGGGCGATATGACACATCAATCAGTTGTTCGATCACTTTCATCTAAAAGAGAGTACTCATGTATTAATCACTTTCTCAACCAGGTTTTGCAAAAGAATAGGGCCAAGCCTATAAGACCTATGTTTCCAGGTAACCACTGATTAAGCTATTATCCAACCCATTGTGAGTAATTGACCCATTAGGTCGTGGGTCCAAGAACATGACCTAAAACACTCATATCGATTCATATCTCCAATTTTTGCTCCCTAGCAATAGTGAACTCTCATTCTCATTCTATACTTTTTCATGTCTAAAGACTATGCTCATAAGCTCTCGAAGAGCTTACTAGATATATGATTAGTTAGTGTTAGTTGCAGGTTGTTATGGTAGTATATAAGGCTATCATACAATCTCACTTGTATTACTTGACTCGTTTGTATCATTTTACTCAATTCCACAATATACTATATATTTTTTCTCAATTTCTTTTATCCTTTTATGGATGTCATATTTTCTAACAGAACTTCTGAAATCGGGGTTGTCTAAGAATTCAATCCTCTTTCTTCAACCGCAAAAGTCTTAGGTCATCTTCGTTGGTGTCACCTAGAGGGGAGCGAATTCTCTCATGTTGGAAATCATTTGGATTCTCTCATGTTGAACATCCCCATCACTCAATCCCCTTCTCCCCATTTTTTAATATTTTAAACTCTCTCTTATTCAATGAGTGGCTGAGATTTAACTGGAGAAAAAATAACATGAGAATCCACTCCCCACCTAGAGACACCACCTACGACACTGGGTTTGGAACTCCTATCAACACTACAAGAAAAATGATGTTTAGCTACCGAATTTTCCGGTAGCTAATATTCAAAATTCGGTAGCTAAATTGTTTAGCTACCGAATTAGCGACCGACTGGAGTTGGTAACTAAAGTGCTGGTAGCTAATCGATTTAGCTACCGAATTTCACTACGGTCGCCAATAGCTACGGAATATTTCGGTAGCTAAATATAAACATTGTGGTCGCTGAAATGGTCACGTATACCAAATCTGTTACCAGTTTAGCGACCGAATTGGCGACGTATACAATTCGGTCGCTAAATATATATTTTTGGTTTAGCTACCGAATAAGATTCGGTAGCTAAATATATATTTTGGTTTAGCTACCGAATCCTATTCGGTAGCTAACGTTTAAATTTGCAAATTTTATTTAGCTACCGAATAGGATTCGGTAGCTAAATTTTAAATTTGCAAATTATATTTAGCTACCGAATCCGATTCGGTAGCTAAATATCATTTTTTTTTTTTTGCAATAATACCAAACTTTTACCAAAATTACCATCCTGCTTAATCATACAAAACAGAGATAAATTACATAAAATTATACTCAACTCAAACATCAATATAAATCCACCATATATATAAACATCTAATACAATATCCAATATCCAAATAGAAACAACACATGTAGTACAATAGTGGTAATAACTAAATGTAACAAATATAATATCAATGTGGTGGGGGGGGTGGGGGGATCCAGCCATTATCGTCCTCGCCATCGTCCTCATCGTCGGCACCTGGATCAGCATGCGAATCATCTTGTGGAACGGCACCAGAGGAACCGGGCCTGTATCCTAAGTGCTGGAACAATGCGTGCATCTCTCTCTGTGTCTGATCCATCGTCCTCTCCAAGTGGTTTATCCTGTTGTCCTTCGCTGCCAGCTCAGCATTGAGATTGGCGATAACCTCTCGTACGTCGGGGGTAAGGTCAGGATCGGATTGAGTATGTGACGTCGATGAGGTCAAGTACTCATCCCCCATCCGACCCAACCCATACACAACACCCTTCTTGTTTTTACCACCCACCACCTCCAAGAAAATGGCGTTGTCGGATGCAGCAGAGTGCTCTTGTCCCTGACTGGTGGCATCACCCCGTCTTTCATAAAACTTTTCCTGCATAATAAATCACATTAGGATTTTTAAATATTAAAAATAATAAAACATATAATAAAGCAGCTCTCACCATAACTGATGTTGATTTTACCCTTTGTTTTCCACATATCCAACAATCAAAAGTATTAGACAAAGCATAAAACCAGGGCCTCTAGCTCATATGCAAAACAAAACAGTACCATATCATATTCTAAAAGCTGTACTGGCATCATGCACTGATGTACTGGTCACAAGCATTTCCTAAACAAATGGCAAGGCAACCCGCCCTTTAATTATTTAGCAGGTTAGGGTCATAATGCACTTTAGATCAAATCAATGGTGAATATGCTCTTACTTACTCACTTTAGAGGAGTTTTTTCCTTGTTATGGAGGATTCTACAATACCTCTAGTCAAGTGATGTGAATATGAAGTATGGTTAACTCAGCTATATAAAATGGTTAATTGCATATTACTGTAACCATACTTTATGGTTAATCCCTCAAATAATGATAACTTCAAACCGACATTCATCATATCTCTAGAATCGAGAAAGCAATACTGAAGTTCACCCCAGTTTTCCTTCCCTTTCTGAAAATTTCTTTCTTTTGGTGAATATAAATAGAATTAAAACAGATGAAAGTCCCACAACATTTGTTACAACCGAGCAACCTAGTACAAAATAAGCTGAAATCACTGATTTTGAATTTACATAAAATCACAGACAGAAGCCATCAGAGGTTTATACAAAAGCAACCAAAAGCTCAATATACCTAAATCCCTTTATATCAAAGAAAGTTGAAGTAAAATTAGAGCAATCAGTCGACTTGGACTCCTATACAGGCGAAAACAGGACATATCAAACTTCACTTGGAGAGACTATCGAAGCAGATACTCATTTTCTATGCGCAGGGAAACCACTTGGTTCATTATTGGCAGCTTTATTGAGGTGGATGATTACAAAAGGTTGAACTCAGAGAAACTACAAAGGTTGAACTCATAATATATAATAGTTTGTTCCATTTTATACTATTCACACTCTTTATTATTTAATTGACAATAATTATGTTGTAACAATAACTTACAGCAATCGTCTTGGACTTCCCGACCCAAACCCCATCCTTCGTCTTCTTGGTCTCCTCCAAGACCTCAAATGCTGTGGGGAGTCTCTTCTTCGCTTTTGTCTGCATATATAAAGTAGGTATTAAATTTGTAATTAATAATAAAGAGCACAATATATATGAATATATAAATAAACATAAATTTAAATTAACTTACCAATCTTTTATGATGGCCGGGAATAGACACAGAGCCACCTGTGTACAAAGGAGCTCCTGAGTCCACGGCCCTATTTTGCTTACCGACCGCGCTCCTATGGGCGAACTCCTCATCGGTAGCCCAGTAATCCCTCAAGCGCTGGAGCACATCGGGGCGGATCCAATCGCCCTTATCTTTGTTCTCTCTGATCTTGTTCATAGCATTCTTTACTATTGAAGACCCTCTGGTCTCAAATGCTTGGCGGATCTGTCGTTCATGTTCAGGCAACCACTTGAAATGTGCCTGGAAGACAAGAAAATATCAAACCAAGTAAAGAAAATGAACATATAGAAATTGAAATAAATTAAACTAAGTAAATGTAGAAATTGAAATAAATCAAAATAAATAAATGATGAAACTTAAATATAATCAAACTAATTATAAAGTCTAGGAGTTTAAATGAAACTTACACCGAAATCGTGAATGAACCAGTTTTTCCGAACGGCATCCGGGATTTTCTTCCATGTGGGCCAGGGCTCGTTATATTGGCCCCTGACACACCTAGAAATCTGTTTACTAGGCCCCTCTGGAGGATCAAAACTTTTGACACATAATATATAATACACAACTAAGCATTAGTAATAATTAACCAAAATTATAAACCATAAAATCAACCATAATTAATAAATAACTTACTCATTGGTTCCAAATGGGCGAAGCCAGATCCTCCGATCCGTGGGATCTCTCGTCCCTGGCTGCTCAGCTGACACCGTCTCGTTATTCTGCACGGACGATGCTGGTGTGACCGGTGTGGCGGGGGTGGCTGGTGTGGTCGGTGTGGGTGCTGCGACAGAGTCACCTGTGCTCACTCTGAGTTGGTCGGATGTTGAGGGTGGATGGGTGGAACCCTGTCTCCCACCACGACGACCACGACTATAACGTCCGCCACGACGACCACGACCAGCGTCGTCTGCCATCTGTTTGGAAGAAAAAATAAAACCAAGTATTACAACGTAATCCACATATATCTATGTATATATATCAATAAGTGACAAACATTTGTTGGAACCTAACCTTTGGTTTTCTACACTAAAACATTAGAGTCATCTTCTCACTCATGTTTATTGTTTCTTGTTCAATTCACAATATAATCAATCTAGTGGATATACAACAAATAACAAAACTTAAAAAAAGCAGTTGATATGTGTTTATATATAAATTACCTATGTAGAATCTCTATCACTAAATTCACCCTCAGTCTCCTCACCATCGGATGTTATGTATGTATCTTCGCTAGATTCGTCCATGTCATATTGATCCAGTAATACAGTGTCAATTATCTCATCCCCAGGCCGAGCATCCGCAAGAATATCATTGTAATCGTCCGGATCAATATGCAACACTACTTGGATTTCGTCAATTTCATGAACATCTTGGTATGGAGCCTCTGTCTCCGGTTGACTAACTACATTATCCGTGATTGCACTGCGTGCCTTTATCTTGATAACACCCAACCAGTCTTGATGTCCCTCGGGATACGGTGTGTAATAAACTTGCTCAGCTTGTTGTGCAAATATGAACGGGTCATATACTTGATATCTTCGTGCCTTTTTTCTACACCCTCTTATGCCTCAGATTTTTGTGTGTTTGTGAGTTTTTAATCAAATCCGCACTAATTATAAAATTGTTGTAATTAAGTCCCTAAAACTTGTGCTAGTAAGGACCTATTTAAAAAAGTATATGGACCTACTTAAAACGTGTTAAACTATAGAGACCTATTTAAAAATTTCATGAAACTAAAAAGAACAAAGGAGTAATTTAACAACAACAAAAAATCTCAGTCATCAACAACGATCTACAGATCCACTATATTCTCACAACATGCTAGAAACAGATTGGCTTTTATACTTTCATCAAACAGAATATATTCAAACTACCAAGCACGTTGTCTTATCTTAAAAAGAACTTGAAAGTCATGGCTATGCAAACTATCAGCACATAGGAAAAAAGGAAACATTCAACTGTAGGAAACCTCAAAGAGTTGGTACCTAAGGAGTTGATCACTCAGAGAATGCAAGCTGGTGCAAAAGGAAGATCTTGGGAGGTTTTGTTGAACCTTTATATCATCATACTCATATCACCTTCATAAAAAGAAGAGAAAATAATATAGAGCACCTTTAAAATATATACATTAAAATAGAGATTAAATCCATTGAACCTCAGTACAACTCTTTAGGCAAAAAGTCCAGCTTTTCACAAATAATGCCCAATACATACTTTCATTAACATAAGTCACATTAGAATTTAAATTGGCATAATTTATAACTTTACATGATCATTAAATAAATATTTAATTTAGCACACACATACCTCTTAGTACTAAGTATTTCAACCTAACTACCTATTTTTCTTTTACATCCCCACAGTAGGCTAACATCCCCTGTTTCTTTTGGTTTTTAGCAGCAAAAAGCCGCAACACCCAAACTAAAACTGGGCTAAGGTGCTGCCCAGCTCTATTCCAGCAGCTTACATTACACACCTACCTAAATAAACTCTCAAATTCCAAACTATAGCACCTTCTAATTTACTAGGCAATTCACGTGAGCTTTATCCCAAGGTAAGGAGATGCATCAAACTTCTATTTATATATTATTACATCTAAGGCACCACATTTACAGGGCATTATAGTACAAAAAAATATATGAAGAAAACTACATGCCTAGATCATGCATAAAAGGAAAAGAACAAGTTAAAGATTATATTTGCATTTTCACAGTACCCAGCCCAACAATTTTAGAAACAAAGAATGGACAAACCCTTACAACATATACAAAATAATACATATATTCCCTCACCTTGAGCTGGAGATGCTTAGGCTTCAAGAGACAAAATGCTTAGGCTCATCTTGTACAGCTTTTAGGGCTAAATTTTGTAAAAAATTAGGTTTTGAAACACCATAACCCACCTAATTTGTCCCTCAAAATATCCTTACAACAGCACATGGGCTGTTGCCTAGATGAGGTCAGAAAGATTCCCAACCACTCTTCTAATGTTACATAATACAAATGCAACTCTTCTGGTAATTTTCAGAGATAACACAATAACACTCTCAGGCCAAGACCCATGATTCAAAACACATCATTTTCAGAGAATTTCTTAGCAACCAAGCAAAAAAACACATTATACATTCAAAACACTTAAAAAAGATCCATTTTTTAGCTCAAATTCAAATACCCATACAGAAGAAAAAGAGAAAAAACATGAAGCAAGAACCAAAGAAGCATACCTTATAAACAAGCAAAGAAACACCACCAAAATCTGGTGAAGCAACCCAAGGCTTTGGTATTTTTGATCAGTAGCAAAATTTTTATTTGAGAGACAGAGAGGGAAAAAGGAGGGCTGGAAACATCAGTTCAGCAGCCTAAACGTTGATGGAAGCTCCGGCGTTCGAGCTGGGTGGTGAGGCAGCTACGGCGGACGTTGAGAGGAGGAGCAGTTGCGGCGGTGGGGATGGGCACCGAGGGAGAGCAACGACGGACGTTGAGAGGAGATGCAGCTGCGCGGCGGGGATGGGTACCGAGGGAGAGCGACGACGGCGCTGAGAGGAGATGCGGCGGCGGCGGTGGCTATGGCTGATTTAGGTTTTGCAGAGAGAAAGAGAGTGAGAGTGAAAAATGGGGGGGATGGACGGGATTTAAGTTTTGTAATTAGCTACCGATATAAATCGGTCGCTAATACCGTCTCTAAGCTCTTAAGTTTTTAGCTACCGATATAAATCAGTCTCTAATACCGTCGCTAAGCTCTTAAGGTTTCAGCTACCGATATAAATCGGTCGCTAATACCGTCTCTAATCTCTTAAGTTTTTAGCTACCGACACGTTAGCGGTCGCAAACAAAAAACAATACCCAGTTGGTCGCAGATTCGGTAGCTAAATGGTCAACAAGTATGACTTTCAAAATTATGTATTTAGCGACGGGAATAGCTACCGATTTGTTGCTACCAATAATTTCGGTCTCTAATTCGGTAGCTAAATGAAATCCGAAACCATTTTTTTAATAAATCAGGATCGGTAGCTAATTCGGTATCTAATGGCGACCGATTTATTTCGGTCGCCAAATTCGGTCGCTAAAAACACATTTTCTTGTAGTGCAAATGCTCGCTTCAGGAGTCATGTTTATTCGAGATTAGTTCTCTGTCTTCTACTATTTTTATTTTAAAAATGCGCAACAAAAAAGAAATAGGTTTTGTTTTCAACTCAAAAAAGTTTAACAAAATAAAAACAAAAATCAAAATGTAAATAAATAGAATAAACAAGGATTTTTAACAATTAAAAACAACTTCGGGCTTGTTTAGTTTGTTTCTAGTTTCCTGTTTTTATAAATAATTACAACACAAATAATTACAAAATTGTCACATTGTTTTTGTTTTGTTCCTTATTTTCAAAAATTTGTACAGGAAATACTGAAAATAACTTTTTATTTGTTTTCACTGTTTCCTATACAAATATTTGGAAACAAGAAATAAAATGAAAACAATATGATAATTTTATAATTATTTGATTGTAATTATGTTTGGAATCAGAAAATGAAAATAATAATCTATAAACAAAGGCCCTTACCCTCCTTAACATTACAAATTTATAAACTAGTGATAAAGCCTGACAATAACAGAAGGAAATTAGAAAACATATTTCAAAAAGAAATTAAAACATAACAATATATTACAGTGTGTTAGTACACTCATGAAAAGCGAGATTATTAGCCATATAAATTGTAAAATAATTATCACAATCAATAGAAAAAGGATGACTATCGATTAGAGAGATGAAGATCAAGAAGCAAATACTTGGGTGATTATTTTAGATTCCTTATGATAGAATCACATTTCATAATTACGTTTATGAAAAACTTATCTCAATAACTTTTGAAAAATTATACCAAGGTTCATACTTTTCACTTTTACATTAAGAATAATCTAAACAAAAAAAAAATGTGGTCAATGCCTGACATTCGGCTTTGGCATAAGGTTTGGAAATTGTGCTCTACTTCAAACGTGAAGAGGCCAAAAATTGCTCAAGAAAAACACAAAATACCCATACAATCCACATGATACTTGTTAATTACCAATAAAGTGATTGTTAAGATTCAAATCATTTTTTCTCTTAATTTCTTTTTATGGAGTACTCTTAGTTTTTTAAGGATTTCAAGAGTTTTTACACTATTAAAAGTCATACATGAAATAGTGTGTAATTGATTGATAGTATAATTTTTTGGTATATCAAGATTAAACTCATTTTATTTAAAAGTCTTGATCCTTTAGTAAAATATATTCACGTATCTTAATTAACATGCAACTATTTTATAATAACAATATTTTATGTTAAACACTCAATCGGAAGAGAGATTAGACTTGCTAGATGTTGTAGCTAGAAGAGAAAAAGGAGAGCGAGAAAAACGTGAACTTTTCTTATTTTAAGAGCATGTGTGTTAACAATTTTTTGACGGAGAGGCTAATTATTATTTAGACATAAAATTTTCTTGGTGAAGGTTACATCAATTTTTCTTTATTATTAAAGAGATTACATCAATTTAGTTGTTGACTTGTAGGTATAAATATCTAAGTAAGTTTTAGTCGTAAGATCGCCAAATTCATTATAACTGATATTTTTTATGTGTTTAAACAGTTTATAAAGAGTTTATTTGAACATGAGAATAATTTATGTAAATAAACTTATAAAAATAATTTATTAAAATAGTTTATAATATTTCTATAAGTTTTTTTTAGCTTATTTAAATAAGCTTGTCAGATAAGTTTATGAAAATAAGTTATTTTTTTTTCCAAAGTATTCTCTCATCTGATAGGTGAGAGACTAATATCTCAAAATACTATCAGACGCCTAAGCGGGGATCTCGTCCAATAGTATTTTTTCATACGCATGAATTCAGGGATCGAACTCAAGACCACATGCTTAAGGAATTCAAGCTCCTTCCACCTGGACCAACACCCATTAGTAAAATAAGATGTTATTTGAAAAAAAAACTTATTGAATAAACACTTAAATATATTGTTTACCGAAACGCACCATTTGTCTATATATCAAGTTGATTTGGAATTTGGATTTAATTATAGTATATTATATTATCATTATAAAAGTTTTTATACATTAATAATCAATCATACATTATTATATCATTAAAAATGTTTAACTTTTATAATAATTACATCAAAAGACACATGATATGATATATGATTAATTGATAATATAAAAAATTATGTACTAATAATATATCAAAAGTAATTTTAACACCCCCTTCACACGGGGGGAACTAGTCCAACATCATAATAAAAAAAAGGATTCATATATTATTATAATTATGATCATAGACCAAGACTAAATTAATAAAAAAAAAGATAGCGCAAGGAAAAAATTACTCAAATCATCATAAGGGATATTTTAGTCATACATAATATAAACTTTACTTACATAAAGTTATGAAAAAGAAAATCTTATCCACCAAAATCTTTTATTTTTTTTTTTCAAAAATTAAGTGTTACACTAAAATCTCAATTACAAAAATTGCTATGGGGCTATGAGTGGCGATCCATGGGGGGGAGGGTGTTGTGGCGTGCTGCCGCATGAGAGTAGTTGGAATTTGCGATGAGTCAAATTTGGCTGTCTCCTCCTGATGGCAATTGGCGTTTGGCAAGAGGCTGCACACTGCGACAAATATTGGCATTTTCACGAGAAAAACAGAAATGAGAAAGTCTGAATTGATATATATATATATATTTCCCATCACAAACACAAATATCGTGAGAGATGAAAGTCAATTAAAAATTTGCATTTTTATAAGTGACTTCTAAGGTGAGGGAACAAACAAGTCCATCACCGATTTTAACTATTATAATCGAATGGTTTAGATTAAAACTAGTTAATGACTCAACAGGTCACCAATAAAAAATAAAGTGATAATTTTGTCCCTTCTTCCCTAACCCTCATCTCACCCACCTTCCTCCTGCAACCCTTCACCTACTCCCCTTCCCCACCTCCACCGCCACCCTAACCCAACAATCGCAGAAAACAACCCAAGATAAAAAATGGGTCAATGCTTGGTTAAGAAGATGACAACAACGATGACAGTGGTATCAACGAAGGCGATCCTAGGCGGAGTAGCGGCTGAGCGACGTGGTGGATCTAATTAGGTGGGCGACTGGGTGTATGGTTCAGATCTGGGCGTCGATCTGGTTCGTGAGGTCGGGCCTTCGAAGCCATGGCTATTCGTGATGGTTTCTGACATGATGGCCGCGTGATAAGGTTGCAGGAACAGAGGACGAATGACGGACGACTGGCGGACGGTTGACGGTGGTAGTGAAAGAAGAAGCTAGAGGATGGTGATAGATGGAGTGGGGCTGGGGTGGCTGTGGGATGATAGAGGAGAGGGGTAAAGTTGAGTTTTATGAATTTAAAATAAATTTAAAATAAAAAAAAACTTGTTGTTTATCTGTTAAGGTGGTAAATGGGTGAGGGACTTGTTTGCTCCCTCACCTTAGAAGCCACCTATATCGCTTGACTTTGAAGTTGAATCTTTCTGCCTTTCTCCCCTTGTTGTGCTTTACTTACACTTAAATTTGCTTATTATTTTTTAATCTTGAAGAATAGAAAATCTTATGAATCTGGTTATCATTTTCAAAAAAAGTAAGATAACATTTCAAAAACAATATATGAGAATAAGAATATATTTGCTAACTTAAAAATTATGGAATTTATAAATAATTAGCAACTTTTTAATTTGATAAATTTGTAATAAGTTTTTTTGTGTGACAATTGCTCCCAAAAGAAAAGGATAAAAATCAAAGAGGTATCACACAAAGTAAGTGTGGCAAGCAGACCAAAGGATGATCAATTTTAGGCTAAAATATACTTTTGGTCCCTCATCTTATTTTCAGAATTTGTTTTGATTTTTTATTTTTAAAAAGATTCATTTTAGGCTTTTATCTATTAAACATTATATGAATTCAACATTCATATTTTCTTCAATCCTCATTCTTAGTATTGAAATGAATGGCCTACAATTGCGAAGGAATTGTTACAATTTCGAGTTTATAGTAATTAAATACCCATTAAACACTTCACTTCTCAAAATGGTATCTTCTTTTCAATTCAAAGCATTACCCTTTTTGGTTGGCTTCACCATTAAATTCAAAAATGGAAGTAGATAAGGAAGTGAATTCTAAGCAACCCTCATAGCTAACCTTCAAATTTTTTTTTTTGTGTGTTGCTTTTAGATTTTGTCATCCTATGATTAGTATCATACCAATTGAGTCTTCATTACAGTGTAGGCTCCCAGATAAAGTTGTGAGCTTGTGCATTGTGTGATGAATGATATTGTAGATAAAGCCATCGCTTTTGATGCCTATAACTATATTGTAGATGGATTGGAGAAGAAGACCCTTTGTGCTTTTGATGCTTGGATTTTTCCAGAAACATTTTTAGGGTTTCAATTACCATTTGGGTAAGAAGATCCATTGAGGAAGAAGGCTGACACATGGTTTAGAGTTTCGAGTTGATCCTTTATCTTATTTTGTGGTTTCAATTTGGTCTCCCACGTGGCTCCAAAACATACTATCACATGAATGGCATATCAACTCAACTCTCCAACTTAACACTTAACTGCCACGTATGCTAACATCAATGACATTAGTAACCAAATCGAGAGAAAAGACAATTTTGTATAACATTTGATAAATAAAGGAGAAAAACGAATTTTTTTAAAAATAAAGGACCATAACAAATTTTGAAAATAAGATGAGTGAGCAAAATTATATTTTAGCGTCAGTTTTACTATGTTATATTATATTGCTTTTTTGTTTTTGTTTTACGAAGTTTTGTTATATTATTGTTGCAAACTTATTTGTCACGAGTTGTTAGATTTGATGGGACTAGAATGAGCTTATTGTTTTTGCAACTTTCTTGCAATTTGGATGCATTAGAAAAAAACAGGGGTTGAGTACATGTAACTATGTAAGGACTCTAATGTTCAAGTAAATAAAGGTGTAAGATGACTAGATCCAGAGGGAAAAAATATTCTTACCTTCATGACTATATTTATATGGGAGTAATTCGTAGGTGTCACGTCTAGGTAATTTGGTCATTCTAAGTACCTCGAGGGAAGATCCTAACACTTTCCTAAGCTCTAGAGCACTGACCTTAAATTCCAAAGCCTAGTCCATATCACGATCACTGACAAATTTACCACATTACACATATCAAGTTCATTCAAAAGTACGATTTTCTAAGACTTTTAAAATTCTAATTAAAATAACAAGTCATTTTGATAAGTCAATTGTAATAGATTAGGGATGTGTTTGGATAAATAATTTAATTAAGCGTTTATTCAATAAGTTTTTTTTAAATAAGTTATAAAAATAGTAAACTTTTCTAATAAGGTTATAGAAATAAACTAAAAATAGTTTATGAAAAGATGATAAATTATTTATGAAAAAATGATAAACTATTTTTATAAACTATTTGAACAAGTTTATTTTAATAAGTTATTCTCATCAGTTTTTTCAAACGCATCCTAGGTCAGGGGGACTGGGATCGAGTGCAGCATGACCCGTCAACAACTGGCTGAGACAAGATATAGATCAACGGTTTTTTGACCAAACTAGTATTATTTTAGAAACTATTTATCAAAATGGGGTTGTTTTGTAACTATTTATCAAAATAGGGTTGTTTGAAATTTTTTACGTTTAGGGCCGACGCTAGAGGTGTCACCCGTCTGCTGTGACCCGTCTGCTGAGACTCGTCTAAATCACCCGTCCGATACCCGTCTGACAGTCATCGGACAGGTGAATCACCCGTCTGATGATCATCAGACGGGTGAAGATCCAGCTTTAGACGGGTGACATCTCTAGCGTCGGCCTTTAGCATCAGCCTTGGCCGACGCTAAAGGTAAAAAATTCCAAACAATCCTATTTTGATAAATTGTTACAAAATAACCCCATTTTGATAAATAGTTTCTAAAATAACACTAATTTGATCAAAAAGTCATAGATCAACACCCTCCCACTGAGGGCAAGGTGATTAGGTACGCATCTCCTCCTACATTTATCGTCACGGTGGTCAGGTACGCATCTAACCTCTAGATTATACCCACAACCTCATATATCTTCTGACTTAAGCTCCATAATGTTTTTACAGCTGGTACCCCCTTCGGCAAACTCTCGCCATTCTATCATCAATTTTGTTACAGCAAATCGGATCATATCCTGCGAGAAGGCTGAACCCACAAAATATCCTGACAAAGGAAGGACACTTATTTGAAGTTACATATGCTATGTTAGCTATATATTACGAGTAGCATGGTACATACATATTACATTTTATCACATTTATTTTTTAGCTAATATTAAACATCTAACTACAAATATGACATAAATTATCACATAT
This sequence comes from Ammopiptanthus mongolicus, assembly GCA_039655645.1. Taxonomy (NCBI): domain Eukaryota; kingdom Viridiplantae; phylum Streptophyta; class Magnoliopsida; order Fabales; family Fabaceae; genus Ammopiptanthus; species Ammopiptanthus mongolicus. The sequence continues at coordinate 8,022,919 of CM077351.1, read as the reverse complement.
ACATAGCTAAATTATTTGACATGGTATATACGGGATTGTCTACCCAAGAAAAAAAAAAAAAAAAAGAACAATTCGGCTTTGTGTTAGTCTCATCTCATGCACAAGGTTCATATCTTTTAGCAAAAAGTCCAAAAACACCCTCAATTTAGGTTGATGTACGATTTAATCCCTACATTTTAGAAACGTGTAAAAGAAACCCTAAACTCTGAATTTGGATGCAAAACAGTCCCATCACCGTCTAAAACATTTAATAGTGGACGGAAGACGTCATGTGGCAAGCTAAGAGACATTTAAATTATGTTTGTGAAAGATTAATTTTTTTTATATTTTGATTAAAAAATTATTTCATATATAATTTATTATTTGTTTGACAATTAGTTTAAATTTATAAAAATATTTTTTTGGGAAAAAATAATTATTTTATGTTATTTAATTTGTTTAGCTTAAAATTGTTATGATTTGATTATTTTTCATTCTCAAAACTATCTTTCTTATTTATCCCTATAAAACTAACTTTCAAACAAATATTATTAAATTATACAAATAATTACATACCATTTTTCTTAATTTATTATATAAATATGATTTTTTTGTATCACCCAAACTAAATAAATTATCTTAAAATCGCTTTTCAACAAATATATCCAAACAAAATCAGATTCTGATTTATAATTAATTATCATAATAATCAATTATATATTTTTTTTAGCTTTTCCAAACACACTCTTGATATGACTGACAAACGTTTTATTTGAGGTATTTTAGTGGAATATCTTTCTTCATATAGCTTCTCTCGGAGGTCTAGGCAAATCTACGTGCTTGTTTGGTTAGGCAATTATGTTGGAAGCCATGTAAAAGGAGTTTTTTCCCAATAATTTTCAAACGTGATTTTGATTTTGCGGAATCTAAAACAACAAACAGACCCTACATATGTGGTGTTCTTTACTCGTTACAAACCTCGTGGACATAAAAAACCCAAATCATATGGGACTACACATGATTGCACAGGACCCTAAACCCTATAATGGGCCCAACCAAAAACAATATAAACACTAAATCACAACCACACCGCTTCACGAATTCCTCTTACCCCAAGAACTCAACCTCCTTGTTGCACAAATTCATCTTTTTGTACATGAACTCTTTGCTGCACGATGGAGACCATGATTGCTCCTTGTTTCACGAGTGCAATTTGGGTGTTGCCTTGTTCTGCAAATTGGGGAGGGGGGGCGTGCACGAATGGATCATATCACATGACACCATTAACCCACCTAAATACGAAAAAATAGCCTCCAGTAAAACCTATGTTAGTCACATTAAACATCACGTGCTTGGCACATAATGTTTCCCATCCATTTTTAAACATTTTAGACGGAGATTGACCATTTTGCACCCAAACCATAGTTTAGGAACTTCTTTACACATTTATAAAATTTAAGAACTAAATTGCATTTCCCCTATCTTTTATCAATTTAGGGGTTGTCAGATAACTCTACAAAATATATGCATGATATCATGAATTAGATTAGACATTAGCATTTTAATAAAATATTTTTTGATTAAATTATTGCTCAATGTGCTGTGGGGTCGTCATGCAAGCACACCTTGGTATAATCAAAGGTCCGAGCTTAATAGAAGGCCTGGACAAACATGGCAAGAATCAATGACAAAAAAAGAAAATAGCGCCTCAAAAACTCCTATTATCAAATTAATAACCATGTTCCTGCATAATTTCACCTCTTACTCTGTACAGAACATTCCGGATAAAATCAAAATTTATCTAAAACTGACTGTATATATACATGATAGAGATATCAACTGATACATGCTTGGTTTGAAAAGTTTATGCTAATCCTACATATATCATCAATTAAAACACGGTAATGCTACTTCCTTTTCTCAGACCTCAAAAACCCATGTAATCTTTCAAAAAAACGCCATGGGAGCATTCTCTCAGACCTGCTTGAGCTCTTCAGCATTCAGACGCTTATGCTGCTGTTTGATACAAGTTCAGCTCTTCCAGGCGCTTGCCTTTCTTCTGTCGGAAATTCAAGTGTCCAATCACTCCTCTGGCTGAAAGATAGTGTAGGTTGAACTGGACTCAGTCTTTGTAACCTGCACATCAATCCATGTGTTCTTGGTGAGGTGAACCTACAAGAATGTGTAAGTAATTCTAATCTTACCATATACAGTCACCTGGGGTTGAGGGAGATATATCAATTGTTTCGTGTAACTGATGATTTTGAACAATTACTGTCCCTGCCACCCTATTATTGTTAGATAATGTTTTACTGCGAAAGGGCTGCTTTTCCTCTATAAATAGTTAAATGAGAATTAGAAAAATATTGTTAACCAATCTCCAAAAAGTAACAGAAGTCTTAAAATGGTAATGATGTAGCTAAAATTGCAACTATCTGTCTATGTAATTTTAGACCTCATCCACAGTTTCTCCATATCTTGTCAAAACGAAGAAAAAAGCACCGTTTGAGATAAAGTTCAGAAAAATGTAATAAGAATTCACAGCAAATAATATTTTGCTCAAGATTGCATTCATTATATAGATCCAAGAGAGAACAAATTAAATTTGCTGACACTACCGTGTTGCATAATGACATTGGAAAACAAATATTTTTAAACATGTGATCATCAGACTCACAATTTTTTTTAATAATAGTTCAAATAATCTTTTAATGAATATACACACACATGCAGATTATTTTGTTTTATTTATATTTGAGTTTCCTTTTTAATTTAGTTAACTTTTCATTTTGAATATAAGTGACATGATTTTAGTATGGACTATTTTAAAACTACTATAACTCATTGAACTTTTTTAGCACTAAACTTACAGAATTTTCAAGTAATCTCAATCCTAATAAAGAAAGTAAAGCACTTCAGCGATTATACCAACCTCAGCTGTACGAGCAAGTCCAGCAGGAAGCATAGGAACAAGAGATGACCATAGAACAGGATCTATCAATGATGGATCGACAGTATTGTAGGCTGTCAAAAGCGGTGCAGACAAGAATGGAGTCAATGGGTAAACATTTCTTTGAAGAGACAATGTCCCACTTGTTCCCATTGCATCACCACCATCATTATTTGATGGTTTCTCAACTGCCTTGCCATGATCCAACTTATTGACTGTATTTTTGTTTTCATTCTCATCATTATCAGTGCTATTTTCCTGTCTCCTTGATGCTTTCTCTTGCAAGCTCTTATAAGCAGCAGATTGCGACAAGATACTTAAGGCAGAGACTGAAGAACTTCTATGTTTTTTCCCATTGTGGGAACTACCTAACTCCGGCATCTGGTATGGTTCACTAGGTTGGACTTTCTGTTCCAACGTTTTAAGTTCGCTGCAAATATCTCCAGCAAAACCATGTTTCTTTTCTTCTGGAAATCTTGTTCCAGCATCAGCTTGTCGACTTTTATTAGATCCCCACCACTTGATGTGACTTGTTAGATCAATCTTTCTTTCTATGCAGAAACCACTTACATATTCACTTTCTGCAGCTGAATCATCACCTGTGCCTTCAATGTTGAAAAGTAGTGAGATGATAGCGATCTTACAGACAAAACAGCTGCAATTCCTTGAATACTATTTACTTTTTTCTTTCAATAGCCAAAGGTGGTGCCCGAATGAATGTGGCTCATATTCAATAGAAGAGTAGCTTGAACTTAAAATAGAAGACTAGATTGAATTTAAAAACCTATTTAGTACGTACCATAATGTATACTATTGAAGTAATCAGATCCAGCCATACGACCATATGATGGCTCCCATCGACTAATTTTTGGTACCATCACGTGCAAAATGAAATAAGAATTAAAGTTAACAATCAAATCCATGTCAGAATCTATATATTTTGGATGACAGCTATACCAGATCTTAAAGAACGGTGGCTGTGTAGCAAGGCAGAGAAAGACAAAGTCTGCTTATCAATGAAGAACTAGCTCTACAAACATACACCACAGACTTACAATTTCCCTATAAATAAACATAAATTGGATTTCAAGATAAACATTAAATTACTAAAATAATATTGTGAATCTTTCACTACTAATGATTTATGTGTAACCTTTGAAGTGATTTCTTCCTCCCCAAAACTTATTGAGGAAAAATAGCTATGCACAAGTCCAGAACTCCTTAATATCAAACAGGGAGGAGGCATTACAATCCAAAATGTGTGCCAAAAAGGTTAGAAACGAACACCTCCATGACAAAACCAACGTAATAGCTTTCTAGTAGAGAATGAGCACCAAAGCACAAAGACAAATGACATAAATTTGTTTGTGTATGTGTATATATCATTGAATGCATTTGGTACCCTCTTGATGGATTCACACCTGGAGAGTCCACGATATTTTGATATTCCTCTTGAAAAACCACTGCTCTTCCTGCAGAAAGCATCACATGTAAGCAACAGTATGGTTACATGTAAGAAAATATTTTGGAGAGGTATATACACACCGCCGTAATGATGCAAGGTATTCCTCTCTCGAAACATTCTGCATTTCTTCAAGATCTCTTGTATAATCAGTCACCTGCAGCATACAGATCAAACTTACTACAAAAATTACACTATTTACCAGAAGATAATAGCTAATGCCCTTTTCTTATCAAAGAGCACTGCATTTATAGTGTTCAATTGTTGAAACCTAGTGACCAACAAAAGATATCCATCTTATAAAACTGATATCTTAGGCATTGCAGATACTATACTCAAGAGTCAACATGCAAAAGTGAAGCATTGATTAATGGCTGGGTTCTAACTTCTGATTTCAAATCGATGCCATCTCCAAAAGCATCTTTTGATATGGAGCAGGAAACAAGTAGACATCATTTTCATCTAGCAATAGGAGAACAAGAAGCACAAAACTAGGCAGCATTTCTGGAATAACCTGTCCTTCAAATCAATATAATCATGCAAGCAATTATCTTACTGGGAAGTTAATGAGAGTCCCTGGACCCCAATATTTCAGAGCAGCAAGGTCATACGCTCTAGCTGCCGCTTCCTCATCATCATATGCACCTGTTGAAAAACCATCAGCAACAAACATTACTACGAATGATGCAGCAAGTTCATTGAAATAGCAGAAGTTGAAGGAAAAAAAACGGATCAAGAATAAGGGAGCACCCATTGTCCACTTACCCAAGTAAACTGGCATCGCAAATGAATTGTTGTCCAATCAATTCATGCAAAACAACACAAAAACAGATGATATAAGTAAGACTTAAGAGATTTGAATATACGGAAACGTGCTTAACAACAATATCTTATCTTACTATATATACAGATAGAAAGAGACTTGGAAACAAAAAAGGCAAAGCTTAGAACACAACCTTGCTTTCCTTTTTTATTTTGATTTTGGTTCCATGTACTTTTATCCCAAAGATGCGCTTCATAACGACCAGTCCATCTATGCCTAATAAATATAATTCATGAAACCATAAACAAGAGTTACAACATAATATCTATCACTAGAAAGTAAGTTATAAACAAGATTTAATTAGTATAGATTGTCAGTGAATCATAAATTGTCAGGGCATTAAAAATGATCGACTCTTATCATAATTAGTTGACTATCATGAAGAATGTTTTGTGATTCTTTCACTATCAAAATTTAAAAAACTATATAAACAATCCAAAACATCAAATCCAATGTGAAAAAGCACCCTATTTGTGCATGTTTGGTAAAGCTAATTATTTTGATTATAAACTTAATCCAAAAACACATGAGCGAATAAATGATAGCATATTACGAATTAACTCAAATTGTTAGGAAGCAAAGGGAAAATGAAATTGAAGGGTGTTAATGTGTTATGTGTACCTGGTGACGCCACGGTATATGGAGCTGCGTTTGCCGGCGGCACAAGGAGGCATTTTGCTTATGCGTTCTTTTGCAGTACAACCTCTCTCTTTCTTCGCTTTCTTCAATCCTCTGTACAGTAACGCTTGATCGTTCGCCACCGCCACCACTTCAGATGGCTCCGCCGCCCCACCGCCACCTACTTCGGACTTGCCGGGATCAGAAGAAGAGGATGCCATGTTGATGAACCCAAACCCTAACCCTAAGAGAGAGAGAAAAGGGGAGACAGAGTGATGAGTTCAGTGAGTGAGTTCAGTTGAAGAGGGATACAGGAAGGAAGGAAGGAAGGATGAAGTAGTAGGGAGTTGAGATTGGAGTTACGGAAATGCCCTTTTCTGTTACAATGCAACGGCTAGGACACGATGAGGGTAATAACGTCTTTCTATATGTTTTGAAAGTATTATGGGTTGTGACCATCCTGCATGTGCATGTTCGGTGCCACTTGTCCAGGTGCTACCACCTAACCTGCCATGCTGCCACCTCTCAATGGAATCATTTTTCATTTGAAAAAATTGTTTGATAATTTCTAACATGCTATGAGTTGAATTATTAACAATCGGTGGAGTTCCTTCAATATATTTAATTTTTGGCTATTGATTAAGAATATCTTTATGCACATTAAAAAAAAAAATACAAGTCGAATTTTCTCTCTCATTAATTTTAATAAATCTATTAAATTTTAAGTTAATAATTTAAAAATTTATATTAGAACATGTATTTATTATGTTCTAACAACATATAATATTTTCATTTTTTTTTTTAAAAAAATATCATTCCTCAAGAAAGGATAAATGTGTGAGTGTGAAATGTGAAAGGATAAATTTTATGAGTCACATATCAAATAAATAGAGAAGGTAATGATAATTAATTCATCAGCTCATCAATGCTAATCGATTCAAATGATAGGAAATTTGGTCCTTTTTAAACAAGATCTAAACTATGAGTCTTGTTAGTAAAAAAATAGATTTTGGGAGAGTTTTATTCCTTTAAACGAATCTTTCCATTTCTACTCAAGTTAATTAAAGTTCAAAGTAATTTTTTTATAATAGTTTTAGACTAAAAAAATTCATGAGCCTCTCCTACTTAATAGATTAATTTTTGGGTTTTCCTGACAGACTTAATTAATTTAGGGACTTACATAACTTCACTTAACTTAAGTTCATGTTGATTCTCCAGATAAATCAAACGGAAAAGCACATGTATATCATCTTGTAACCTATCTTCTCTACGTTTCTTAACCCCTATTTTCTTACCCTAAGAATGTACAACTTGCGACCTCTCTCCTTTTGTTCACCTCAAATTTCCAATATTGGTGATCAGATTTATTTTTATGAACACAGTACGAAGGAAA